>JAWWTY010000158.1:14309409-14589433 GCA_035222235.1 Margarornis squamiger
GAAGGGAAGGGAAGGGAAGGGAAGGGAAGGGAAGGGAAGGGAAGGGAAGGGAAGGGAAGGGAAGGGAAGGGCCACACATCTGTCTTTGGCATGTCAGCTTTTCTTGATTAAAATATATCACATGGATACATCAAGCTAAAGAATTAGAAATGAACTATGAGATGTAAAGAAATAACAACTCTTCTGATCAACCCATAAAGCCTGAAGACCATGCACACTGCACTCTTGTTCCCATTTCAGTCAGATATACAAAAAACCAAGACAGACACATACCAATACCAAACCAGGAGTTACTGTATGACAATTTTTTATTTATCAGTATCAAATTACATAGCAAAGTAATGAATGCAGTGTCAGATCACCTTTTGAATACTGTAAATACAAACAAAATCCACCATATTGCTTAATTATCCAAAGTAAATTAAAAGTTTAAAAATGTGCGTTTCAGAGATTCCATTTGGCATATCCTGTCAATATATCCTGCATAAATATTTCTGTACCTCATTTTCATTATGTGTACCTTAATACAGCCTCTAGGAAGCTCACATGGAGGAGATAGAACCTATCTGTATGTTTATGTTCGTCATCAACTCACGCATCTGCCCTGAAATCACTGAAAGTACCTACCTGCTAGCTCACCTGACAGATGGAAGTGACTGTACCTATAGATGTACTGACAGATTAAAGTGGCCAGAGCCTGCTCTCACATAGGGCCAGACCCAAAGTTACTGCCATCCCTGCAAGACCACTGAATGCATGATGTCAACTGTGCATCAAGTTCTTAAATTACTGACAAAATAGTGACGTACTTTCACAGAAGCTGGGTTGGATCTGATGGCCGGATCTTGTACACTCCAATATATTTGGAAATTCTTGGGACATTTACACGGCTCGTTACGCTAGCCTGACTCCACTATATAGAAAGAACAATTCCTGTTTTATAACATTAAGTGACAAATAAAGTCAGGTCTGTTGATTTCATGTAAGTTCAACAGGATTTGGCCACAGCTGGATACAAACTAGATAATTCAGCAGAAGTATTTTAATGGTGTTAATCAGCAGTGTCATTTAAATGGTACTTCCTTGTAAACTGTGTAAATAGAACATTTTTTCCTGATGGATGAGATAATAAGCTTCACTTAGCACTGTTTTCAAAAGTTAAGACTACTAAGACATTGTAGATGTATGAAATGGAAAATACCACAGAAATGTATCTTTTGTTTAGGATACAATGAACAGAAGTACAGAAGCGTTGATGCAGGTATTGGAAAGGTGAGGAAAGGGAATGAGGAAAAATTTAGGCAGCAATCCCATGGCAACACAGACATTACTCTTGATCCCTCTGATATACCAGTATCAGTGGAAGTCGGGCTTCTCTGGGAAGGTGCAACCTGAACGCTTGATAATTACGCTGGCTGCGTAATGTCCAGCCCGGATGCACTCGGTCACTGGCCGGTCATAGACGAGCTGGGACAGAAAGCCTTTGGAACAAGGTGGGAGAGAAAGAGAAGGAAGAAAATGGTTAGATCAGGTTTTTTGAGTGTTATCAGTTTCTCACAGGGCAAAGCACTGAAATACTGGCCTGCCCGTATGTACCTAGGCAGCCTGGCCTGGCCAGTTTAAATCGAGTATTGCCCTTGAGCGACCTGCAGAGCTGGAGTGGTGCTGCTGCTATTTCTATCTGAAGTCTCCATTTGGTAGCTTCAAATCAATTAAAGATTATCAAGACTGATCATTATTAATGTCCTCAAAATGATTTTACCAGAGTTATTGTTCTCTTCTTTTCCAGAGATAACCCCTGATTCCTCAAAGACCACTTTAAAAACAAAGAAACAGTTTTCCCTGCTGAAAAGAGCTTCTTCTGTTCTTACTGGGTACAGCTACAGCCTCAAACAACTGTCTTCAAGCTTTTCTCCAAAAAAGAGAAAGGCACACAACAGAGATACATTATCTATATTCAGAGTTACAGGTGCTTGCAGTGCAAAGATGGTGAAAAATTTTACCTGACGAGGAAAGCTAGATGATATCTGTTGCCTTTGATTATGGGCCATTTAATCTAAGACTTCAGAAACTGTGGGTGCCTCTGAGCATGTGCAAATACCTTCACAAATAGCAAGCTGTAGGGAGAACCGAGCACCTCCCAGAATCGGGGCATGCCGTTCATGGCTGTAGCTCACACAAGCCCTGGCATGCGTGGCTTGGAAAGCCAGAAATCCCTGAGAGCCAAGTGCTTTGAAAGCCTGAGCACCTCTTTAAATGATTAGAAGCAGAGAGTCCTAAAAAGGTACTTGGAGAAGTTAAGTACAAGCAGCACCAGGAATTTTATGGATTGAGTCCCTCATTTCTGAAACATTTTGTCTTGGCTGAAACTATTGTGATTGAAAGCATGACAGAACTTACGGCAGAGGTGAAATATGTATTTTAAATTTGGAAGAGGGTTTCAAGATGTGAAAAGTAAACTTAGTACCTTATAAGTTGAAACTCCATTCTGTCATTCTAGAGGTAATATTTTATTCACTTTTATCCTGGTTTTAATATGTTTCAGATGTATCTCTCTTCCTCATCCAATCACGGGAGGAAAGTGACTCTTGCCCAAGAAAATCAGAATTCTAGCAAGCTGAAAGATGTTCTTTTTAAAGCTTTCATCCGCCATTTCAAGTTTCTGTGTCATTTCAGACTTTGGGCCTTGACAGTACAAATGTAGTCTTGAAACCATGTCTCTCCTAGGTACTATGTAGCTCAGAGGTACCAACTTCTGACACACTGTGAATTTTGATATAAAGCTGATATGTTTTGCTTGCTTGCTTTCCTATACACTTTCTCTGTTAATCTTGATTCCTATTCTGACAAAGACTCTACATTGTATTGTGATGCTCTCATTTAACCTGTGCTCCTTTTCTAAATATTTCCTTTTGTGGCACATTACAGCATAATTTTAGAAGATGGCAAAAATATTTTATCCTATGCAGTGAAGTCTGCTCCTTGGAAATTAAAAATCATGTAAAACATGAAAAATAAGGTTAGATTAAAGAAGGATAATACTGGTGAGCAAAAGTCCTGTTTTCGTGGTTTACCAAGATCTATCATGGCTTCTTGGTCCTGATCGATAGTGAAAAGAAGCCTAGTTGATAGTTTTCTGTAACCTGCACAGTATGGGAGAAGAGTTTGAAACTACAAAATCTATAAATCAAGTACCTTTCATTGGAATAGGGAGACAATAGAGAGTAGGCAGATTAGTTGACAACTAGGAGAAAACTTGTGTTTTTGACATCAGTACTTTTTGGCTGGAATTTCACAGCTATTGACTGACACTAGCTGGGAAAAAATGAGTGCTTTACCAATAGAAGTTAAGTCCATAAGCACAAGTGAAGAAGACAGGAGTTATCGGTATACAGTACAAAGACAAGAATCTGAAACGGGAAGAAACTGTGCTTGTGAGTGCTATCACTGATGGCAGTCAGGGATGACAGACAACACAACTGTGGCAGGATGGTCCAGCTGCAAGAGCTGGGTAACAGCTGAGAAATTCAAACAGCATGCCTGGCAGAAATCAGACCATTTCTGAATAACGAGATGAAAATGGTCTGCTCTCCATTAAATTAACATGCGTTCTTAGGAGAAACTTTCTTGGATACGTAGAGAATGTCAATCATTAAATTTAAACTGCCTGGGAGGCAGGAGCTTGCCAGTGTGCTTCTGGGTGGTTAGAACTTGAGAGCAACTTGTAACCATATGTAAAATGAGGCTGTTAAGACAGTCCATTTCTGACTCAGTAAGTATCGAAGATGCACTCGGCAGGCCTCCAAAGGCAAACACTAGGTTTTGTGCAGAGCATGAATTCAAAGAGAGGTTTATACAAGAAAAAACAACTGTCCTCTACATTTACGATCGAGGCATCAAACATACATGAAGATGAGAAAATCCACAGAGCAGGGGACCATGGAACATGAATTATTTTTCAATACCAACTAGAGTGACATTGTCACCACCTCCCAGGCTCACTACTTTCAAGCTAGTACATCTTCAGTGAAGCTACTTGTTATTTATTCTGATCTAAGTGAAAGCAGAGTCAGGTGAAAAAACATCCTGTTCTAATTGGGGATAGAAATGAGAGATCTCTGTGATTTCAGAGTGGTGGAGAAATGACATTAAGTACAGCTGTCATATATGATATGTAGAAACTGCAGTGGGGAGTTTGCCCTCAAACCATTCTCTTGTCTGTTGAGTTTCTCTTAAAAGGTATGTGTTTCATAGATGAAATAGAAATAGCAGTATCTGACACAACATTGCATCGAATGACAACACAAACACACATATCACAAACACAAAACTACATCACGTAGTAAGACTAGGCAGTTGGCAAAGCAGACCCCGAGGGAACACCAGAAAGCACTGTTGTTTGAACAGAGAGAAGCAAAGAGCTCTATCAGGTTGGCCGCCTTAGCTGCAGAATGTTCTTTTTAGTTAATGCAGTAAAAAGCAACATGGTCAGAATATAATTTAGAGTTTGCCTCCTCCAGTGCATAAGGTACCATGATGCAAACCCCATGAGTCATACTCTCAAAGCATGGATTCAGAACTTCTGAGTTCCAGCTGAAGTAATTACTCACCCATCTGTTTTTCACTATGCTTCTTTGCTGCTGGTATAACCTGACACCCTGTCAAAATGAGCCAGATCAGTTTAAGCGGTAAGCTGTTGAACAGTGGATCTTTGCGAACCCAGCTGATTTAAACAGAAGTGGGTTACTGAGTATTCGAACAGCCTCGCCAGCGAGCAGGGTGGTGGAGGGAAGATGATAAGCAGTTAAAGGCTGTAATCTCTTTAAGGTGCCATGACTGGAAATGCAAGATGATAAGTGAACATGGCTTCAGACTTACTCTACACTCCTTCTACAGCTTCACAGACCAAAATGGGAGGACTGAACCCTCTGATCCTGTATCACAGGCCTGGGCTCATAGAACTAGATCATCCCAGCACATACTAAAGTAGTTCAGCATCTACTTTCACTTCTGCGTGGTCTGAACTAGTCCCTGGCTATCAGTGGAATGGAGTGCAGAAAGCAGTAGCATATTTTGGCTACACAGCCTCACTTCAGATTTTTTACCCAAACAGCTTCAGGCAATATTGTTTTCCATCTTCTAACTGCAGCTATTCTGCACCAGCATTTCTGCTGCTGAAGCTGTGGATGCTGTTACATGTGTTGTGTGTCACTATTCATACTAGAACACAAAGGCAAGAGCCAGACTCGAGGCTTTCCTGCTGTCTGACTCCTGCCCTGACATCCAACATGTGTTATGGAGTAAGAGAAAAGGCAGTTGCAGGATGTCTAGAAGGCCATCTTGCTGTAAAAAGCCATCTCAATAAGCTTTCAAAGTAAATGGGATGCCTTTTGTCCCTCACAGGCACGGACAGCCAAGTAGCCACCTGGCACCTAATCATGGTAAGAACCTACTTGAAACTATGTCCAATTCATCCCACTTACCTTCCTAGAAAGAAAAGACAACTTTGCTTCAAAAGTTGCTTTAAATGTTAGAGTGGTACAAAATGTATTTGCATTCCCAGAGGATAAAAGTGATTATAACACACCAATAGCTATTTTTGGCCCTTAATTATTTCTTTTCTGCTCAGTAGGGAAAAGCGACTCTGAAATCACTTTGCTCTGAAGAGTGTGTCTGAAATAATTGAGAGTTAATCTTTATTATCTCCAGCTTCTTTACTACATATTCACAAAGACAATGTTTGCAATTGTGAGGTCTGCAAACAGAATTGGGGGATGGAAAAGTCAAGTTGCTTTTTTCCTTTTTGTGCTCACCACCAAATGGAAAGTCCTGTAAGCCAAGTGCTAGAAGTGGTGCTTGAGCCTTAAATCCAGACCCAAACCAAGGCCCTCACTGAAACTAACTCAAATCTCTTTGCGGATGTCCATATAATTTTGAAAAGACACAGCAAGACAGTCCACTGACTGACACAAAAGGTGTTGTCTTTACTTCGCTACTCCTGAGAGTTGAGTAGCACTTAAAAATCGTTAAAGGAGAACCAAGTTAATTTTCTAGCAAAACAGACATTTCAGAGGCAATTTCACTGGAATCTGTGATTTTTTTTGAAAGTTTTATTTCCAGATTATCAGTGGTAATTCTGAATGAATGCCCAGTGCTCGTGCAGTTGGGCAGGAATGTGGGAGTCCGATAGTGGAGATTTTAAAACAGTTCTGGTCTGCTTCAGTAATGGTTTAGCAACACTTAAAAACAGATCATATTCAAGCCAAATGTTTCATTTCAAATTGTACACTTGACAATTAATTTTAATGACTGTTAATTACTAATGCTGGCTGGAAATCCGTTTATAGCCTCCGACACCCAGCTCCCCCACTACTCGTCTTTCTGCAGTTTCTCTCACACTTCCAACCTTTATAAAATGCCCATGGCAAAATTATTGTGGCCTTTTTTTTTGTTTGTTTTTTTTGGGTTTTTTTTAATGCAAGAAAGAAAAGCAGAAAAAACCCAATTATCAAATGCATTAATTATAAACAATTACCCTGAGTTACAGCCCCTCAAAATGTTTTTACTATGTGATATTCCCAGACAATCCTCTGCTTCCAGCTGAACTCTGAAGCACCTAATGTGATCCATGACAGCCAGGCCATTTACCAGCAAAATTGTCCCAGCCACAGAACGGATCATGAACAGCTGAGCTGCCTCCTCTTTTTTGTATTTAAAATTTCTACAGCCTAATTTGTGAACTGCATTTTTAAAAATGGTGTTATTCCACCGTGGGGACAGTTGCAAGCACCTTTTCACACTCTTGTTCGTATACAGAATTTTATCACAGTTGCTTGAACGCTCATCTATTTTTATGTGATCCCACTAGATTTCCAGGCCAGCAGTGTGGGAAGATGCGGTTTTCAAGAAATATTACCCAAGCAGTGTAAAGCCTTGTAGCCGATATGACTGGGGCTTTTTTGGATGTCTTTTAGCACTGCTGGAGTGGGTTAATGTTGTGGTAGCACGAGCCTGGTCAGTTGTAATCGGGTGGCTGGCAATGCTGCTGCCAAGAGGCAACCAGTCACCCTAGATTTTGTAAAAGATGTTGGCATCAGTTGGTTCTGCAATACAGTCACTGATCGACTGTACGTCAACATGCTGAGGTTTCTCCTTTTTTAATTTTGTGGCAGATGGTGGATATTACAGCCAAGAACTGTGGTAAGCCAGAGGCCCTGCCCATTGCTATCAAACCAAATGTTGGCTATTCTAAATGGAAACGTTTTTGATTAAGGGTGGGATTTGGCTTCTGTTTTCATGTCTTTTGGCACTGTGGTCTGACACATCAGACTTACAGTATAGAAGACAAATGAAATGTAAGCATCTTCAAACATACTATACTTCTTTCAACCTTCACACACCACAGCACTTTCTCAAAATTGACTGTAAGCATTATTCCATACATATATATATGTTATTAAATACAAATGTATATGTGTAGAAACAAAGGTATTTCTCCTTTAAAATGAAATGGCTCTGTGCTTATACAGAACTGTAGTACCAGGCTAATTACAATGGACAGAAAAAAGGTGGTACCAACCCTTTCATAAAAACAGTCATTTAAGATGTATATCTAACAAGTGGCAACCTTGAAACCTCTCACTGAAAAGAACATTAGAAAACCCTTCCTGACTATGCCACTGGAGGGAAGTTTTAATAAAAACTAATTAAACTACAAAAATCTCAAGTGGTTAACTGATTTTAGGGGCTAAATTTCTGGCAATTCTAATTATCCGCTTGTGGCTTCACTTAGTGTTTCACAACCATGACAGATGACAATGAAAAACTGCAGTTAAATTCATCCTCCCTGACACCATTCTAAGCACTAGCTTCTCCTTCTCCAAGTAAAATCAATACCATGTTTGAGTAAACACGTTTACAGCTTTATTAGGATGTCTCCCTTGTTCTGTAACAGCTACTTGAAGCTGTGGTAACAAATCGACTCAACTCAGTTAAACCTAGAGAGCTGAGTAAGAGGCTCATCGATAAGGTTGTTATATAAATAAACTGCAGGAGACCAGAAAGCTGGAACAAACAGCCTGGTAAATGTCAATATTTTTACTTCCAGAGAATGACAAAACCATGAGATCAGGAATAAAATATTTCAGAAGTCTATATTTACTTTATTTATCAAATGGGCACATGCTAAATGCATTTCACTGCCTGTGTACAACCCTCTTACAGAAACTTCTTATTTTTTAATCAGCATGAATACTAAACCAAACATGCTTTAAGAAAAGCAGAGTATTGGTATTGCTGTCCCTGTCCCTCTTGTTTTCTTCTTACTTATGGATACATTTTGAATGCATTCAATTTCTGTAAGGATCACTCAGACAGGTATACGTCTTCCTCAGTCTGAGGTTATACAGTCATTTATGGACACATGCAAATAATACAGCTTTGCATTTACTAGACAACTATGAATAAGTGAAAGGAGTGTTTTCAGTTTAGCAGCCTTTTCCTTGAATGGAGAGGAGGTGTTGAATACACAAAGCAAAAAAAGAACTCAGTCTCTAATGCTTTAAACCATTACATGTGGAAAATGTTAATGAAAGATTCCTGCAGAATGTGACAATAAAAAAAAAATGAAATAAAACTTCATCACATCCTTTTTATTCCAGTAGGAATCAGTTACTCAAGGCTGAATAATTTCCTTGCATTGCATATGTGAGTACTCCGGTTTGGCTCCACTGGGCCAGCTCACTGCAGCTTGCAGAACAAGGTGTGATCATACTTCCCAGGGCCTGGATAGGCGCTTGGGCTCACCAGAGACTCCCTCTAACGAAAACCAGCAATCTGGTTTCTTTGATGCTTTTGTGCAAGTAGGAATGGCATTTGTAACTCTAGAGGGGTTTGGTCCTGAAGGCTGTGCCATGGATGGAGAAAGCCTGCTCAGACTGATGGGAGTTTTCCTATCACTGCACTGACTGTGGACTGTCCACCTTTTGAGAGGGAATAGCTCACAGCTGGAGGGGAGTCTTAAGTGTTTTAAACTCTGACACCCTTCCACATTACTCATCCCTGCTGGACTCTATTTATAAACTCTATTCTATTGCAGATCCCTTCTGTTAAATTCCACAGAGCATCTTTTTGTCCAACAAAAGAACCATTTCAGTCTATAACGTGCTCCAAGAAAGCTGTGATTAAGGAAACTGTTAACGAAGTTATAACTTCTCATGGTTTAGTCCTATTTTTGGTTTTTAAGTCCACATGATGAGTTTTGGTAAATTTCCTTTAGGATCAGAATCTGGTTGGCTTAGGCTTGTCTCCAACAGCCTCCAGGGGAAACATTTGATTAAAAAAACCCCTCCAAGTTTACAAGGAGTATTCAAGGTACTGCATATGCCAAACCAAATACAGGTATTTTCACTGGAAGTATGCTCTCTGTCTGAAAAAAAACACTTCCTGGGCTGATAATTCTCTTTTTTTTTCCCCCTAAAACATTTCAGAGAAATGTTCTTCAAAATCTAAATTTCTCCTTAGTAATTTTTGAGATAGCAGAGTGAAATAAGCTTTATTAGTACCCGAGGAAATTTTCTGAGCCTCAAGCCAGATCTGTTGTATTGACATTAAATGGTACAGATTACTACACCTACTGCTTGCAATAAGACAAAGAGAACTGCACTAATTTAATGTAGAAATAATAGAGTTCTAAGCATAATAAAATGGAATAGTATGTACTATCTTCTATTCAGTTTTTAACATAAATTCAAGTGCAAAAAAGGCTACATGAATGTAACTCCATATGCACAAAAGCTAGGTGATTTGAAGTTGAGTTTGCAGAGCAACCATCTCCCAGGAAGGTTTTATTTGCAGGTGTGCTTCCCCACAGCCAAGCCAGAGTACGTAAAGAGAATCAAAAAGCGACAGCCAATGTAGTGGGAATATGAGAGCTAGGCAGCCTATGAATTTTTCGACTCTTGTGGGCTGAAATAGCCTACCCTAGCAGTATATTCATAACGCTCCTATTTTAATACAGTGACATTTGATATCTTTTGCCTCTTCAAATATGCGTTGCAGTCCCGGATTGATATGAATAACTCAGTCATCCCCAGTAACAGTAATGTCCCTTTCTGCTGAGTCGGACATCAGTGGCAAACCAATGTACAAGTACTGGTACCACCACTGCTTTCAACTTGGATCATGTTTTTTCTTTTCATTCCTTTTTATTACAATCTTACCATCTTCCCACTTCACGTATGAACCCATTCCAGTGTGGGGGAAGTGAACAAATTCTGGGAGACGTTACCATCCTGTTATATAACAGAGCAGCTGCAAGCGAGGACCCAGCCAGCAAATTGCACAGCCTGAGAAGTACCTTTATGGTCATTGTGCCAATCTCCAAACCACCCCACCAAGGCACATTAGATGTGAAATACACAACATATTTCAGTGTATTTTTATATTTCCTGGTGTGGTGTTTTATCTCCTGCGAACATAGCATCAGCCTAATCTGACACATCATTTCTTAGGGGACTATATCCTGCCCTGATTCCCAGGGGAATGTTCTTGATGATCCCATCTGACGAGTGCCTCTGTCTCTACTCAGAATACATTAAAATAACACAAAAATATTGCCAACAGTCTGCAAGCAAGGTAATAGTAACTCATTAAAGTAATTTCTAACCTTCCACATGAACATTTTCTTTATCATTACATGATTTTCTAACACATGACACATTAACATAAAACGAAATGTTATGAGGGTAGGGATAGTAGGCATGACAAAGTATTTTAAACGGTGATGATTTGCTTTGAGGCATTAAGTCAATTTGTAATTGTCCCATAGCTATTACAGCAAAAATTGGAACTTTATAATTGGTTTTGAAAATCTATTTTTAACACAGTAGGTTTGTTTTTTAAAATGTATGCAACCTATTTGACATTTATTTCTCACAAAGCCTGTCCAGAATGTCACTGAATTTATGGTGAGGTAAATTACGCCTTTTAAAACCCAATTTTGCAAAGTATTAATCCTCTTGCTGTGTACTGAGGCTCCCTTAGCACTGACGGTGTCACTGACAGGAAGAGAGACACAGAGGCTAAAAGGATCAGGTCCTGCTTCAGTCTAATTAGAAACTTCTGAGGGTTTTTAATTCCATACACTGATCCTTTTAAGTGGATCTCTCACTTCTACATGTTATTTTAAAAATGACAGCAAGTATACTAATGTTTTGCCTTACATTAATTCTACTGTGTCTTTTTCTGGATTGCCTTTAAATTGAATAGGTGAAAATGTGAATTACCGCATTCAAGTTACTGCATTATGATAAAGAATACATATGTAATAAAATTAAGAGGAACAGTTAGAAACCAAGAGAAGGGTAGCAATTAAAACAAAACAATTAAACCAGATTGGATCACAATTATATGTGGACAACCAGTTTAAAGTACAATGTCAGCACAGAAGAGTGTATTCTTTCTAAAGAAGTAATTCACAATGGAAATTGGTAAAAAGAGAAGTAGGAAATTAAAAGAAACCAGAAATATTCCATGGGGTTTTTTCCTGAGCTATATCTATTTCTATGGTGTTGTTTCAGTAGCTGCAATTCAAACTGTGGCAAATTTCTAAACTGAGTCAGTACTAATGTTGAAATAACTAGTGACTGGCTACACTATTGATCAGAATAGTGATGCGCTTCTAGCTGAGACTGAGAAAAATCAACCAGGAACATATAATCTGGTCATTTTCTACTTTGTAGAAGGTCAGTTACAGAGATAACATGGTCACCTAATAGCTTGGGTTTATGTGTGATGTTTATCTCCAAGAGTTACAAATGCCATCATGAACATGCTGACAAGTTATCCCTTAGCAAGCAAAGATTGATGCCCTCTCTGCAACTCAGCTATTACACTTCTGTATGCTGTTTATAAAGCAGGAGTATTAGAAGGGCAAAACGAGCTGTCAGTCAAAATGCTGATGACACTAAGAAAGTATTTTTATTTCAAAGCTTCATATCTCATCCACCATGATCTCAGTAACAACAGGATTGCTCAGAAGCAATTAGCCACCCATGCTGTATAAATGAAAACTGAGTGCTGCTTTCTGTTATAAGTGTTATCTTTACTTCAAAGAAAAGACAGAACAATTCAAAGTAGTATCCCCTCTCTCTTTGCTCATGAAGATAAATTTTGTAGCAAAAATCAGCCATTACAAGTTCTATGCACATACATATTTAATTGATATCACCAAAAAAATACCCCTCACTCGCAGCTGCCAAATAAAACCGCAGCTCAGAGCTCTGGTGTTATCAGAAGGGAATACTTCACAGCAGCGATATTTTATCCACTGTATTTCTCTCTATCAAATGTGATTAAAAAATGATGACAGCTTCCCAAGGTATCTTAAACAAGTATAAAAACCTTATAAAAATTGAAGACCTCAATAAGTGGATGAAATAGCTTCAGATATCATGCTCCTGCTGTTCACTAAAGAACTGTTCCTAGCTCCTTGAACTCTTAATTCAACACATCTAGAACATTTTAGGGGTGGTAAGTACTGACGGCGGGCAGTTCTTACAACAGAGATTTATTCAGAGAGGAAAATACAACAAATAAGAGGAATATTTGTTTTTAGTGAAAACAAATTCTTTCACAATCTTCAAGGGCCCTAGAAATCCATTAAGTAA
Source organism: Margarornis squamiger (assembly GCA_035222235.1). Lineage (NCBI taxonomy): Eukaryota > Metazoa > Chordata > Aves > Passeriformes > Furnariidae > Margarornis > Margarornis squamiger. Next base: position 14,322,078 of record JAWWTY010000158.1, read on the forward strand.
CTTTCTTTTTAATACAGTCACAAGCTTACTCATAATTTAGTATTCTGACAAACCATCCAAATCTGTCTCTGCTGAAGGCATTACCAGATCTTTCTGCATGTTTAGCACTCCTGGAATAGCCATTTAGCAACTATTCGTAAGAGCTTATTTAATTTCTCACACATGCACATGCCTCCATCCACACAACTGCTTCACAGGAAATACATAAGGGACTTATTAGACAAAGTCATGAGTACAGTCCCTCTTTGCCCTAGATCAGATTTGTTGCAAGAACACGGAATTCCCATTCTATGAGCTTCATTTTTAATTCAGTCAGCTCTTACTCTTTAGCCACCAACACTGCCCTCTGAAGACGACTGAGGCTGGATTTCCAGAGGAGCAGGAACTGGCACCTGGGAACATAATACCTACAGGATTAAACTCACAGGACCATAGCACAGTGTAGGTTGGAAGGGGCCTCTGGAGGTCACTTACTCAAGCCCCTGGCTTAAGGCAGGGTCAACTCAGATGATGTTAAATCCCACTGAGAAGATTTTTTATTTTAAAAATTGTTGCATTCCCTCCATAAATGATGGACTCTAAAGAGTAACAGCACAAAAATTATTATACTGGTCTCAATTACATTTCCATTTTTATCAATAGTATACTTGTTTAAATCCACTGGCTTCAGTCAAGCTATTCTGAAGTCATTCTAGTGTGTTCAGAAAACAGAATCAGGCTTTTTTTCAAAAAGATTTCAGAACCAAATTTTAAATAGTAGAGGAGCAATGATGAGCAGTTATTCTGTGCACTATGTATTCTTTGCAAGCTTGTGTTTTTATAAATATACATACATGTATATGTACATGTGTAATATATTCAAAGAAGGTTTCACACTAAGGATAGTATTTTAACATTTCAATAACGTAAAACTATGCCAAATATTACTTAACTCTGAAATCAAAGCTGGATGCCACTCTATAGAAAATCATTTTCATTTACCTCATGAAAACAGGGTAAAATTTGAACAACTGAGGACTTTAGGCAAATTCCTACAAGTCCAAGGTCTTTATCTATTTTGTAGTGACATTTAGATTAAGACAGAAAAATTATGTTTGTAATTAACCTCTATATTAAAGATGAGGGAAATAAAGTTTGGCTCAAATAGAAGCAAAAGAAAGGGAAGTGTCTTCACTAAGTCCTGTGGTCTCTAAAGAGGAGACAAGGATGCCACGAGGTCCACTCACACGAGGATACATAAAAGAGGACAATTGCTCTTTTGCTGCTCTCACTGTCTCTATCACAGTAGTTCTCTGATAGTTGAGACAGTAGTTGCCCATCTCATAAGGCTCACACTGGGCTTCACAAGAGAGACAACTGCTTATGCTCTAAGTATGCGCACCAAAAATGAGTGTAGCTTTCAAACTACAGCCAGAAGCTTTTTGAGATTCCTCAGTATGTGAAAGCTGCCAATGCAATTTTTAAATTGAGAGGTGGCTTGAGTCACTGACCTCTGCTTTGATACTGACAGAGGCAAATTGCTATCAGCTCGTATTTGGCACCGTGCAATGCCTAATGAAGAGCTTCTTCTACCCTGGGATTTCTTTTCCTTGAGAATGGTATAACATCTCTATAGCATGGTGATAAGTAATACACACTTGCTGTGATCATTCTGTCACTGCTTCATCACGCTACTTTAAAATGATTTGCGGCTCCATTTCATACTCTAGTACTTTTCCTGTAGCATAGGACTAAATCATAGCAGATTAGTAAGTCAATACATTTATATTGATGGAACTTGGAGAAACATTGATTTTTTCACCTTCTCCTGTTCATTTGTTATGAACTCTCTACCTAGTTCCACTGAGTAGTCAGATTCTAGGGGAGAGATTTTGCAGGGAACAATGGCAGCAACTATCAGAACAGATGCTTATTGTTTTCATTAGTTACGGTGGCAATGACAAAGGGGAGTTCAAACAGAAGGCAGACCCACTCTGGCTAAAGAGAGCAGGATGGCATAAAGGAAAAGCATAAGATGGTAAAACTGCCCATATTTCAACCTATTTACTGTCGTTAAATATGCTTTGATTATCGTTATTGCAATGGTTCAAAGTGGGGCTGACTAGTAATAAATAAATGTTAATTTAACGAGCAGTAGAATGCTCCCAAAACTCTACAAATGAAGGCTGTAACTCCATTAAGAGGACTCTTGTGACATAAGCCATGTCAGCAAAGCTCAAGTAATTTGTCAATGTCATAAGAACCTGGAGGTGGAATTGAAACTTAAAGTTATGGGAATTTCAGGGATTTATAACTGAAAATCTGTGGTACCCCTGAAAACCGCAAGAGGTGCTGAGATGCTACAAAGGAAATCGTTATTGCATAAACTTCTAAAAGGTAGCAGTGTAGCAAGAAAGCAATAAAGGCAGAAATGTGTCGGTATTGTTTAGAGAAGTGTTTTAAGCATAAAGATACCTGCAGCAATTTTAAAACCCAGTTTCTTATTCGTGCACTGCACCAGCCTGAGTGGCACATGACTTCATGCCTGCAGTAAGAGGCAAGAAATTCAGAGATATTCCTGGTGCTAACTTAATAAAAACACATTTCAACTGAAGAATGCAGTTTATTTCTTGCTAGCTGTTGGGGTGAGCTAGTTCTCCTTGGAGGCCAGCGGCTTCATGTTCAGAAATGCTAAACTCATGAATCAGCTCACAGAGTTACAAGTGCCCAGAAACTTTGTGCCTTTAAACTTTTTCATGACTTTAAGCTTTCAAGACCTTCAGTAGTTAGACTGGTTCTAGTAAAAAAATCCCAACAGGTTTCTTACTTTCTACTTTTACACGGAGAAACACATGAGAGGTGATTTGCCAAGCTGGCATAACTATTGAGAAGGAATTTCCTTACAATCTCTGAGTTCTGCTTCCGGAATAGAGTGCCTCTTTGAAATACCTTTCAAAATATGATAGAGTCTAGCAAACCTGACCTCCTAACGTAAAATAAATCCTGTTTGATGGGGTTAATTCTCATTATATCCCACATTCCCCTCTCGGCCAAGACACTTGCTCCAACAAAACAACTGTTCAGTCATGTTTTTATATTGCCCATAGAGGAGTATGGGAAACTTTGCCATGGGAGTCCTGTTCTCTGCTGTTTGAATAAAGGAACTATGTTTCCAGAAGAGTATATTATCACACAGAGCGAATTCTTTAGTTAAGGGATTCATTTTGAAACATTTTACTACAAAGATGCTAAAATCAAAACATTACATGTACTGTTGCCTAGGTAGTAACAACTGATAAAATCCTCAGTCAGAGAAAGATGGTAGAAAAGCGCTGAAGAGAACATAACCATTCTGCTACAAAAATTCTGTCAGGACAATAACACTGCAGCTGGCTCAATGCTAGAACCAACAGAAGACACGTATGTTGAGCAGCATTACCAACATTACTGCACAGGGCTTGCTGGTAAGGAGACAATAAAGAACTTTTCCTGTTGCAAATATGTACTTTGAAAACATATGAAAAGTGTGATACAGATAAAATACAGACATTTTCCCCAAATGAAACACAGACCAAATCAAAGCCCATCCAGTCCAGTATCCTATTTCCTACATATGGGAAGGAAAAATAAATGACTCTATGAAGGAGACCACAGTACATAAGACTAGAATCAGCTGTGTGTCTAGACTGTTATGACTCCCAATTCTTCCATCTGGAAAAAACTTAGGAAAATCTATTCTCTGAGGAGAATAAATGATGAATTTATTATTTATGGGGCGACAGAGGAGAGCTAAGATACCCCAGAAGATAATGGAGGAACTACAGATATTCTGAAGCTCACGTTGCTTTGAGTCACGGAAGAACTGACACACCTACGCTCACACACCAACACTCAGGTAAGTGCACAAGCACAGTTCAGACAGATTTGCAACCCCTGGGCTAACTTCCACTGCAGAGGGAAAACCAGCTGTGGTCCTTTCTTTTCCTGGTAGTAAAGGAGAACTGTACAATGCACTGGACTGCACTGCACTTGTAGTCCATAGGAAAAGCATCTGATGCCTCAGTGCTATCTGTGGGGCAATGGAAGAAAATAATACACATCCATAAACAGTGATACAGCACCTGTGGAAAGATTATCCTGGATATGCAGAAGCTTGCTGTATCCAAACACAGTATCACAACACTTAGATTGACAAAGGAGAGATCCTCTTTTAGAAGATCTCCCTCCCTCCATTTAGCATTGTCCACAGCATTTTTCCCCTTTGAGAAAGGAATTTCACACCCGATCCAAGACCAGCGTGACAGGATGTGCCTGAACTCCTTACCCAGCTGGTGGAAGGCAGTAGTTTTGAACAGACTGATGTGGCTTATAAGAGCTTTTCCACTCCAGATATGCTGAATAACTACCAAAGTACATGTTTTAGCCCTTCCACAGAAAAGAAGCAGCTATGGCAGTACCAGGGAAAAGGATGTCATTTAAAGAGGAAGATTTTTTAGAGATCAGGCAGTTCTTAAGGTTCTGATTATTTAGTTGCAATAGTCTTCCTGCAGGTAAACTAGGAAAGAACAAAAGTAGGATTATTTAAAAAAAAAAAAAAAAGGTCTTGATTTCAAAATGCCCAAAATCTGAAGAACTGAGAATAAATACAACCTGAGATAAACATGGCAGACACATGAAAACAAAATAGACAAGGTCTTTTTTCCCTTCCCCCCCTTCCCCTCCCCCCCACTTACTGGCACAGCTAACACACAGAGCAAATGCATACAAGGACAAGCACTTGAAGATGGTCTTATTTATGTTATAGTCACTGTTACCTACTGCTTCAAATTTAGTCTTGTTTGTGATTTAGGAACAATAGAGAGTGACAAGCATGCCCTAAAAGGTGTATGAATAATATGACCTAATGTGTTTCCCTCTATTTCTGTCCTTTTTGATTCACGAAAGCACTGAACCAATGAGTAAAAACATTCCTATTTTCAGCCAGATTTAAGCATATACTGAAAATTTATCATTGGTTTAAGTGCTGTATTAAGTATGGATGGAATCACTCACATGCTTAAGATTAAGCTTATATTGAATACTTTATTGAAGTGGGACACAATTCCGAAGCTTTAATTTGGTAACACACTGCTTGTTATCCCCTTCATAGCTACAAGACTGAGCCCTGCAATTCTATTTATAAAGTCTCTTTGGTAATGTTTCCAGTAAATTAGTGACTAATGGAGCTCCTTACAGCTACTACATACTGGATATTAGAGCCTTCAGGATGCAATAGAGCATCACAGAACTACATGGATGAAGGTTACAATGAATGACAGGAATCTTGGATTATATTGGTTTTTGGCTTATATTGAATAATTTTTTAAAACAGGCATAGACATAACATCCTCTTTTTTCCTTAGAGCTTGTGCCAAAAAAAATAGTAAGTTTGCAAATGGATATTAAGCAATGCCAGATATTTTCTGGGTTTGTTTTAACAAATTAACCCTTTGCGTTCTTTTCTGATGTCCAAATAATTGTATTGGAAGCAGATGTTCTACCAAAATTGACATGATCAGAGACATTATGCTCACTTATTAACATACTGTTTAATATTCACTACAACCTGTTTTAAAGAACAACAATGTGTTAACATTTAAGCCAGGAGGGATTTCTGTACACTATATAGTACTTGATGCAGCTTGTTTATGCAACAGTCTGACAGATACAATTAATCTCATGAAAACGACCAGAGTACAGCATAATGGCACATTATTTTTGAAGTAATAGAACACACTTTCCCTTTGGAAATCAGAACTTAATTAAATCATATAACTTCAGGATGCAGAGAAAAGCTGTAAAAGAATGAAGCTTGTTCTGAAGGACAGTTGAATGAAAAAACAGTAGATTTATACAGAGAGAAGAACAGGATAATCTCCAAACAACAGAAAGAAATAAGAAATACCTCCAACAAATGCATCTCCAGCTCCATTGGTATCCACAATTTCACTCTGATCACTCACCAACACAGGGAAAGTAGTCACTTCATTTTCTGTAAAGGAAGGGGAGAATAAAATATGAGTTACTTGAAAATATGACTTTGAAAAGCACAACAGACACTGAAAATCAAAACAACTCAAAGCTGAAGCTCTGACCTTTAGCATGATAATTTGGATAAAAATAGATTTAGTTTATAATTCTGTATGTATTTACTGCATAGGGATATGGAAACACATTGGATCAAGCTATTTGTTGTGGGCATTTTCATTATTTACTTCCAGCTTCATTTATTTTCTCTTCATCCTAATGTTAAGGACAAGAGAAAAAAAGTAAATCAGAAGGAACACCACAAAACACCTGGGCATATGAACAAGACTAAGAAAAATCCATCCTGCCAAAAACAGTGCTTCCTATTGGTTGCAGAGGGGTGATGTAGCCTCCAGAATGGCCAGTGCAAACCTCCAAAAGATCAACAGAAATTGCTGCACTGTGAAAACCAAAATACATGTGAATTAGCTAAAATAAAGCTGTGAAATAAAAAGCAGAAGCAAGTGTAAATCAAAGTGCTCTCAAATTACATCTTTTAAAAACCCCCATATATGTAGGAAGCCTTACAACTTGCCATCTGACTAGGTTTGGTTTCAAGATTTCAATGACTTCACCCTCTTCCTCGGTATTTATTTTAAAAACCCCAACTATTTCCTTCAGCTCCCTGCCCTCTACTGGCACTCATTAAACCTATTGCAATAGGTGTATACTCAGTATCTTCACCTTCAATTCACTGCCACACCACAGTTCAACATAATTACACCACTTAGGTATGATAACTTTAGAGTTCTAGGGTTATAAATTTAATATATGCCACTAATTAATCAGCTATGGCTTTCCAGGTGGTAATGTCATAATGACGTGATAAAAATATAATTACCACCTTGTCACAATACCTTGTTAAAGTGTAAATTACCCCTGTAACGGAGCCAATGGAAGTTCTGCCTCTGGTAGTCAGTATGCATTAAACTGTCTCAGAGCAAACAGATTGTCCTTTGGCAGACAGCAGGAATTACAAGAAGGGGAGGGGGAAGAAAAGCCTGTCAACCAGTGAAAATGAAAACCATCAGAGCTGTTTTCTTTTAATTTTTGGTAAAAATAGAAATGAAATGGAAAATAGATCTTCCAGTTGCTGAAACCTGGAGATGCGTAGTTTCTTCACTGTCCAGCAACAGAGCAGATCATAAAAATCACTCTTACATTGATGTACACAGTAGCAAACAACAAAACCTAGTTTGGAAGGCATATAAAGAATTTGCAGTCTCAAATCAGGCAAGTCTGTGTATGCTGCAGAGGTACCAGAAGGATCCTGGTTTCTGTGAAATGCAGTGTATCAGCTCTACTGCTCTTCACCATCTGCTACTAAGTGAACCAGGCAGATATAATGATGCTGCCTCCAGAGGGAACTGTTGGCTGGCCCACCAGGAGGGGAGGGGAGGGGAGCATTAGCAACAACCATCCATGAGAGGCAAAGGAAAAAGGGTAATGAAAAACATAAGATGAATATTCCAATTAAAGAACAGGTTTCAGTCAGTTCTGAGTGCGTCCTACTCTCTATCCTGTTAAGAAAACTATTTAGAAACATGCTTCAATGCTGTGTTGTGTTCTTAAGACAGTCTTCAAGAGCAATGTTTTTTAGCAATTTTAACAGGATTCATTTGAATTGGAAATGAAGAAAGAGAGGTCTTACATTAAACTCTGCCAGACGAGCAGAGTGTATTCATCCATTTCACAAGAAGGTATATTGATTTGCTCTAGATAATACTAAAACAATGAACAATGTGATAAGTCTGTTGAAGACACGTTGTAATAAACTAACCTTCCCAAGTCTGCATGGGCACACACACAGATGTTCCATGTTAAATGCACAGCAGACAATTGCATATGCATACAAATGTCTGTGTTTGGGCACAGAGAGTGAATAATGCACAGACATTGTATTCTGAATGCCGTAAATGGGGCTTGGCATCAAATAAGATTCTATTCAAGCAAACTAGCACAAATGAAAGTTCTCACGATCATCTTTCTCCTTTCTTTTCTTCTTCTGTCTTGATTCCTTCCCTCAGCTCCCTCTAGTATGTGCAGGTAAGTATTGCACTATGAGCTCTTACTTTATTCTTTCTGCAGTAGATATAATGGTAAGTAACTGAATTAGCCTAAAACCCCAAATACCATCAAAAATCTGTCTGGTGAAAAATTTTTTATTTTTATTTTTTTTTCTGATCAGTTTTCCGTCTTTACCTGAGTCATACATTTTCTCCATAGAAATTTATATATATTTTCAAGAGGAGCAATAATCTCTTATTTTGAAGTACTTAAGTTTCAGAAGAAGCACATACTACATTACAAAGATATTACTATGTGCATACATCCAAGAGGCAAATTATCTTTCTTTAACCTTAGGAGAACTTTTAGCATAGTAGAGTCTACTAAATTGTAGTTGACAATAACATACACTGAAATATCACCAAAAGAATACTGAGGTTTGGTGGGTTTTTTTCCCCCTTCACAATAAACGAAGTCAGTTAAAATTAAAGCTGCCACTACCTTACATTGCTCTGTCTGTGTAATAGCACCTAAATAGCTAACTTCTCCTACTGGTCTGTGTTTTGTAACAACCAGGCACAGTAGGGTGAATTACAATGATGCAGAAGCCTCCATTCTGAATATCCTTGCTTTTGTGACTTTAATGCTGCTTTAACTTCATGTTTGATCTATTATGTTCTAAAACTCCCAAATCCATCATAGCGAACATTGAGACACCTTGCCTAAGTGCATGGGCTGTCAGTGGCCTTGCTTTTCAAAGTCAGTTCTGATTTCATTCATCATTCTGAGAGCTTATGAAATAAAGGATAATTACGTAAGTGTTTTGAAGTCCAAGTGCCGCTCCTCTGGGCATAAAATCCAGTGTTCTATTTTTAAGCAACAAATATCTTCTACGATACAACTCATTTCATTTGGATATAATTTCCTGGAAGTCCAGAATTGTGAGTGCGAATTTCAACATGGTGACTATAATGAGGGAAATTTTAGCAACAAGCATTAATGAAATCTAAAATTTTGGGACTTTGATTTAACTGTCAGTGACTTTACATTAGTCAGGAAATCAACTCTTTCAGAATGATATAGAAATATTCAAACCCAAACGTTAATGTGGTGATTCCATAGGCTGAAGACAGTATTCACAGACAAGTCAGAAGGAATCAGCTCATTGGTAAATCTAGTTATTGCTAATCTCTCACATTACCTATATAAAGATGTGAAATCTGTATTTATTTTCCTCAGACAAAAATATATGCTAGCATATCTAGCTTAAAACAGTTTTGTAGGTAAAACAATTTGGAGAGATAATAATTGGAGAGCAATATTAACTGAAAAAAGTGCTCCTTCCATTCTAATACATTTAAGCTCCCAAATGAACACAAGCCTATTTCACGATGTTAACAGAAACAATCGAACTCTGATGATAGCTGCAAATACTACAGGTCTGTCTTTAAACCAAATGAGAATCACAGACTACATGTCTACTCTTAGTACAGTAATAAACACCAGCAAGCAATCATTACATCCAATTAGGCTGAGTACTTTCCTTAACTGGGTCATTTACCAGTCTCTCTTGCTCTTAAAAGTAGATTAAATGTGTAAACTTACATTTAATTACCTGTAACAGAACTCTTATGGGCAACATGTTGGAGTGTCCTTATTTTTATTTTAAAATAAAATAAAAGGAGGAAGGGAGACCTAAAATACACACAGAAAAAGGTCTAGCTATTTCCTCAAACAATCTTTTGATTTTGGGCTGGTAGTGGTAGTACAGATGCTTACAAGATGGAGTCACATTCGTGTTTCTTTTGTGAGCTTAAACTTGTAAAAAAACCGAGCAACTGTGAAACAGAATTCTGTCCCACCTCCTCCCCACTTCCATCCTTTTTAATTTTCTTTAGATCAGGGGCCAAAAAAACAGATAAAAAGAAAGGAAAAAAATGAGACAGGAAGAACTTAACAGAGAAACCTGAACTCAAACCCTATAAATGTCTCTGGGCAGCTGTAAGGTAAGAAGTAATGAGAAAAGTATTTGAAACTAGCCCATGTCTGTTAGGATGCTTCTTTGCCCTCAACCCCTGCAGAAGGTAAACCCCAGAAGCCTACAGGCTCTAAGTCTCTGTACCTTCTTCAGTACATCAACACATCCTTAAAAAACCTTTAGTATAACAACACTTTGTCCTGTTTGTTGTACAGCTGCTGTTGCTGCCCTTCACACGACACCACACTCGATAAGGTACGTCAGGCAGACTCCACAGCTCCCCCACCACGTCAGCACAGCACTGTCCAAAGCTACCGGGCGCCGTGGGCCAGGGCCCTGCACGCCGAGCCCCTGCTGGAAATCCTGAAGACTTCCAGCGAGGATGTACTTCAAACCTGGCACAGCTGATTCAGCCTGGCACTTCTAAGCAAATAGAATGAGATCCTGCATTTTCAGGCTAGGACTTTCAGACAGTGGCACTGGGTGGACACTCCAGCCCTTGCGACCCTTTTTGTGTGCATGTTAAAATTGCCTTGTTTGGCATGCCAACATCTCCTCCATCTAGGCTTGTGCACTGTTGGACCTGGTGCTGTAGCTATCTAGGACTTGTCAGAAAAAGAAGGAATTTATTTCTGCAAGTCAACAGAGGCAAATAGAATAATAAAAAGATGCAAGTCAGCTGCATGCTTTGGGATTTTCTATCAAGTGCTTTAATAATACACAACAAATGATGCTGTATTCTAATGAATTCAACATGCACCCAAGAAATATTTATAACTAGTAATGTAGAAGTTGTTTATCCTTTATCGCTACAATAAACAATGTTACCCTAAACAAGTTATAGAGCAGTTATCATTTACAATGCTTTTATATGTCTATGGTATGGTACAATTAATACAAATATTAATTGATTTCCATAATAAAAGATCCAAGTGATGGGTCCCTTTCACAACAGGACTGAAATTCTGTTTGCAGCTTCCCAAACAAAAGTGTTGGTTAGGATGCAAAGTGCTGTCCCTCAGAGACAACTAGTTCATTTTCACTAGAAACAGAGAAAGAACATGATGCCAAAGACTTTGAATTTTCTGTGGTTCTACTCCTGGAGTAGATATGGTCCTACAGATATCCACAGAAGGAATGACAGTACGCAGATCCCATCTTCCCTCTCTCCTAGGAGGTAAATGAGACTTGTCTTTCCTTTATAGCTCTCCTCAGACACACACATTGTCCCATTATCTAGTCAAGAGCATTTTTATTCAGAAGTCATATTCATAGCATCTCAGTGAAGTGTAATTCACAGGCTTAGTGTTAATAGGGGGAAAAAGGTCCATCCAAAGGAACTCATACACACCAACTAATACCAATGACGTGAAATGTAACACTATTTTTGCACGCAGACTATATCCTCTGAACCTACACCTGATTCTGTTTGCACTCCTGTTAATTCAACACCACTCCTTTGAAATAACTCTTCATTTATACCAGCACGAGATTGGACTCAGAACTCTGCACCTAGTTACAATTGTGAAAAATGTAACAGCATCAAGCAATGACTTATGAACCGCTTCTATAGACCCAAATGTGTTTTGTTTACTTCATCGAAGGTGTGGGACACTCTTGAAAGTCATTATTCTCTATGTCATAACTGCCAGTGGCACGAGTTGAACCTCTCACATTAAATGAAATCCCTCATACTAGATTCATGTTAAATAATTCTCAGCACAAGTAAATAAAACACTTTGTATAAAAGATGGAGAAGCAAGAGGTCAACAGAAAATACTAGTTCTGCTTCAGTTTGTTGCTAATATAACATTTTTTTAATATATATATGGTCATACATATATGGAAAAAACTGCCCTAAAGAACAAGCTGCTGAATTTTTCTGGCATGTGTCACAATGTTTAAGGTTTAGAATGGCAATGAACTCTGTTGAAAAAGCCTTACGAGCACACAAGAGTATTGCCATTTGCCCGCCAGGCACAGATTTCAGAGGGAGCTGAAACTGTGCCCACTGAACTGCCAGAAAACGCACTCCTCTAGTCGGCATGGCTGCTGGAGACATAAGGTAGTGCTCAGAGCTAAATCCTCTTTGTGATTTCTGTCCCGGCTGAGAAAGGGGTTGAGGACTCAGAAAAGGGAAAGGGTGTGTAGTCATAGGCACCAAAATTAAGAAAAGTTTCTGCAGATATTTCACTGGTACAACACAATGATTGTCTGGGAAGAGTTCAGATCAAAATCAGTCCTGAAGACAGGAAAGATGGGCTACAAAAATGAAACCCAAGAATTGTATGATCCGAGTCTCTATCCAGAGCAAGCTTTACCACCGTGAGCTGAGTCACACCAGTGAGGACAGGGTGACAGAAACACAGATCTGGCCTTTGACATTAACAAATTTTCTGCGCTGTAAATCCTACATGTATTAGTTTGACCACTGTATATCTTATTTGATCCTCACATGTAAAAAACCAATCAACACTCCCTTCTGCAATTATTTTTTGAGCTGTATATGGAAATTGGAAATACAAATAAATCTATTTCTATCTGTAAATAGCTCAAGACTTGAAAACGATGCCAGCTGGAATGTCAATGTCCAAGGTAAAGAATACATCACAGATGTGTGTCTGAGTTACACCAACATTTATGTTGTAGCTCACACATGTTCTTCAGCCTTCTGAAACCTGGCTATGGGGACTGTGCAATAACGAAGCACCTTTCAGCTCAGAAATCAGACTGTGCACTTCACTTACTGGTTGCACTGACCCACACACCAACAGGAAAGCATCTATGCTTGTACTCCATTTCATGGTATTTCACAGACAGATTTGAAACCACCGCATAGCTGGGCCATCAGAACACTGTCCTATGGGAGAATTTTCTGAAAAGTATCAACCTATAAGTCAAAGCAATTCCTACCCAAAAGCTTGTCAGGGCATTGGCTAAAACCAAAACAAAACAAGAAAAGGAGAGCGAGAAATACACATAATTGGATTTTGTGTAGGACAAAAACTGTATTCTGCCTCACATTTTTCATACATTAAGCATATTGCCCTAGCGGGGTAAACACACCTGTCAAAACTTGCAAGCTTTCTTAGCTATACCTCAGTTTCAGAGTGGTGAACACAGAAGTCACATCATTTAAATAAATGCCATGTTACATGACAGCTTTTTTTATGCTACATGATAATCTGAGAAGCATGGGTTGTCAGTGGAGGCAGAAATGGGCCCAAGGCACTTCTATTTCACTTGAGCATCAGTAAGACTGAAAAGAGAAGGAGTGAGCATTAGGTCACTACAGAGCAGCTCTGAAGGAGCTTTTTCTTCTGGGAGAATTTATATTTAGTTTCATAAATAAAATCAGTCCATTGGAATGAAAGAGACAACCTTCCCTAGAAATATTACTAAAAATAAGTTAATGTATATCTATTTCTCCTTAAAACAAAATTGTTAGTAGTTGGACATTTCTGAGTTAGCTATACCATAGACGTTCTAGAGCACTGACTTTAAAAATTCAAATTACATATAGAAATTTCAATTTTTCATCTTTTTAACTCAGAGCTCAGCTCTAGAGCTTTTAAAATTACGTTTTTCTTCTCATTCAGTATTTGTAAATTCTATGTTGGCTTTAATTAAGATCTCCCTAGACTACTTATTTACTTTTCAAGAATGAAACATGCTTACTAAATGAATTTTCTCAGGCTCTAGCAGGTTTTAAATCCATTAGAAGATGTCACTGCAGTGGAGGCTGAAATTTGTTCTAATCTCAATGAGAAAATATTCTGCTCTTAAAACATCAGTTAACCACAGCAACTCTAATGTTTCTAACGGAATTCTTTAAGGGTTATGTCAGTCTAAGAAAAGAATCTGACCCAAAATACAAGTTTATTTATCCCCTACATTAGCTGCAGATAATTTCTTAGATAATTTCTTAAATATCCCAAACTATGCTCTCTGTAGTATCATTTTAAATGTATTACCTAACCACTGATGTAAGCAGGATGGCAAATCTACCACCTTTTAAAAATAACGTCACATACATTTTAATGTAAATTATGCAACCCTGAATTTATACAATTATTGACTACATAGTGGACTAAATTCATTTGGATATAATTACTGTAATAGCAGTTTTGACAAATGGGTTCTGGTAAGAGCTCTTGAATCCTATGTTTGTGTACCAGGGCCTTTAAAGCCCGGCAGTGCCTTGGTACGCTCGTAAAGGTAACACAACAGGCTTTGCAGGGACTGTCATTTAATATAAACCCCAATGATATAAAGTCAGGCTGCTTGACAAAATAACTAACCTAGCAGCAAAATTAAAAATGTTCAGCCTCTATCTCTGCAGAACCTTGTCAAACTCCTACCATTGCCTGCCACTCTTGGTTGCTTTTCTTTAAAGTACAATTTCTGTAGTATTAAATTGCTGAATAATGCAGTTTTAAGTTATTTAAAAATAAAACCCAAACCAACACACTGATCTTTTCAGAAGCAATAAAACATTTCAAAATCGATCAAACTTTAGTTGGTACATACAGGCAAGTTCAACCCGTGATCTTTTAAACCTAATGCGTATTCTTTTACTGTCAAGGTGATCATGATGATATGTATTAGAGGAAAAAAAATTCCCACTCTCAAGCAAGATGGCTGAAAAGCAAGACTGGTAAGCAAGTAAATAGAAGTGCATAAATAAAATGTGGACACCTCTGCTGCCATAATTAAGTAATGAAGAAAGGTAAGAAACAGATACTGCTTTAAAAACCAGACAGATAGGCAGGAAAAAACTCTGGTTAGCCTACAGTGTGAGATCATTTGAACTGCAACTTAAAAATGGGGGGAAAAAAATGAAAAATGCTTGTTACTTGTTCCTTTTAGAACCATTTCAGTAGAAAACATACACTGCTATTTAGACCTTTTGACTGCTTTCCTTGCCATTTTTTCCCATATGAAACAAACCCAGATTAAAAAAAAAAAAAAGAAAGAAAAACCCCCACAAGCCAAACAAAAAAACCCAAACCCCACAACAAAAAAACCGGGTTCCATTTAACATTTTTTAAGAAAAAAACTCCTTTTTTTAGGGAAACAAAATTAACTCTCATGACTCTCAACTTGCCAAATTTATAATTGTACCAAGTTTCTACTCATCTTTGCTGCTTACTGTCTAATCATTCTCCCTCTTTCAGCCCATCCTTCTCCATTGCCTGTTGATTCCTGCTGATTAAAGCAATGACTGAACTGTCTACTGGTGACCTGGAGGCTGATTGTAGCCAGTGAGTTTGGATTTTTATGCCACCAAAAACTTAGAAGGCTTCATTCTTTTTCCATATAAATACAAATCTGATCTGATTGCTGCTACTTGGTGGCAAAGGAGTCAGGAGCAGACGGTGCCAGGAAGGAACAAAGCTGCTTGGGAGCAGACTAACATTTGGAGGAGGTTTTTCTGCTGAATGCACTTGTCAAACTCGACCTTTGAGCCTGTACTGGTTTATTCATCCAGTCTCTTACTTCTTTTTTTCTGGTTTTATTCTTAAATGCCTGTACATTTGCACATTCAGGGTGAAATAGGAACAGCAGTGGTCTCTTCCTGTAGCTCCAGCCTTTCACAAGCAGGCCTCTGGTTCCCTGTTATCCCAGGGAATCCACCCCTGCCCCATGGAGAAGAGGGCTGCCACTCCCCACCAGTGTCTCTGATTCCAGCAAATGGTGTGCTTTAACCCCAGCCTATCTGTACAAGTTTGGCTTCTCCTTGAAGAACCAGCCCTCGTTTCTCTTTGTTATGGACTTCTAACATACTTTAGTTTCTGTATTCATTTCCCTAAGCCATTTGAAATCACAACTTCACATCCTTTCATCTTCTAGACCGGTGCTGTGACTCCTCCAGAAGCCAACACACAATACATATCAAGTACAGATATCTAACATGATTTACTTTATTCTTCCAAACATGTTTTGATTGCACACACTGAAGACCAGTTTATGTTTTCTGCATTCTACTTTTCACAACAAAACAACAGTGCCTTCATTTTTGAAATGTCCAAACTACCTAGTTAAGCAGAAAATCCAAAATCAATCCTTAGTTTTTTTATATTTGGTTTTAGCCAAACATAAAAATGTCAGTACAAAAATCAGATACTTATACTGCATGATGCAACAGAGATTAAAAGAAAATTGCATTTTTAGCACTCTACTAACTAAAGTGTTTAACTGCTCACAAATGGATTTCCATATTTTTGTAGCAATTTGCAGCACGCAATAGGTATTGTAATCTAATCCACCACAATTACATAATTTCTGACCAACATGCTGTTGATAAATAACACAAGTATTAGGTTATTAAATTTTTTACAATTAGGTGACTAAGAAAGCTGTTTCTTGCCTTTCGTTATACCCTCTGTTAATAAGATCTTTGTTGCAGATGTTCATGTATGCTGCATTGATGTTTAATGGTGCATGATGCTCTAGGTGGTTCCCATAACCTTGCTTTGTCTACTATGAGCTGACTCAATTGATATGATAATAGAGAAAAGAGGTCTGAAACAAGCTGGGCTGTACTGGCACGATTTGCATAACCTTTAAATTTGCCATCACTTGATAGCCAACTGCTCCTAAAATATTCTTATTCAGTTGTCAGTGATGACAATGTACTGTACAAACAGCATTCTGAAATTGGACAGGTGCGGAGGGAAGAGAGGGCATGCACAGTTTATTGCACTTTTATATTCTATCAGGAAATGTACTTATTATCAAATTTATAAAGCCAACAATTTGGAGTAGACTTCTGGAGTTCCATTTGTGATCAATTGCTATCAGCTACAACGCATGGCCTGGCATCTTTTCAGGTTCACAGTACAATATCACAGTGTCTCATTACAAGGGACATAAATATTTGGTTCCATAGCCTCTTCCCTGATTTAGTTTTGACTGCTAATTATGGGGGCAGGCAGAAGAATCAGGATGGATTAGGAGAGCAGTGGGGGGCACAGGGTAGCAGACTAGAGCAAACAAAATCAACATAAGCAGCTGCCCAAACTTTAAATCTGGTTTCAGAGGACTCTCTGTATTCTTTTTGAACAAACATTAGTATTATATCATTTAGTAGGTATAGCCAAAACACAACTAATATAAAAACAGGCCATGTTAACTCTATTCACTAAATCTGCTGTCTGTATATACTCTATGCCAGGTCTGCTTACTTTACTGACTTTATTATTACTAACTAAGAAAACAGCTCTGGTGAAAGTAACCCAGAGTTGACTTTCATTCAAATGGAATCAATTACATAAACATTACTTTTGTGGTATTCAGAAGTTTATATCTTAACTGCCACTTCATATTCTATATTATGCCTGGGTGTGTTAAGGCCAGGTCATTGGTACCAGACTGACATGCACAGCCTACTTTTCAGGTATGACATTTAAACAATTTCCACTTTGCATTATCTCTAAAACCTACTGTGGAAATCACTGAGCCAAATCGATCGTAAAATCTCACGATTCCACTTTTAGACAATTAACCATTTCCAAGCACTCCAATTAACCTCCCACACCCTCAGTGTTAATTCTAGATGTTTGTCATCTTACACAAAATAAATCCTAAATCCCCAAAGTCAGGCAAAGCAGGAGCCATTCAAACCTCCCTTTCGTCTGCCTTTTCCACTAGCTAGGATCTCTGCTCTGCCCCTCCTGGAGCTAAGGATTTGTCTACCATTCAGCCATCTATTTCCCACAACTTTCAATGCCTGCAATTGGATGCTACAGCAGAGAAGCTTCTAATCAAAGGGTCAGTTCCTGCAGTTAATTTTCATCCAGGGGCACCATACGTACCCACATTTTACTCTCCTTCCATTCTGTGCAATTATTTTATAGGGACTACTTGAGCAGGTGAAGATTAGAGGCTTGAAAACGTTAAGTTCCATCATTTATGGCAAAAGCATGACATGGATAGCTACAATTTAAACTTTTCTACGATGTTCATTCAACTGTAATCACAAGATGGGAAATAAAATCTCTAAATTAAAGATGATAGGCTACCAGAGTCTGTAGGGCACCTTCTGAGCACAGATTCTGCTGTTCAAACTCCTCTGTGATGATTTGTTATGAAATGAACTGCTGCCTAGTGAGAAACAGGCTAACACTGCCAAAATAATGGGCAAAAGAGATCTCCTACAGAAGATAATCTGCCTAGGTGCCAGTGGTCAAAGGGTGCAGATCTTTATGCCCCTCACTTGTTCCACACAACAAAGAAGACACCTCCAGGTAAAATGTGTTATCAAATCTTTCAGCATACATAAAGTTCTCTTGTTCTACAGCCTCTAGACAGAATCCAAAAACTGACTTGCAGATTCCAGACAAGGTACAACACACAAAAAGACACATGGATCAGTATAATCCATTAATATTCATGAATGTTTTAAGTTCTCCATGACCATAATCGATTTCCAATGAAGTTAATGAGATCTTTCCATTGATTTCAAAAGACACTGGGGTGAGCCTCAGAGACAATAACATTGCATTGTCTAAAGCACTCCAGCTGGTAACACACACTTTGATAATTTGCTACCTTCCCATCCGGAATTTCAGGAATAAACAAAAAGAATACTATCTTATTTCAAACTTATTGCTCAAATGAACAATGTACCATTATAAAGGTCCATATGGAGTGTTTAGTATCTTTAACTGAAGAGCAGTCAAGGCCACAGTATTTACCTGCATCGTTAGTGCCAGAATGTGATCCATAAATAAGACACTGTTATTTATTTAAGAAGGAAATGCAAAAAAAGCCTGAATGTGTCAGCCCCCCAAAAGGTTGAGATTTTGTTTTGTTTCAACTTTGGGCCTTTGTAAAGCAGTGATTCAAATTCTTATGTCTTCTAACACATCTAAGCCCATCCAATAGATTTAAACACTGATGGGTAGAGTTTTAAGTTCAAACTGGCCTTGACCTTGGGCAGTATGACATTATCTGAAAGCCATTAATGGTCTGAAACTACAGGAAAAGCTCATTAATAAAAGCAAAACCGTACAAAGGTACAAAGGCAAAAAAAAAAAAAAAAAGAAAATGAAAAAAAGGAAGTTTTATTAAAAGTATTGATCATGACCTAGGGCACTACAGACATTGATCTTCCCACATCTCCACAAGAAAAAAAAAGTTAAGCCAACAAATTATTGATCTATTATGAAACCTGCTGAACAAGCCATACATTTAATTTCTTACAATGAAAAAAATAATCACACCAAATTAGGATACAGAGAAAATCTATTTCTTAAAAATTATTGGTAAAAAAATACTATCTGATTAATTTCATAAAATAGCCACCCTGTTAGTATGATCTGACCCTAAGTGTCGGGAGGTGAGAAGCCCATGCACTGTAAACCTTTAAAGCATGGGTTTCAGATTTCAACTCATTAAAGCACAGGCTTTTAAGGAGAAATGGGTAGTGTCCAATGCTGAATATTGCAATAACATAGAACGAATGTACAGAAAAGGACAATGCCGAACTTTCAACTTCAAGCACAAATTTAATTAAAAGTTTCTAGGATTATTGTTTTCTATGAAGCAGAATACTGCAGTTTTGGATTTTCTTCAGCTTGTTCAAAAAGTCACAAGGATACATGTAGACTAACATAACACTGTAGCTGTAGAAACAGTCTCTGAAAAACTGAAGTTGACCAGAATTCCCTACTTGGTGCACATGGAGAGGGGTAGGTGTCATTTTCAGAAAACAGAGATAACCTTGACAAAGTTACATTAATTACATGTATATGTGAAACACACAAATTAAATTTGGAAGCATGTCATTAATTCCAGTGCTTCCCAATTACCGAATGACCAATTCTACTGCCTCACCATTCTTGTAACGGAGCTCTATGATAACACTGGTGGTTTTCAGCATATGAGATGCTAAAGAGATTGCTTCTCTTCTGATAGTATATCCGTGGCTCTGCCCCCTTATTCTTTACTATTTGCTTTGCATTCTACAGTATTATCAGCTGATGCTGAAGCAACTTTTGTTCCAACTTTAGAACGACAGTCTTTGTTGCTAGAAGGAAGTTCAAAACAAAACACCATGTTTTATGACTCAAAGTGAGGGTCCACAGTAACTTCAGCCACTACAGCTGGCAGATACCAGAGCCTCATCCTGGTCTCCTCCGATGGCAAATGCCACATGCTCTCCTCCCATGCTGGCACCAGCACCCGGAGCACTCCACTCCTCACCAGGGCATGTTTCTGCCAGTCTGTGCAGGATGCTGAACTGCTCTGTGTGGGTGGAGAAGTGCTGGCAGGGTGGGGGAAAAGCACAGGATGGAAATGTGTGCCCTAGGAGGAGCCACCGGTTTCTGGATTTTCTGTCAGTTTAAAATTCCCAGGGGCCCAAGTCTCAGTACGTTGTGGTCTGAGAACTACGTAGTCATCGAATCAGTAAGGTGAACCCTCATTCCTTACATGACTGCCCAGAATAGTAGGGGTCTGCCCTGTAACCACGAGTACCATTCCCTCTTCTCAGAACTTCTGGCAGGTAGTTCTCTTGCTTCAGGGTTTGAGCAAACAGAATAATAATGTACTGATGTAATGTTTTCTGTACAAATACCTCACAACTCACTCAGGTGACCAATAAAATTATACCAGTTTTAAAGTATTACAGCCATGCATACAGGACAGACCAGAAATTTATGATTAATTTATTCTGTGTGGATGCTTTAACTGAGTAATAGTACCACAGGGAAAGCCTAATTTCTTGGGGGAAAAAAATAAAAATTAAAACCATACAATATACCTAGTTAATTTCTGAAGAAAGCTCTCCAGTGCATCATGTGCATCTTCATGTAAGACATTTAGATTCATTTGGGACAGTAAAAACAAAAGTTGAGTGTGAAGAATGGCAGAAGTGTCTAACATTAATGGGCTATAGAATTCTTTGTCAATCAGTATAAAAAAGGTGCCCATTTAAAAAACAATTCTAGCTTTAAATACACAATGATGGGCTCTAAACCATGTATTACCACACCATAAAGAAAATTTGAAGTTACAACAGATAATTCTATGAAAATGTCAGATCAATCCTAAGTGGCAGCTAGAAAAGCAAATAAAATGTTAGGAATTATTAAGAGAGAAATACAGAACAGAGGAAACAACAAAATTAAACCACTTTGTAACTTTTTCAGGCACTTGCAAGTGAACATTCTGGTCCCCCATTCACAAAGAGTAAGCAGACTTGAAAAAAGGTGCAGTGAAGGGTGGCTCTGGGTGTCAGAATTATGGATCAAACACAGAACAAGTAAACAGAATAGCAAAAGAGTCTGGAAAAAAAGATTAGCACAGGGGAGTTACACAAAAGATCTGCAAAATCAAAAGTAAAAGACACTGTACATGGAACGATTGTGGACAGGCCGTGCAATACAAGCAGCTGGAGATAGCCAGGAACATGCTGAAATGTCTGAATTCAAACTAATAAGGGAATATATTCCTTTACATAACACAGAGTCTGTGACACTCATTGTCACAAGACATTATGTATGATAAAATCCTATTTTGGCCTATTAAGCATGGAGAAAATACCTCTAGTTCACAAATTCCCAAGCCGCATTTTGCCAGAAGCTGGGAGAGTGTAGCACGGAACTATCACTACAAATTTGCTCTGGTTTTATCCTCTTTTACAAGCACCCGCTACTTTACACTGTTGCAAACATCAGGTTAGACAGACCTTTGGTCTGCCTCAGTCCTGCTCCCACTCTTTCACTCTGTATTGCTACTCCAACATCGTATAATTTCTACTGCCGAAGGAATGGATTTGTCTATCAACAGCCATGTCTCTGATAATCCTTTTTAGAATTATGGTATAAAAACTGATACACTTAATCAATGCCTCTGTAAGAGGAAATACTGCCCAGTCCTAAGGAATGGGGTAGGGGCCCGCATTTATTGTCCTTCAATAAACACCCATTTTTACACAGTTTAAAGGGGTAATTTTTCCTCAGAATGCCAGAATGTAAATTCATTGTAGTACCTGAAATTTGAGCTAAGTTTAATAAGAGGCACAGCTTTGCCTCAAATATTCCTTACTGCTACTGATTATACATGCAAAGGGGATTTCCCAGTTTCACTCTCTATTTCGGGGCTGAGCTGGTGTGTTAACACAGTAGACTAGAGAAGACATCCTTTTCTTAAATCAATATGAAATTACTGAAACTCACACACATGTATCTATTTATGTATTTGTATATGCATTCTTTGAGATGCAACAGTTGATACACTTTTAAGTCCAGTCAAGTTACCTGTATCCAGGAATTTAGGTTTTAATGATGTGTTTCAGCTGTCTAGTAAAATGCTCAGTCTTCCACTCCCACACAGCATGAAAGCATGAATGGTCTCAGTTACAAAAAGGTATTACCAGCTTTGCTATTCATTAATCCCTATCAACAAATGTTCATTATTAATTTAGATTTTGTGGTTTCCTAAGACACAAGTAATCTAATTCTTCTGGGCTTTCTGGCTCATTTGTTATGCCAGTAGAGAACTAAAATTGTTTTTTTTTCCCTAAGTCCATCTTTGTTTTAGAAACTTCTATTTGTGAATATAAATAGACAGGGAAGAGTGAAAGTGTATAATCGTGTGAAAAAGAGAGTAGATGGTAATATAATTCAACAAAACCCCCAGGTCCAAGGTACTACTCTTGGTTGTGTAAATGCACATGAAGCCTAGCTGATAAAAAAGAGGGCCAGTCAAGGCCTTCCTGTCTGGAAGTCTAAGCATGAAAGCTGTAAGGAAGGAAAAACAATAACACCTTTTCCTGCTCCTTAGAAAAGAACACACAATACTCAGTAACTTACAGAAGGAGGAGCTGCAAATAGACCCACCATAAAATGTCAGAAGTGTCAATAGTAATAAATACTTCTATGTTTTATAGATAGGCTTACAAGGTAGCATGCTGGTCTGTGATTGCCCCACAACCTGACAAAGAAAACCTATTGACCTCTATTTGGATCAAGCTGTATACTTGAACATCAGTCCTTTTTATCCCCCTAAAAAGCACAGAGCATCATACTATTATGATTTAAGAACAGCTCTTAAAATCTCTTGTATCCACAATTCTGACAACTCTTCTCAAACAAATGCCTTAAGAAAGTCTAAAATATTTAACATCTAACATATCCTTACACAGTAAAAAAGCTTCATAAAAACATACTATCATTTGTCATTATTTTAATTTATATTAGATTTTAGTTCTATCCAAACGGCTAAACATTTAATTTATGAATGTATCTGTATATATTACCTTAAGAATGGTTATAGTGGGTGACACCAACATCCATTTAGCTCAGTATTCTGTTTCAGATAACAAGTAGAGACAAATGCCTGGTATCACTCCAATATCAAAAGCTTGGTAGGCAGGCTCTAAAATTTGGCAATGCTGCAAGTTTTATTGCAACATATTAACTTGGCTACACTGCACATGCTATTTAATTTATTGAATAGATAAAATAATGATAATAACATATAGAAATTCACAAAACTCTTTCTGTATGTGCTATGTGGTGAGTGCACTAATAAATGTTTAAGATGAACCTCTCTCTTTTTACCACATTTGCTAGCACTGCTAATAGATTCCCTGAATTACCTCAAGTAATGTGTCCCAAAAAATGAAGACACGAGTGGTTAGGGAGTCCCACCTGAGCTGGCTTTAAAGCTTGAATTCTCAGAAAAATCCATTTTTACTGCTGTATTCTAACAAATGAGGTTATTATAAACATAGCCTTAAATAAAGGCGGTCCTGCAAACATCGGGGGGGGGGGGAAGGGGGGAAAGAGGATGGAAAATTCTGTGTTCATCCCTGAACATGCCAGACTTCATCACTCATAACTTGAAAAACGCTGAAGTGATTTTCTTTAAATTTGGATTGTTTTTCTTTCCTCTATTAAAGCTATAAAATGAGCCAAGTTTAAAGTTTGTAGCTTCAGCTGTTCTTGAATTATGCAAATATTTCAATGTAAAAGTATGTTTTTCCATTGCTGAACTGATTTTGCTCAGACTTTCTGAAGATTTCCCTTTGGGCCAAGACCAGTCATAAAATGTATCTGACTAAAACTAATTTGTTTAAAGTTATGAGCAACTCTGTAAAAGGGCTATCTTTCACAACATTTGATTCTGACAAATGTTATAGCACACATATAGATATGACATATATGTTCCTGCCAGAGTTTGTGATTTTTGGTTCATTTCTTAAAAGCTCCAGCTGCTGAAATCAGGAGACTGCACATGTTCATTAACTGCCCCTGCACTCTCCACTTGTGTATTGTCTGTGGTTACAGAAAAAAGTATTGAAACATGAAATGTATCCCATGAGCTTATCCAAATCTGAAACCTCAGTAAAATCCACAATCTCAGGACTGGCAAGAGGGGTATAATGGAACAAGGCTGTGGTAGTGGGACCAGAGTCTACCAAGTAATTCCCAGTATGAATGAAGAGCATCCTCACAAGGAATCTGTTCCTCAATAACACTGTTCCAATACTGTTCCTCAAATAAACTTTTCTGACAAGCAAGTCCATAGATCCCGTTTTGAGTTACCAGCCCCTTTACCAAAGCATAATCCTCTGTACTGAAAGGTTTCATCACAGGTGTCTCTCACAGGCTGCTTTTATGCAAGAGAGTTTTACCAAAATTCACATTGGGGACCAATCCTAGAGAAAATGACAATGTTTTTGTCAAGGCTCACTCTGAAGGTCACTGAGAAGGTCTAGCGCCTTCAAGTTTTTCAATAAAAAGACAAAATTTGACATTATCAAAAAATGCACCTCCAGTTGCCTAAGAAGTTGCCAACATTCCCATGCCTGGAAACATTCAAGGTCAGGCTGGACAGGGCTTTGAGCAACTGGCCTGAGTTGAAGATGCTCCTGCTCATTGTAGGGGGGGTTGGACTAGATGACCTTTAAAGGTTCCTTTCAACCTAAACCATTCTATGATTCTATGACATGAAGAGGAAAACCTCAGACCATGATCATTTGCTTGAGCTCTGTAGTCTTATTAGAAACTGACTGTTAATTTAGTCAGCACTACATCTGCCACAGCTCCTGTGTGCCAATCCTAAACACTCCTTTCCTTGCCTCTAAAACACACTGATCACACACGCAGCTTGAATTTGAGCTTGCCTCTTCCTTGCAATTATTCCTACTGACAGAGAACAGGAAGGAAAGGGAGAGAAAAGGGGCCTTGGGGCTGGAGTGCTGTGACGGAGCAGATACGAACAGACAGCAGAAAGACCCAATGCGCTCCATGAGAAAGACATTGGAGTTTTTCCCTCTGAAAACACAAATAATTCAGATAGCCAAAGAAAGTGGACTGACAAATGGGAATGGCTTAGATTGAGACTGCCGATGCAGTTACTGCTTCTCACCATTTCCATGATCTGTTCCAGCTGTATGGACCTCTAAGTTGCTTCTCAATCCATTCCTGAGTGCCTACAGCTCATAGTGTGTTTGAGGTGAGCCACCAGTGTTTCTGGTGGGCATTAAAACAATGTTGTGTAAATTGCAGCAATTCATAAGATGAGTAAACATCTTTGCAAGTACAGCTGGGCTGGATTTTTGGAGGAAGATGCTTTAGCTGTCTCAGTCTAAGCTTTCTCCCTCATCTGCAACAAGTGCTATATTCTCAGAACTGTTTGGTCAATCTTTCCTTTCAGCAATCAAGCGTGCCTTTCTGCCCTATGCTCTACTCCTCAAATACCTGTTGATACTTCGATTCTCTGGAACATCAAGAAATAACAACTGTTGCCACAGTTCTCTCCACATGTAGTGACTAGCTGTGTCTGGCCTTCTTAATATCACACACACTTCCCCCTCACCCACAAAGAAAGTCCATGTCAAATTTGCAGCATATATAATTCTGAGCTCTTTCATGAATGACCTGGCGACCTGCAACAACTCCTTTTATCCATCCTATTTCCTCTCCTTCTAGTCAGAGCTGTATCAAAGTGTATCTCCTCATTATTTTCATTACCTGATCCCCATTCAACCTACAGGTAACTCATGGAAGAGGTGCACCCCTCCTCTCATAACCCAGCCCCAAGACTGCCTTGTCCCAGACAGTCTGAAGAGATTTTGACAGAGCAAAGAGAGCTCTGTTAAGGATGTTTTCACAGCCTCCATGTCGCTTATCTCATCTTGCCATGCATGGGCAGAGGGAAGGGAAAGGAGAACAGGGTTGGCCATCCAGCTGTGCCTCTTCACAGAGCGCAGCTGATTCAAGCCAGTCACTTCTACTCCCAGGGCTCACAGCAACACTGCTCCACACTGCTGCCAGAGACCTTTCCGTGGGGAAAATGGAGACAGGAAGGAAGAACAGAAGGCAGAAAACCCATGAAGGCTAAATTCATCTTGGAATCTTTTCCTCTCCCACCTGTAAGCTCCACCTCCTTCCTGTGCTTCCCCTCAAGGCCCTTTACCATCTCCATTGCCCTCCTGTGGACACTCTCCAATAGCTTTCTATCTTTCTAATATTGCAGTGCCCCAAACTGCCCATAATATTCCAGGTGAGGCTGCCTCAGTGCAGAGCAGAGCGGAACAATCCCCTCCCTCGCCTGGCTGGAGATCCTCACGCCCCCCAGGACAGGATTGGCCCTGCTGGCTGCCAGGGCACTGCTGACTCATATCCAACTTGCCATCGACCAGGACCCCCCGGTCCCTTTCTACAGTGCTGCTTCCAGCCTTTCATTCCCCATCTGTGCAAACATCCAGGGCTGTCCCATCCCAGGTGCAGAATCCACCACTTTCCCTCAGTAAACTTCATATAGTTAGTGATGGTCCAGCTCTCTAATTTGTCAAGGTCTCTCTGCAGTTTTCAAGGTCTCTCTGCATAAACATGTTGTTCAATATAATAAACATGTTCTTATTATTAACTTGGACAAAATATAAAGCAGAAAGTACAAACAAACATATTCAAATCCGTAGCTGACTTTGCAAATGCTTTTTTAATCCAGGCACAAACTCTTGGAGACTTCTGTGTTTCCTCAGAAAGGCACAATAAACAACGACACACATCCCGCTTTTTCCAGAAACATACTCCTGTCCATTAGAAAAAAGAAATGATTTTATACTAGATGCAGTAATTCTTTAAAGATCATTTAGGAACTTTTACACTTTCCACTGCAGGACTGAAACCTAGACCTAGTTAGTTCTGAAGTTAGTGTGTTAGCAGCACTCTCTGCCATTCTATGGAATCACCATATGCTAAATTAAGGGACACATTTTCCTTCTTTCGTTATTATTTTAATGTGTGAAGGTGAGAAAAAGATGGTCCACACCAAAGGAAGGGAAAAGGGGGAAAACAATAACAAACTGGTATCTCTTTTGAGAATTGCCCCACAGGCCAAACATTTTTATGTTCTTAATCATTATTAAATGACTCAACATGACACACAGAGCCTGGCGAATGATTGCATCCTGACATGAGAACGAATTACAAATGAAATGAAAGATCAAGCTGTATTAGAGGACTGCCTCTGGGAAATGAAAATCTTTAATTCTCTTTTATTATTGACATTTATTTGGCTGCCATGAATAACAACACAGCAAAGAGATTCAGCTATGCTTGTGCAGTGAATAGCTTATCCCACGGCTCAAAACTGCCTTAACATTTATCATGTTTGCTTTTGTAGCTGACACCATTGCATACACTCTCTATCCATCTTGCATTTATCATGCATATAAAGTGCATTCTCTAATTTAAGTTCATTTCATAGTCAACAAACACCTAAGATTAGCAAGTGCCAGTCCTCAAATAAGCTCCCAGTTGTAAAAATACCAAAGAAGGGATTAATAGATTTGTTAACAACTCCAGTTTGAAGAATAAAAAAAGTACTCTGAAAATTAAATAAGAGCACAGGAGGGTTACATATAAGATTTAGGTTTACTACATTATTACTAGCTCATGTACAAAAACATTTCTATACTGCTGTTTCTCAGCCAACTGCACAATACTCAAGGGGAGTGCCTCCATATGGGCCATTCACATTATGCAGTAACTTTCTGGAAAGAACACTTCCATCATCATTCAGTGAAATACACATACCCAGCTCTCAATGACTGGATTCTATTTCCTTTGAAACAGTTTGTAGCTAACAAAATAGGGGAAGCAGCAAACTACTGGAGAAATCATTCAAACCGCTGCTAGGAATGATCTATACAGCAGTGACATACCTACTTAGTGCTAGCCCTGCAGACATAGTCTGAAGCCAATTCTGATTTCGAGGCAAATATTGTATGAGTAAGCACCAGTCCCTCAGGTGCAAAGCTTCCTCAACTTCACTTGATTTTCAAAGGAGGAATTCAGCCCTGACTAATAAGTTAACTTGTGAAGGAATGAACTACTAAAATGGCTTGCCACAGCACATGTTTTTAATAGCTTTATTTAGTCTAGAAGCATAGGTGGACAGAATTAAAGAGACTGTCAAAAGGTAGGCAGTCACGTTTATAATGCTTAAATCTGTGCATCATACATCATCAATTTAGACAGCAGAAACTACTTGTATCCCTGCTAGAACACCTTTTTCCCACGTACTCCTTTGAGAATTGAAGAGCAGACGGCAGAGAAAAGCTAAAGTGAGACTTTCTGCTCAAAGCAAAAAAGCCTGGAAATTCACTTAGTACTGGATTTCACTTCCTCCTCTTCACAAATGTTTAAATATACTACACTGTTGCACAGCTGTTCTCAGCAGGCATAGTGTATTCTTGTTTGCAGCAAAGATGGCTACACAGATAAAATCTCAAGTCATAAAATTCTGAGTAAAACCAACTAGATCAGTATTTGAGATCTATGTTATAAAAAAAGAACTTAAGATGTTCAGAACTAAATTCTCAGGCATTCTTGTGAAATATTAACTTTTTAAATTCAAAATCTTAAGACAATTAAAAGCACAAAAGATGTGAAATACGAACTAACATCAAAAGGCAAATGCTCTGACTTCCATTTAACAGTAAATATTTGTCAAACCACAACCTGTAATTGTTAAAGTGGAATATTTACTGTGAGTGACAACGGAGATTGGAAAAATATACCTGTAGCCATTACAGTGTCATCTTTCCCCTGGGTAAAGACCACGATTCGCTGCCTTTTAGTGTTCACCTTCGGCAGGGCTTGTGTCTTCCGGGCTATCTCTTTAATGTCATCAGTCTATTAACAGAGAGAAAGAAAATTCTTGTTACCAGCACACTAGAGCAGTGAGAGATTAGAACTTTATTAGCAGATCAAAGATTTATTTTCTTACAGCTAGGTATAAAACAGACTTTATTGTCAGTAGAGGAAGATTTTCAAAAAGAAGAATACTTCATTCTCTGAAGGGTTTATGTAGTACTATGAGACCACTGTTTTTAATCTTGATAATGATAGTTCAGCTATTCCAATTGCTGCAAAACTGCAAAGCTAACAAAGGAATTAAAGAGCATTTCTTAATGAGCAATTAGTGGGTTTCTTTGCTGCTGACTGGCTTCTAACTGTACCTATCATAAAATTAAAAATAAAATTGGTAAGAGAATACTTTGGATAAACTCCGAGCCTGATGTTCATCCAATTTAGTGAGGTTTTATACCACTATAATCCCTCTGATTTCATCAGGATTACAAATACTGTTTCTCCTCCCTAAAATAATTGGTCCCATTAAGTAAACCGTACGCTGCAGCACCTGAGAGGGTGTGCAGCCCAGGTGCCCACTGGTTGTGTAACGGAGATGCAGGGAACCAAAGGGCAAAAGGCAAAAGGTGTATTCAGTGGGGCACAGAACAGCACCAGTTTTCTGAAGTATGACTACCATGCAAAAGTTTCAGAAGTCTTTCCTTTAGAAGGACATTGCACTTCACTGTGCATGTAGCTAGGAACAGAGAAACTGGCATACTGAACCGAGGCACAAATCCATCCAGTGTCTTACACAGCAATAAGTTTGGAATGTTAAAATTGATGCAGGAAACTCTAACAACACAACTTGGCATTACAATATTATAATTTCTATTCTTACCACTGCCCTATGATCTGAAACACGAATAATTCAATTTTTAATTTACTTAGTTTTCAATCTAATCTTAATATAGGTATTCCTGTTACTCGCATTAGCATTGAACCCATTTATAATGTTATATGGAAAGCTTTTGTTATCAGATTTATCTCAAGTCAGTATCCAACAAATTAACTTTTGTATATGTAATTATTTCTTTCCATAATGTATACACTTTTCTTTTTTCTTTTATTCTTTTATTTTCTAACATTATTCTCCGTGCTATTACTGTATCCCACTTAATTCATATCTGTGTTAAACAACACCATATTATTTTCCTGCTTTGTTCTTGTGTATGAGGAACTGTAGTGAAACATGGTAAGGGCCTAGTGTTGCATATATGAAAACAAAACAGTACTTTCTTCTTGTTTTGTGTACTGTTCGCTACGAATCGCAACTCATTTTTTAACACTATTACACTTTGAATAGAGTTCATTTATAAAGCTGTACAGAGGGGTTTCAAGTCAATAGAGCTGTTACTACCATTTTTATATTATTACTAACATGATTTGTATCTTCCAAAACCAGCATATAGTGTTAGTTTGAGACTCAGGTACAGCAGGTACCATTTTCACAAGAGATTGATTATTTTTCATCATAAGGCCAAGTAAATGCTTCAGGAACTATAATCTACATATCACTAAGTCCTGGTTAGTCCTGGTTATCTGCTCCCTTTTTTTTTTGTTTTTGTTTTTGCTTTTTGTTGTTGTTGTTGTTTGTTTGTTCTTTAAGCACTTGATCTTTCTTAGGGACAGAGAATATGCCTGGGCTATATATTTACTAACATCTATTTAAGTGAAAATTACCTGCCTCTTCTGCAACCCTCTTAGCTTCTCTCCAATGTCTTCCCCAACTCTGATAGTCGGAGAGCCCATTGATTCATTCACATTTGGCAAACATGAAAAGAGTTTCCTCCTTACTTATTGGCCTCTCTATCTCTTTTTAAAATTCTCTTGTACTTGTCATTTCTATTAACAATGCTGTCACTTGCGTTATTTCTTCCTTCCCGCTGCTCAGAGAGTTAACAAAGCTTGTAGAAGGCAATGTCTTCTACCAGAGAAGAACCATGAAATCCCACTGCATAGAGTGAGGACTGTAAAAAGGGGCCATCATACCCCTAATTCTCAGAAGGTGACCAGTCCCTTAAAAATGCTGGAGAAAAGAATTGAAATGGCTACTCTTCTGTTTTGAAATGTCTTTTTAGGAGGTTTATGAACAGCAGGTATCAGCTGGTGGCACAAGCTGTCGGATAGGGGATGAATGGAGAATACAGCCCTCCAGCTTGGAAATATGTAGGCTTCTGAAGGTTAACCTAAATCCCGAAATATTTCAGGCCTTGATAATTAAGAGATCCACAAATGAGAAACTGCAATAAAGCATCATGAAGATCAAAGGAAACGGGAGAGAGGTGTTTCGTTTTTGCTAAGTTGGAAGTGGCTACTAGTGACTTTATTAGGCACATTTACAGTGGAGTAAAACAGACATAGAAATCAAAGAACTTGAAGATATTTGTGCCATGTGTTTACACGCACACTGAATTTTGAAAGGAAAATGATGAAACTATAATAAGAGAAAATGGCATGATCAAGAGATGATTTTTTCAGCTTTTAAGGAAGAATAAAGATTAAGTTACATGAAGAAAAGAGGACCCTGAGGAAGGAGATTAGTGAGGAATGATGGCAAAGTATGAAATAAACTAGACAGTGAAAGAAAGTAAAAAGCACATGCTTTCAGGAAGAATTAAATATATAATAAGCATGTAAATCATAAGTAGAAGGAAGGTATTTAGGAGGAAAAGGCAATTTTTTTTAAAAAAAGCAGAAATTTCAAGAAAGTGATTTGGAGATTTGTGTCTGATTGTTCAGACTTTAAAAGTAACTGAATAGCATTTTCTGTGAAAATTAACTTGACCATTTTTAGACAAAATCACTTGATATACTAATTTTTTTTCAAGGGAAAAGAATAAAATAGAGCTTATATAGTGGAAGAACT
Source organism: Margarornis squamiger (assembly GCA_035222235.1). NCBI lineage: Eukaryota > Metazoa > Chordata > Aves > Passeriformes > Furnariidae > Margarornis > Margarornis squamiger. The sequence goes on from JAWWTY010000158.1 coordinate 14,354,134, forward strand.
TCAATGTCAGTGTTGAGGAGGCTTTAACTTTGGAACAATATATCTCCATTTTACTATTATGTTGTATTTTGAAGGTAAAACTGTGACATTTTACAATATGTGAACACTGACAATTTGAAACTGCAGAGGTACTATGCCCCTTATTTCATTGTCAGGCAAACATCATGAAATGTTGTCATCTGCTATTTCTGTTCAGAATATACATAATATTTTCAAATAGCTGAAATTGGTAATATTTGTTTTGCAATGAATTGTACCTGCCCATTTATTGAGACGTTCTCATGCATCCTCTGTCTTCAGACACTGCTGATAAGACTGTACTGGTCTGTGGTCCTAAAGCCTCAATAATGTGCCCCAAGCTCACAAGATACACACACATACTCAATTATATACTTGAATCTGATTTACCAAAGCTGACATACAAATCTCACTAAAGCACAATTTGCCTATTGATGCTGTACCTGAAAAACCTCTCATGTGGCATTCACTCCAGCAAGTGGAATGTATGCACATGAAGAAAGCACACCAGATACCCCAGGATCAGACAAAGGTATGTGAAAAACTGCATACAGTTAACAATTCTAGTCAAGCAATGTCTTCTGATTTCTGCCTCTGAACAGATACCCAATAGCTGGACTACCACAGCCCTGACAGCTAAAGAGGCATAAATCCATCAAAAACAGTGGGCCTGTGCAGTGTACCTCATTAACTTGAAGACCTAAATCTAGTTCAGGGTACTGAAACTCTAATTTCGTTCCCTAGCCAATATGTCCTTTGGAGGAGTACATATCTCTAACAAGATAAGTTAGTTTGCGTGGCAGCTGCTGCTAACCCCTTAGATACCTACTGCTCCATTCACTTTGTTTTACTTCTTTGGTTTAACAGACAAAATTGAACCCTAAATTTTCTGTTTAAAATAGGATTTTACTTTTCTGATTCCTACGCAGAAGAAACAGCAAGTTATCCTTTTGTAAAAACAAAACCTCATAAACCTTTGCTATCTGAAACATATTGGAAAAACATCCAGTTAAAACATACTGACAACCATTTTACCACTTCACGGGAAACCAAGTCCAAGAGCTTCCCTGGGATAAAAGTTGTGACTGTTATAATGGATTACTGAGATGGCTGCAACATACAATTAGGATGAAGCACTGTCTTCGCAGATAGTATTTAATAGTTTTAAAATGTCATAGAACTTGAAATTCACAAAAAAACCCTCAACCCCACAATGATGCCCTCCAGGAAGAGATTACATCAGCAGTAATGTTGTACTTTTGATTATTATAGGTAAGTGTTGGTCAGGAGACAAAGTGAAGGAAATAACGGTCTTCAAATATCATGATTGATTTTATAAAAATACCTTGTATTTCAGCAAAGTACAATGGAAAACTAACTGTTGGTAAGGTGAAGCATAAAAATTCCTTTGAATGGACTTTCCTTTACAAAGAAAAAACCAGATTTGAGTCATTGAAGTGTTTTCTCCTGTCTATGACAAGATTTCTTTTTCTTCAGAAAAGGTGTATATTTTCCTGAAGTTGTCTTGATTGTAACTCCTTTTTTCTTTTCAAAAACTGCTTCAGATACACTTAACTCAATCCATGCTTAAGAGATGCATTTAGTACACAAAACTGTCGAAATTACTGTTAGGTAGAACAACTCATTCTCTATGCTAAAATATTTCTGATTAAAAAATAGAAGTCTTTCCAAGAGGCAATTCAATTGCAGCCACCAGCAACTTTTCATGATTTCTATGATAAACATCCTCTTTGGTTTTGCCCTGGTCATTCAAGTCCTTTTCTTTATTTGGCTATGTTTTACCAGTTTTCTATTCTTGATATAAATCACAGAATCAATTTTTTAAGCTTTTGAGAGTTGATGGAAATTTTTCTTCGTTTTAAGTGAAAGGTTACTTTAAGCTCTTTGAGTTCTTTGTAAGATACTTTATTATAAGTGTGATTTTTTTTTTTTGCCTCCACAGCACAATGGGAAAACAAAACTGTGGACGCTTATCTAGTTTCACACATCTCTGTCAGCAAACTTGACACATGAGTCGTTGCCAAGCAAGGGGGCAATAAGAGATAAGATCATAATCATCGTGCACTTTACTGATATGCTGTAATCAAATGTGGCAGATTTAGGATGTTCAGGAGGAACTGTGCTAAAATCTCTAAGCAAGCACTAATGGAAAGGTTAATATGACGGTAGTTAGCAGACACCAGCAAAAGCAGTTTGTCACTAGAGCTGAATTTAAACCAGGCACATTCAAAGTCTTTAGCTCAGGGGGGCAATAAAAATATAGAATGGGTAGACTTAATACACTACTTCCTTTCTTTTTATTGTCTAGCTACCAGAGGGTACCAATAATTTCTTATGCTTCATATTTTGGACGCGTCTGTGAAATTCATTCATTTGCTGGTATAAACTCAAAGTGTATTTTTATGCTTAACAATACAGATTATACAAATGAAAATTGACAGTGATAAAAAGTCTTGATTTCTATAAAGCAGCCATATGAATTTGGGAAACATAAAATGAAATGGGACAGCCCACAGTTTTAATATCTAAAACAGTGATGGCATTGACGTACCTGCTGGGGTATGGTTCTAAAGAAATCTAAATTGTAGAACAAAAGCTGTCAGTCTCTCCCTCTTTTTTTATATGCACCCATCCATACACAGAAGTGGCACATTCTTAAAGCGATGCAGTTTGAATCGCGCGGCTTCTATTATTTATGCAAAATGGGTGTTGAGCAGTCAAACTCTTATCTGTTCTCTTACACTGCAAACAAATCAATTAAGGTGGGTCTTACTCCAGTGGAAAAAAAAAAACCAAGTAAAAGGATTTATGTGTGTTCAGCTCTGCAATTTAGATTTCAGTAAGATCAGTTACTCTCTGCAAAATTAGCACAAGCCTTGTCACATTAATTATAGTATTTAAAACCTGCCTATTTGAATTCAGCGTTAGAGACCAATAGCTGATGGCTCTCCAGATTAAGCTATCTGAATGTAGCCAATGGGAGGTACTAGTCAAATAAATACCTTGAGAAGATGAAATCAAAAGCTCTGAAAATCACTGCAAAATCAACAGTGTTTACTTCAAGAAAGTAGAGGATCAGACATTTTTAGAGCACAGATGGAAAACACCAACTCGAATATGTTTTGAAACACAGAATCTACACTACCCTTTCTAAAAGAAGCTGTTTGTAGAAGCATGGTTTACATTAATCAGTACCTAACAATTTTATATACAACCTTTCTAAAATTCATTTGCATAATGATAATCCGCATATGGCAGGGTTTAAGTTATTTAAGCGGTGTTATATTTCACTATTTAGTCTTGCTTCACCACTGCTTTAGCAGTGAATCCTTCTGGAGTGTAATGCAGCTAATGAGGTAGCTTTTTAACTGAGCAAACTGACAGGTCCCATATCTGCAGAGGCAGCTTGAAACCGTGCCCAACCTCTCGGCTTCCCAAGAGGCTTTTCAAAATTCAATAAATAACATCTGTAGGCGATGTTGGGTGCAGACCTAGCAGAGTGCGTCATAACACTGAGCTGGCAGAACAAAGAAACCATGACGACTGCCAAGTTTCCATGGCAACCGCTGCGAGGCTTGGAGAGTATAATAGCACATCAATCATTGTCCAAAAGAACTTCATTATCAGCAAGAAAAAAACCTTTAGGATCTGTTTAGTGTGCAATTGTGGGTTAACTCACCTCAAAGCCTTGCTCTCTAGCAAAAGTGGCAGCTTCCTGAAATAATAAAAAAAGAACAGTTAATTATAAAGTGCTAGATAATGAAGAAATAACACATTTTGAAACTCATTCAGCCAGTTTTCCTTTTACACGATTATCTCAATATAGCCATATACAGTTGTTCAATTCTGATAGTCGCACCAAAAGCTTCCCCTTCCTCCCCTCCAGCCCAACGACAGTACAATGTCAACACATTTCACAAGTTCAAATAAAGAAGGTACAATATGTTTTTTTTTCCAAAGGAGGGAAGTTACTTCTGGAGATAGGACGTGGACTAGGAAACCACTACCTCAAATCCAGAAAAACACCCTTCAGACATATTTTTAATGGAAATTGTGCCATATCTACATTTATGTATGGCACATGTTATCAAGCCATTTAAAAAAAACAAACACATTTGTCATCTACAATGCATTAAAAACAAAGGATCACAAAATGTGTTCAAACCCTTGTGGTAGAATCAGATGAACATTTTAAAATACTCTTGAAGTCTTAATCACTGCTTTAGGCAATTTAACTATGTTCTTTTCCTGAAAGAACAGAGGAAACATCAGGGTATCAGAATGTCCTCATATCTTATTTGTATTAATTGGAGCAATTAAAATCTGTTTTGAAATAAAAGCAAGGGGATGGAAGACAAGAGCAAGGTTTTTTTCCCTTACTCACTTTTTTCTACCTTAACATCAGAAATATTGTAGCAAACCCTGAAAGTCTTTATGTTTTAACTTGCATTCTTCCAGATTATCTTTGCCAAGTGATACTGACGCAGAGATAATCTCGAGCCAAAATGGTCAGTTGATCCAAGTAAACAAAAAGAACTACCACACCAAACCAGTCCAGTGTCCCTACGAGAGGTTTTAGTGCTGCAGAAAACACATACCTGTGGACCTATATGATCTGTCAATTTGGGGGCAATGGAAAAATTTGAAGTGCGTACAATTGATTATAACAACAGTAAGCTGAGGTTAATAAAATGTGATAAGCTGAAAAGCACAACTCCTCAGGCTGCTTCACTGCAGAAACATAAGGCTGACCGGGTTAGCCTTAGCTGATGTTGACAGAAAAACTGAATCATGGTCCTGACAATTGGGTGCGGGCAAGGTTAGCCACTTTGACAATTTACTTACAATTGAATCCCTTCTTGTACATCACACAGGCAATGACATTTGCTAGCCTGGCTGTCAAGAAGGAGTGTAGGGTTCAAAGATATCATGCAGTGTTTTCCTAAACCAGCATGTGATTAACAAAGCCTATGCTCATATGAAAAAAGGAGCCTGCAAGCTTCCACTCTGAAGTGACGCACTTACAATGAATTGCAACACAATCAGGAAAGCCTGAAATGGGACTGTGACACAGAAAAAAAAAAAAGGGAAATAAGGGAGTGATAAGGGGGAAGACAATAAGAATACTGACTAAAAATCATGTCTTGTAGCCAAATAATTTCTTTAACCTCAGGTTTTTGGTCATGCAATTGAAATTGGAAGTTACACTGATTTGTCCTAAGGGGATTTTTTAAAAATCCTAGTGCAGTAGGACATTAACATCTGTGTTAAACTATTGTCTGGGCAGGAAGCTGGACACCAGTACATGAAATAAAAACTATTCCAGTGAAGTGGAGCTTTCTTATGTGTGAGACTTTGAGAGAATTCATCTTAATTTTCTGTACTGGGGCACCCATGCATAGCACATGTGGTTTGAAAGACCTGGCCCTTCCACAAGAAAGGATAAATGATTGCACATTTGTTAAAAAGTATCTCGTCTTCAGATTCTCCTGTTAGATCGTCATCTTTTAGCCTGGTCTGCTGCTCGGCTACATGAATAATGGCAGCTAGCACACAATCATAGATTTTCCTGCAGTTGACCTCTAATCTCAGGGTGTCTGAACACGCCAAAGAACAACAGCAATCTTAATTTTCCTCTCTGCTCTCCAGTGAACCTCAGAACCACTCCTGAGCGGCTTATTTCAGTAAGGACTGTGCCTACAGCCCCCTAAAAAATAGCCTCTCAGAATGAGATCCCTTTAAGAATTAAGGCCCTTCCAGTGAAAAAAGCTAATAAAGCTCAAAACACACATTTGGATTCTACAGTTTGGTGTTTGCAAAACACTGAGAAATGTGAGGCAGGCTCTGAATGCCAGGGACAGTTCAAAGTAAATTAACCAGATAAAAGCGATGAGAACCTTTTAGTATCTATTCACAATAACAGTGAGAACAGGAAACAAGCAGAACCCATCTGTGCAGCCCTAGGGCACCTCATACTGAGCTCCACGTCTCTAATAAAGTAGTCAGGTTAAAATCTAAGTGGCTGTAACATGTGGAGACTGCTCGGGTTACAGCGGCCAGCCGGGGCGTTCCCTGATGCAGGTGATAATCAGTATGATAATCACTATATTTACAGGCTTTCCATTTTATATCTGACATTGAAAATCACGAAGAAGGAGGGATTAAGGAAATAAACAACCTACACAGAAGCTTTACCGCTCCCCAGAGAATGCAGCATTTTCATTCATGCGTGACATGCGACAACAGCAAAGCAAAACAGCGACAGAACAGAATTTTCTTAGGAGGCTTCATTTCACATCAGGAGTTCTTTCAGTTTTGATAAACTTTAAACATTATTCATTCATTACTGCAACTCAGCATTTTCAGAGCTATTTTCTGTTATTGCCTACAACAGAACATCTCATTTCATAAAACCCTCTTCCCATCTTTTCACTCTTTCATACTACATATATTAAAAACTCACCCTCTTTTTTCTATATAATCTTTTTACTAACCGTGACAGCAAATTTATTGTTGCACCACCTAAAGCAGAAATGGGATTTGGTTTTCGTTGTGAAACGTCATTTGGGGGGGGGGGAAAAATCCTAAGTACAGTCATGCTGAAAGAACCTGTGTGCAACATTACTTCATGGGAGTAACACAATGTCACCAAAGTTAACACACACCCTCTCTTTGCACAATAGTGAGCAGTTTACACAGGAAGGCAAGATAAATTAAAGAGATAACAATAAAAAAGACAACTTCCGTTAGTGCTGGCCGTGCTGTTATGTTGAATTTGCTTGCTAGCTCAAAACTATTTCCATTCTTGCATGTATTTTATTGCTGCAGGAGTCCCAGCATTTAGTAAAAGGAGATGTTTATAATCTACACACAGGTTAATTTTAACAGGACTTGTTAAAATTCTGAGCCCTTTTATCACCAGCAATACACACTATTTGCTTATAAATAAATGGAAACATACCCTCCAAACACAGAATCCATCAGCATCTGCATTCCTAGGAGTATGTTAGCCCCCTGTGTTAGGAGACTTTTATGATTATAGAGTTAAGATGGCTCAGCTTCAATAATCAATGTTTGGCTTGCCATGAGATACAGAAAGCAAGCCATATATTAAATATTCTTGACACATCCCAAAATTTTTTTTGGTACCAAGTTTTACGATTACTTGATCAAATTAAAGCCAAAATGGTAACAACATGCATGTTGGGTTAAAATTAATTCATGTAGGCCAACATAAAACTCATACAGTTGTACTGAACAGCATTTAAAACCATGTACTGCCAAAATTAGCTGACAAAGGCTGTTTCAAAAGCACCACCAACATTATCTACAATTTGCATTTTAACCTTTACATAGAAAAAAAAGGAGCACTGTAAACTAAATTTGCATTTTGTTGCTGAAATCAACATTATCTCATAAAGAAATGATAAAACAGCAGGACAGCAATGATACCCTTGCACACTGAATGCATTTCCCATAATTTCACAAGAAAGCAAATGCAGGGGACATTGAAGGTAATCCCTCCCCTGTCATCCTTCTTGGTAGGGAAAACATCTCACAGAATAACCTCAACTCACACATTACAGCGCTATCCCCTGGATTTGATTAACTGTTTTTAATTGGGAGATTACTGACAGGTTTTGAGGGAGTTCCTACCTCGTTAACTGTAAATTTCCTGACTTACCCAAAATATACCCCATTCACATTTTCAGGAATATCATCCTCTTTCTCTGCATAATAAATCTGTGACTCAGTGGGTTCAGCCTGGCCCATGAATCAATGTCATCTCAAGCCTGCACACACAAACAGAGCATGTGTAACTGGAGAGGAAGATCCTTGCAGTACAATGCAGAGCAGAGTGCATAACAACAAAAAGAAATAGAAAAGCAAACTTGAGTGGACTCACTCAATGAGAAATACTAAATGACTATGAGGACCATACACTTCATGTCTGCATTTGATGGTTCCATTCCTGCTGGTACCAACCATGTTTGATTATAATTTGAATAGCACCTCCAACACTGTATCTTGCAAGTCTTTCTAAACTTTTTTGGAACATGGTATTGAGAAGGAGGGGACATCAGTTACAAAATCTCACTTTTGTTTTAGAAAGCTTTTCCCTAATATCCAGTAATATGAGTGTCAGGGTTAGTTTGTCACATTTTAGGAATAATACATATAAGACTTGAGCTTGGATTTTGAAACCTGTATAGTCAAACCATGCTGATCTGGATATAGCTTGCAGAATTACAGAATTTAGCCTTTAAATGAAATCTTATTTTAGTAACTGCTTGTTTGACAGTCAAGTAATTGTAAAATGGGTGGGTTTTAAAAAACAAAAAGCATGATTTAGCAGAAGTTTTTCCTGCTTTTTTGAACCATTTCCTAAGCAGAGATTTTTTCTTGAAGTCCTGCCAGTGACAATGACAAAATATTCTAAAAGTTAATCTTAAACACTTCCTTTCTTTCCTACATTTCAGAAGTATGGACTGTTAGTTTTCTCCCCTGTACAGCGTTTCCTTGAACACACTGAATGCTATGATTCTTTCACTCAGGTAATTCCCTTTTTCTTCAGTATAATCATTTACTACTATCCATCCCGCTCATGAGTTCATCTCCAATCCCGGTATAACTTCGTGTTCTTTGAATCCTCCCGTGCTTTTCCACAGACTGCGCTGTTTGTGGCAACAAAGTTAGTTTCCAAATCTCTAACATGAAACCCTTGTTATGTAAATTAAATGGCTTACAACTAAAATAAACATATGGGAATATAGGGAAGACTTTTGTACAAGGGATGCCCACTGATATCTTCAACTTCATTCTACAGAAGACTGACTGGAATAAAGTTGTTTTAGATTGAAAATCTTTCTTAGAGGTAGATGATGATGATTTGTATTTCTGAAACAGACATTTTATTCATTATTTCCTAAAGGACAGCAGATTTGTGAAACAAAAAACCAAAACCAAACAACACCCCCCCCCCCCAAATGTATTATTTGTCTCATTGCACCATGGAGACATGAAAGTCTTCTCCTTTATTATAATATAATTAATAACACTTGTAGTTTACTTTTCCTTAAGTAGACACATTTGTCCTTCGTATCTCTCTGTCCTTTCTGTCATCTTTCCCTGTCCCTAACAAGTAGCTTTCTCATAAAATTCTGTGCTTCCAGAGGTACTTCCTTGTTTTATATAGTTTGTAGCTACTTAGAACCTCTGATTTCAGTAGTTATCTGTTGTGCACAGTAATCTGAATACGGGTCAAAAAAGGACATCTTCCTTTGTTAAAATCTTCCTCCCTTTTTTCTTGGAAGATAAGTCACGAAGAATGAACTTTCAAGATCACCATGTGCCCTTCTTTTGGTATTTCCTTCATAAAACATTTGTCACAGTGAGGAAGCTAAGCTAGTTTTTCAGTAAAGGGACTAGTGAGCTGGGCCGTGCTATGTTTTCTGCTCTTCCAGCTTCTGATAAATATGACCCTGGAAATGGGGCTTAAGGCACAGACAGGACAATGGATTTTCAATTGCTGCCTTTGAATTATAATAAAGATGTCATAATACACCTGCTAACCTCATGACACAGTTGGTGGGGTGCTCTTCTATCAAATCCAGGTATTTAAGGAAGCCTGTAAATGTGCAGCAATATGACCTGTCTTTATACCACTCTTTCCTGTATATGCTACCCAAAGCCAAACAAAGTTGTATCTGATTTTGTTACCTGTCCCAATTTTAAGAAAAGAATAGATGCACAGATATATACAGACACATAGGTATCATAGCAAATCCACAGTTCTTAACGTGATGATTTAACAGCATACAAGAACTATGAGTACTTTCATGGGATGCAAATAGGGGTGATGTCAAAGCTGTGGTAATGATAATCCTGACCTACCTAGGGAATCAGAGGGAGATTCTGCTGAAGACTGTCTGATGATCAGTTGAAAACATGACTTCAACAAATGGCCGCTATTATTTAAAATGAATGGATGGAACATCTACAGGACACAGTTCCAGCTGGATCACTAACCTTTAATGCCAGCAGTACATTTGTTGTGGTTAGTGGTAAGATACATATGTTCCTCTTCATTCAGCGCTAAATAGTTATCAACAGTTACTCAAAACACTGTAGATTATCCTATCCAGCTTTTTATGTCATTGTAGTCTGATTTAAGCAGGCATTACTTTAAGGTCACCTATTACTACATTTCATTGTGTAAAGGCAATGCAAGCTCATATGCCTTTATTAAAAAACGGCCATTTATAAAGGCGTTAAGGGCTCAAGAGGCAAATGTCATTTTATGCTTTTTCTTTTCCTGAAGACGGTTGCTTTAATATGGGTCATACGAGAATCTGAGAAACAGAAGACAAAAGAATCTCACAGCGTATTTTCTGAAACAAATGGTGAAATTCTGCTACAACTGAGCAAGTTTGTGCTATATTTGGGGATGTGTTACATGGATGTAATACTTCAACGTAATTGTTGTTTGACAAGCACAGAGGACTAATCCTTGATTCAGCCAGTAGTGTATACCTGTTCACATTTCAGAGAAGATCAATAAAAGTGGTCACAGAATGGACAGACCCTGCACACAGCTTGAGAATCAACACTGAGAATCAGCAAGTATCTACCTCTCACTGGTTGTTACTGAAGAAAGAACAGCTGGCATCAACAGGATGGGCAGATTATCATAAAGGAACACTGAAGTGTTTTTTACCCCTCTTTCCTATGAGCAGTACCAGACCCCAAAATTGCTTTTCCTCATAAACGATAGATAACAAGAACTCGTATCATATCCTAAAATATTACTTCAGTTTTTCCTAGCAATACTAAAGATACTGGTGAATATATGTACACTGCCTTCACCCAGTAGGTGAAAATATAAAATAATAATAAACAGTTCAAGTGAATTATCAGTAAAAATATAAATACCATATGGGATAAAATTGCAATGTTCAGAGGGGTTCTGGCAGAGTACCAGAGGGTTTTGTCTGAAATAGCCTAGTGTGAAAAGAATTGAAAAAGAAATATATTTCCTGTCCTGCTTGGGTTCACCCTGGAGTGTCTGTATCATGTACAATTAATATTCAAGCTTTTTATTCTCCTATTCATGCTATTACCAGATCTATAGTTCCTGCTAGAATCTTCTAGTTAAGAATCACCTTAAGTCAGAGCTTAATGCCATTACAGGGTCTGCAACAGCTGCAGCAGGGATGTGCCTCTGAGCCATTTTGAAATTTTATGATGGATAAAGTGCTGTTACTCATATCTCCCTTACATCCTTACCTAAAGAAATGAACTACCTATGACTCTGCATGTGTGTCTCTCCTCGCATATTATAAGCATCAAATTAGTGAACAATACTTACACCATTTCTCTATAAAAATGTGTCTATCTCTATCTTAAAAATAAATGCATCATGATCAGAAGAGAGGGAGGAGTGAAAAAAAATCCACTTCTTCCTTAAACATCATTGAATCAGGAGAAAAAAATAAAAATGAAAACAAGTGTCTTAAAACTAATAGCTGGAAGATATGAGTTTTATATGCATATAACAATAAAAGATGCGTGGGGTCTTTTCAAGTCTTTAGTACTGTTCATTGGATGCTCCCAGTACTAACTTTCTGGCTGGAGGGTGACAAACAGAAATAAAAGATTGCAGCATTTTCAACAAGGCCTTCTATGATTGCAGCCACTCAAACTAGCCTGAAATCAGACAAGATATTCTCATCCAGCAATTTCAGATGAAGAGAATAATCAGATACTGTGCTAAAAGTGCTGGGATCCAGCAGGACTTGTCTCCAGTCCAGCTAAAGGGGTAACACATTTTTAGCAGTGAAATGGAGTTGTTTTATATACTTTGTTTAATGTGATGTCATGCACAGCCATTTAGAATTATAACTAAGGCTCTGGTATTGGGAACCCTGTAAAAAGCAATCATTCCCTAACATTCTCCATGTGCTGGGCTTGCTCTGCTTGTTAACTCTAGCAAGAAAATAAAGTTGCTCACTGCAACCTCCAGCAATAACACTAACTTTGAACTGATCTTCAAAATACATATTTTACCCTTTCAATGGATTTTGAACCCAGTTGACTCATAGATTCTTACTGGAGTTCCTCTGCTGTTTAATGCTAAGTCAATGATGCATTTATCTGGGTTGAAGATACGAATACTCAAGATTTAAATTTTTTTTCCAAAATATTCTATCTTAGCTACTGCAGCTACATTATGGAAAGCAAAGCCTAGTTCTCAGTCTGTACTAGCAGTGCTCTCTCACAACTTGGTCACTGCACAGAAAAACAGAATTTCAATCTGACCACAGTTAGATCACTGTGGTCCTGACTGTAGAACGTGAGTTCTAATTCCAGATGTGACTAAGGCACTATTTATCATCTTGGACAAGTTGCTAATTTCTTGCACCAATTTTTTTAAAAAAAAATCCATAAACATTAGAATTTAACTGTTTCTGCCAATCAAGTGTTTAAGGATGAGTGTCTTTTTGGTATGTTTGTCCTTTTTCTGTGAGAAGCCATCCTGAACCCAAGACCAGCTAAAACAGAGCAGAGATTGAAAGAATAGTCAAATAATGAAATTAGAGGTATATGATTGCAATGTATTTTAAAGCGGTATCACAAAAGTGTGGTTGAGTTTGGTAGGGGCCTCTGAACATCACCTGGTCCAACCCCGCTCCTCAAGAAGGGTCAGCTAAAGCAGGCTGCCCAGGACCATTAGGCTTTGAGTATCTCCAAGGAAGGAGTCTCCACAGTCTTCCTGGAAAATCTGTTCCAGCATTTGACTATCATCACAGTACAGTTTTTTCCTAATGCTTAAGTGGAAATTCCTGTTGACTTTGTGCCTGTTGCCTCTTGTCCCATTACGACAGCACTGTGAAGAGCCTGTCTCCATCTTACTTACTACCTCTCATTAGGATGCATTGGTAAGATCTCCCTGATTGGTAAGATCTTCCTCTTCTTTAGAATCTGTCTCCTCTCCTCAAACATGTGCTCCAAACCCTCAGCCATCTTTGTGGCCCTTTGGTGGTATCACTCCATTAAGTCTATGGCCTTCCTTCTCATGCTGGGAGCCCAAAACTGGCCCCAACTCTGCAGATGCATCTCACCAGGGGAAGGACCACCACCCCCTGCTTGCTGGCAAGGCTTTTCCTAGTGCAGCCCGGGATGCTGTGGTCTTCCTTCTTTGCCGTGATGGCACATTGCTGGCTCAAATCCATTTTTTTACCACTGGGATTCTGAGGTCCCCTTTTGCAAAGCTGCCTTCCACCCAACTGGTTCCCAGACTGTCCTGGGACCAACATTCCTCCCCAGGCAGGGGTACCTTCCATTTTCATTTGTTGAACTTCATGAGATTCCCATCAGCCCATTTCTCCATTCTGTCAAGGTCTTTGGGAATGTGATATTACACTCTGTGTTAAGACAGTAGTTACTGACTGCAAGTATGGGATAAAATCCATGCTGGGGCTATGTAGACAGGGAGACTTTAGCAAAGACTTACTGATAGACACAGAAAAGTTAGGATGGAAAAGAAACAGCTAAAACAATTAACCACAGCCATGGAGCAGGTGAGGAGAGTCACAAACTACAAATGAATCAGAGCAAGCTGCTCTGACAAATAAGCCATATTTCTCAGAGATTTAGAAATATCCTCCATCCAGTTTCTGCGGGCTAAAGGACTGCTAGCATTATTACAGCACACCAAGCATCAAGGAAACATGGAAGTCCATTATTTGGTTCATGTGGGTTAGAATATGCTTGGCAGCAGACATTCAAATTATCCATAACCAATTGCTCCATGCATTCAAATCACTCTCATTTCATTATAATTGCTTTTTCCTTTAAAATCTGGCTTAGATTAAAAAGATCATGACTATTCTGTTGGTTGAGTTTGCTACTGTGCTTTCAAACATTAAAGCAATTTCTTTAAAGAACTGGGGTACAGAATTTCTCTAACAGAAATGAAACTACAAGCATTTTCAGCATTCCTTTTTACTTTAAGATACCATTCTCATAAAATAAATAAAAAAGGGGGAAATTATAAAAAGATGTGGAAAAAAAAAGGCATGAATATGCATTAATTCCTATAGGAAAAAAAAATTGGAATTAGATGATGTAATTATGGTAAATTATATTCCTGCATCAAAGATCAGTAATCTTTCATCTAATACATAACAGCATAATTATGACAACAACTTATTTGTTAAAAGCGCATAGTTTAGCAATGCATTATTACATGGATAACAACACAAACCCCTTCCTTCAATGTGATCATCTGCTCCAAGATGCACTGGATATGTAGCAGTAACACTGATAAGTTGAATTCATAGTCATTTTGTCTGTGAGGCATCTTAAATCAACTTTATGCACACACACACGCATAGACGACTTTCACAAATGCACATACAGATCATGACAAAACAAATGTGATTTCCCTCTCTGAAACCTTCCGTGTTTCAGTTTTCTACATGTGCCCATTCTCCAAACCCTTCCAGGTTAAATCAATGGCTTTGTAAGCATTTTTATTCCCTAGACCTCTAAATAGGGGAAGAAAAAAAAAAAAAGTGCCTGCAATGGAATCACAGCCACCAAAATACCACAACTTATTGACACTTTCAAGTTTTTTGAGCACTTGAAGGTTATGAAGACGTACAGCTGTAGTTTGAGATATACAGGTCACATCACCACTCGTATTAACTAGTACTGATGGATCTTTTTGTTACTATGAGGTTATTTGACCATGTTATACAGCTGCAATGACTTACCTATTCTCTTAAAAATCCAATCTTCACTAATTATAAAATATTAAAGTATAAATACATTTTTCTTTCAGTATAATGACTGAGGTTGCTGTACAATTTGCTATGTACTATTTTTTTTTCAGTTCATAAACTCACACAGGTAACTTCTAAAGACAAGCTGAGAAGCAAAATTTGAACTCAGTCCACACAGAGAGAAATTAAAGATTTGGTCAACATTTGAATAAAAGAAAATTCTGAGTTTCAACTGTGCTCTTTTTACAAGAGCTGTCCTCTAAATTTCTGCTAAGCAAGGACATTCTCCTCGTGGCACCAATGGTATATTCTAAAGGCTCATAAAAATCTATCCTAGTTTTGAAGCAATAATGTTTTATAAACTTGGTACATAAGCATACAAAAAAATTACCATCTCTGATTCCACCATATGTGCGTTCTCCACATACTCCCAGACTCAAAGAACATCTTATTAGTCTTCAGCTATACTTCAGAACAGTTACCATTTAACCTCTACTTCTGTGTCTTTAAAATGCTACATTTATTTTAGGATTTGTCTCGCAACTATTTTTTAATTACTGAGATAACAGATTCACATTATATTTTACTATGAATTTACATATTTGTTAACCATTACTATATATTTAGTATATGTTAGCATATTGCAAATGAACCTGAAATTGCACCTGATGTATTTCTTATTTTATTACATGACAAATGTAAGACTACAAATTATTCTGAAACTGAAATTAGTAGTCGTAGTAATAGTAATTCAGTTTTGGACAGGTTATTTTTAGCTAAGTACTTGCTCAACCCCTTCACTGCAGATTTCTCACACCTCCTAAGTGTTCAGAAGTATAAATAATCTCTTTTTTCCTCTGCCTGTAGTATTACATTTGTGTTTAAATATAACAGAAGTTATTTCAATCTATTTAGTTTGCCTCACACTTTCCAACACAAAGAATTCCTGTGATTTCTTCCAAGATGCTGTGTCTCTTCCATTTTACGCAAAATTTGAAAAGAGCTGTAGGGTCAAAGCAGTGTTGTTCTTTTGTTCAGACTGCATTCCTATTTGGGCTCTTGAAAATTCACTTCTTTCTCTTATATTAGTAATATTTTTTTTGGCCAAATACCAGATAACAAATGAATGGGAACATTCTAAAACAGTAATGCTATGCTTTCAGAGCAAAAGTAGTGGCAATAACAGCGCACCAGATGCTGCATGGGAAGTTTTATTTTAAAAGACAGCTATCTAGGGATTCAGGGCAATGAAGAAAGAATAGCCTGGGACCTCTGAAAAGTGGCACAAATTTGCAGAATCTCCTTGCTTGGAGTTTTTGGGTTTTTTTCTAAAAGAGCTACAAAGAATGTAGCGCTCATATAATATAGTAAAATCCAATTATTTTATAAACAAGCTAGAACAGATACTTGACACTGGCAGACATGTATACATCTTCCTAATTCCTTATCTATTGTCAGATTTTTGTACCATGCATGCTCCTTTTTCAGTCAGATTAATCAATGCTTCTGAATTATGCTCCAAAAAGTAACACATGACATCTACCATGCCATGTTTTGAAAATCACCATGTTCCAAAAGGCATTCTGATCTTAGGTTTAGACCATGAAAATGAACAGTTTCTTTGGAGCCTGGCTGGCTTACATGGCGAGCAGTGAACAGTTTGCAGAGGATACTGTGCTAAAAGTGTCACTTTTAAAAATAATATTGAAGCAGTTCTTTACAAACATGGCACTTGTCCAAAGCACATATGGAACATAAATATAATCATAAAATTTTATGCACCAGATTTGACCAAGGCCTTGAGAGCTAATTTATATTTTCTCCATTTTTCTGGAAGACTAGCTGCATTTGATAAAACTGCTTCATAAGGATTCTGTTCTACTAACATTTACACATCACACATCTGGACTTGGAAAAGGACTCTAAGAGCCAACTAATGCAGATCTTGTTTATGTTATGTGCAATTACTCTTGTGTGATGAATCTCCCTGGGATATCAGAGTGTTCTGAAGACACCCAAACAATATGTACGGCAAATAAAAGTGCAAAAGTCTGAGTATTTCTGTCCCTATCAGTGAGCTTGGTACACGTGATCATGTATGAAAATTAATGGCATTTGTATTTGTAATACTATTGCACTTCATTTTTATTAATCATTTGTATGTAATTAGAGCTGCCCTCAGCATCTGAAGATCTGTTTGGATTGTTTTTCTCTCACAACTCGCTCACTGCAGCCAAGGGAACGAAGTGATGGCAGTTGCAACACTCAATTCAGTTACATAAACACATCTTCTTTGCCAGATTCCCCTGGGGTGTTCCCATTTCATGAAGTCAGTCTCTAGTATTTAGTAATGTACTATACCAGCAAGTTTCTTTTCATGTCACAAAAAATTAGGTCCTCTGCTTCTGGCAGCAGAGCAGCATGTGCGTGAGCATCACACACATGGAATCCACCCCACAGCGGGTGGCTCCACCAGCAAGAGAACAGAGAAGAAATACAATACTCAAGCAGCCACAGAACAAGGACTGGAGGTCAGATTTTAGCAAGAGAAAGACAGCCTTCATCCAGAAATCGAAGCACATTTATTCCTAAGCCTGTTGCAGTGCCAGCAAATGTGACTGTACCTTATACCTTCAACCACGCACAAGATTCATGTGCTTCCTTCTGTATTGAGTGTATTTGTCAGTAAAGATAAATAACGTTCTGGCCAGACTATCCCTGTAGGTGTAAATGGAGCTACACTTTTTAACATCACAGCTGGAGCAAGCACACTTTTCACTATGAAAGCAGTATGTGGTAAAAGAGGTGAGACACAGACAGAGTGACTTAATCTATCACACAGCTCATCAGCTGCAGGGACAAGGAGCTTTCTGGACAAAGTTTCCCACCACATCTGCCCATCAGTGTGAAGCTGGGGGGTCATACTCCATTGACTTGCTGGAGCTTACCCTCCCCATGGACAGGTCACTGCTGAAGGCTACCCCATAAATTATACAGGAACTAGTGGCTGTATGTCTGTGCGAGGGTCAGAGACCTTACACATCCTTGGGCATGTTTACAGAAGGCAGTGGAGCACCACAGAACTCTCAGAACCACCCAAGGTACCAGCCTGAGCTGGTAATTCACATAGAGTCACACAGTTTAAGGTGCTCTTGAAGCACCAGAAAACTGAATCATCTAGTTTTGCAAGTTACCTGTCCCGGGTCAGTTCAAATGTGTTTTGTTGAAGAGTACACC
Organism: Margarornis squamiger; assembly: GCA_035222235.1. Lineage (NCBI taxonomy): Eukaryota > Metazoa > Chordata > Aves > Passeriformes > Furnariidae > Margarornis > Margarornis squamiger. The sequence goes on from JAWWTY010000158.1 coordinate 14,372,196, forward strand.
TATGCACTTAGAGTATTAAATTCCACTTGTTACCTAGATAGTCTGAAAAAGAAACAGAGGAGAACGGAGAGAATCCAAATAAAAATTGAAGTCGTTAGAATTACTTATTAATGGTTAAAAATCACAACACAATGAAAGAGACTTTTTTTTTTACAAAACTTTTTACACCACTTCCAGTCAAAATTGAAGCTGTGTAAAAAAGTTTCCTTCTTTCTGATTTAAGACTTCATTTTCCTCTGGGGGTCTCTGATCACATTTAAAGAGTTTAAATAGCAGCATTGCTAAATAAAGCTGGAATCTGAACCTCTGGGTCTCCACCTCCAGTTCAAGGACTTAAGCAGGTTGGACCAAACTTCCCCGTTAAAGCAGTTTTCTAGCTCTTCACTACAACTCCCACAGATAAATGTAATACCTAACAGTCCCATGTCCACTTCCCCATCCAGCACACTGAGATTCCTTCCCCGTGGGAAGAATTCTGACACTACATGAAGCAAGGAAGACAGGATCAACCATTACATGAATGTAGATCAATTTTACTTTTGCATCTTCACATGGAATTGTTAATGGCTGGCTCCAAGTGTTGACATGTTTGTTCAATAATTCATATACCCTGTTCCTGTTTAGTTAAACACATTTTCAAAGTAAGTTAAACAGGAACAAACCACTCCTGTTCCAGCGTAAGACTGTCCACAAATGGACACAATACAAATCTGAGGTAAAACTGTTGTGCTTAAAATAATGTGCTGCCTCAGTTCAGATTAATTTTTTCTGTGTAGACAAGTCTTTATTAAAGGAGAATGACTGAAATGGTGGATTAAGTCTGTGGTGCTGAAAAGTACTTTTCTTCAAATATCCATATTCGCAATTATTATGTGTTATCATATGTTAGCTCATGCTGTCGATATATGAGAAAACATAACTCAACCGTAAGAAGAAATCTAGGTCTGTGGTAAAAACCTCCTCACCTGTCACAAGTCATATTGAGGTAACCCACCACTGCCTCAGCAGTTAATGCTGATTTAGGAAACCTAGTACTTGGCTTCTCAGTACTACTTGTGCTAGTGAAATGCGCACCAAGGTATAGAAGTTACTACCTAAATCCTTCACAGATTTGCCATTTATAAAGTAAAAGAAGCAGCAGGTAAAAATCTCACCATTTTCTGTGATGCTATTTTATATAACACTAACAACCCGTGATTAGCCAAAAGATTGCTTTGTTTAGGGGTTCATACTTAAAATCAGAGAAAATGTCTTCCTGAATACCCTGCACTACTTTCTTGAAATATTTCAGGTAAGTACCAATATTCCACAGAAGCCTACAGGTGAAGTACACATTAGTGGAGTCCCTGCTGGTAGAAGCCAGTGAGGCTTTCCTTCAGCTTAGTGGCAAAGGGTTTACAATATTTGGGATGCTAACAACCCAAGACACATTTGCAACATAAAGCATTCTGTAAATCAGCGTGTTACCGTTTGCTTAGAAAAGTGTGTGATACTCTCAACTTCTCTTTCAGTACTTGTGCAGAAATTAATCACAGTTCACCTGGCATTTGGGTATTTTGTATTTCAGAACTAGCAAAGCAATCTGGTGACATGGTCATTGCTATGGTAGCTATACTTTTGTAGCGAACGTTGAAGTAAATAGGTACATAAAACATGTATAAGTTGTCACTATGTAAGTTACTGTTGCCCTGGGGCTGCAACAATTTCCTTCCTTTAAAATCATTAAATCTAGCCATAAATACTTGGTATCTCTCAATGTCCTATTATTTCAATAAGATGACAAGGCTCCTCTTACATAATATAGTGCAAACACACACGCACACATCAATTTATCAAAATAGGAACTTTTTGAAGAAGTAATTTATTGACCTGTAAGTAGCAAAGCATGAACAGGCTTCTGGCCTGCATAAAGAAAACCACTTCCAGGTTTGCACTCAGACAAAGTTGAGCTGCTGCAGAAGGTCTGAAATGTTAAGGAAATGTCTCCATTTCTGGGAAATACAGAGCCATTTTCAGGGAGAGAGCTTCACTGGATCTTTTCAAGTCTTCCCCTTATTCTTTGTCTCCTCCTTTCCTCAAATAATCCAACAATAGCTGAGATGTGGAATTTAAAAAGGACAGGTTGGACCCTGTCTCCTTCAGCAAAACAGCAGTAATAGGAAGAAAAAGGTTTTGGTCTCCTTTGTGCTCTGCTCTTCAGCATAAAGAATGTTTGGCCTAAGGAGGTCCTCCTTTTGCCCCAGCAGAGCAATATAACTTCACTGTTACATCTTTCATTCACAAACTTGTTTTGGAACAGTGAAATGCAGGCTTAACATGTAGCTTAACACAAGCTTCTCACACACAGTGACAATGAACTGATACCGAGAGAAGTTCAGCTGTGTTCCAGTTTAGACCAGGACTGGAATCCCGCTGAGCAGATAACCAAAGGGACTAGTCTAGCCACGGCACAGAATGAAGGCAGGCACTGACCTGACTGAGAGGTCAGGTGGATCCCTTGGGATCATTTCCTTGAGTTAGGCTACATGTATGGCTTGGAAGCCTTATGTTTCTGAAATAAAGGGGATAGTGTTTTATGACAGCTGCATTATATCATCATAGCAAATGGATTAGCATGGCCATGGAGACTGGAAGACCTGCACAGTTATCAGTGATGAGGGAGCTGAATAAGTCTTTTATATAACATATACCAGTGTATGTCCAGTGACTGGATCGACATCAACAGACACCTTTTTAAACTAAAGAATCCAGCTACTGCAAGAAGAAAAAAAAAAAGAGTGCTAATTTTATGTGTGATGAGAAAGCATCCACCTTAATGTATCATTGATGTTCTGCTCATGACTTTAATCCCAATATTAAGTTCAATTTTTCACTGAAAGCAGATATTTGACCTCTGCTTACTATGAAAAACATGGTATCAAAACCTTACATGTTTTGAATGTACTTTCTGAGAGCGCACAGAACTTTATTTATGAATCCATTGGCAACCAGGTTCTTTACCAGATACACACTGACTACACCCCAAAAGGTTTAACAAATGTCGTAAGTAATCACCCTTTGAAATTTGACATTCAGGCTATACTTAAAGATGAAACTATTACTCAAACAATTCATGACTGTTTTCTCTAATAACATCTAAAAGGACTACAGCAATGCAGGTAGCTCTGATATGGGATCACTAAAATGCTAGTTACCTGTCAGTCCTTGCCTCATGATTTTATAGACTGCAACAATTTAGCTCTGGAAAAAGAAGCTCAAGGACTGTATTTTGGTTTCTCGCTTTTAGAGGGACTGCCTCAAATTACATCCCTGTCCAAAAAAATAATGTGGCCACACCCTCTCGGGCTTTTTCTTTAAAATATCCCCCATGTCTCTGCTGCCTTAGCTCCACTGTACAAAGAGAACCCGAGACACTACCTACAAGTCTGAAAATGGGGGCCAACAGGCAGCAACATCTCCATCTTCCTCCAGCAGTAAATTCCTAGATCAACCCAAGCTGTAATGTGCAATTTCACAGTAATATAACTCTGCAAATCAGCTCCGCAGAGGCTTCGTTCATCAGCAATACTCTCACTGCACTGTGCTATTCTGCTGGTAGAAAAGGCACACAAGTAGAGGTTAACAGGTTAGTGTACTGTTCCTGTTTGTCTTATGCTCTGTTGTATTTGAAAACCTGTTCTGATGAGTCAACACCAATACAAAATGATTTCAGGTTGGTACAACTTGAGAGAGAATTTTTGCACTGCTACTTAATCCTTGAGTTTCTTGTTTGGAGTCCATGTATGGTGCTTTTAAAAAGCCATAATGATGATGATAATGATGACAATGATATTATCACTATCATTGAATAATATATAAATTATTAATAATATATTATATCACTACATTTTCACATAATTTTATATATATTTTTTAATAATAACAATGAAAAAATTTACATCAAGTCAATATACAGTAAAAATCTGTATGAGCCAATAACTTCAGTATTAAGAACTGCAAGTATGCTACGAGAATTTTGAAATCCAAAAGCATGAATATAAATTCAGAAAACCAAGGGTTACGTTTATATTGAAAAAAATCCAATTACATTAAGATAAAAGACAGACAAGCAAGCTTCTCACACATTAACTCCTACCTGTCTTGATATGCGAATGGAAACATACATGAAAAAAGTCCAACGTTCTGAAAACATAATTCCCAGCTAATTTAGTACCCCAAACCTTAAAATATTTAAGCAATAACAATAGTTGTTATGTAGTTTTACTAGAGAATCCCCTATCATTGATATTCTCAACAGTAGACTGAGACACCTCCCTGACACACAGCTCTTTCATGGTGCTCTTGTGCTGACGGAGGATCAAGCCAACAAAGAGCAACCTACCTCTCACAAATCTCGCATCACACAATCCCCGCTGCCACATTAAAGATTAATGTGGCAACACAGGGAAGCCCAACCTCCTTTCCCTTTGCTCTCCTGCATAAGATTTAGGTGTAATACAGTCAATGTATTCTTAGCACACAATCTTTCACTCTATTCTGCTAGAATTCAACAGTTGTTTTAAAACACAGGGACTACTACTAAAGTTGATGGAAGTATTCATGCAAAAAGCTGAAAAGATTGACAGTGATTTTTTTTTTTTACTTATACAGCAAAGGCTAATTTGTATTTTACGCTGTTTCAGCAGTCTTTAACTGTTTTCTTCAAAATCACTGGCTCAGTGGCACCATATGGAGCATGTTGAACTTAAGATACCAAGAATGTGTCCAAGATATATCTCACTCCAGTGTGTTAAAACATTCCACCCTGCAGCTGTCATTATAGGAATATAATTCATACTCTAAAGTTTAAAGAAAAACAGTGTAGCTTACTATGCTTACAAAAATATAAGATTCTTTTGGTTCCAAGTAACAGTCAGTAAACGGAAAAGTTAATCTTAAATACTGCTGTCTTAAATATTTGCCATTTTAACTGATCGTGAACTGCTTAAATTCTGCCTGATATTTAAGACTATAATATTTAAGAAAGCAAACAAAAAATATCTATAGTGAAGGGACTTGTATATCTAGCCTTAGCATGGACCATCATTACTTTTTCTTCTTTTCCATTCATTGCATTTCTTTTAAAAATTGGCATACGAGATTAGAGACCAAAAACCTTAGCTATATTGTGTAATGGCACTGAACAAGTGCCTCATCATTGTTATGACATTTCACCTCTCTCAGGTAATTACTTCTCCAATCTTTTGTTTGTTATCTCTGTTTAAATTATGAGTTTCTCAGGACAGGACATGCTTCTTACTCTGTTTTGTACACCGTATAGAACTCCAAACATCATCTATAAAGTTAACTGCTGTAGTAATAAGGGTAAAAGGCAAGAAAAAAAGAACATGTGATGGTTTCTTCAAATAGTTAATTTGCAAGCAAGATGCCTCAGAAAAGGTTCCACAAAACCATTTTAACATGCCAACCCATCATATATTCCGTATATGACATGTTTCAGAGAAAAACTATTTTAGAGAATTTAAAGATTTTATTGGTACAATTTTTCATACACCTTTGTCTGCAAAGTCAGGAAGTTGTATGAGGCTCAGAGGAAAATGTCTGAGAAACCTTCTAAGGTTATCCCATAACAGCTTACTGATAAATGATAAGTGTGTAAGTCAGGCTCAATATCCTGGGGCTTTCATGGGCAGGCAGTAAGCTGTGTGTGCCTTTCTGACAAGCTGGGGATCTCCCCTGCACAACACTGCCAGTCTGCCATGTACAGCCATCCAAGGGCCAAAGACACTGATGTATGCCTTGTGTCTCTAGCCAGTATAACACAAGGGAGGCATTTCATATTTGGGAGAGATTACTGGGAGCAGGAACATGGAAATGTTTCTCACAGGTTGGTTTTTTTTATTACAGAAAGATGGCTGGTTGGGGCAGCTGAAAGCACAGAAGCTGGCTGTTGAAAGAGAGCAGGAACTCAGTCATAAGTGCTTCCAAAGACCTTTTTATACTTTCCACATAGCTGCCATAAGGCAACGTAAGATCCATAGAAGTGTTTAAAAATATGAAATTAAGATAGGAAAACATTGCAGTGTTATACCAAATTTGCACCCCTGGCTGTGGCTGGGTATGTACGTTTGATTCCAGAAAAATGAAACACAAGAACTACACAAGGAAAAAAAGTGGCTAAGGAAATCCAACTTCCTTGGATGCCGACTTAAATCAGTAACACTGTTGGGGCAGCTCAGCATAGATAAAATTAGTTACATTTCAAATTGTCTGCAGGATGAGTTAGATATGTTTCAAATCTACTTCTGTGAATTTTATCTACATGAAGTATAATTTTTCTTACTCATAATCCTGAACAAGAATTAATTGCAAGAAATCTTATGAACAGATGAACAAAACAGTAGCCCTGAAAATATTTTTCAATTCTAATTAAAAAAGATGCATTAAAAACCTTTCCACATATTATATTAATTACCCAATCTCTCCATCCACCTAACAAAATCATTACTGTATCATTGAATATACAAGATTTTGAAACAGAAAAATTAGGGGGTTTGCTTTGTGTTTCATTACATGAGACACTGGTCTGAAAGTTGCTACCTTGAACAACATCCATCCACAAGATAGAATGTCTGCATAGCTTACTCCTGAATTAAGCATTTTCCTGGTCTGAAAACATTGCTCATTAACCTAGTACATACTCCTCTCTCACTCTAAATCCATGCAAATGCCCTCCAAAGTAACTAACTACTGTTAATTTAAGCTGCAGTATTTTACACAGTGCATTTTTAAATTCCAAGTAACAATAAAGAGAAACTGTTGTTAAAGAATGGTACAGGTGAAGGTTGGTTAAAAAGTGATAATTGACATTTAACTTCCTGAAAAAAAAGCAACTCCAATGCAAGATGTGCAAAATGAATAGGCATGGTTTGAATCAAGTCTGTTACAACGAAGACCCTTCCCTAAAATACTTGATAGCTTTACCACAAATGAAAAGAGAACTTTGGGATGAATTACATTGTCACTTCCAAGATGACTTAAAAATGATCCCAAGAACATAGCTGAAGATGATAACACACTAAACACTTTGATCTTGATTTTAGCTTGCTCTACCTGAAATACATACATGCGCCACTCATCCTGGGACAGAGTTCTTGTTTGAAATATGAAAGAAACTCATCTGCAAGTAAAGTTAATATGGACTACTGAAACTTACAGTTTCTATGGTGTACCCTAAATAATGTGCCCATCTCCCACCAATCTACACTTCAGAATACTCCTAAGTGTGTTCACGCACCTCTCAGCTAAGGCATGTTCAGCGACGGGTTACAACTGTCCAGCATAAGCCTGTGCAGTTCTTTTCATGAGTTTAGCTTCTAGAAGTAAGATCTTTGGTTCCAGATGATGAGTGTTCTTTTTTGAGCAGCGAGATTCAGTAGTTTGACTCATTATCGTAATTCACATATACCAAGATGCAGCTCCATCCAAATCTGGCATTTACTTTGATGTTCAAATCAAATGCATAGTGTTTGGCAACTATATATGCAGAATTTAAATTGGCTGATCCATTTATCTGAAACTGGTATGTGTCCAAGACCACTCACAGATGTATTTCCTGCTCTAGTAGAAATTCCAGCAAGGGAAAAAGACATGTTAATCATAGCTGCTCCAAAATAACACGTGTATCAAATATTGTGTGTTAAGACCATCTGAGTATTCATCCACACAGGTCATACATGTTTCAAAAAAAAGTTAGAAAAAACTGATGGTAAAAGATCCTGAAATTCCATGAAATTTCAGATACTTTTCCCGCTGCAGAAAGGTCCTCTTTACAGAGCTATCAGAACCGCCCCAACAACACATTTTATGGCTACAACTTCATTTTTCAGGAAAATTCCAGTTCTTTTAAGAAAAGAAAGAATCTTGCACAACCTGAAGAGGTCAACAGTCTGACAGACAAGATAAAAATGCCCTGGTCTCTCAGGGGAATTCCAGAGCAGAAACACACTTTATAAAAAGAGCTCCTAAAGAAAATCTAATTCTGTGAGGTCTCCCACCTGCCAGAGATCAAAGATACTGTCCATAGCTTGGCTTCTCAGATTTACAAAAGTAGAATCCTTCAGAAGAACAGCCACAGAGAAAGAGAAGTGAACATGCTGTTGACCGGCACCTGCAGACTGGCTTAGACTCAAAGGACAGTAACATAAAGATGAAGAAGTAGAATTTCTCAATTTCTCAATAAAAATAATGAGTTTCCCTTGAATTGAGATCCATCAATCTTTAGCATCAGAAAAATTTAAAATAGAACTCCCAATTCCAGAGATATCTGGGATATGTTCCAAGAGCCTATTCAACTAGCAAGGCCGTATCTTGACAGCAGAAGTACAGCTCGAAAAGTATCACAAAGGACAGGTTAATTTGGGATCCCAAGGGTCTTCCATTGGAATGTCTACCACTTTCCCACTGCTTCCAGGTGAGTTTCTCAAATGCTAAAGGTTTTTGCTTATTGACAAGGGCAGCCCATGGCCTTATGCTGTAGGGAGAACCAGCTGGCTCCAAGGCTTGGACCAGAAGCTGATGGCTGGTTCCTTTGTAAGGATGGAGGGCACGTCCCTCTCCTTAGCTGTGGGTGGAAGGAAGAAACTTTCTAGTTGTGAAACTGTTGCCTCCACATGAAATGAACTGAAGATGAGGAACACAACTGTGTGTTGAATTTCAAGTTAAGAGCAGGAGGTCCCTCTCTACACAGTTAGAAAACTAACCAAAAACCAGACAGTTTTATATATTTCAAAATTTCTACTGTCCCAGCCATCAGACTGCTACAATTCTGTCCTTTAGAGGAAAGCTCCTTCACCTGGAAACCACTTTAGCTTGGAGAGCAAACTGACTCATGTACATGTTTCCCTAATGCGATTGCATACGTTGCTAGTTTTGACACAGAATATGAGGAGCCAAAGGAGGGGTTGAGTACTTAATGTTGCTTAACACATATGGATTAGCAGGACTTTTATTAAAGTAAAGGTTTAGTGGATCATTTCTGTTTAGATTTAAAAAAACTAAAATGTAATGACTAGGAGGGATAAGTTCCGTTAACAGAACAAAACCCTATAGAGCAAAGCAATTTCTCCACACTGTTTCCCTGGGAGGTCAGTAGTTAAACAAATGGTATTGTAAGTCAGAATATGACCACTGAACCTGAAAATATAGCTTAAGGAGACACTTTCATGTGGCTGCAAAATAATCACCCAAAGGCTGCTGTAAATGGGGTAGCTTACGTTTATAAATAAGGCAAGGGTTTAGAGATCAATTAATACTTTTGGGAAAACCATGGATGCTTTTATGTATCTTTCAGATATGTTAGGTATCTGCAATTGTATTTTTTATAATTCTTTTACAAGCTTATTTCCTGCCTTCATGACTATTTAGAAATCAGTAAAATATTTCTGCAACTCTTACATATATTTATGAGTTTCACAATATAGTGTATGTTTAGCCCTCCATTTAATGTCATTTGCAAGAGGGATAAACGATGTTTTAATTGTATAATTAGTAAATTTAATCAATGAAAATGTCACATATTATGAACTCCAATGTTTTAACTCTAAATTCTAATTAAAAATGAAAATATACATTTTAATCAGTAACAGTTTAGCATAAGTCAGTTCTAAACACCTTCAACATACATGCCAATGCATGAAGCAAAAAAATCTTTTTGTGCTAATTTCCTTATACACAGCAACTTTTCAGTAGTCTTAAGGGAATGTCAGTGGGTTACATTTATTCTTATAAAATCTACAGTAGGAATCCCAGTGACAGAAGATTACATAACTGATTGGAAGGAAGAGGGGGTTCAAATGCCTAGTTTTGCTCTTCTTTGTTGACGAAAGTCAGAAAAATGAAACTAGTTAATAGATTTGTAATCAGATGTGAAACTCTCTTGATGGAATAAAAATATAATATGAGCTATATAAACAGAGTGAACGAAGGTGTTGACAGGGAAAGATAACATGAGAAAAAAGCAAGGTTGAAACTGTAGTTTTGAAAAATCAGTGCTATGTAATATTACAGAAAAATAGGTTAACATAATAAAGATATTGCCAATTCTATTCCAAGACCCACAAAACCATGTTTTCAAGATTTTGAACAGCATCACAGACTTATTACTGGCTCCTTGACTATCCTTCCCTTTTCTCCTCTTTCAAGAACCCTTTGTTCGGACTCAAATTTATAAACACAGGAAGCATCAATACAGACTCTTTACATTAAAAAAATGGCTCTTTTATATAAAAACTTCTGTCCAAGCACATTTACAGCTATGATCTGAACTTATCCATGCATAATAAATAAATTCAGCTAAATACCTTCAGATAAAACTTTTTGGATGGCTGCATATATAACCTGTCAGAATAAAAAAGAATATTGCTGTAAATACTATGCATTTAAGTCAGTCAGTGACCCCAACTGTGTTTCTTTGCTGTATTGCCTGGGAGATCCTAACAGTATTGGCTGGTTAGATCTGACAAAACAGAGAAGTGATCAGGCGTTCCCTTCCAAGTCCTTTGTACTACCATGTATTATCTTCTCATCTAGTCACATCTAGTGATCAGGTTGCCTGGGAAGCTTGGACCAGCTCAGTGATTCAACAGCAGTCCAGCCCACTGAACTCACTCTTGCTACGGACATGAAATTGTTGGATCTGAGTAAAGGGGGCAGATGACACCATGTGATAAGGGCAGGTGAGGGAGATCTGCATCAGCTCACATGCAGATGCTATCCATGGGGATAACATGGCACTGCACGGATATTCCACTGGAAGGACTGTCTGTAACAAGGGGAGAACCCCCAGCATATGCGGGCATAAAAGGCTTTAGCATGACCCAACAATACTCTAATCAGAAACTGGCTACATCTGCCCCAAACAGTTTGAAATGTGGGGGCACTGAACTAACCTTAGCTGGACTGGAGAACAAACCTTTATTGTAACTTATGCATTTCACCTTCACTGTCATCTGCCAATATCTGTGAATTTACATTGATTTTAAAAAGTTTTTGTGACTATTTCTGCCTCTGTTCTTCTAGTTCTTATCAACTGTCCAACTCAATTTTAGTCATCCTCTTAATCTTTTTCAGTTCTTAAATTATATATTAGATATTATATATTACACATTTTTGCCTGGTGATCTGATTATGGAAAAGGCATATGCAGTTTACTTTTAAAAGGCTTTCAGAGACATATAGTAATATCACACTGAACACTGAAAACCAAGTTCTGCTGGTCTGTTTCTCCAGACAGGTGAGTTTTGTCCAAAACGTATCCAGCAGCTGACAACATCTCAGGACACTTAACTGAAGAAAAAATTTAGAACTCAATTTTGCTTCTTCCTGGCTCTGCTCTTGCTGTGTGACCTTGGGCAAATAACCTTTCAATTGTCCACCTGTAAAACAGACAAGACTATACACCCACCTTATTGGTTTATTCTGAGCTTTAATGTTTATGATGTGTTATGAAATGCTCTGGGAAGTGCTACAAAGTGAACAGGGTTATCAATCATCGTCAGTAAAACATAAGCTGCTGAAATACGGTGGAATCTGCCTTCCTTCCTCACAGGACATGTTCTGTCTTGTGCTGCACGCTCTCCAGTACTCACAATCTTGCAAGTATCTCAACACTGCATAGCATAAGGAAGGATAAATATCCCTAAGCATTCTGAGAGACTATCAGGAAATATTTTTAGTTTTAAGAAGTGAAGTCTGTTGGAAAGTATAAACTTCACTTCTAAATACCATAATAGGAAAGCCATTTTTTGAGATAGGATTCCTAGGCCGCTTAAATATCTAGGCATCAGCTAAAAGCAGCAGTATATATAAATTTAAATACTTGGCTCTCAATTTTCCTTTCATTCATAATGTACTAGGTAAACTATACTAAAACAATTACTTGCTTATTACTCATGAATTTCAGTGCAGCAGCTGAGACAATGTAGATAAATAAGATGATTAATTGAGACAGAATGAATCACAACAAAATATGTTGTTGTATAAGGTATGATTAACTCCACAGTGATTCATATCATTTCAGATAACAGGGCTTTTATCAGAAACGGCTGCAAGGCTGGGAAATGATTTAAAAGCATTTTATCTTAGAGAGCCACTGCAGTTCACAAGGGAGGGAAAAAAATGGGGGGAAAAAAAAAAAGAGAGAGAGGAGAGAAGGAAAAGCAGATTCAGTGTCTGCAGCTGAAATAGCCTTGGGCTGTTTCAGCATACTTCCCACAGCACATCTTTGCAACACGCCATTGACATTATCAACCTCCTCTGTGCTAGAGATGCTCTCATTTTTCAGATGGCCACAGTTTATTAGATATTCCAAAACTGAGAAAGTTAATTCTATGACTTAAGGGGCAATATTACAATGCCATAGCTGTCCTATAATTGAAAACACAACACTGGCACTAAGAAATAGACATCGAAATTCTACAGAGACATCAAAGAAAAATAATATTTATTTTTCCTTCATTAAGAATTACAATTTTTAATTCCCAGGCTCCCTCCAAAGGCCTTGCAGACCTATCCTAAATATAGGATTTATAAAAAGAAAATACTCTGCTTACTGCAGTTTAGAAAAGCAAACACCAGCAGCAGCTGACCTTAAAAACATCTACCTGTTAAAATAGAAGGAAAGATGAGATGTCTCCTTACAAAATTTTTTCCCATGTGTATTTAATAAACTGGGTCAGAATATCTGACTATGATTTTTAACTGAACTGCAGACTCCCTGCAGGGAACTGTGCAAACCTCAGTCTCTCACCCAGCCTACAAACTGAAGATAATTACCCTCACCGGTGGGGCAAGCCTCTGAGAACTTCCGAAAGCATAAGGAAAAAGAAAATACTGAAATGCAAAACACCGACACCCAACTTAATTCCATTTAAGATGATTAATGTTTCTGGAAACTTAATTCCAAACGAATAAAAATGTAGAAACTAAAGGTAAAGGTTGAACTCCTAAGGATGACAGTTTGCAAACAACTACTGACTGAAAATAACTGCTCAATACAGACCAGGTCTGTGAGCTAAAACCCCCTGCTTTTTAAGGGCTCCTTACGTAATATACATACAAGTTAGCAGTACAGTAAAATGAGCCTCTTTAAGATACTCAGTTTCAAATATAATCTAGTATTTGCCTCTCACTAATAATTTCAAGCATTCAAGAATAATTGTAAATACTCAAACAGAAATATCAATTTGGTGACATTAATGGCATGACCAGCCATCCTTTGCTGTGTTTCTTAGTTCTTGGTCCCATCTGATACAGAAGAACAGACTGAAATGTTGGTCTCTCTTTCATTATTTATTGAAAGTCAAACTGTATTTCCTTTGTTCCACCTACCAAATTTCATCTGCCACCTCATTTTTCTCCTGACTCTTACTTCTTAATAGCTTCCTCAGAATCAGACAACTCACTGGTGTGAAAGGACATTCAGGTGGTTGTGGAAAGCTATCTGCTAGGTCTAGAAATTGCACGGTGTAAAGTTCAAATCAATTCAGTTATGCCATAATGAATGCACACTAGTTTGAAAAGAAACACCCTGAGGCTCATTTATCTTACAAAAGTGATCATGTCTCATTCAAGATTCTCGCGGGCTGTGGGCAGATTCCTAAGCCAGGAGGTATCAGTCTGGCCCCACGTGATAACGCAGCAGAGGAAATCTGCAGGTGGGTCTGAAGGTTGCTCGCAGTGTCATATCTCAATGTAATATATCAAAGGATGTGGAGTGAAAGCTGTTTACAGCAAGGGAATACACCGATTTGTTTGGAAACTGTCATTTAAGTGTAAATCTTAGTTTGTTGAACACAGCTTATGCTAGAAAACTTAGCAGCATTTCCATTCACTCCCCTGGTTAAAATAAGCACAAAACTACAGACTGACTGCAAGTTCAAAACCGGGAGCATGTTAACCTCATCAAAACTCCACCAAAACATCAGTTTTATATCGACTGTTTTCCTTGCCACTAAAGAGAATTTTCCATGTCATTAAAGAGACTTGCCTTTATAAAGGCTTACAAAGGGTCTTAAAGGCTGTGCCCAAACCATCTGTATTTGTAGGGATCTTTCTGTTAGTATTTGACACCTCACTTAAGATATTTTAAATAAAGGAGGCACAATGCACCATTTCAGTATAATTGTGAAGAGGTAACAATGACAAGACCCACTTGCTATCTTATTCCATACAAAGGCACCCATCTCTTTAAAGGTCAGGATTTCTAACTCCATAACTACCACTAAAACTATTGTTTTTACTTCTTAAAATGTACAAGTCTTTCACACAACCTGCCTTCTGTTCAGCACATTTGCTGTCACACCAGCATCAATTTCCCAGTGAGCTCAAAGATACATCTGTCTTTGCAGAACTTCAGCTTACAATCCTGTAACTAATTTGTTCAGAGACCGGGTGTTTAGAAATAACAGCTCTTTCCACTAGAGAGGACAAGGACCTAATTTCCAAGAATAATTGTTATCTTAGTTTTCTTTATTATATCTGTACTTTAGAAAAATTCACAATTTCTCTTCTACATAACCTCCTCAACTTCTACTGATGGCTGTACATTGTATACCACAAGTTACATCGTTGGCTTACGGTTTTTGTTGTAAAGCCCAAGTTGAGGAGCTCAGCATGTCTCTAAGTTTCTAAATTCTCAGCCATGCCTTGCCTACACATCGCAAGAGAACCCAGAAGATCTTTACCACATCAATATAAACAAATATTCCTCTGAGTCATGAATTGGTGCCATATGCAGGGATGAATCATGTGAAAGCTTTGCAGTGTCCCTTGAATTCTGAAGAAACTGCTATCCAGCTGCACATCCAAAAATACACAGACTGTTTCCTCCCAAGAGTAGTTCCTTCCCTGAGGAGATGCCATTGTAACTCTCATCTTTCGGGGAGACTGGAAATTGAATTCAGATTCCTGTGCTCATTACTGACTTTGATGGGTCAAGTGTATGAGAGACCTCAAGCTTTAGCCTTAACTGGAAAAGTGGAAAGAGGTCTGGGAAAGGAATAAATACAAATTTAGTCTCCTTTACTTGCCTAGTATAATTTCTGTGTAGGAAAAGATTCCACAACACTGTGTAATGATGTCACTTTCAAAGCTTTCACTCCTTTGACCATTCTGTTACTGAAAGTTACTTTAAGTTGTAAAATATGTATTCTAAGGTGAGCTTTTACAGCCGAATTAAGCAGCAACTTGTGACAAAGCAGTTATCATCAGGAGATAATTGACCTTATTTGAGAGTTAAGCATCCTGAGGCAAAGTAGAGTGTGCTTAATCCTGGCAGGTTAATTATCCAGTGATTATAGTAGCTTGGAAGGTATTACTGCTAAGAACCATTTGCAAAATGGCACTATTAAAAAAACCTTAATTTAATAAAAATTAAAAGCAATGACAATAATCAAGTTCTCCAGTCATGTATTGCTACATAATGACTGCAGAATGGCCCTAATTGGTTAGCAGCAATGACCATATAATTATTCATCTCCTGAATGTTCTGTACTAAATTTATTATATGAAGTACAGTTAATAAATATCAAAAACCCAAGACAAGATGTTTAGGTAGTTATAAAAGAGATTTAAATAAATGATCACAACAGCAGCGGTCACTGAGTTAATGCTGAAACTGATACATGTTCTGAGCTGTTACCACAGCATTCCATGTCTCCACTGCAGTTAAGGGTATGCTGGCATTTACATTCTAAACTAGAACATTTATTCTGAGAGGTTTATAACTTGCCCATTTTAATTGCCATCTGGTTGAAATTTGAAATAACCAATCTCCATTCAGATGTAAATTTTTAAGTAGAAGATGTAATTTAAAATCACTTTGCCAATTGTTTCTAGTTTAGGAATGGCAGCAATTTGGAATTTTGCTGCACTTGGATGTTTTTGTATTACTGAAAAAAATAAACAGCTCAGTGCTTAACAATAGAATTGTATTGGTCTATAATGTGGAGTGAAGATAAATATAGGGAAGGATAAAAATTGTGTCTAAGAGTATTATTTGTACTAATAAAGTAACAACCACACCACTTAGTATGCTTTGCTTATATGTTAACTTATGAATTTACATTGATGGAAAATGTAATAAAAAGGAAAAGGGAATCCCACTAAATGGGCAAAAAATTAATGCTGGCTAGCTGAAGCGGTTCGTTGCCCATCAGGACATACACAGGCACAGAAAATACCCTGAATGTACTTGTAGCTGAACTTAACAAAGGAGCAAGTTATTAGAAGGCAGAAAATGTCAGAATGAACTTTTCTCTTGAGTTTTGCAACTACTCTTTAACAGAAACCATATGCAGAGAGAAGAAATACTGACAATCAGAAAACACAGCAGCTACTCCAAACTAGAAGTACATCATGCCAAGAGTGTGGTTTCAAGTCACACAGAAAGAGAATAAACCACTCCAAATAGCATTTCCACAACTCAAAAGCAGCAATAGCCAGCCTATATGGCAGGAAGCAGAGACTAAAAAATGACAAGGGCTTCATGACTAGTATAGGTAACAAAGAGGCTGGTACTAGGAAGTATTTCTATATATTGTACTGCCAAGTTTAAGAACGATCACTTAAGTTTAAATAGTATCTATTATCCTGAAAGACACCAAAATGCTTCAAAAATTATACACAGAAAATACAGGGAGTATTTCAACTTTAACAAACACGACAGTCCTATACAATATTTTATGACAGCAGGTGAATAATACCATAACAAACTGAAACTAGAGAGGAAATTTACATAGTCTGAATATAATTTCTACAATTTGAATGTCATCTGTATAGTGAACTATTGCTCATAAATTATACAAATAGACAAAAAGCAACAACATATGAAAAATAGCACCTAATGCACCATTGTGATCTGAATTATCCTAATAGGTCAATGGAACAGTATTTATATAAAAGACCAGAAAGTTTTAATCCCAGAAGTTTCTATGAAGCCCTTCTACCTAAAAATTGACTAGACTTTAGTATGACTTAATTTGTGAAATCTGATAAGATTTTTCCTGTTGATATTACACTGCTATTAAATCAATATATTCAGTACCATCTTTCTGAGGAGAGTATCATGAAATATGTAAAAAGGTAACACTTAGTACCTGGAAAATACTTTTTCTGTATAGTTAACTATATTCAAAAAGGTTTCCCTTATCCCACCGTATTTAAAATCATTGCTATTTTCTTTTGGTTTAAAAATATTTATTTTAAAATTTTTTGAAGTCCTGTATCTGTAACAATGCTAGCCCCTAATGTGGACATGTGGAAAATAGTTTGAAAATTGGCTTGAGTTGGTGCTAGTCCCTGTGTCACAGTCATGAATAACCACTGACAGAAGTTGCTTTTCCATAATTTTCCTGTACTCTTGTAGTTACCTTGAGTGCCAAACCTGCACTTCATTTAGGTGTGTCACACTTTCCAAGGCTTTTTTCAACCTTTTCCTGATGAGCAAACTAATAAATATTTAAGCACACTTTCTAAAGTGTAAAAAAATCAAAAAGTGATAGCACTATGAGGAGTAAAATATCAATTAATTTGGTCTATTAATGTGGACTTCCAGGCAGAATTTCATGCAATGTTTGCCAACTTGCATAGCAAAGATAAGCCTTCCTTGCCAGTCCATCTACCACAAAATAATTGAGAATCTCTTAAACCAATTATCTATTTTTTAGTTTTGTCCTTCCACTTCTCCCCAAAGAGTCGTCTTCGTCACAGAAAATGTTATTTATAAGAGCAGTACGGGTATGGAATCAAGCTACAGCAGCTCAGTAGCAATCCTTCATATGTTTCCTTCCAGAAGGCTTAACATCATGCACATGGGCATTTATTACAAAGCAGCCAATGTGTTGGAAATTTCCTACTAGAATGAGCAAGTTGTAAACCTCTAACAGGTCAAATGACATCTTTGGTATCTAATGAAATATCCACGTCCAGTGACCATAGATATAATTTTGCAGTGACGCCTCACATGGTCAGACTCCTTCCATAAAAAAAGGAGCAGGAATCACAGAATCACCAAGGTTGGAAAAGACCTTCAAGATCATTGAGTCCAACACTTGACTGACTACCACCCCATCAACTAGACTGTAGCACTACGTGCCACCTATGTCCAGTTGTTTCTTGAGCACTTCCACGGAGGGTGACTCCACCACCTCTCTGGGCAGTTCACTCCAATGCGTGACAAGCCTTTCAGTAAAGTAATTCCTCCTGATATCCAGACTGAACCTCCCCTGGCACAACTTGAGGCCATGTTCTGTGGAAGCAGGCTCTGAGACAAAAACACCTGGGTGCAAGAGATACAAACACTTCAATTACTTTCTTAAGACTCACCGTTTCATTTCCAAACAGAATGTCAACGTAAGGCATGACTTTCATCATAGGCTCTTTGTAGAACTGGCTAATAAATGGTGCAGAAAGATTCAAGCTGAAGATCTTGTTGTTGGCAGACGCCTGAGCAGCCACTTTTAATACTGCTTCTGGTGAGACTGTCAGGAAGAATCCCTGCAAGCATCCAAACAAATAGGATGTTACTAATTTCATATACTGTTTCTATAAAGACTTCCCCAACCCACATTTTCATACATGTGAACAGATAAAAACTTCTGGGAAATACTGCTTTCCCATTAAGGTATTAAAGAGGTGTCAAACAATCTCCATATGCCTATCACAGACCTCCCAAATTAAACATAACTCCCTACTTACCTCTGCATTCCATGTAGCACACTCTCCCATGGCAGCCTAGACTGACATTCATATTTTAAAATGCAATAAAATTCTAAATGCCTATTTACAGTAATGGAGTCAATCAGACTGTGCTGCTTAATTCTGAAGTCCAGTATGATGGCTCTATACACAGCTAGGAGACTAATTATTATTTTGATTACAATAAAGTCTTGAATATGTTGAATTTGTAGCTGTTGTTATTGTTTTGCAGGAAAAACCTAGGGGTTTTCACATTTCAGCATAGGTATTTTACTTGCCACCCTCTTGCAAAAATATTTTTCTTTACTCAGAACATCAACATTCAACTAAGTATCAGCTGTGAAACAAAATAAAGAGAACTCAATCACAAATGACTACTTGTCTACTAAACTGTGAATGCTGATTTCAACCCTGTGTGAAGAGCAGTTCAAAGCTGCCATTTTGAATTTAGCATTGCAGATGGTTACCTCAACTATACGTGTTCCAGGAGCCATGCAAGGATCCCTTACAGTTTCATTAATCTACTAATTAGACAAAGGCTTAGTCTTTGCACTAATTGAACAAATTTTCTATGTTTTGTTCTTATAATCTTAAAAGTAATTTTACTAACTGTTCTCAAAACTCAGTGAACAATAGCAATTTTCAAGCATAAGCAGCAAGTGTTTACATTTAAGGCCAGAGATAATGTATAAGGCACAGAAATAAACAACTTTGAGGAGGGGCTGACAAATAAAACATCATCTCAATCTATCTATAACATCACCACCAAGACACTCCAAAAGGTGTAATAGTGAAAGAGACTCATTTTCCAGTTTTTATCCATATGATTATGCCTTCAAATCACAAAATATCTGTATTTTTATCCCGCACACTTCAGTTATGAGGTCATTCTAGGCATTCTACTCACTGGAAAAAACAATATAATGACAAGTTCACAGATTAAAGACAGCTTTGAGAGTGTATATATTTATTTCTCCCTATTCCCCACTTCCCAGTCTAACAAATACATGATTGATTTCAAAAACTGGGCACAATTTGCTACTTGACAATGAAAGTCCAAAGGGCACAAGAATCCTGTGCATGTTGTGGAGTTACTCAGTACCTGGAACGACTGGAAGCCTGTAAACATCCAAGCCTCTTTGTTATTTTTACATTATGAAGAATTAAAATGAACAGTTTATATAACATCTCATCTCCACAACGATCTCTACCATCTTTTAGTGATTCATTTAATGAACAGAGATGGGTTTTTTAAAAACTGTTCCAAACACAAAATAAAAACCTTTTAAGGCTAACATGTTGCCAGCTGTGGATAAATGACAGATTGCTCTACAGTGGTCTACGTAAATAGGAACCTGGTCAAATAATTAGGCTTCTTACCAATTTTAGGCTGAAAACTTCATCTAAGCTAAAATACATCTGATTGTAATTTAAGGTACAGAACACTATCCCCATGAGATCTAACTTGGCCTGCATCCCATTCCCTTTTCTTTGGAAAGGCAACATAAAAGTACAGAGATACAGATAGGAGAGCTTGCTTTTCAGATCCTGCAAAGTAAAGGCCAGGAAATCTCAAAGGCCACAGCTCTGTCTTCTGGGTTTCTTAAAAATCACTTCTGCCATTTAATTGCATATTTCCACGACTTTGCTTATATTTTTATTTAAATAACTGTTTGACATTAAAACATCTAGAAATTAAGTTGTATGTATGGGAACTCTTTGCCAAGTATAACATTTCTTTGCAAAACGAAGTTGTAGCAGAACAATCGACACAGTGGAATTAACAAAATAGGGAAAAAATGTATAAAATCTGACCTGAACAGATTTGGGGTTAAAGAAACCTCATTCAACCCCAATCCTTAAGTATTTAAATTGAATTTGTCTTTATTTTTAGCAGAATTCCAATTGCAGCTATGGCCAGTATAGTTACAGCATCTCAGTTTCCTAAGTTTGAATTACAACTAGACAAGCCACAGACCACCCTACTGCAGCATGCTAGAATCATGTGCAGCAATGAACTCCACTAAAACAAACATGTTTTCTTGTATCTCACTGGGACTCAGAGCAACGCTGCTCTGTGACTTCCTTAGAACCTCAGCCCACAGGCTCCTGCAGCTGCCACTGCTTTTGTCCAGACAGATGTATAAAAAGGAATGCCTAACCCAACTGCTCCTACCTTTTCCTCAACAATTAATTGTTAGCCAGCATTAGTTCTGAGTGGGAGAATAAGTGTATTCTGTATCACCAATACAAAAGACTTTGTGTTTCACCAGTAGGAAATCCTATTCCAACTATCAGGAAAGTTAAGAGGCTTCTCAGAAGATATTCTATACCTACCTACACATCTTAGTCTATTTCATAGAGTTTTGGAAACCTATTTACCCTCCAAACCCAGAGGTACTTTAAAACAACCATAAGGAAAATAACTGTAATCACAGGATGAAACAGTTAATATACAGTAATTCCAACAGCCTGGAAAACTTATGTTGCATAGGAAAATGAAACTACTGTGTATGTATCTACCTTTGTGAAAGAAGCGGTTGCTGGTTGACAGCCATCTCAATATGAGCCAGCAGAGTGCCCAGGAGGCCAAGGAGCCTAGTGACACCTTGGCCTCTATCAGCAATAGTGTGGCCAGCAGGACTAGGGAAGTGATCATCTCCCTGTACTCGGCACTGGCGAGGCCGCACCTCCAGTGCTGCGTTCAGTTCTGGGCCACTCACTCTGAAAAGCACATGGAGGTGCTGGAGCATGTCCAGCAAAGGCAACAAGGCTTGTGAAAGGACTAGAAAACATGTCTTATGGTGAATGGCCGAGGGAGCTGGGTTTGTTTAGTCTCTAGAAGGGGAGGCTCAGGGGGGACCTCATCACTCTCTACAATGGTGAAAGGTGGTTGTCAGTGGGGTGGGACTGGCCTCTTCTACCGTGCCTGCAGTGAGAGGATTAGAGGAAATGTCCTAAAGCTGAGACAGATCACATATTAGAAAAAAAATTTTGCCGTTAAGGGCCTCAGGCATTGGAATAGGTTGCCCAGGGAGGTGGTGCAGTCACCATCCCTGGAGGTGTTTAAGAGGCTGGATCTGGTGCTGGGTGATGTGGTTTAGAGGTTACAGAGATAGTGCTGGGTTAACAGCTGGACTTGATGTTTCTTACAGGTCTCTTCCAACCTTGATGATTCTATGATAGAAGGAGATGTGATAATTGGGCGCTGCAGTCACAGAAAGTGAAAGGCAGCAATACTGTATGAAGAAACCCTATTAAACATTAAAGGCTATCAGACATACCAGCAGCATGCAGCATTCCCTTGGCGTGCACTGATTGAGACTGAGTACACCAGATGCTACTGCTTCATGATGTGCCACTATTTTCTGCTGCTCAAAATGTAATGAGTGTCTTTTCTATGCCAGGAGGAAGGCACCACTGTACCACAACCCAGAGAGCAAGGCTGAACCAATACATACACCAGGAAAATAGGATGTTAGACTGAATTATGTGCATGCATGTTGGTATGTACACATGCACAACAGCAATACTGTTCTTATGCACTGTAAAGCAGTGCTTTTATATAAATACGGCCCTTTGGTGGAGGAAAAAACCACATTTTCCTTGTGGGATAAAGAGAAACAAAAATGAAGAAATGAGAAAAACGCATCAGTATATTGCAGACACATGGCTATGGGAGATACAGTCAGCTTTTAAAATTCAGTATTAAGATGCACATGACAGCAGCGGACAAAGTCAATAGAGAATATCATATTAATCTGACTTTTACAATATTCAGGAATTCTTTGATGCACCTTTTAAAATATGCTAGGCCACTGTGAATATTGGATAGTCTTTTATGCTCAAGTCTTTTTTTTTTTTTTTTGTAGACACTAGCATTACTAAAAGGATTTGGTGAGTTTACACACAAGCAATTTGTCTTTGAAAGCCATCTCTCTCTTATTTCTAGACATACAGACCCAAAAGGTTTCTTCTGACTACACTACGCTCTTACAGCATGAGATATTGCAGATGTGAAGGCAGCAAAGTAAGCACGTCAGAAGTGTCTGCAGCACAGAATCAGAGTGTTGAAGAGGTGACCTCATGAAGCCAGCACAACTCTGTCTTTGGTGCAGGCAATTTTGTATAAGGTGTTCTGTCCAAACTGAGAAGCCGTGCTTACACTGAATTTGCTCTTACACTGAATTTGTCTGGATTATATACAAGAATGTTTGCACAATGAAGATCCAGATTTCTTTTTTTCTTCCAAGTCAATATTTCCAAACAAATTCAGGGCAAGATGATAACAAAGAGCTTTGTAGTTTGGGATGTATTATTGTTTAATAGCACAGAAACAATGTTGCCTTTAGAAGAGAGACAATAAAAATTAGGATTGCCTTCAAACCTACTACCCACTAAAACGCATTTGCTCTCTCTTCTTTCTAGCTCTTCCACTTTCCTTGACACTCCCATTTGCAGAGTGGGTTACATGAAAATAACTTTATCATATGAATGACAGGATTTTGAACCACGGTATTCTGAGCTGATTTTGGGATGCCATTTGGTAACAATGTAAAATCAATAAATTGTGACTGTGAATCAAAATATTTAACTTTCAGAAAAACGTATACAACAGTCTGCTGCCATTTAAGACAAATTATATTCTGCCAACATGAAAGGAACACATCATTTAATCCAAAATTATTTTATAGCAAGCATTTACATAAAAATTCAATTATGATGACATCACACACTCATCCATCTAAAGAGTGGAATTTTTCAGGCACACAGAAAGTTTGACAGTTACGTAGTGACAGGCCTGATAAATACTGTGATTCAGTAAAGCCCTACAGAAATCATTTGACTTCAAGTGTGCTGGCAGTTCCAGTGAAAGAGTGAGACTGCTGAGGTGCCAAAAGAACTTGCTCCATTACATGACAGACACAACCAAGTCAGAGCTTTTGGACCTGGTTAAATTTCCTATATTCTGTATACAAAGAGAACTTCAAGGCACACACTTGGGCAGAAGAGAGTTCCCTCAGCTCTGCTCTGCCGTCAGTCTCATCTGTTGCAGTCTAGCAGAAATACCAAGGTTTGGAAAGACTGAAGCTGCAACACATGGCAATTTTTGGGATGGAGAATGAACCACAAGGTAACTGCTCCAGACAGAACAAGGCTTCCACATGCCCTCTCAACCAGAAGAGCCTGAAAGACTTTCATATTCCAATTCCTGAACTGCTAGAGCACAGATGGGGTGCAGTCCATGTCCCACCCACTGGGAGACATGGCAATGAAATCATCTTCCTTCAGATATAGGAACAAGAAGGAATCTTCTTGGAATGTTAGGGCAAAAGCTCTTCATCTGTCTTAGTACTTAGGCGAGTTTAGAAGAGCAGGGAACAATTTAAAAACTACCTTTAACATTGAAACATCTGAGCCTGATACCTGGAATGTGCAACACTGTCAAGTTAGCAGATTTATTGACCCCTTACTCTCGGATCGCCATGTTTTGAGCATTTATACCTGCAAACTGCTCCTGCTTGAAATTATTGTTAAATAATTTTCCTTCCTGAGATATGACAGAATAGTCAAGATGATACAAATATTAAAACCCCTCCATAAATAATTAACAAACCCCCACAAATTAAATAATCAACACGACCTTTATTAATAAAGGTGCTTGTGCTTTAGGTAACATTTTATTTTCTCTACAAGGACAAAAGCTCTTTATAACTCTCCACTTGGGAAATGTTCAGTCTATAACAGTGAAATACTTGAACTTTATTTTAATCTATGTACCTGTTCTTCCTGTAAAAGGTAATTCAGGAACTTCGGAAGTACCTACACAGTATCAATTGCATTTTGGAACTATATTTTATCTCATAGCGATCAGCAAGCAGTTACTTAACGAAACAAAACTCACTGCTTTTTGTCCAGTTCTTACTGGAGACAGTTGTTTCAAATCAGAAAGCAAGGACAGCAAGAATGCAACAATTTCTCTGAGTAATTGTTTTGGCTTGTTCCTGTATGCATTGTTTATTTTTATGAAAGTATTGCTTTATAACTGGAAAATTACTAAGCCGTAAACTATTGTTTTATCATTCTGAGTGGCCAGTGTTTCTCTTTTTGATAAAAGCCAAGTTTCAAACAGTTTGCAGAAACACAGGAAAAAACCTAACTGTCAGTAAATGTGCTTATATTGACCGTGACATTTTCCTCTATGATGGTGCCAACACGTCAAAAGGAGAGGATTGCTTTCAGACTTGAACAGCTTCTTTGTTGCTGAAGCGAACTCTGATTGCTGCCATATTAGTATCTATCAGTAGCAGAAAACCTCCAATGTCTGGCATTACATGTTAAAGAAAGCGATTATTTTATGCATACATTAGGAATTTATTTTTAATTTTAATCAATGTGGAAATATTTTTCAATTCTGATAACTACTGACTAAATTAAGGACTCTCCAGGAGTTCTTCCAAGCTACATTTAGGACAAAATAATTGTGGGAGTTTACCTATGAGATGTATACTCACAGAGTGCATAGATAAGAACTTTAACAATGAGGCAGAGGTGTAAACACATGTGTGAGAGAGCAGTAACATGTCCAGTTTTGGTGTAGGGAAACATCACCCCCAAGAAAAGAAATTCTGCTATTTCCCTGAAAATTACAAAGTTAGTTAAGATCTTAATTCATCTTGCCAAAATGAGCTTAAGAAGATGGTTTGACACAGCTCCCTGAAGTT
Source organism: Margarornis squamiger (assembly GCA_035222235.1). Classification (NCBI taxonomy): domain Eukaryota; kingdom Metazoa; phylum Chordata; class Aves; order Passeriformes; family Furnariidae; genus Margarornis; species Margarornis squamiger. Next base: position 14,397,677 of record JAWWTY010000158.1, read on the forward strand.
CCTCTGTGAGGAAGCAAAAATTTCCCTTCTATATGCTCTCTCAAGTTCAGCATACAGTTTTACATGAGTTTAGTAAGCTCAAGGAGTGAGATGTATATATTTAATTACACTGAATTTATAACAAAATTTTGGAGGAAGTACTAAACATCATCTGGGATGCACGAGCCTAGAGATTTTATTACTTTGATTAATAATTCAACCTCTTTTGCCTCTGTTTACCCACTTACAAAATAGTTATGATAAATACACCTCCATTGGCAGAACCAGTGGGAGGTTTAATTACTTAACATTATTGAAATGACTGGAATTCTGTGTTGAAAGGTATTATAGAATATAAGGTATTACCATCAATAAAATATAAGCTGCAAATCAAACAAGCTATGATAAAGAGCAAGCCACTTAATTTTTCCTAGGATCCCAGAACCACTTTGCCACACTTTTACTTAATTGAAAACCAATTTAATCCTTACTGAAAAAGCAAAGCATCTTAAAAATTTCATCAAATTGCTGATTAAAGAGAGAAACTGTTTCTTTCACCTTTCATCCTTCTAAAGTAACTATTAGGTTTATCTAACTCATATATTAATGTGAGGATAATGCTGTGTTTAGACCAAAAAGAAGACTCAGACATACCTGTTATTATTTAATGAAACAATATCCAGAAGTCTAAAAATTGGAAACAATATTATTACTGTGGTTTGGAACAATGAGATAACTGGTTTTCAATCTTAATTTCCACATTTTTGAGCACAATCCCAGGATCCTTGTCCTGGCAAATAAGCACTTTGGGAAGCACAGAGTAAGGTGCTAGGCCCTTGAAGATTGTGCAACATTTACTTCTTTGTATATGGCTAGTCCCATTAATATAATGTGGCATCTCATTAAATATGTAAACATCAACCATATGTTGAATTCATTCAAGTTTGGTGTGTACATAATATTTACAGTGTATTAGTAAATTGGGAGAATCTATGTAACTACAAACGTATAGAGAATTTCTAATTCTCTAGACAGTTAATCCTCAGCTTGAAAGCTCTGTAAGCAAATACTTAAAGCAAGTCTATTTCTTGCTTATTCAAATAGCCCTGAACAAGAAAAGCAAAAATAGGAGTATCTGCTTAATTAAATGTGCTTATATGAGCACAATGCTTTGTTTTACAAATACAGGTTAAACACGAAGAGTGAAACAATGACTGACCACTGATGTATTAGTAGATAATCACTACTGACTGGCTGGGTATCAAAAGATCTTATAAAAAGCAGATTATTTGATACAGTTGTACAAAGTCTTATGGAGAACTATCCAAAGCTTCCATACCACTACTGCTTACTAGGCAGTTTTGTTTTGAATATTCTACAGCCTGAAAATAATAAAAATTTTTATGTGTACACACAAGAGACTTTTGGATTATGTAATTATGCATACAAACATTGTGACTTTTGGGGTGGAGTGGTAAACTAATTTGGGCTTGCTCTGCTAGATTTTTAAACATTTGTTCCCCTGCTCCCAGAAAAAGGAAAACAAAAGTCTACACCAAACTCTTGCTCTATACTGCTGTGTATACTGCTGTACCTGTGCTTTCAGAGTGTCAGGATTCCCAGGTGCTGCAACAAATGCAACTGTTACATAATATAAATAAACACAAGAATGAGTCCAATGGCTTGAAAAATAAGTCAAGTCCAGCATGACTTCCGTATCTTACAGATTTCCCTGTCAACAACGTGGTCATGCTATGAAACATTTGACTTAAATTCATGTTAAAAAGCAGATACAAGGCATCATGAAATATAGGCATGTTTCTCCCTAAGCACTGTAATATTCCAACACTTCAGCAGAAACCTTTCTTCCCTCCCCCAACTACCTTTGAGATCTTGTAAATTATAAGAACACAGCAGCATGGGGATTAAATATTAATCAAAGTCATTACCGTCATCGTTAGAACATATTTCAAGAGCCCCAAAGAAAGAGTATATTATTTCACTAATAAAGATCATATCATCAGAAAGACTGCACTAATACTGTAGCATGGTAGGTATGAAGAGAAAAAAAAAGGAAATAACCAAGAGGTAACTGAAAAGATTTCTGAAGCTTATTGCACTGTTCTAATGCTAACTCATCCTTTCACTGAGTCTGTTCAAACAAGGCAGACTCATCAGGGACAAAAGAGAGCTCTGTATAGAACCACAGAAGAGCACAGTCTATTTACACAATGTAATTTTTCTGGGGGAAAAAACATGTCCAAAGGAAAAAAAAAAAATTAAACTCCATCAGTGAAAATCTGGAGTAGTTCCAAAGCTTCAGTGGAGTTTTGAATTCGTTTGCGGTGTGAATGGGCTCACCCAAAGTGCGACCAGAGCACCGGAAACCAGCACTGTGCACAGGATGATTAGTCTTTGTACCAAAGGAATGAGCAGCTTCATGGAATAACAGGACTTCCACTACTTGCAAATTAAGGTGTAAACGATTAATAAAACAAATACCTCTCCCACTCCCCCAGGGTATTTCCTAGCTGATTTTAAACAGCCTGCATATCCTTATGACATATTTAATTTCATGTTTAAGCACCACTGTTGTATAAAATTAAGTGCATAGTAAAATAAAAAGCTCAGAAGAACTAAAAACATAATTGACAAAATAATAAAGGAAGTATTTCTTTCAATTTCTGACTTCCCAAGTGAAGACTGTGTTAAATATTTCTTTTAAATATCACTCTTCTCACAACTCTAGCCTCAGAATCACAATTCCAAAAAAATGCCTTTCACAGCAAATATAACATTTACTATGAACATGCAATGAGGTCCTAATCACTTGGATTAATTACCACATCAGGCTTTAAAATAAAACATTTATTGCTTACACTTTTACACATTAAAATTAATTATTTAAAAGAACATTAATGTTATTGCTTGGCCTTTTAATTTTCATTATAGAAAGACTCTTGCATGACTTTGTTTCTGAACACAAATAAATGAGGGTCAAGATCTATGCTAATTCTAATAATTATTAATATAGTTGAAATGTGGACAGTTGCTAAGCTCTAAACAGAGATATCATCACTTAAATTAATTTGGCTAATAATAACTGCCTGTAAAATACTTTGAATAAAATGAGCTACCTCAGTGTTTCATATTATTATATTCTCAACAAGTACTTCCTCCAAATTCAAAGGGGGAGGGGTAAATACCCCTAACTATTAGCTTTTTAGAGCCAAATAATACTTAGATTATGTTCCTGTTTCTAATGAATTTATAAGCTCCCACCTCAGAAACCCACTTTTAATAGCAGGACCACTACTGTGGCCAGGGAGAGTAGTGTTAAGTCTTTTAATTCCAGATCTTACAATCTGAGGGGAATCTTTCCTCCTAAGACATTATTTTCTGTAATGTCATATTATTGGAGAAGCTCATGGTTTTAGTAGGGGCCTCATTTTGCCCTGCTATTCAAGACACTTGAATACTCACAATAAGTTTTAATTTTCTACTGAATATTTTCCTACTTCTCTACCTACAACTGACTCTACTCCTGTCACACTATTTGCCCATCTTCAGAGAAAATCACACTCCAGATATAGGAAACACAACAGAGCAAACATTTTCTTCCATTTAATTACAATGCAATATTTAGATCAATAGAAGACCAGGTTAGGCGGTCAGCCTACCTTTTCTTGATGCAGAACTAACCTTCCTTGATACAGAATATCTCTGAGTTTGCAATGATTTTGAGAACCGGAAATCCCTGTAGTTTAGCGAGCAGAATTCTGTGTAATGTTACACATTCGTCTTGCAACAACAGAAACATATGGGCACTATTTTGAGCTTAATGTATGACAAACAAATGGATTTCATAAACACCTATGTAAATGAGAATTTATAGTTCCAATCCAATATACAGATTGATACAACCACCAATTAAGAAAAACACTGGTAACTAATAACTAAGTGACTTCTTTGGACACATTTAAGTCTCCAAAACTTTTACTTTACAGAAACAGTGTTACATTCAAGAAGATATTTCCAACTGGTGACAGGCCTAACCCCTTGAATCAATGCCTCTCCTGTACGTCAGTGCCCAAATCAGTTTGCCTGGTTTAATTCAATTTGCTTATTCTTGAAATGCTGACGTGTATAGGGAAAAATAAGAGGGGTTCATATGAGTTCATGTCCTTAAAAATTGTATTTAAAATTATATTAATCAAATTGCTTTTGAAATTCGTGTGAATTTTAAAATATTTGAAGAAATTTCACATGGAATATGAATTTTCATTATAGGGATCCAACATTATAGCATTCTTAGAAATATTCAAAATGACTGAACATAAAAGCAACTATGTAATCTTCAAATTTGCTCTAACAAACCTCTGGGAATCCATTCCAACCTGAATTATTCTAAAAGTCTATGGTATACTAGATCTGTGCACATTTGAAAATATGGACAAAAAATATGTGGACTTCTCAAAAAGTATCTCAAAGCAGAGCATCCCAAGTACTATATATACCTCTAACAATCATGTAAGAAATTAGCTATTTTACCCTGAAATAAACACCACAAAATGTATACACTTTGCAAACAAACCATGTAAATGCATTAGGAGTAGAACAACACCTTAGAGGCTAAGATCATTCTGCAGCCCTTCAACTTCACATGGAACATTCATGAATTCCAAATTATGAAGTCAGTGTGATCTTAATAATGCCTACAACCCTACATGTAGACAGTCTCTTGAACAGGAATGAGCTCTGTTACAGAATATTAATTATGGAAAAAATGTTCCCTGCTCTTTTTTACTCTATACTTGAATCTTTGCCCATTCAATTTGGGTCCTTAAAACCAGAGAGAATAAGAAAAAGAGATACTAAAGCTATCGTAATGTATTTAACAGTGTTAACTTGTGTGCTAATTTATACACTATAACTATGATTTTCTGGATTAGACTATCACTGAATAACTTTGATGGATTAGACACACATAACAAAGACAAATGAAAAAGCACTCCTTTTAAAATCAGCATTTGAGCTCATGTTTTAGTGTTTTTATAAGAAAATGAAGTTGGGATCTCTCAAAATCACCTGCTTAGTTCTGAGTTTAAATCCCTTCTTTATGCTAAATAAACATAATTTCTACTTTTTCAACAACAAAACAAGAACAATTTGAAACTGCATAACAAAATAACCTCATTTTAGGGAATGAAAATTATTGGTCCATGACAAAGCAAAATGCAGCACACATACTTAATGGACAGACTCTGCCTCAAGTTTTTGATACATTTTTATGCATCTGTATCAATGACATGCCTTCACTTACAGGAAAGTCTGAAGATTTGATATTTATTGGAGCTTGCTCTCTCTTCAGAAAAGCTAACTATGGAAATCAAGGATTTCCTCTTTACTCCTGTCCCTCGAGTGCCTCCTGATCAACATCTATGGTCCAACCCAGCCAGGAGTCCAGTAAGAAACCAAAGGTAGCAGAGTTGTATCAAACACTCCTACAAATGGGAAATGAAAGTGATGATGGCAACCACCAAACCAGAGCTCAGAAGCCATGGATAAATCCTTTGCACTTCTTCAACTTTCTGGCACTTAAACTCTAATTTTCTTTAGGAAATGCAGTGAAGACACAAATTGGGTATTTCCCCAAAACTCTTCCTGGAGAGCAATATCTATATGATGCTGCTTAAAACATCTTCTGCAGAATAAAATTAAGCTTAAGAAGCTTCCTTCTGAAACAGATGTTCAGAACTGGTACAAAACACAGAACACTTTACAATAGTCACATTTATCCATAGTAATAACTGTTGAAAATCAAAGGGTTAAGTAGTTGGTAATGACACGAACAACAAAAAAATTATTTGATAAGATTCCACCCTCATTCCAATCTCTACCAAAGCGTCAAATGTAATTATAAATTTTCACCAAAGATGTCAGATTCTTATGTTAATCTTTGCACAATCTGACATTGCCATTCTTCTGCCTTTATAGATGTGAACAGTTATCACTTTGTTTGTATGTCACCACAGACAACATAATCAATAGTTTTCATATCTTTCTGTTCATACTTTTTGTTTAAATGAATTTTGTGAGTGCTGCTTACTTTTGTTCCACTATGAAACTTGTTACTGCTTGAATAGAGAGTACTTAATCTCAACAATAAACATTATAATGTATGATAGAGCAGTCAGGGGGAAAAAAAAGTTTCAACGTTTTTTCCAGTCCCCATTCTAACATAGTCTGTCCTTATCAAATTAATATCTAACAACAGTGACACAAAAGCAACACAATGGATGGGTTTGTTCACTTTAGATGTACTAATCTGAAGCACAAACTGCCTTTCACTCCTTATCCTTGTATGCTCTGTACTTCTGTAGTAAGGAAATCTTACTCCATGAAACTCCATGCAAACAATTTATAACTGGAAATAACTGGTTTATAAAATACTACAAATCAGCATCAATAACTTAAAGAAGATTGACAGACAGATTGCTTGTTTATTGTTTCCATAAAAGTTGCAAATGATATTTGTTGAAAAATTGTTTGTCATAGGATAGTGGGTTCTGTGAAGGTAAACTTGATCCTTACTGTGCTTACCCATATACCTATTCTCCATGGATGCTATAAGGCGCCAAGACTTTAAAAAAAGATAACTTTTTAAATCGGCCACCAGGGCACAAAACTGAAATTTAAAGAGGAGAACTTTTTTAGGACACGATGATGTAGCTAAGGTTTTAGCCTCTAGCTTGACCAAAAAAGTACTTCAGACACTTGACACCCAACAAAGAGAGTCAGCATTTTCTACTGCCAACTGATTTTTGACAGTGTGAACTAGAACAAGTTAAGAGTTGGCTTCATGCACACCAAAAAGAATATGTTTATATCATGTAGCTGTTAGGTTTAGCCACAGGTGATTACTATTATGTATCAGAAACTGCAGTCCTGGCCTTGTCTGGAGGCAGAGGAATTATGAGTCCTCCTTGAATGGAGCCTCAGGTCTGTGAGGCCATCTGTAAACTCTCTGATGCCCTTTGTAAATCCAACAGTACTCAAGTCCAGTCTAATGCACATCCATAGCCTCTGAGTAGTAATACCATAGAATGCTTCAGGCTGCTGAAAAAGCAGATTTCACAGAATGGGTTGCAGCACAGCAGTACTTCAGTATATGTGTAACAAACAGTCTCTGAAGTGTCTTTTGACCCTATTTACTCCTCATAAACTGCATTGAGATACACAGGAGTTGCAGAAGTCTTCTGTAAAGTTGCTTTTCTAGCAATCTACTCTCTACAACAGTGATTGCTTGTATCTCAGTACCCTGTCATATCCCTGTCCACTGTAATTTCAGAGCAAAGGAACTTTACAATATTCACTGTGAATAATAGTTCTTGGAAAATATTCAACAATTTCAAGACTCTATGATACATTTTAGAATTCAGACATTTAACACCATTGATGATTAGCAACCTTCCACAATTACCACCATAATCATTCTATGTCCTGAGAAGAGGATAGAGATGACAAGGAGTTGTTTGAAAAACTAAACTTTTATAGAACATCTTCTGAATGTCTGTCATTTTGATACAGTAGTACTTTGTCTGTTTTTCTGACTGCCTGTTACAAACTCGTATTTGCCTTCGGATATTGTTATGGCAAAAGAGTCTCTTCTGAGGAGATTTGTACCTTGGTCTTACTACAGTGAATTATGTATCTATTCAGAGATCATGCTCTCCCGAATGAACATCCAAGCCTGTTAAAAATGTCTGCCAACATACTGTGAAGATCTGGGAAATGGCACACCCTCACAAATGCCAGATGTAATTCTGCCCACAAGAAAAGTCAGATGGATTCCTCCAATAAATTCCTACTTCTTTTGTCTGCCTCTCGGCTGATACATGATACCACTCCAGATTTATCCAATTTATTAAAATTTGTCCCATTACCTCCAATCCAAAAGGAGAATTTTCAAATTTACCCCAAGTTTGTGCACATTTTCTTACAAGTTGTTCCTAAGCTGAAACCCAAGTGTTAAGTTTTATTCCACTCAGTTCAGCAAGGTCCATATATGGTGAGGCAGTCTTCTGCGCCTGTGGTTGTAAAAAACAGCTATATTTCAGTAAGAGTGCTCCCACCTCAGTATATTTTTCAGTTAGCCCTGAAGCTGGAATGATCCTGTCCATTTCAGCTGAATTTGAAAATAATCATAAATAGCAGTGGAGTTCAAGCAGCAAAACATCCCACAGGACTACATGCAAGCTACAAAGATCTCATCACAGCCAGCTCTTCAAATCCTAGCAGAAGCTTTGCTAAAGAACTGAATGGGAAAATAACATTCTCTAAAGCCTAATTTTGAAAGCTTTTCCTTAATGAATTGCTAATAAAGTACTTCACAATGGAGATGCTGGTAAATCTATAATTCAAGATGGCACTTAATTTCTCCATTCCAAAGAACATACCTAATGTTTTAGAGTTTACAGGAAACTCACACAGTTGAAAGCCAACACAGGTGTGGTCTACGATTTTTGCTCAATGTGACACTAATAAAATTGTGAACAACTCTGAAAATCTCATGTTCAGAAAATCATCATGTAATAGAAAAGTATCCACTAGAAAGTTAAAGAAAGCAGCCATTTTTGAAAAGGCTTTTTGAGTGAATATTTACTATACTTATTATGAATTTAAGCACAATAGTTTACAGGTAGTCATATACACTAAGAGAACTACTGCATCTGCTACACATTCAAGATTTTCCTAAGGGGGAGCACAGGGAAGGGTAGGTCACAATTTTTTGAATTCAGAAGTATTAAGACTTGACAATGAGCTAATATTGAAAAATCTCACAGTGAACACCTCATACATTTAGAGACTCATGAAATAACTCCATATAAATAAATCAATCCCTCCCAAAAAATACAAGTATCAAACATGCTGCTTGTTCATGCACAGAATTGCTTCAAGTACAGAAGCAAAGCTTTTAATTCAACTTGTCCTTGTGTAGTATTACTATCCTGCAGAAAAGCAGGTGCTTTTTGTCTGAAAATGACATTTTTGGCATTATGCCCAAATTACTTAGGATTCTGAAGATATAGTCCACAGTCATCCTCCCACTTACAGTCATTCATTTTACTAGTGTTTGCAGAAACTGATGATCTAGAACATCCCTTGTGATAAGCTTTTGTATTTTACTTTCTTTCTTCTCCACTGAGGGTATTAAGTTTGATTCTATTCGCATTTAAGAGAGAACAGAATGTAAAAGTTAGTGATGCTCACGGGAAGATACTTTTCTGCTTGGGATGAAGAAGAGATGAATATTGTGTGAGAAACAGTAGAATAAATTTTAACAAAAGCATGAAAACTAATTGGGGCTACCATTTTTGCCACGGCTGTGTCACAGCTGGCCTTGTGATAGATGAGTCTTAATCTGCATATGAAATTAATATACACTAAAACTTTATTAATGGAAGTATTAATTACTTCAGGATGATAACACACTTCAGATCTAAATCAGATACTGCTCAAGAGCACACTGGGGATAACTAAGTATTGCTACATAAATGTCTTTCTCACATGAGAAAAATACAGTAAAGATTCTATACATTTCAGTTCTTGCAGAAAACTATCCAAGAGCATAATGAGGCTTCCTGTAGAAATAGAAAACCTCTAAAAGGGGCCTTTAAAGTTGGCAAAATCAGTAAATTTAATCTATCCACTTTCTTTTGACCTTTAAACCTGACCTGAAAAAAGTGTTCAGCAACATAAATTTGATCTCTAAAGGCCTGCTGCAGATCTCATTTTCTGCTGTTTTTCCATTAGGCATTTATGGGACTTGCTGGTGTTACAGGGGACTAGTAAAATGTCGAAGTAATCCTGCAGTTCCTGTGTATGAATTCAGCTTTTCCCTATGAGATGACAACATTTTTTTGTCTGCCAGGGTTTTTTCAGATACTGGAGCATAAGACTAATACCATAGGTGCAATGTTATTTTTTTTCATTTGGTAACATTAACCAGATCTAGCTGTTCAAGTGTTGAAACAAAAGAATTCTTTCCTGAGCCAATAAGGTGGCTTGGTGCACATCTGCACTAATTGAAATCACAGCATGGCTTTTCAGGATAGGAATTGTATCCAAAGCATACAGAGGATTTGAAGATCTTGGTTGTGTTTGTACATTCTCATAAGTGCAGAGGAAAGCAGCTGCTTCCATTTATGAACTGTGCTTATACATGTGCCTCAACATACCCATGACATATTGTGCAAGCAAAAGATCTGCCAACTGTTTTAACAAGGAAAAGGAAAGCACGGGTACAGAAGGCAAGACAATAGAAAAAAAATATAATAAAGTTATCTAATTTTTAAGTAGCACATTCTATAATTTATACTATAATTCTCAAGGATTAGAGCTAGATTATAAAAATATTGCATCATCCTGCCCTTTCATCCACTGATAATGGACCTCAATTCTTTCCAAGTTCCCTTCTCCTATCTTTTTGGCTTTTGCACTGTTTTCCATAATACAGCCATCAACTTTCAACCCAAATTCACTTTCCACTCCTTTTATGCTGTATTAAATATTGATGCAAATTCCTCTTTCCAAAGTATTCTTTTTCCCTTGACTTTGATAACTTTTCCCTGTTTGATGCTCTTATCTAACAACTCCTTCAATGCCTCTTTGAAAAGATCCTCCTCTGTATTACTGAACGTGTTCTATAGGTGGGTTTAAGATATTCTTATGCTACCTCTGGCTCTGGCCTGTTCTGAGGTGATTGTTACCAACCCTATTTAAGCTGATGGTGGAAGGACCTTTGTTTCTTCCACTCTCTCTGTTCTAGGCCTGCCTTATTCTGTCCAAGCTAAGATCCTCCCTTTCAAATCACATTCTCAACTCAAATCTTTTTTAGGATGTCATTTGATTTCTTCTAATAGCTTCTGAATAACATTTCCTTTACTTTTTAGTCACACAGTTTAAATTGAGAAGACATCACCTTATTCCAACTGAGCTTGAAAAAGAAATACAGATCACTTTCCATTCCTCTCATTCCTGAAATGAGTATTTGGTACTTGGATCCTCTTCCAGGCTTTCATACCCATCTTAAACCAGATTATCTGTGAGCATTCACCACTTGCTAATTCACTTTTGAAACAACTATCTGCTTTTATCCCATTCTGTCCCACAAGCCGGTGAAGAGCTTCATATATGTCTCTCCTTTTCCAGGTTCACTATAAAACTTTTAGTGCTGGAGATCTTGGGAATTCTGGAATACTCAGACCAACATCATTGCTATGCTCTTATTTCTATGTGCTTTCCTTACTGCACACCCTAAAACAGAAAATATTTCTTTGAATAGCACCACAACAGGACAGATAGGAGGGAGAGAAGGGTTTGGTTCTGTTTTACTTCGTGCTTACTCACATAACACTGACCACAGCCAGTCCTATCCACACTCTGCAATTGTAGCAAAACAACAAGAGAAATGGAGAGGGAGTCTAGTTGTAATTTTTTGTCAAACAGCAAAAATAAAATCACTCATTATTGATTGACAATTTGATCATGGAAAACCATAAATGCATTTCCATTCAAAAATTAAATACTGTACAGCAGAGGGAGTTATACCAAAGACAGTTAGGAGGATCCTGACATTGTCACAAGAGAAGAAAAATTTGGTCCAGTGAGTGAATTTCAGTGTCAACAGAGGAAAATTAACATTGCAGGCACATACAGTCATAAATGTTTCTTTGAAAAAAGAAAATTCATATAATTAAAGGTGATAGTTTCCACATCAAATTCCACTTTGGATGTGGTTAAATTCCAGCTTGGTTAAGTATTTCCTGTCTATTTAATTTCATCCTGTAGATCCAGCTGCACACAGTTATTTCACACTTCCTGTTCTAAACTATCACATAGTGCCATTGTGAGTTATTGAGCAGCTTCATTCTTTTTGATTCTTTACATGATGTATCAGTTACATCATCTAGAAAGTGCTTTGAGACTCTCTGGGAAGTTACCAGAGGTGTCAGGTTGTATCCCTAACAAACAACATGTAGTGCAAATTTTAAACAAACCAAACTTTTAAAAGGTAACATAAATCAAGTAAGAATTGTTAGATTATGGCAAATTATGCAGATTGACCAAAAAATAGAAGCCAAATAAAAATTAACTCCAGACAGACTTTTCAGAAAAGCGACCTCAATTTAATCATAAATAGGCTGCAGTTTCTATGACGTATTAGGGGAAAAAAAAATCAAGGGGATTTAGAAATAATTATACAAGACTAAAAATGTATTTTTCTGTATTTCCACTCTTTCATTCCTTTGCATCATATAAAAAGTAGGTGACAAAACACAAGTACGCCCTGCCAATCACTCAGTAATACATCAGCACTCTTACCAGCTCACAAAAGACGAGGGAAGCTGAATCCTCATGTAACACCTGGTCTAAAAGCCTTAAAAGCATTTAAAAACACTGATCAATGTATAAAATGGAATGATATACAATCCCCAGAGGGAATCAGGTCACTTTTATTCTACAGTAAGAAGCAGAAATAGAAGTCCTTGACTGTCAAGCTCCCACAGACTTGGTAAACCTGGGCTTACCAAACAGGTTGCTGTTATTTATATTTTTAGATTTGGGATTCAGTCAAATAATCCAGTATCAATATTATTCTTCTATTTCCTCTGTGAGTAATGACAACTAAGGCCTCTCTGAACTCAACTCAGAAACCCAGATTCTTTGACAAGCAAAATGGCACAAACCGTCTTTTGAAATCTTCTGTGGTTGTATGAGGGGAAAGAAAACAAATAGTGCTCTATCCATGAACAGATAGTAGGTGGCACTCAAGACCTTGGCCAGAATTACTGATGTTTCTAAGCATCCTCCACAGGCACCTCAAACATGCAGTATTTGCTCACTCAAAGGCACCAAACTTGTGTACGAAGCAAGGAAAAATGTTTTTGGAGGACAAGAACATATTGTCACTATGGATAAGCAAAGCAACAATACAGCCGAATGAATGGTGAGTAAAACATTCATCCACATGGGAGCTGTCCCATAACTCTTTGTTGGCTACAGCCTGAATAACCAATAGGAAAATTTACCTGAAGTTGGCTCCAATTCCCATTGCTTCAATCCCCCATTTCTGATTTTATGGCTGGAACATGCTTCAGGAGTTTGGGCCAGCTCAGGCCAGGCATGTTGGGAAGTGATGTCCATTACTGCACTGGAGCGGCACTACCCAAGCCTCTGTGCTACAACTGTGACCGGACTGGCTCACAGGAGCTCACTTACCAATGACGCAACTTCAGCAAAAAAAATCCTCTCCTGACTGTACCACAGTGATGAGCAAACTCTGCAATACCTGCATCAATCACTCGCTTCAGTCTTTCCCCTTCTGAAGACTGTCAGAGCTTCCACAGTGAAGTCCTCAATGTGCATCATCTCTAACCACACAACCTACTGATGAGCACATGATTCTTGTGGGGAAGGAAAAATGGCATGGATGTGACTTCAGCAGAATTCATCCTCCTGATGTTGATTGTTTATTAAAAGGAAAAAACTCTTTTTAGTATATATACAGTTGATAGCTACCTTTTTCCCTTGTAACCAACATACAGGAGCAGTGAACTTCTTCTAGTTTCAGCCTACAAAACTTAGAAAAGGTCCGTCTACACAGCATTGCTATTTTCCCAGGAAACCACTTTTCTTTTACATTGTAAAAACCGAGATGTCATGATTCAAATGGCTTGAAAGAAATTTATGTTCTTCAAGTCAGCACTCACTGTGACTCAAAGCCAGGACAAACACACAAGATCAACATATGTTGCCTATGATACCAAGTTTCTCACAAGGCATCAAAGGTTTCGGAAGTGGTTGAAATATTGGTAGAAAAATCATTTTCTACCAGTAGCAGGGACAACATGTTAGTAAGACAACTTAGTAAGACAAAGACTTGCTATGATTCCTTCAGCACATTTCAGGCTAATGACCCACAAGAGTGAAAGACCTATCGGTTTTACAAAGCAGATCAATGCTTATATGTAGTGAACAGTTTCTCTTGACTTTTGTTGTACAAATTATGAGTTGCTCTGGAGAAACAGTAACAGCACACTAAGTAAATATAATTTCTTTTGTTTATACTTCTGTAAATCACAGTACTTGAATACCAATAAAGTTTCTCTGCTCAAGTGAGGAGAAATAAGAGTACTTAATACCATCAAAAGTTGCAAACATGTAAATACATCTCTATGAACTCATAAATGTAAAAAAACCCTGGACACATAAAGACACAAACTGGGAGACACGAGTTTTCACATTCACCTTCAAATCAATTTTAGTGTAACATACACATAATGTTTTACATCAGTATAATTTAAAATAAAATTTACTTTATTCTTTCTAAATATATTTGCTGATGTAGAGAAACATGATCAAACAATGAGTCTCCATTTAGCAGTGGAAACACAGAAATTATATTTGCTTTTTTATTAAAATAACATGTGAAAGACGTATTACAGATTGAACTTCCTTTTGGAAACTTTAGCTGCCCTGGGAGACAACACAGCCTATAATATTTCTTTACTAAGACTATCCATAATAGTTTTGGAAAGGTCTTAAAATAAAATCTAAAATACGCATGAAATATATGTTTTTCATGAGGTTTTTTTTGCCCCTGTCTTTTCCTTATGAGCTCTAAACTGCCAATTTTAATGTTTTAATATTTAATTCAATCCAGTTAGTCTTTTCACCCTTTGCCTTACAGAACTTAGGAGAGAAAGGTTGAAAAGTTAAAGAAAGAGGGAATTTATCTAATTAAATGGAAATCTTTTAATGATGTTATGAAACCACTCAGAGCAATGTTTTAGATTTGCTCCTGCTGTTGTTTGAAGCTGTGGTGTTAAAAATGCCCTGGTTAGAGTTACAGACTGTTCTAAAAAACTGTGAGGAATTTATGTAGGATTTAAAACAGACACATGCTTTTAAAGTGGAGAACCTTCAAATACTACAGCTAATCCACACAATAATTCAACAACCAACCATGCTCAAATTCCTAACAGATACCATATGCAACCTGTAATAAAAACTGCATCAAGGTCTTTCAAGCAACGGGATAATTTCATTTTCCACTTAAGAACCCTACTTACTTTTAATTAACAAACTCTTATAAGGTGCCTGAAAATTATTCCACCATTTTGGATATGATGCTTATACTGAAATGGCTCCCAAAGATATTTTACTTTCTAAGGAGATTGGGTTATTATTAGATTCATGATGATAAAATTAGCTATCACTTATCTAAATATACTTGACAACCACATACCACAATGATGCCTTCTGTTTTCTGTAACAAAAAGAAAGATGGGACAAAGTGACCCATCTGGTTCAGAAGTAGCTAAGGCACAAGTTAAAAAGCAGTAAGAAAAGCAATCTCCAGATTTCTATGTCATGTATCCTCTAATGGAAAATGGTGCTTTTACAATATAGGAACAATCTGTAAGGATACACTGAATTTAATGGTTTAGCCTTTACAGTTTTCTATCTGCTTTTTCATTCTAATATTGCCCCTCCCAACGTCTTCCTCTTCCCCAGGGATTACACATTTTCTGGAACTGGACTTTTTTTCACAGGAGTAACTGTGGTAATAAAGCCGGACCCAAATTCCTCTACTAGTTAAAAAAAATGCACTTCATACAAATAACAGGATGTAATGCCTCTTTTGACTGCCTCTTTGGTTAAGCAATATATTTAGTTGGCTAAATAATTAGGCCATTGCTAAATGTGAACATTTTTCAAATGTGAATCTAATTAGCCTAAGTTAAGAAGGTATTTCATGGGAAATTATTTTTTTGCCTTCAAGGAGATGATTCTACACTCAGTCAAATTGTGTCATCTTATTAATGCTCTGTTTGTCTGGTACAGGTCCTGAATGATTTACTCTTGTGCTCTGATCCAAATTACAGATTCGGTAGTACCTGAATACTAGCAATCTCTACATAGTTTTCCAGGATTACTATCAAAATGCTGAACAAAGCAAAAGTTTGACATTTTTAATATATTTTAAAAAAATCAGTAAGAAATTCCATTATGTCAAATGAAAAATTTCATCAAATATGTGAATTAATTTTTCAATATCATGATGGGAACTTGATGCTCTTGAGTAAAGAGATTCAATCTCAGACCAAGGAAATCCGTAACTGCTATCAAGATACCACAGAAGACAGACATATTTCCCCCCCCATTTCCTTAAATATTTAAGGAATATCTGACCACTGTCAGACACAGGGTATGTGACTAGGTGCATTTTTGTCCTGGTCTACTATGATGCAATTTGTTTTGCAGATATGAGCAGTTGAAAAGATTTTAATGTATCCAGTACTAACGGATTCAAGACAGCACAACTATTTAATAAACACAGCATGCACTAAACAAAGTATTTAAACTCTTCCATGAAACACCAAGAGCTAAGTGGTAATTCATAAACAGAAAATAACATCAGGACAATACAACTCCAGATAGCAAAAATCTCTCACTGTCCACCTGAGGTAATCACAGTATTTTTCAGCAACACTCATGGGAGCACAGGAAAAAAAGGAAGGAGAATGAATAAATAAGCCACAAGCCACAAAAATAAATTATCCTGGTTAAACCACTTTCTGATTAATTCACTTTATGATTAATTAAATGGCCTGAATTTTGGGAGCTCACTGTTTCTGACTGGCCACATTCAACAATTCACAAAGCTTTTTTGGACTGCAGAGTATCATTTCCTCTGCATTAACACTTCCACAAACTTCAACAACTTGCTAGTGTTCACTGAGTGGAAGCATGATTAGTCCTTCTTCAAAGGTCTGGTGTTCACGTATCTTAAACTATTTGGCACATACTGCTGTACTTCAGCTGTGACTTCCCTTAAATAATTACTTTTCAGAGTCCAAAAAAAGAAATTCTTATTCTTACAAATTAAACATTCCAATTAAAGTATTTCTAAATTATTGCTTAATTCCAGGTTTGAAAGCTCTGTTTCTATGTGTATACAAGCTACTCAATAAAATGGTGCTTTGTCTTTCATCTGAAGTTGTTTTATGAACAAATGAAGCAAAAATGATCATAAAATGATTACGTGAATTCTAAAAGCAAAATTATTGACTTCAACTGAAATGCTTTCCAAAGGTTTTTAATTGCCCTAAATTTGTGAAAAACTACCCAGGAGATCAACAAATTCATATCAATGAACTGCATTATACTATTGAGAGAACCCTTGGCCTCAAGCCAGGGAGAACAAATAGAAAGGACCATTTTCACTTGGCTGCAAATTATCAAAAAGCTAAGAGAAAGCTATGGAGTTAAAGTGACATGTTTGTATGGTGGGAAAAAGATCAAATATTGATCGTCCAAGCTGAGGTAATTAGAGCAGTTGTCAAGGAGATGGGATGCATGTCGTTAGCCCTACAGAAATGCATCTTTGTTTTATATTGAGTGAATTAGCTGTTCAGCAGTTGGCAGTGATTTTTTCTTTTCTTTCTTTAAAAGGCCATACACCATTGAGTAGGAACATATTCCTTCAATTCAGATTTTTAAAAAATAAACATACACAAATACATTTTAAAAGCTTCTTCTAAATAATCAAAGTTTTCCTACACAGACTTTTACAGGCATTTTGTCAAACGGATCTGTAAAACATTCATCTTCCCATGCTTATACCAGCGTAAAATATCAGGCTGTAAATGGAGAGAAAGATGCATGGCGTGGAAATGAGGCGCCTGCTGTTTTACTAAAACTCTTCAACCTCACCCTAGGTAGTAAGTCCTTGCAGATTAATGTCAGTCCACTGAGGACTGGAAGCTCACAGCACTATGGACACCACAGAGACCCATCTGCTGGAGCTGGTGCCACTCATGTATTTCATTCAGCAGCCAACTGCTGCCGCTTCCCCACCAGCCCCACCTGCGATGTTGAGACCTCCGTGTGTCTCCCCGTTCCTGCAGCACCTGGAGCTGAGCAGACCTTAGGTGGGCAGCAGCACCTTCTGGGCGGCTATCACTGTGTCAGCGACGTGCCCGGGACATTTGTGTCCCTGAACACCAGAACAGAACACGGCGTCTTCCAGAAACACGTGACAGCAACGCTACCACAAAGACACGGACCACACTGCCAATAGCTGCAGCCCTGCAAACTGGGGATATACACTTCAGTCATCAAATCTGTATCTGTATCAACAAGGAAAACCCTCCCTGATAGGACACATAGCCTTTGAAACAACTAGGAATGCATGTCTCAGATCCAATCTCTTCACACAAGGAAGTGGTGTTTCTGATAGACATTTACTAAGTATCTTTACCTACTGCAAAAAACCCTTCAGGCCCAAAACAGCAAATCAGTTCCCCAAATGATACCCCCAACCGATAAGAGGTGAGATGTAAAATACCTCAATTCACAACTACCCTCAGGAAAAAACAACCCATCTGACACCTAGGAACTTATATTGGGAACTTAATTTCCTATCTCAGGAACTTCCCTTCAGTATCACACAACTATTAAAGTGGTTCCATACTTTCAGTTCTAAGAGTGTTCTCAGTTATGTATGGTTTTGTAAAACTTCCCACTTGGGCCAAAATTTGTCAGCAC
The DNA here is from genome assembly GCA_035222235.1 of Margarornis squamiger. Classification (NCBI taxonomy): domain Eukaryota; kingdom Metazoa; phylum Chordata; class Aves; order Passeriformes; family Furnariidae; genus Margarornis; species Margarornis squamiger. The sequence goes on from JAWWTY010000158.1 coordinate 14,416,274, forward strand.
TGGATGTCTTCTTTGAGCTAAAATAATCTTTCCAGGAAATTTTAAGCAGAGGACATGAAAGGAAGGCATGCAGTAACTCTGATTTGAATTCAGTTATCCACAGGATGACAAACATGGGAGGAATATGCTTAATGTGCTGCTAAAATATTTTTTTTTAATACTAAAGACTGAGATATAAGAATTTGATCAAGTCCAGCAAATTTATTTTTCCAAAGACAAAGTCACCTCTACACTGCTATGTTGCAGACATTTCTCTCACAAAAATCTGATCTAGAAACCACCTGAAGAGAGTACAGCAAACAGCCACCTTTCAGTAGGACACCGAACTAAGCTTCAAAGCCTTGTTTCCTTACTGTGAGGAACCCAGATTTTTATTTTACATACACATCATCATTTTAGAGTTTCAACAGTAAGCACTAATTATAGATTTTCATACTGTTTGCAAGAATTCAAAAAAATTTTTATAAAGGAAAAACAAAACACAGCTGCTCAACCCATCAATAAAAAAACCCCCTCAGCATATTAAAATACTCAATGAAATAGCCTGTCTTACTATTCTGCTATTTCTTTATTTTTTTCCCCTGGTAATTCAATAAAAAGAATTATCTTTAAAAGAAGCTGACCAGGTACTGGAGTTGATACTTTTTCATGAGCCTCTGGTCCTTTTAAGCAGAGCTATACAGAACGCACAACGCTTTTACTTCCTTTGGTCATTTAGTCTTCCCTACGCAGAAGCAGATTCCTGGAATACCCGTTTGCTGGAAAAGGAACTAATTATAACCACTTAGTTCGAATACTACCCTTCTTATGAGAGACAATCTAAAGGAAAAACCTGAGTCAAGCACAGTATTTCATCAGTCTAGATGTCAAGGGGCTCCATAACGCAGCAGCGTTTATAAAGGCCTCCCAAGCAATCAGACCTGAGACTGTGGGACAAGCAGCCACTGCAGTGCACACTGTTAAGGACACTTGCCTGTGTGACTGTGCCGGAGCCGCTCTGGCAGTCACACCTGCACCACCTGTGCTGGAACAAATCCCTTCGCAGCAGGCGGCTCCAGTGCCCTGCCTGACTCCCTGCACGCCCCACACTCTCACATCTGACCAGGTTTCCTCACCGGCTCCATCCCAGGTTTCCCTTAGCAGAGTCTCAGATGTCCAGATCCTTTAAATAGTTTAATCTTGTTGCAATAACTAAATAACCAAATAGAAGTTCGAGCTGGTACCTCTGAGGAGGCACCACAAACAAAGGAACTCCAGGGCTTTTCTGTCCTCACAGTTCATGTGAGGGGAAGTGTGGGGGGCCTTGGCTGCCACTGTGCCCCTCAGTGTCTGGTGACCTGTCCCTGTCAGAAGTCCCCAGGCCCTTTGTTGTACAAAGGGTTGTCAGTTCACCTGCAATGAATGTATTCCTTTACAATATCCTCCCTGACATACTTCAATATCTATTTCACATTTGCATTCCTGTCATATCCAAACTCAATAAACAGTCTTTTTCATTCTTTCTGCCATTAGAATTTGGTCGAAAACATGATGATATCAAAGTAAAAGCTATCCTTCAGATTATGAAAAATTGGCCAGAAGAATGAGTTCTGGTTGAGATTATTATAGAATTTTATTCCCTCGCTGCATATAGAAAGAAAATATATTTCTCATTTGTCAGTAGAATAACAACTTCTCTAGTTCATCTAACAGACCCCCAAATTTGATACACCATGAAAATTAAAAGAAAAACAACCCAAAAGACCAAACAAACTACTAACCCAATAACCATTGAGCACAGCTCTGATATTCCACTTTCTTATATCATATCATATACTATCATATATCATATACTGTGTCAATACTTGCCACACATAACAGTGCAATGATTCAGAGTAGTCTTGCTCTTCTAAGACATGACTCTTACAAAGTACAGCAGAAGGTGATACCTATCCTTAGAAAGATATCAGCATGTCCAACAGGAGCAATGTAGTGGTAAGAGAGCTGTATCACGAAGAATATTGTATGGATGTTGTCAGCTAAATGTTGGAAGATGCTGAATTTTTAATGTAAGCAACTGCATATTTACTATATTGCTATCTTGATCAATAAATAAAGTACACTTGTCAGAATATATAAACAAGAGACATGATTTCAAATACCTTCAATTATTATGTTTGTTCACTTGCTTAACCCAAAACCTGATCATATTTACTCATTACTGAAGCTAAGAGTTTCAACTGCACAGTAAATACTACCCATTGTGTTTGGCATAATGAGACCTTTAGATCTGCGCAATATTTCTGTTTCAGTACCAATACTGAAAATATGATTCCTCTTACAACATAAGCCAATTTTTGGCCAACAAAACTGTTCTTTCAAAAACAATCAGCTCTTTTACTTACTACGGGCACAACGCAGTTGGCCTCTGAATACAAACAAGAGAAGGGCAGAATATTCCTCTTCATGTCCTGCTCACAACAGTAGACCTTTAATCTTATATGCTAAAAACTGCATCAAGCTCCCAAATCTCTGAAAAAAGAAAGACCAGGAACAGGCTCTATCTGCATCTGCTTCACAGCAAGGTCAGACAGTTGAACAGCTGCAGAAGAGAAATCATAAGGTGGCAAGCACTGCCCTTTAGTGGCTGTCGAAATCCTCACCCATAAAGAACGCAACTGCCAGATTATCACAAAGAGGAGCACACCTTACTGTGCTTTTCTGGAAAAAAATCCCAACACATGCTCCCAAAGCTAAAGGTTACAGTAACCTGCATTTCTCAACGACATGAAAATTATTAGTCTCATTTCAATGTAACAAATACTTCACCAGGAGTTTTGGGGTCTATGTCTAAAAGTGGCATGGTTTCTGACTCATCAAACTGCAGAGCACGGTAAGAAAGGAGTAGGCTTGAGAAGACAGGAAAAGAGAAGAGCTGAAATTAAAGAAAACAGATTTATTTGTTCATCTTTGTAACACTGGACACTCTTGAGGATTTTTTAAAAAGACACTGTCATGTAAGATATTAACAACTTTTGAACTACTCTTGATGACTATCAGTATTACCAGGTACACAAGTAGCTGTGAGTACTGAGCCTTTCAACTTCTTTTTCAATTTACTGAAATTTTCATTTGAGTAACTTCACATTTGTTTTCACACTCACATTTTCAGATGGCCAGTGATAATTGCTATTTGACTTCAACAGAGTATGTAATGCTTCAGTATTCTTCCACGGTTACTGTTTGTATCACCCACCATTCCAAGATTGCAGCTATTGCAGGAAACAGCAGCATGAACTCTGAAAGACCTGATCTATGCTGACTTTACCTACAGGCCAATGACTGTCACTTGTTTTCCTCAGGTTACTGTGAAAAACTGAAAGTTTTAGTAGAAGTTTAAAGCTCATTTGAGGGAAACACTACCACATTTAGGCTAGTAACAGTGGAAAATTAATTGGGTTCAATTTTAAGGTCTTCTATGGACTAGCTGGCCACTCATGACTGTCACGTAAGCTTTGTCTTTTATATGTGAACAGTATTTCAAAAGTGAAATGTTCTAACAGAAGGGCTATGTTTATTATTCTGATGCATCATGCAAAGCAGATTTTCAGCTCGGAAGATATGGGCTTTTATATTAGTTATAAAACAAATTAGTCTCTAGGACTGCTGAATTTTTGTCTAAAGTCTTTCATTAATGTTGCCCATGGTAAATGAACGAATGCCATACTGTATTTTCCTCAAAGCTACAGCAAAATAATTTTTTACTGTGAAAATGCCAGGTACACATTCAGAATTACAGCAGAATGCCTACTGGCCCTGAAAATATCAAAACTAGCACCAGTTCCACACTTGCAGATACAGAACATGAAACTGCTGCATCTTCCTGGTGATTCTTGTATTTCAACAACTACCACTTAGTCTCAGTACGCTTCTTCTGCCTGTATCTTACCAGTAAAACCAAAAAACACCACAAAGAAGGGTGATGAAGATACAAAAGTGTATCATATGCAATTTTCACTTGGAAAAAAAAGAGGACTGGAGAAGAAAGTCTGTGTCCACTTCTAAGTTACTATCACACAGTAAATATTTGCTTATTATATTATTATGGTGGCATACAGTTAAAAATAAACACTAATCTAAAATCTCCTCTTATTTCTTATTGTGCAAATAGGAGCAGATGAGTACCCAAGGTATTTGCAGAAACATTTCATACTCGCCCTGTGACCATGCAGAGAAGGGATTTTAACAGCATAGTCCTGTTCAAAGATGTAATGAACATTTTTCTTTTTGATTATCTCCAAAAATAAAATTAGGAGAAGCAGCACAGTGAGAAGTACAGCAGTCTTCATGCATTAACGAGCCACTGACCAGCAGATAAAGTAAGAAAATAAGACAGTATGGCTAACTAGTCTTTAAAACATGCATCTTGAAAACCATTATTACTTAAAGTACTTATTTATACTTTAAAAAACTTTCCTCAGAGGTGAGGCTGTATTCATGCTGCTTAAAATCTGTAAAACCTGGCCTTCACTGTTCTACTGGATAAAGCACTTGTGAAACAGAGGCAGTCAGCTGGGAACACTAGGCAGAATCTTTGGCAGAACTTAGTTAATGAATCTGGGCCATGGCATCTAAAGGAGCACTTGGAGCATCTAAAGAATACCAAGAAGTTAAAATTCTGCAAACTTTAAGTTATTACGGGCTGCATTCCAGAAAGCACGACTTCCAACACTTGAGCATGCAAGCCAGATTTCATTTCTGGCTCCATCTCACAATGGTCTAATAGTTTAATTCAGTTGAACTAGAGATTCTCAGCTACTATTAAAACCAAGAATTAGAACAATATAAGTGCTTTATAAACTGCAGCAAAAATAATTAGCAATTGATGTGAAAGAGTAAAATCAATAGTGTCCCGCAGCAATTCTGCATCTGTATTGGCCTTTTTGCAAATTCTGCTGGTTGCTGAAAACGCACCACATTGATAGAAGATGCTTTTTTTATTTTTTGTTAATAACATACTATATATTACTATGAGTTTTATTATCTTTAGATAAAGTATGTGATAGGTCTTGTATACACATGACTAGGAAACAAAGTTTGCACTGAATTTCTCTATGAGTACCTTGAAGTCTGGGAGTACCAAATCTAACATTCTCCAGTATAAATGCATCCTGAGACAAAAAATAAATGTTATTTTTCACGTCTGAAAAATTATTTTTAAAATTGGACTTACACTTCCATTATAATAAAGAAAAATGTGAAGTTACAGTCAAAACAAATTGTAAACTAGGTAAAGTAGATACCAGTCTCGCATCATTAGGAAAAACAAAGTTTGAGACTCTGAGGGATTCCAGCTAGAACAGAAAGACAGACATACCTGTGTATACCTGTGCACATGCATGTAAGACCTCTGCACTCTTGATTACATGGCCAACAGTTCCTGATTACAACATCTATCATACAGTCATCACCTCTTTGAAGAACTGCTCACTGAATTAGTCTTAGTCTTGGGACAACAAAGGAGAATTTTGATTTTTAATAATGTTAAATATAATTAGATCTGTACAGAAAATTTTCTTGGAAGATACCCCTAATTTCTCCTGAAATATAATTCATAGTTTCATTTCTGAGCACATCACAACCATAAAAGGGAGCAATGGGACCCATGGGTATATCACCATGGGTATATCATATATATGACTACTAGTGAATACAAATAGAAATATTTGGCTGAAGAAGTTATCCCTGGGGCAAATTGTCAACAACAAGGCAAATCATACTTTAAAACAGAAGCTGAGAAGGTTTCACAAGTATTATTGAATTAAATCAAACAGCAAGTTTCCAAGCCAAGGTTCTGCAAAAAATTCTAACTGCACAGCTAGGAAGCAAGGTGTTTTTCATGGGTCCAGACTCTTCATCTCAAATAAATCTTTCTCTCATTCCCTCTCTTCCTCCTAATAATTCTAGAGAGAACAGCTACATTTTGCAATTAAGACTCACATTAATTACTTGCTTCCAGCTCTGTCACCTCTCTCATCTTTTTCACGATCTGTCACTGAACAGTCAGTCACACTGAAAGCATCAACATCACACCAGTAGTCTTTTGTGAGAACTTTGTATATGCATTGAGAAATGCAGTGAAATAACTCTGGTTTTGGCAAAAGTGAATCATAAACCTTACTATTTACTACTACAAAGTGACAGACATCCTGAAGAGGACACACCTCTTAGTTAAATTTTTTGAGCCCCCAAATGTCATAATGAACTTGTGCAAAATACACTAGTTAATGACATAAATTAGCAAATTTGGATTTAGAACTGTAAAAATGTCCTTTATTTCTAGCAGTCATGGTTCCAATAATAACTTTTAAAGTAAGAATGGTTAAACAATGCAGTAGTGATTTCCTGAGTCAGCAAAGAGCCTTGGCCACCAGCTCTGCTCAGAAAACTTCCATCTTCATTGAGAGCTGACTGAAATGTCATTACCACAGCTAATGACAGCCCGAACCTTTTAGATGGAAAACCCAGAGAATGTGTTTGAATCTGAAGAATGTGTGCAAAATAGTGATGATTCCTGTTCACTGCGAGAAGTTTTACTCCTCCCAGCAAAAAACCCCTTATTTTTTCTCATTTTTCTCATTAAGTGACATTAACGTAACAATGTTATTCTAGAAAAGCCTTCGAACAACCAGACAATGAAGTTCAGTAGTTTCCTGGAAGTTCACATCTACCCACAAAGCAGGTTAATGATAGTTTATGCAGAAACAAACTACAATATCCTTTTGTATTTCAAGACCACTGTGTGCCCATGTCTGGACGGCTTATTCTCTACTGTTATGATGATACATGGGAAGAACTGAAACTAGTCAGAAGGACAGCCTATCAACATGAAAAGCCCGTGTGTTATGACAGTGGCAATAACAGCAAACCTGTCATGAATGTTGAGATGTTGTTTAGCACCCAGAAACAGGAAGCTGATTAAAAAAACGACTTTTCTACTTAAGACGGCTCCTTTCTTTTTATTTATTTTTTTTTTTTCCCAAAAGAAAAACCTAAGTGTATTCTAATAGGCTAAGATTTGCAGCGAAGAGGTAAGAGGTATAGCAGAAACAGGGGTGGGTGAAACACCTTTCTATTGCTTTTTCAATCATACGCCATTTTCTGGTACCTACTACACAAAGTCACCCCAAATATATTAACTGAAAATGACTGAAGAATATGTATTGTAAAAAGCCTGTTGAATAAGAATGAAACTCACTGCTGTTCTTGGAAAACTGAATAGAAAAAAAATACAGAAATTACCGGATTTTTTTAAAAAAAAAACTAGTGGGCACTCAAGTCATCCGCCTCTAAAGGATGAAGAATTTAATTTATAGTTCTAAGAAATTGCAGTTTTTTCAGCTGCATTTTAATAGCTTAAGCAACTGAACCAGTTCCTTATGTGTAGAACAATAACAGTCTGATTTTGCTGAAGTTAAATAAGACTTTGTCCAACTTTCAATGAGACAGAAACAGACACATTTTGTATAGTCACTTTTAACACAAAGATAAAATGCACATAGTTTTTATCTGTTCTCTTAAGCAACTGTACATAAATGGACATTTTGTCAAATACACAACAAGATTACTTTATGCTTATTAATTTACAAACATACTAAATTGAAAAAAACAATATACTCACAAACTTAGGAGCAAACGGTATTATCTGCCTTTGCTAAAAATGGACTACTGTTTCTGAATATGTTTTCAATTATCTTTTTTATCCTGAAAATACACGGGGAGAATTACAGCACAGAATTTTCTCCTGCAAATACTCAAATAAGGTGTAGAATCCTCCCCCTCCTCCATCCCCAACCCCAAATTCCATTCACTGTCAGACTGAGGGAAAGGAGCAGGTTACAATGACACAGTTAACAATTCATTTAAGTAAATGTAACAATAATTACTCTGCAATCATCACTTGTTTACAACTATGTAAATGCTTCCTTTAGTTATGTAATTAATCATAAAACTTAGATATTTAATACTGTAATTAAGTATCAATTTATTAATGACACATAACACTCGTAACTAATTAATACACACAGTTAATCATTAAGTACCTTGCTAAGTGCTTATTAGGGTGTTTCTGTCTGTGGACATCTGATATGTCCCTTTGTCAGCTGCCTGATACCTTTGCATTTCAAAACAGCAAGAACATAAAGGAAGGTAAGACCTCTGAGTAAATTATTTTGTATGGCGAGGATTACTTCAGATTTCATTGTGCTACTGCTTTACAATTAGAAACGACCTAACAGCGCCTGTCTTGGAATGCCTACAATAATTTAAAATCTCAAAACCAGGAAGTTCTGCTAGACCCAGATAATTTGTATTTTTTATTAGAATATATACATCTTTTCCTTTAAAAGGCATTTGAATATAAAAGTAGTTCTTTCTTAATGACAAACCTTTTATTGATTAAGGAAATTTCCTCTACATCAGAAATGTGCACTACCTCAAGAAAACCAAAGCTTGCAATTCATCTACACTTGACATACATAAAATTTAAGGTGGTTGTGCATCCTGTGCAGATGGGCTGCTGTTTCTTATTAATACTGTTTTATTATTTATTGATGTTGCAGTAATCTTCAAAGTCTCTGATCTAGATTGCAACTTCATTACAGTACAGGTGATCTATACAGAAAGGCTGCTTCCATTCCTGCCCTAAAACACTAACTTCAGAAAAATGGCAAGCGAACGAGATATGAGGTACAAGCAAAGTAATTAAGATCACAGACAAACTTTCTATTAGTTACCTACTGGTTTTATAACCTCCATAAATTCCCTACTGCCTTTCCATTTCCTCCTCTGACACTGTAAATAACTTAACAATTATGTATCTTTTCTCGATTTCATGTTTTAGCTACTAAAAAAAAAAAAAAACCAACAAGAAACCAAGAAACATACTGCTCTGAATCAGAACTGCTCAATTTACTTGGTACAGCATTTCTCCCATGGATAGCTGTACAAATTTCCCACAGATACTTAGTGGCACCGGCTACCTCCTCCTGTTCAAGGAGGAGTGATGGCTACTACCATGTGTCATGGGATGGGTCACTCAAAACCCTGGAGTTAAGGCAGCTGCTGCTCCTGGTGTCTTCTGAATATAGTCCTACCCAAAGAATGTCCCTCTGCCTTGCCCCTGTGAGGCACACCCTGCCTCAAAGCTGATTAGGGGTTATACTTCTTTCTTATATACTGCAGATTTTTAAAACGTTTTCTCAGTGCCATATACTGGGGTTTTTTGGAAGGTTTTCTAAGCGTCAGCTTCATCACCATGAATATTCTCGGTGTAATTCCTATTTTACTCCTCTGTATTGCTCACTTCCCCATCTTTCCCCCTCACCTTGCTCCTCATCCTTTGACTAGAAGTCTCCTCTGCCTTTGTTAGTAAATAACTAGTCAGCATTTATAAAACAGTACAAATGTCTCGAAACAGAAAGCAAACGTCAAGGATTGGGAACACAAAGAAACCCCAACATACCTTAATATTTCCACTGGCTCTGTAACCTGGACACACAGTTTTTCTGTAACAGCCTTATGAAAGTAACAAGTGTCCTCATGAACTGATTTCACTGGTTAGTGAAATCTTCACTAATATCTTAAGTATCGGACAGAAATTTATAACCAATGGATTACACATCCTTTACCAACTGCAGATTCTAACCTATTAAAATTATTTTATTTATTAATACTTCTGTAAGTGTTCCAAATATTTTAATTAAACTGGTGATAAGTTTTTAGCAGAAAGCTAGATGAGACGTAGGTGCTTAGTATGTTTCGGTAGGTAGCTTTTTTGGGTTTTTAGATTAAATTTCCAATAATATGGTACACATTCTGTATTTTTTAATACTTTATCATGAAGGGAACTTCTACTGCAAATACTGGAATAAATCTTGGTGGCACTAATATGTAATTTATGTGACAGTAGCTACATGATAGATGTCCAGAGCATCTGAGATCAAAACACTGAATCAGTCATGAGCACATGCATGTCATTATCTTAAGGGAAACAGTATGTTCCACTTCTGCTTCTGAAGAAATGATTCAAATTTCAATCCAAAAATCTAAAATTTTACTTGAAAATAATTAAGCTGCTTTCTCACTGTGACAGAAAACAGGTGTTGTGAGTATCTATCAAGCATTAATTTCTATGGAGTTTGGGTTCTTGGTGTTTGGGGTTTTCTCTATCCAAAAAAAACAAATAAAAACCAACAACCTCACAATGAGCAAAGGCTAACAGATGGCTAAAATGACTGTGTTCAAACTGTCCAGAGAAGCTTGCCTTGACCTGAGACCTTGCAGAAATAAATACATATATACTTATCTGCCCCCTAGGAAAAAGGACATAAATGCATTGTGAGCAGTGCAACACAAGCACACGCACAGCAATAAAGGCACTGTAAACAAAACATATTAAAACTTTCTAACAGAAACCAGTAAATGTGTGAAGCACGACAGATATTTTCTTTTCCTGAGGAAGAAATGCATGTTGTGGGACTGGCACACTGATCCCTCTCGCTGGCTGCAGTATCCCTGCCCAACCTGAACATAAGACAGCATCAGATGAGTAACAGGCACTTATCAAGCATCTTTGTCATGCCCTTATGATTTGAAATCCCTTAGCTGAGACAGGACAATAAATGAAATAGTTAGAATTACATGGTCGATGGTCAAAGACACTGATAAAAATGGCAAGTCCAGCTAGCAGTGATAGTTTCACATATACAGACAATTCTATCAGAGAAACATGCTTTAAAACACGCTTTACTATTTCAGGGATGCTGCCTCACTTCAAGCTATTACAGTTACCTTTCAGAATCACACGTGTAAAGGCAAGCTACAGGCAGATGCTCACCCAGGGACTTTACTTGTATTCCTGCAAACTTTTCAAAACGAGCCAAGTAATTTTTAATTCAATAACAATTGAGGTGCAATGAAAGAAGAATGGTGGTAGTAATAATATGAGGGGAAGAGGTGGGGCAGACACTGATCTCTCTGATGACCAGTGACAGGACCTGAGGGAATGGCATGAAGCTCAGTCAGGGGCAGTTTAGGTTGGATATCAGAAAAAGGTTCTTCATCCAGAGGGTGGTTGGGCACTGGAACTCCCCAGGGAAGTGGTCACAGCAGCAAGCCTGACAGTTCAAGAAGTGTTTGCACAACCCTCTCAGGCACATGGTATAATTCTTGCGCCTGTCCTGTGCAGGGCCAGGAGCTGATGTTCCTTGTGGGACCCTTCCAACTCAGGATATTCTAGTTTTTGCATAACTCACTCAAAGCTGAGTGATATGTTGCTGTTACAGTGAAACATGTGAAATTAATTTTGGATTTTAGCTTTCTTGTGCTCAAGATTTTTCCAATCATCCTTTTTTTTTTTTCTTTGCAAGAACTGATGGACAATATATACTACTTGAACTAGTGTTACTAATTGTACTTACTCTGCACAAATGGATATTCCACTCCAACTGAAGCTCTGCTGGATGAAATCATGAGGCTCACATAAAGGGTAGTTTGCAGCTCTTCATTTGTTCTTATGTAAACTGTTGGTTGGTATTTTCCCACATAGCAGAGCATCAGGTGTTCACATACATATTATTCTGCTACCACACTACATACAAAGTTTGCCTTTTTTGGTAGAAGGATGAAATACAATTCTGTGATCTCTGATTGCACAAAGGTGCAGCTTAAAAGTATGTGCATTTATCAAGTATAAAGACACTGAGAAAGACAGAAACAAATTTATCTGACCTGGATAACACTTACAAATTATCAATAATTGTGGAAAAAAGACCTAACAGCTTGTTTTAACAACAGTTCTGAAAATTCAGTTCAGTAGTAACTGAAGGCCTTTTCCAATAAATAATCCCTTCCTCACAAAGACATGGTATTTGTTGCCTCTAAAATGTTGTCCCCAGCAGTTCCACATGGCTCATGATCATTCATGGCCGGAGTGTCTGATGAAGCCTGGTTTGGCTGGAGAGCTGGCTGTGTGCAGGAGTGGCACAGCTGGGCTAGCTCTTTGTAGCAACATAAACATCTACCTGCCTCCATGTGTCTGACCAGAGAAGACCTTCTGTGCACACCAACTGTTATCTTAGGACTTTTATTTCCATTAAGCTCTCAGTGGAGGCTGTTGCAATCTAATTTTACATATGTTTTGTGTTAGTCCCAGGTTATCCCCACCTCCTCATTACTCCTCATTATGTTATGATAATTGAGAGTTGACTAATTGAAACCATAGGTGCAGTTTTAGAGCAAGACATAATTTTTCTGTAATAATACAGAACTCCCCCTTCCTTCCTCCAGTGAAACCACGGGAAATTCACAGACAATACTCTTCAGGAAAAAGCTGTTATATATTGATCATATGCAAAAAGTCTACCGATAAGTAGAAGAATCATCACTTTCTTACCCTTCACCTCCTTGCTCCTCAAAATACCAAAAGACAGAAATTTGATGAATAAACTAAAGACAGTACCATCTCAGGAAGGCAACGTCCAGGAGACATAATGGAAAAAGGACATCTACCTTTGCATCTCACATAATTTTTTAGTTTCCCAGGGGATGGGCAAGAGCATTTCAACATATGCCAGAGCAGTGCTAATTGGTGCTCTAACGCATGGTGGTTGCCTTCTTTCAACAGCTGTTCTACAGCACAGAAAACAGAGTTGAAAGTGCTCCATCCTTTCAGGCCCAGATGCTCCCATCCCCTCCCCCAGCAGACTTCCAGGCTGCAGTTTGGGAAAGCCACGGGGAAAAGTGGCTCAAGGGGCTTGTTACATTGCTTTTGAAGCTGAAGATCTACTGCAGAATGAATGCATCACTATAGACTTGCCCTAATAGATAATCCATACATGGAGGCAATTCCAATTTTATAAATAATTTCAAAAAGACCAACAAAACAAGCACAAATAATATGATTTTTTAAATATAATTATGCCAAATAGCAAAATTATAAAATGCACATTTCTTTGAAATCTTTCAAATTTAACTTTCTGTGTAATATATAACTGTTTTTGTTCGGTTACTACTCTACCATCTACTCACATTTAAATAAAGAGGTATTTTTAAGACTAATGTCTTGAAAGTAGAAAATAATAAATTATATGCAAAATGGCACTAGAAATGGGGGTCAATAGATATGTTTTTACATATATAAATTTATTGTTGTTAAAAATGTGAATGTGATATAGACAGGTCACAATTACTTGCAAACTTTCATTATCAGCAGTGCTAGGGCAGTTAATTCCTAACCTCTACCTTCCCCAACTGCTCATTAATATCCCTATACCATGGTCAGTTTTATGGGAGAACTGTTTGTGGGGTTGCTAGGATATTGACTAAGAAAACCACATTTATGTTCTCTTTCTTTCACTCAGCTCAGTTCCCTGCTTCACTTCAGAGTGCAGCCTAATAGATTATAATAGCAGACAAGCGAAGACGTGAATTAAGGACAGGGAGAATGCGCTTGGGATACACTGTCCTCCACAAGAAATGTACAGATATCTTTGCCTGAAATTTTTTTAGACATATAGATGTGAAAACATGGTTTTCTTATTTATCTTTAAGACTATACTATTTGCCATGGAAATGTAGTAAGCACTTTTAAAAATAATGAATTTGCACATAGCTATACAACCCCACTCAACCCTTGGGAAATTTTTTTTTTCAGTTGACCAAATGAATTGGTACAGAATTCACAGCTCAAGGCCTGAAGGTGTAAGACAATTGGCTCTGGTGGGCCCAGACATTCTTCTGGAGCAAAACACCTGCATCGCACTTAGTGGCAGACACAGAGGGGAAGAGCAAGAGCAGCCTGCATGCAGTGTTGTCCCCTCAGGCCGGCTCAGCCTCGCCATATCTGTGTGTCCCCAGCAGGCTTTCAAGCCCAGCAGATCCTCAGGACAATCCTGCTGCCTTCACTGGACTCTGGTCCTTCACACCAGCCACAGGCTCAGGTTTTGCCAGCCCTGAAAATTATTCAGTCTCAGAATGATGTTTCTTTCTATTCTTGTTTCTTAACCGTGTTTCCGTCAAGTCTGAAGTCACTCTTGGGGATTCCTGTAACCTTGAGTATTTCTGGGTTAACTGGCACACGCATCCCTAGTTTTTTCTCAGCTTGCAGAGCCCTGTTTCAGCTGCCATCCCAAGCAGCTGCCTTGGGCAGCTCCTCCTTGGGGGCTGCACAAATTTAGTTTCCTGCCTCCAGAGGTAAACCAAAGGCAATGTTTCCCAATAGGTCAGTGAGGAAAAACAAACCACTTCCTAGTCCTCAGGTACTCCAATATCAAAACCTATTCATTATACATAAAATAAAAGTTACTATCAACATTCACAAGACCAGGGAATACACTTCACCCATAGTTCTAAAGTGATAGCAAACAAGTATGGAGATGAATGCTAATCTGGGGAGATGACACACAAATACAGACACTGGAACTGGAGTGGGGAAGAAGTGCACTCTGAGGTTTCTTATGTGAAACAGATTTGCACATGTAGTTCGCACAGTTACACACTCAGGATAGTCAAAGCTTCAAGCTGGCACCAGTTTTTTATAGAAAAGTTTAAGTATTAACTTCAACCTATCCCTTTATAACATAAATATTAAAAAAATCTTAAACATTGTAGAAGGCAGTCTTGCAAATAAGGAATACGGTGTAAGTTGTTGTGCATTACTAGGTAAATGCAGAATGCTTTAAGCACTGTTAGAAGCATAACATAAAGGCAGCATCATTTTAGCCACTAAAAGGTGTGAAACTTGTCTACAGTGTCTGAGTGCCACTACACAATGTATTTTGCAACATCCTTAAAATGAATCAGATCAGATTGACCGCACTCACAGGCATCACTGAAACGGTAAAGCAAACAGCAGCTCCAGTCAGAGCTCTAAACTATTTGATAATTCTGAAATTATCACTATAATGTACTTAGGACACACTTGCCCATTATATTATCATTTTACAACTAGTTTTCCCTGTTCCCTGAGGTACTGCTAGCTTTCCAGATAAATTAACTCATAATATGTTATGGGAACACTGTCATTTCGGGTCAACATTTTCAATATGAACTCATTGTCTCCATGAAGCAAAGAAATATTATAATCCATTAATATCTCTTTCAACAAAAAGGATGAAATCTTCCCCTGGTTAGGCTGATAAACACTCTGGTGTCAAAACTAAGCCTCTTTATCATGATAACCCAGAGTAATGGTCTGGTGCTCCAGGCACTTTACTTTACAGATGAAAAATCAGTTCTACTTTCATGGAATTAGATTAATGCCATAACAGGAAATACTTCTGGGGCTGAACTTGCTTCATGCCTTCAAAGCTGGCTGTAAATTTAAAATACTTCCTGAACTCAAAAGATAAGACAGGAGAGAAGGAAAGAGAAAAACAGTGAAGTGACCCTCTTTCTGAAGAAAAATATTGCTTCCTGAAAAAGCTGTCGAAAGCTACTTGCTAAGGGCATTGTGCTCCAGAAGGCCCAGGGCAAGCCTGGTTTAGTTGAACATGAGGATACTGGGTATATATCAGACACTTGCCATAAATCTGTTCCTTCCGTAATCCTCTACGATAAACTTTTCTTTTTTTAGTCATCTTACTTGGCAAAAGCTGAAGTAATAACTTGCTCAGCTTCTCACAAATACAAAACAGCTTGCTATTTTATGTACAATATTTTTCAAGGATTACAGTTTTGCAAACTTTGAAAAATGCTGACCCCAAGCCTTAAAATTGGATTTTAACAGTGAAAATGGACAACAAGCAGCAAATTCAGTAACATCTTCATACATAAATATCCTGACAATAAAAGACGTAAGGCATCCTTAAGAGTAATTTAACATTTATCATAACAGAACCCCAAGTCCAACACAAAATAATACTATAAAGGCAGACTTTAGGGAATTCTGTGTTGAGCTTGTCACAATAGGGAAAGTTTTCTTTAGTTCCCTTTTCCATCAGACAGTATATACTAAGTAATCACTTGCTTTTTGATGAGGTATACATTTAAATGCATATAATATCACATCATTAAAAATACAGGATCACATATCTTAGCAAATTTCACAAATAAGTATTGAATAACAGTAACATTTACATACTCAGAACCTGGAGTCAGAAAATTTGAGGAAGATAATATATACGATTTCCATCCATTCATCTCTTAACTAGAATCAACAGTTGTGCCTACTTGGGCCAACATTTTTATGCATCATGTAATCCCTTTTGCCTTTTATGTTTGTTGCACTGAGTACATTCCTATAAGTGGAAAAACAAACCCACTTGCTGTCTTGCATCCCTGTTCAAACTTCACCTCTGTAGCATTACCTGCCCACAAACACATGGATTTAAGTGTTTCTTCCTGTGCCAAGGTACCCATCACTTCACAAAGCAAATTATTACTTTGAAAAAGTAAACAGGAAAGAAAGTTTATTGACCAGCACAAATCTAAAACCAGTAGAAAAGGGATGGCCAGGTACTTTCTTGTAAGCAATTGTGTCCAGGCTTCCATGCCACATATCAAGAAGTGCGTGCTATTTCAATGCCAACCTTACTTCCAGGTTGAAACAGGCAAATAAAAAACCCATCCACAAATCACCACCAGTCTTCAAGGGTCGTATCAGATTCACAAGATGCACAGCCTGCAGCTCACTACTTTCTACTCATCTCTAAGCACCAATTTAATCCGTAGGAATAACTACAGAGGTTTGCTATAGATGAGTGGGAGGTGAGAGAATGCTGTGAAAAGGGCACGTAGGTAATGCAACCAACTGAATTTTATCACAGAATTGTGTAAAGCATGTATTTACACATTTTCAAGAGATCAGCTTGAAGCTGAAATGCACACACAGCTGTTTAAATGTTCAGAAAGACTGTAACAAACCAGATGCTTTTCTTTGTAGATTTTTAACTGAGCTTTTCACAAATTACAATTGGATACATTAACCTGCTAGTACTTTCCGTAATACATGACTGAATGCTGAAAAAAACAGCACTGCAGAAGGATCTAACATCTAGACAACAATTCTATGTTTGACCTTACAGTATACTCAAAAGTCCATGAAATAGAAAGAAAAAAACCCTCAAAAATCTGTTTTAAGATCCCTTCACTAGGAATTGTACCCTGAATGCCCATTATTACTCCCACATACAAAATTGATTTGCAACAGCCAATTCTCAGAGATTTTTTTGAAGGATTGCAATATTGCTACTAGTATTCTTTTTGTTTATAAGTCTTCAAGATCAAGTACTTCCTCTTGAACACCCTACGCTATGGCAGACACATACTGCAATTCTGGAACAAACAAGCTTAGTGCCAGGGAAATGTAGGATTGCAGACTAGCCTTACTCAAGTAAAACAGTACTTTTAAAAACTACATTTAAATTCATGTACTGAAACTATACTGTGCACCAGCTGCCCTGTAAGGAATTGCAGCTACCTTGCACCTACTAATGCAATAACAGGACTATCTCCTTCTAGGATAAAGCAATCTTTCTAAACAACACAGCACTGGCTTTTAACTCCTGTAACAGCTTTACTGATTGGTGAAGATTGTTAGGGAGACAGAACTAGAGCTTTAGTCGTGTGTCTGTTTTTCCTGTCAATGTTCTACTCCTAGGACACATGGAAACTACAGGATTCAAAGGGAAAATGTAATATCACATGCATATTTATCTGGGCAGCTTTATGGAGAAGAATATAATCTTTGCCACTAACTTCTATAGAAATACTTCATGTTGATGCATTATCAAATCATAGTAAGAGCATCAACTTCACAAGGAAGTTAAATTAAGACAAATGAACAGTGGTTGCATCTATGAAGTGGCAAATGTATGAAGAAGTCACTATTAAAACAAAAGGTAGACCATTACAGTGACAACAATAACAAAAGAAAAAGAAGAAGGGAATAATAAGAAATATAAACTAACTGGTAAATTAATTTTCTTGGGTGTCCCCCCCCCCCCAAAATGGGTTTTGGATTTGACTTTCTTTGAGGGATGGGTTTGTTTCATTTTGTGGAAGACTTGCTGATTATGAGACCTTGCATTTTCTACAATTAAGTGTGTTAGCTTTGATGTCAGGATTGCTGACTGAGCAGGGTTCCTACAAGAAGCAGATATTATGCTCTGAGACACTGGTATGGGACGCCATCACTACAGAAGTGTCAAATTTCCAAAGAAATCTCTACAAAGCTACAGATAGCATTGCACCCTACCTCTACTTCCACAACACTTCCTTGCATTCACAGACATCTGTCGGTTTTCTCTTTCTTTCCACAGCACAGACATTTCTCCTACTGCTATGGGCTACAGACCACACATGAGAATATTGAGGCTACACAAGGCACAGGTCACTTGAAAGAAGAACCATTTGGATCTACTACACAGAAAAATATGAATGAAGGACACCCATTTCAATAACCCATTCATTTGTTTCACTAGAGTTAAAAGCATAATTATGAAAGAATTAAGTTCCTTTGTGAAATAGATATGCCAGGTAGAAACTTCAGTGGGAGACTTTAGCCTTACCTATTATTCGCAAGTGAAAGAAATTTTTATAAATTAACATTGCTCCTGTCAGAATGTCGTTACAGTTGCATGTGCTTAACAAAATGTTGCCTTTTTCCACCTACCTTCACTAGAAATAGAGCAAACATTTCAGTCTTTTCATAAAAAAAAAGCCACGGAAATACTGCTGTCCTAAACCTCAAACCCTCAATTTAATAGAAGAGAGGCATTTCAAGCCTGAGCAGAAGCTGTATTTTTTACTCCTTGAATCTTTCACTGTGAAGTTTATTACTTCAATTATTGTAATACATCAAGTTTAGAGTAAGACAAGACCCGTAAGCAGAACATGTGATCATGACAGGCACCAGCTGTAACACTCATTCATCTACTGGTGTCTGTATTTGTTACAAAAGGGGTGGAAGACTCCACTTGAGTGAGCTCAAACAATCCTTTTCTGTCCCACATGGATACCACATCAATATCCACTTTTGTGAGAGACTAGTCTTCCAGAAAGTATTTGTTTTAAAAGAAAAGAACTGGAATACTCAATTTGTTTGGTAAATTCAAGAAAATACTCTTCAGATTTTCCCCTGAGAACATATACTCGGCATTTATGAGCAGGCTTGTACTATGAACAATGATTCACAGAAAAAAACCAACTCTTGAGGTGGCAGCAACACTATTGCTAAACATTAGCCCTTTTTATGGATGGATTTTTTTTTTTTTTAATATATTTCAGAGTTCAGTTCTAAACATGAGCATTATCTTTTGTGTGTTGCCCTGCGAATGGTAACCTACAAGGGAAGAAGACTGTCAGCTGGATGCATTTTGTGACAGCAGAAATATTTATGATACAATATACAGTACTATTCAACCTAGAACAACTCAGATCCTGCTGATGTAACTACTCTGAATGTGGATGCTGACAAGCTCCACAGAAAGACTTCTAATATTTTGCCAGATACATGCCCCAAAAGAACTGATTAGCTTTAAGATAACTGCTAGGGAAACATATGGGATATCAATATACCTAACCCTGGGATGAGTGCCAGGAACCTCTGTGTCCCACGCAAGACACAGTAATGCCAGGGACAGCAACTCAAGTACTACTTTGCACACAGTGTGTCCACCCTCACTCAAGATAAATCAACTTCAGTGTGCATCAGCTTAGGAAACCTGACCTATGCCCGTAGTGTAAAGGTACATGATGCCTTTGCACAGTAACACAGGGCCCTTTTAGAGACCACTCTCAACCTGAGTGCAAAAATTCTACATTAAAATTTTTTACTACCAGGCTGTGTGTGTAAAGTTACTACCAGGTTACACTGACAAATGTATTACGGTAATTCAAGCACAGACATTAAGAAGGTGTCAACAACTTTTTGAGGGCAAAACAGATTAGCAGATCTGTACAGAAAAAAAAACTAGAAAAGAATCTCATGGCAGACAGTCAGGGTAAAACACCTACATTGTTTATGCTGGGGTCCCACTAACACCACATCCAAAGACAAAGAAATTGAATTAGATGGTATCTAAAGGCACACATGTACTTCTGAGGCCTGGGCAGAAATAAAGCCCATGCACACTTCACAAAAGCCATGCTCAGACTATTTAAGAAACCAGCCATACTGCAAAGAAAGCATTCCACAAAGCCTCAGTGCGTGGCCACCACATCCTTCTCAACTTCCCCATATTTTCTTTTGAAAGTATGTGTTGATCACTTTGTTATGTTTATCTATAAATCTAACCTTACAAATCATAAATGGTCTGCATGACAGCCTGCATGAGTAACAATATTTGCTGATGTGAAAATATGACATGATTCTTATAGGCTAATTTTGATCAAAGCTACGGGCAACTGCCAGGGTCAGGTGTAGGAGGATGGCACTGTGATAAAATTCTTTTCAGGTTATGACTGATTCTTTGCAAAACATTGACTGTTCAGGCATTAAGCCACGTGAAGCAGCCCACATTTTATAATTACCAAGTTTTGTTCTGGGGAAGTTTTGGGGTTTAATTTTTTGCTGTTGCTTGTTTGTTCTGATGTTTTGGTTTGGTTTTTTTTTAAACTTACTGCTACTGGAAATACAATAATCTTATGCTTTTAAAGCAGCACAAGTCTACAGTCTTGAGAGATAACCAGATATGCAACTCTTTGTAAGTTGCCTAAACAAAACCACAAAACTATTAACTTACAAAAAAAACTTTGCACACCAATTAAAAAATGGTGTAAAACAATACAAGTAAGATCTATTTTGCTTTTTTACATTTGGGATTTTCAACTTCATGAAACCTAATTTATCAGAAACCACTTGCAAACCAGCAAACTGATTTCTGGGAAGCAGAGAGTCTTTCTTCAGTTTGCTCTCTTCTTCACCAGCAGCACCAAATCAGACATACCAGCTCAGGCCTCAAGACAGGCACTATTCTCACCTGCTGCCAATTGATTATTTCCTTCTGTCTTTATCCTCACAAAAGCTAGATAAGTGATCTTTTTTCATTGCATCTTTTAATCTCCAATTCTCCATCATTAGAGTATTTATAACCTTCTATCCTCAGTCTTTCACAGCCATTCAAATTAGTAAAGACTAGTTTACTGATTTGATATTAAGGACTCAAACAAGGAAAAAAAACAACCAGACACACCCTCAAAGTTTACCTACTTGAGAAAAACTCACTGCTCACTACTACAAAAAAGCAAAGTTCAGGAAATTGTTCCGAATGAATTACAGTCACATACTCTCATCTGAAATACAGTGAGGAGCCAGAAGCAGGACTCTATAGATTACAGGGAGATCTGCCAAATGAAGACAGAGTAAGAAAACCAGAGCTATGAAATTCAGAGTCAGGATGCAACAATCATGTGGCATCACAAAATAGGAGATACCAAGTTTTATATGACATTGAAAAAAAGGAAGGATAAAGTTACTAACAGAAAACAGAAACGAAACCTATGTACACTTGCTGTATTTGAACTTTTCCACATTGGAAAATATAGATACATTAAACTAGACTGCAATGGAATCACAGTGTCATTAAGGCTGAAAAAGATCTTCAAGATCATCCAATCTAATCTTAAATACAGTTTGTACTCCTTGGTAATTTCTAAAAAGATTATACTTGGAGCTTATCCATGTTTTTAGAATGAAAGGGCATCTTGCAGCTCCTTCAGTATAGTGTACATTTGACAGTACTCACGTAACAGTACAGTCATTGCCACACTACTATTTTCTCCTGTCTGCAGGCAAGCCTTAGGACTTTAAAGCCTTAACACACATTAGCCTAGTCCACTTCAAAAGTTAGAAGCGTTTTCTCACAACTTACTCATAGTAACAAGATCCATATGTGGTCACTCTCCTTTCACATAACTGCTCACTCCACGTCAACCATCTCATACAAACTCCCTATTTCTAGAAGACGCTTCTAATGCCAGGAAGGACTCAGAGAACAATTGCTCAATGTCTGTCATACTATGGGGACTACAGGACATCAAATAAAATTACCAAGTGGCAAATTCAAAACAAAAAAATTATACTCCATCCATACGCTACTGAAGTGCAGAACTTGTTATTTCAAGATGCCACAAAGGGAGAAGTTCAAAAAACTATTATTTACATTTATGTGTGAAAAACCGATAAACCTCAAGAACTCTTGAGCAACATATACCGCCTTTATCTGAGGAAGACCTTGAGCTGCAGATTAGTGAAAGCTGAGAGGCTATTTTGTGCACATTTCCTTACAGCATGGCTATGAACTGCTACTCTTCCCTTAGCACTTCTCATACTCTTATCAGCTTGCTCAAGAATTGTAAATGTTGCTCTTATTTTGTTCCACAGTTTTATTTATCATTTATATTTCTTTTTTATTCTGGTGAAGAAAATATTTTAAAGAAAGCAAGTAGCATCTAAATCCCAGTTTTATATGTTTGATTATCTAATGAGAGTGGCATAAAAGGAAGGGAAAGAAAGGAGTTTATGTAACGAACAGCATTGATTTAAAGCAAATAGAGGGGATGGGGTTAATTCTTGGTTTTTGAACTTAAAAGGAAAATCAATGACAATAACTTTGTCCAATCCATGCCTGAACAGCTGTATTAAACCACATCCCTATAACTTTGGAGAGCACCTTAAACTATCAAGATCAATTGGAGCACAAAGTACTCCTAAATAAAGCTCTGCTCAAAGCAGCACAACTCCCAGTCAGCTAAACCCAACTGTCAGTACTCCTTCTACAACGCAGCTGGAGCAGCACAGCCATCTCTGAGAGCAACTTATCCAACTGGCTTTCAAGCCAGTTAGAAACAGCTACAAATGCATGAAATATCAGCTTTGAAAGTGATAATAAATGTTGTGCATTTCATAGCAAGTTAAGTAGTTTTCTTCGTTTCTGTCACGTACATCACTTCTTGGGAGAATTCACTTAAATCCACAGGAATTTCCCTAACTCTAAATCCATTTTGACAAAGCGGCAACTTGAAAGTCTGCTTAATTTTGCATTTAACTTGTTAGTATCTGAAAATCTATTTCCTGAAATTAAATTACTTTTTCTCGGTTTTTCTTTCTTTTTTCTTTTAGGATTAGCTTGCTGAGGTCAGATGACAAGTTATATTTTTATTAAACTCACTAACATTTATATTAAAAATTCAAATATCCATTATGAACACATGACAGTGTTGAAGTAAATTTTATAAAATTGTAATTAGTGATTATACGGCACTGTCAACATAATGCATCAACTATTTGGGTGATCCTACTAGAACATAACAATCTCTTATAAAAATTTGTGGTGTATGTAACAAAAATATGAGGAAAACTGGAGAAAAATTACAGTTAAGTTTATCACTACACTTGAACCGTCAACCACAGGCACCCACACTGAGCACAAGGGACATCAACCACCACTAGTCTGGGGTTCCTAACACCAACAGTCACTGAACTTCAGCCACACATGTCTAGAGAAAATTATTTCTTTGCTTTTTGTGCTTAACCAGTGCTACCCTTTCAGGAACACCACACTGTAAACCAAATGGGGTATCCCACATCCTAACGAATTATCTTAAATATGTTTAATAAAAACATGAGTAGCATTACCTATGGTGCTCTAAATTCCTTTATAAAGTGCTCTTTGCTCCCTCTCATTTAATTTCCTTCCACATTGTAAAAAAAAAAAAAAAGGTCACACCTTCTATGTATGACAACTGCTGCAGATTGCACTGTTACTGCTCTTTAGATGATTACTGATGTCCATGACTCAGTTTTAAAGGCCCACGTGACTCTGGGCTACCGAATCCTGCAGCTTATCGTCAGGAAAGATTCCAAGAATGACAAGATGAATTTTTATAATTTACATCAAATTACAGTCATCAACAGAAATCTTCCATGGAGCACAAGCAAATCAAACTATAAAATAAAAGACAGAGTATACAGAACATTATTGTGAAGTAGGTCGAAGCCTAAGGAGATTTAAAAAAAGGATCTCTCTCTCTCTGGAGACTAAACCAACCATCTTTGCAGCATAAGTCCTCTGCTTCCATACACTTAAAATCCAGGATTGTGTTGCAAAATGGCAGCAAGCTTTTTAATGTGGCAAGTTAGAGTGAGTAAAGATGACAAAAGAATAAAACCAATTTTTCTGGGCCATTATTACCAAAACAGTGTAGAGTATTTTGGGGCTGAAGGATCTGTGGTGTTCCTTTATTTGAAATACCATGCCAAACAATGCAATGCAAAATAAAACTAAGACAGATCAACCATATGTGTGCCCTTTTACAACTGATTTTAGAAAAGAAAAAAACTTGGTATCAGACATTACAAGCAAAGAGCTTTTGAAAAATAAACAAACTATAAAGTTCAATATAAAAACCAGTGTACTGAGAAATTTTGGGAAAGCTGTCTTCTCATCAGAGGTTTTGGTAATGAAAAAACTTTACGGCAATTACAAAGCCAAATGAGTCATTAATAATAATCCTTAACATCTGAGAAGAACTGGATATTTTATTATAATATATTCTCAAACATTTGTGGCAATAAACATTATTGACATGGAAGAAGAACCCACAATATTTCACAGGATTTCTAAAAGGTTTTAATTATTTTTAAACAAGAGATTTTAATTTAGGAACTGCTTTTACGCCTGCCCTAAAACTTATGACTCATTTGTCATATGAGGCAAATATTAACTTCTCCTAATCTTCACAAGGCTTAATTTTGAACCATCATCCATTTCAGGGCAGTCATTATTTCCGAGTATTGCTAGACAAACTTATCTGTGAAGGCAAACAGAACTCCAAAGCAAGTATTTCCTATGTAGAATTTACAGCTAACACACTTCATGCGTTTCATTGAAACTTCCATATTTAGCCACAGCTCTTCAACTTGAAGGACTATAAACAAATTATAGATTCAGCCCCAAAATCTGTAAAGTATTCTCTCCAAGATTTTGCCTAATTCATAATGAAAATTCTCAGTTTATTGATGTCATAATGAGTATTTACTCTTACTTAAATTAAAATAATTAAGGCACATAAGCAAAACATAAGAGTACACACAATGTAAGTGATTTTTCTTTTTATTTAGCTGTGGGCTACCGTTGCCTTTCTAGTACGGATGAGTCACTCTGCAACACTAATTTTTTGACAGTGGCCATATCAACAAACCAAGATTAATAATCATCTCAATCTCCCATCTCTTGGTATACTAAAAAAAGAAATGTATTTCCACTGAACATTTTCAATTGCCAAATCAAACAACCCCACATATGCTATCAAAGGGCCCGCACACTCAATAAATTACCACCTTTTTTGGGGTTTTCTTGTTTTAAGAGTCTTCCAGCTACCAGCGGAACCAGCTTTCATGGGTTCCATATAAAGCTATGTATTTTCTATTAATTTAAAACCTAGCTATTGTTAAAACTGAAAATTTAGCTGAATGGTAACAAGAGGACAAGACAGTGCTGTAAAACTGATGCAATATTAAGTAGTATCTATTTACAATAAAATGTCGGTGGCTACTTTAAGCGTTATAATAAATACGGTATTACTAAGACTTAAAAGACAAGATTACGACTGAACTTAAATTTTTGGGAGAAAAAGCTTTTGCTATAATAATACTGCTTAATTATTTTTAGAAGGAGGAGAAAATTACTTCCAAATCCAAACTGATGCATCAGTCACATGTGCGCAAATATATTTATGAGTAAAAAGGAGGAAGAAGAGCAAAGTCTAAGGTTTGCTACCTTCTAATCTAACTGGGCTGAAATGAGGAGAACAGAAAGATATGTGGAAGTGCTCTTCCTTCCTGGCAAATGTCACCTAGCACCAAAATATCGCAGAGTCTGTCCAATGGTATGAATTATTCCTCCATACTGGGAAACAAGGAGGTAAGGACGACTCTGACAGCAGGTCAAATGTACACTTCCTGATTCAATCGTGGCTTTCTAGCCATTTACAGCCTTCAGCTTAGAAAATGGAATTCACATCCTAGGTAACATGCTAGGTGTTGTCTTCTATATGTAAAAGTCTAAATTCACCCTTGAACTCTCTGCTTACTTACAAATTATTACATTGAACAGTCAGAATTAAAACATTTGCCTTCAGGGCAGATGGTAATTGTTGAGTCTTTCTAGTTGGTAAGACAGGATTAGGACAATTATAGCTTAACAAAATCTGTTTTCAAATCTAAAACCAATAGCTTGAACACTGTGGAAAACATAGTAAATGCTCTACCATGGTTCACAAATGTGTAAGCTGTATTCCACTGTATTAACATTATCACAATATTTCTGAAAATAAAACATTAAAACACATGGATTCTTTTTATGCAAAGGAGTAAGACACTATATTATAACATGTCCATGAGATTTCTTTGCCCCCAGCATCTAAAGATTTATATTTTTCTTTTTAACCTCTAATGCTTTTGTCTTGCTTTTCATTATTGTTCCCATTTTTCTTCTCACACTAGGTCAAAAATCAAGAACAAGAAGTGCAAGACATGAATCTTTTGAACCTAAAAGCTGCAATAGTAAATTATCAGTCTAAGTTCCTCCTAGTCCAGTATCGCAACCCAACAATAGCCACAAGCGGATGTCTAGACAAGAGTAAAACAAGAGAAGCACACCAATACTCTTCCAGCTGTCAACTATTTTCAGCTTAGAGGATTTCCCACAGACATCTGCAGTTGCAGAAAAACTGAAGTACTCTTCTCATACTCCTCTCTGTCGGGTCAGTGATGACATGACTGCTCAAGATATGAAAATTTGCCGCGACAATTAGACTACCTATTCACCGGTAAGCTGACCTCCAGAGTGCTATCAGTCTCAGGTTCCTCGGTTACATGATTTTGACATAATTCTGAAGTGGCTTTGCTGCTGTACCCCTGCCTCCAACCTGTGACGTCACTTGATCAACACAGTAGGCAGGAATCACTTATTTTTAAAACAAAATAGAAATTAAGTTTGTTTACAGGTGAGATCAAGGCAACCTGGTGTAAGAAAACAAACAAAATAACTGTTAAGCCTGTAATTCTACATTCTGTAGAATAGGACATTTGGTTGGGGAGCATGACTGAAGTTCATAAAGCAGAGAATGTGCTTCCAGTTACACGGGGGTTTTAATACCCTTTTCTGACACCTATCTAGTAAATTATAATATTGGATGTTTTCTGTCGTTACTTTCACATTATACAATACTTGATACCAACTCTGCAATTGGGCAGTTTACTATAACTACATTTTTGCTCAAAAGAAAGATGACACCTGCTTTCAATTATACTGATATAATTTTATCATCATACTGATAAAACTAAGATGTTATTAAATTCATATTTTGAAGGCCTGTGGGCTTTGTAATAGAAAGAAGTTCAGTGTTTTCAAGGTAATTAGAATCTGATTATGTTATTTATAATGTATTTACTGTACAAATGTTCAAGCATTTGATTCTGCTGCAATACAAACTTCACAGTATTACACATAGGAGCCCATTCTAAAATATTTTAACATTTTCTGCTCCCTTTCCATGAACTACATTATCCAGTTGTGGTGTTATTGTGAAATGCATTAAAGGCAAATCACATGATTTCCCTCATGTCAACAAATGACGGCTCAATTAAGCAGATAAGAATCTACAGTCCTCAGCAGAAACTCTCTACAGCCCATTCTCAGCAGCATAAAGAAGCACTTAGGGCCAGCACTGGTTCTGGGGAATGAATACTTGCTATCCTTTATATACATGCTCATTGAAAATGTCTCTCTTTCTTTAGAGAAAATTGGATCCTTCATGTTGCTGAAAATTTCCAAACACTTATAGTTTGTAACTTTTTTTCCTATATTGAGCTACAGTTCATGATTAAAATCAATAAAATCATGAGGAATTTAAATTTTAGCACATTGCTCTATTAATTCCAAATTGTCTCCTGGAAATCAGCTATCTTAATAATAACAAAATGAATTAAAAGTATTTACTTTGGACTCCAGTCCTCAAAGGACAGGGAAAATTCATATTTAAGGAAGAAATTCATTCTTACCTTACTTTGCTGTGATCACTGCCAATGACAGTACGCACAGCTATAAATGCCAATGTTCTCCAGGGTGCTCTCAGTGGATGACAAGGTTGTTTCTGCTTCATTCCAATTACACACACCATCTTCCATATCCACTACCTGACATTGTTTTGCTGAATTTCTTAATTTTAACCCTACTATGAAATTTATGAAAAATACTGTGGTCCCTTACTTCAGGTTACACAGAGAGCAAGATAGAATATTCAGTACCTCCCGCTTTCTCCCACTTCTTACATTTGTCTCATTCTTTTAGATTTTATGACTCTTTATAAAGCTTAGCCTTTACTTTTCACAAAACACCTCAGTTTTGTTCAGCACCAATTGTACTCCATATGGTCTTAAAAAGACATGTTCAGAGGCATATGCTGAGGCATATTTCATGCTAAATACTGTTAACTGCTGTTTCCCACCATTTTCAAATTTGCAGTATTGTTATGTCGCATCTGGCAATAGCATAGTTGGCAAAAACTATTAGAAGCAGTGGCACTCCGCAAAACAACTTCAGTAACTTCAGCATAAAAAGTGGTAACAGAACAGATTCCGCGTACGCATCTTCAAGGGCTAAAACAGTTAGCCATGCACTACACATGGGAAATCTGATTTAGGAAGAGCTTTGCAATATTTATGGACTATGGGGTCTGAGTTCTTATGGTGAATATTATGGCCAGGTCTTTATTAAATCATTTTGCTTGAGCAGCTACATCATCTAGAAACATGAGAAAACCACACTGTCCTTAACCAACACAGTCCGGCCAACAGTAACACTGGTGCAAGTATGACTGTCTGGGAAGGTGACAGCATTTCTGCTGGTACGGCAGCTGTTACCAGCTGCCTCCACATTAGGGTGCTTATGCCAGAAAGATGTGTAAATCCCCAGGATGGTTTTCCACAGCAGCTGCAACAGCAAAATTCTTCTATTGTGGACAAAATCTATGGGCCCTTAGCTTTTGTGTAAGTCAAAACTTTGCAAGGATTAGTACTGGTGTTTTAATCTTGTTCATATCGCTAAAATGATGTTTCATCTATCAAGCCCTACCTGCTACCATGATGGTCTGTATATGCCTTAGAAAGAAACCGTGTCTACATCCACTTCTCCAACTTAAAAAATTCTTCAAAAACAGTAGTCATTACTTACTCAGAGAATGTAGTATTTCCTTAAGCACTCTACCCTAATTAAAGGAAAAAGAAAAGAAAAAAGGAGGATCTTCTTTCTTTTGACCCAACCAGACAGTGTGAAGCACATTCACCAAGGTGACCCAGTGTACTGCTGATTGAACAGTAGCCTGACAACTAGAAGGATTAAAGCCACACCACAAAAACTTCTCAGTAGCTTCTTTCAAATGAACTTCCAGAGCCTGTTCTTGGAATTGGTCAACTCCTGTTTCAAATAACGTGGTAACAAACAAGGCTGGCGGGACTCAGCCCTTCTGCCTCCTAAACAGCTAAAAGGTTTATCACAAAGTTGCAAAATACCCAATCTGCAAGGCATACTATTAATGTGTTTAATATGTTATCACTGAATATCTGTAGAGAAGCATTTTTGCAAAATAGATTTTTTACCCCAAAAAAAGCTACGCACAATGTAGCACAAAAATTTTCCTGACACAGATTTTTAGGATATTGATTATCTATGCTGTAAAAACATTTTTACCTTCAAAAATTGTAATGGTTTCCTGCAGAATCAAAAAGTAGCCTGCGGGTTCCTATCCTTGCAAGCCCTGTTATTTCAAAGGATCTGCAGTCTAGTGTAGATCAATGCCCTTCCGTACAGTTCAGTTTTTGAGCTAAGAAGCATATATGAATCCCCTTGCATTATGTGCATGCATATTTTAACATTCTACAATTTTAGTGCAAAAGTTACTGGCTTTGAAATATCAAGTCCAAAAGGATCATTTCAGAGTGCTCATTTCAAAGCAATTCATTCCTCATAATTCAAGAAAAATAATAAAAAAAATATTTAAACAACTGCACTGTCCCTATCACAAGAGTAAACAATAAATGAAACTATAATTTTAACTTCAGACCAAGTACTGGGCTACCATAAATAGCTTACCTCAGCTCTCAAGTTACACACATGCACATGTTTTGCTGTTAAAAACTAAACCTTCTTTATGCAAAACAGAGCACAAGTGCTGCAATATTCATGTGTGGTTTTTAGTGTAGCAGTTAATGACACAGACACAAAGAAAACATATTCCAGGGTTACGCAGACTATGACATTTCCTCGTGCTAAGATGATCAAGGCCTTTAATAGAAAGGAGGAACCTCACATTCCAATCCACTGTACACAGAGTAGTGACTACCAATTTATTGTAAATTTTGGTAGACAGCAACCAAAACAAATATATTAACTCAAATTAGAAAAATTCACAAATTTCAAGTTTTATTTAAATTAATGATTCGTCTAAAATGTTATCAGCGAAGCACTGAAACAAAAAATAATTCAAGATAGAACCAATATTGTTTCAGAGCTTCTAACGCCTTGATTTGATGGTGCTTTAGTCTAGAGATTCTGTTCTAGGAAAGTTGACATGGTAACAAATTCCTACGCTCTCATAAGGAGAGCATCTATTAAAGCCTGACATGCAAGAGGACCTACAGTAAAAATTCCCCTTCCAATTGACTCACTTCACCACTTAAAGAGTATGAAGTCTTCCCTTTTTAATTTACATTTAAGTAAGCGTGTTAAGTCTGCCCAGACTTTACACAGGATTTGAGACTCGGTGTCCCTAAAGGCAGAGGCACCTGGGAGCAGAGGTCTCTGCAGCGAGCTGTGACTGGCACAGCGGGTCCCTGTCCCTGGTGAACGCCACTTCTCAGCGCTCCCCAGCCTGCTACAAAGCCCAATTCAGCCTCTGCAGACAAATAGCTTACAACCAAGAGACTGATTTAGTATTTCAACAGATATACATATCCTATTAATGAAATAAAAGCATGCCCTTTCCCTTTGTCTCCCCACCTCCCCTTTAAAAGGCAATATACTTTTAAAAGGGTAATGCAATCACAACCATTATGTCAATGAAAATTACACGCTGGGTTTATCTCTGTAGGTATCTGTCAAATGCAAAGCGCATACAACATCTTTGGAGTAATAATGATGTTTTATCATTTTAATTACAAACACTTTGAAAAAAAAATCCCTAAAGTGTACCAATTGGGGTGGTCTGAATTAACAGTAGCTTGATAGCCCAAGGGTAGCAAAAATAGATTGAGCTACCAAATTTCATAGTAGTTATAGCAGCTGTCTTCTTGCCTCAGGGAACCTGGGTATTTAACAAAGCAGACAGCTTGGCATTGGCATCTGATTAGTAATGTGGGTATTGTTGGACAGAATATGCGCAGTTCTATTGTTTCACTGTTTGATTAAGAATTCGGAGAGCTATGGCATCGTTTAGCTTTTATAGTTAGCTTCTGTGCGTTCACTTACAGGTACTGTAAAAGGTTATTTTCTCACTTATCACTTGCTCCAAGTAGGGAATACTGTCTTGAATATGAGCGATGAAACATGACAGGATTTAAATGTCAGGGTCAGTTGCCTCCCCATTTCTGTGCCAAAATTTTGTTGAACCAACTTGCGTAAGTTCTTCTAACTGGGCAGAAAAGTGAATAAGCTGTTCTCCCCTTCCCACAGAACACAAATTACTTGAAATTTAAAATAATTTTAAAACATCACTTATTCCAGTTTAACTTTACAAAGGAAAATTTCTCTTCACAAAAGAAGTCTCAGAGGTAAAATTCAACTGTTGGGGTTTCTGAGAGAGGGGAATTTATTCTTATTTTTCTAATCCCAGAGTAGTCTGACAGTTTGGATAACCACTGGGGTTAAGAGAATCTCCAGTTCAAACTCAATCTGCTTAATAGTAAAAAATCTCAGTTAACATGCTTTATCTAAAAAGGTTTGATCTTGGGGAATAAGCTTAGCACAAACAACAATATTACTCCAAGGTTTGTGTTTGAACTTCATACAGCCAAAAAGACCCCCCACGTGGCTCTTCTCTCTTTCATTCTTTAAGTATACATCACAAATTATTGGGGCTTGTTGGCAGAGTTCAAATCACTGAACTCATTGCAAATAGTCTACTTCAGCTAGAAGTACATTCTTTTACTCTATCAAATCCATCTGAGGTAATAAGACTTGATGTTTTATTCAACAGAGCTGAGGAAAATTGTTGCACAATAGGTTAATTCAAAATGGCAGCATAGAAAATGCATCTGTCAGTGGGGATCAAATTACAGGGCAAGCTCCTCTCAATGCTTAGAAAAACAAGTCTGCAGTTCTACAGATTATGTGCATGTGTGTGTTTAAAGGGGTGGGAAAGGAGCTAAATATCTGCGCTAACCTCCAATTAAAGTCAATCATAAAAACAGCCAATTTAATGAGTACGGATTTCTTTGGGTAATTATAACACCAACCACTTTTTTTTCTCCCTCTCTTTTAAATCTGTAATTCTGCCTTCTTGTTATTGCTTGCTTTGTCATTAATCGCCTCAGGAACTTGATTTCCTAGCAACAGACTCTGCCACCAAACATTTGGCTCCTGTTCAACATTTTCTTTGTGAAAAATGGCACTGCTATTGCCGCCTGGCTGTTGCAGCTAGACTGGCTGTGTAAGTGTTCTAATAATGCATTCTTCTAAAAAAACACCCCAAATCACCTGATAAAAGGAGTGATGACTGAACTTCACTAATTACTGTGCTGAAGAAGCATATCTGCAATTTAAAGGCTACTAGGGTAGGAGGAGAATGACTGGAAAGGAAACGTGTATATTCTTCATAATAAAAATTCAATTAATAATACAGAGGTGAACCTTTAGAAATAAATATTTTTGCAATGTTAGACAGTCTCTCGTTAATTTTCTCTTACAGAAACAGGAGGCACAACCTTTCTTAAAAGTTGATGATGCATTTTTTCTGCACAAAGTACAAAGCATTCATCTTCAAAGAGTGGCATTTTGAGGACCAAACTTCACAACAAAAAAATAAGAAAAAAGTTTCTAATTCACTTTTACACATAAGTTACTTAAGAAAACACTGGCAAAATTGTCTATACATGAGAAATTATACCTGAAATGGTAGCACAATGCACATCCTAAATACATCACAGGATGACATAACACCAGCTGGTGCCAGTTCAGACAAAGGGGTTTTTTGCATTTTAATCACAGAAATAAAGCTGAGGATTTCAGTATATATGAGAAAGGTTTTTTCCCCCATATTTCTCTTGGAAGTCAGTAAATGGCATATTTGCTTCCTGGTTGGATACAGAGTCTATCATCCCTCCACAGCAAATGCATCCCCCTTCACCTAGAGCTTCCAGAAAAGACAATGGCTTGAGGTGGTGGGTTTCAGGAAGGCGATGTTAACCCAGGCCACCAAAAGAGTCCACAACTAACTGTTGCTACCTACACCTTCTTCTCTAGGGTTCAGATATTCAGAATGGTGTTTTCCCGGCCATAAAACCTAATCATTATTGTGAGAAATAGTTTTGCATGTCAAATGGCTGACATGCTGATGCCAGAGCTATGGCAAAAGTTATCAATGGGGAAAAAGCTATTGTGGAATTATTGAAACAAATGTCCTTTTTAGGGAATATTTTGCTTCCTGCCAGTCTCTTGTTTCCTGTGATGCACACACAGACCTAGCACATCTCAAAGGAAAAAACCTATCACAATCTATTGTAAATTATCATACTTACCATAGTAGTAAATTACAATAAAAATGCCATCACTGAATATGCCTCTGAAAGGAGGAGACAGCACAAAAGAAATTTCATTTATACTTACATTGTTAAAATAATCAGCACTTTTTCTTGAGTAGAGTAGCCAAAACCCATGTAAAATACTCCAGAATGTTATTTAAGCTTTGCTACACATTGCTGACATCAAGCTTATGTTTTGACAGACTCATGTTGAAACCAGATAATTCCTCCATCAAGCCCACTACACTATCACAGTATCTCTCTGCTTAGACAAGCACTTAAGCATTAAAGGAAAATAAATATAAAAATATCACGGTTTTTGTTAAAACATACCAGGGTGGCTGGACTTTTAAAAACTCCTCCAGCAGACAGGGAGGTTACATTGGGTTCCTTATGACATGCTGCAACAAATGGCATTTCCTACTGGAAACTCAGCCTAAGACCAGAACTCCTGTTCTTGACCAGAACTGTCACTATCATCAAAATAAAGTACACTTTGAAAGCACAAAAGATGCTGAAGGTGGTGAATGTAATTCAACTGTGGGCTAACAAATCTGAGCAGCGTTACAAACTTTTATACTCATTGTGATCCAACTGAAAGGCATCACCTTTGAGAAACTTTTATTATTTGCTACATGGAAGTAGGAGAAGACAATAGTTTACACTTCTATGGATTATGAAATAACAACAGCCCAAGCAAAGCTGACTGAATGGAAGCATTACCTTCTCTTAATAAAAGGTTGTATGACAGTACTCAAAGTGAGTAACCCAAAATTTAGCTGCATAGAAATAAATTACAAAAAAGCTTCATTCTCCTCTACTCTTTACCTACAACACATAGCACAGGAGCTAAAGCTTTCAGGTACTGTAAATTCAAAAAGTAAAGACAAAACATCATGATGCATAAAACACAGTGTAAAAATGATCCCACATCCATCTGATGAAGAGAGATAAGCATGAGCATGAGCAATGCTTTCAGCATGAAATGGCAAGACAGTCTACATAGATACTAACGAGAAAAGTTTTGAGAGATACCACTTAGAGCACCGACTTTTTCAGTTTACAAATTATGTCCACAAAACCAAATTCAAATACAGTTCCTAAAAAATATTTTTATTATTTTCCTTTGTACAGGAAAGAGGCAAGCATTTTATTAAAAGACCACCTGTTTGGGGTTTGGAAGCTAATTAACTGATCCATTCTAAACTAAGACTCAAGTTACTACAGATTGGGAACCTAACTGCATTCAATACTGCCATTTCATGTGCTTAGGGAAGAAAAGTGCTTAGGAAAAAAACTCAAAACAAAAAACCCAACTGAAGCACAGAAGGAACTTTCAAGTAGACATACATTACTTCAGCACCAAGATAATATGAGCATCACATGACAGTGTTCCATCCACATAAAATGAATGCAGATGTTGGACTGAAGAACAAATCCAGTAAAACTCAGTAACTGGAAGAAATAAGGATGGTTCACTGGAATATGAGCAAGCTGTGTCTATCAACTGCAATGGTTAAGATCTCACAAGGTTAAGTGCAGCTTTTAATGAAGAAAAGCAATTTCTTCTTTTCCATTTTCATCCCATTATGAAAGAACAAGTGCAACATTTCTTACTCACATACAGTAACGTAGATATGCCCATTGGAGACAAATAACAACTAAAATTCTCCTCGGTTTTCCTGCTCTCCTAACTAACTTTTATTAGCAGATTTTTTATTTTTTACCAAAAGCACCACCAATAAAATTGTATTTGCGTTCCTGGCCTTACAAAAATATGAAAGTTCTGAAAATTGCATTAACAGTGCCAAAATGTTTCTGAGCAATGTTAAAGAAACTGAATACCAGCAACTCCCATGGATTTCAGTTGGTGCTAGACATTATGCTCCTAAAAACCAAAACACAATACAAAAATCCCAGATAATACAATACATGTTAGAGAGTTCCTAGAGATGCCTACATAAATCCAGTACTACCATCAATTTATTAAATGCCTCTGAAAATCAGACAACAAGGTGCACAAACATGGAGTTTTATCACCCTAGTTTGTAAGATGTAACCCTAGCACATAAGATTTCTAAAACACAAATCCTGACAGCAAGCACAGACTTACAAAAAGAAGGGGAAAAAAAGAAAAAAAATTAACACAGATACGCCTGTTACTTCCTCAAATTGTGATTTTTTCATGCCAGGTTGTGTCCCATTCACAATTCCAGAGACTGAATGATGGTGTTTAGTGCTATCGTAACTCTCAACTTATACTGAAATAAAGGAAATGTCTGAGGAAGAGACATTTTCCAGCCCCAGTCGGAACCAAATAAAATCCTTCACAGTGAATTCTAATCAGACACCAGCAGCACCTCTAGCTGATCCACAGCAAAATGAATATGACTGACTGGAAGATATGATGTCAATGGTATAAAATACTGCAAGTATAGGAATTATATCTGGAGAAGTGAAAGAAATTGCATAAAGTTTGACAGTACATGTAACCTATCTTAAATTATACAAAAGAGAGTAATTTTAAAGGATTAAAATACACCTTTAAAGTTTATCATCTTTGAGAAGGCTGGGGCAGCCTCTGCATTTTGCTTCTATCTGTGATTTACAGGGTCCTATTCTCTGCTAGTTTTTCTCTAATTTGTCTGCCAGATCTGATTACCAGATGGCTAAAATGAATGTATTGTGTTCATTCATGGTAACAGAAGTTGTCTTTAAGGGTTCTGTCACGGCTTCAGTATCTTTCCCCTTTGTACCTACTCCTCCCTCTGTGAATTGATTAGATTTCAGAGCTAAGTTTCATCTGTGGGCCATTCTGCTGAACGTTACATTCAAAAGCCTATTATCTATTCTAGGAAGTACATACAAATGACCACAGGATATCAGAGACCTGTCCTAAAGCAACAACTGCCCTAGTCTGAAAAGTAATAGATTGTTTGATAATCTCTGGACATGGATTTCCAGAATAAGTATCTGTCACTGACATACACTCTAATGCAATCCAAGAAATAGGTGACAGTTGGATAGAAAGAAGGAAATGAAAAGCAACATATGCACAGTGCAAAGTCAAAGAAGGTAACAAGACTAAAGTGAAGACAGACAACAGTAGACAAATTAATGGCTCAGAGAGCTACCCTCTACCTCAGGAGTGGTAATTGCTCACTACAAGGTTTCATTTAATCTCCTAAATTGCTAAAAACCCACAAGTAAAGAAGTTAAATGAAAGAAAAGGGCATGAACACACTAGTATGAGGAACCGTGTACAGTTCTACACTGTCTCCTTCAGTAAAGTTGCACATGCAACCTGTAATCTGAAGTGATAATACTATTTTAGAAATCTCTTAGATGAGCCCATCCTCAAGTGCTTTTGTTACACATGTGGACAAGGCTCTTTACCCAACACATCTCCTTCCGCAAGCATAAATTTTCCTAACCTGAATTGCATTTTACAAATATTTAATAACATTTATTAGCACTTCAATGTTATTTAGCTATCCATTATCATATGCACATCTTGGATTTTATTTTCAGTTTAGCACAAAGATTCTTTGCCTCTTAGTCAAAGCCTACATGTTCCAGAATTGCCATCTGAAGAACAGCTTTTAATATATACCAAAATCAGTGCAGTGAATCACCCAGTCAAAATTTAAGTGATCAAACTGACTGAACACATTGAAGTGAGTTCACAACTAAAATAAGATGAAGGCTATATCTTTAAAAAGACCCCCACGTTCATCACCTCATGTAATATTTCCCACTTTTCCTGAAGCACCTCCACTAAGTTTAATTTTTCTGAATTGTGTGTTGGAAGCTTCATTGGCAATTGTAATTAAGCATGGTAAAATTATAAAAAAAAACCCCATTAACAACCAAACAACAAAACAAACAAAAACCAACCAACCAAAAACAACAACAACAAAACAAAACAAAACACCAAACAAACAAAAAAACAAAACACAAAAAACCCCAACCAAACAGTGCAGTATCACTTTTGGTAGCATTTTTAATTCTTCTTCTTTATTTAAACCTCTTAGCCTTTCATTCAGCCAACACCATTAATTCCCAAGCATGGCATTTAGAAAATAAAGAGCGCAGAACATTTGAAAAAATGGAAATAAAAAATTAGTAGACAATACACCTACATATTTTGTTAACCACAGTACAGACATATGGTCATAGCAGTGGGATGTATTTTCTTTGTACACTGAGAAGGTTGTAACTACTTTTTGACAGTTATAAAGGGGTAGTCTTGGCCATACACAAGAATCAATAGCAACCATGTAAAGCCTAGAGCAGTGCACACTAACAGGCTGTAGGAGACATTAACGCTACCTTAAAGAAATAACTGTATTTTCAATGAACTTGTTCCTCCTGGATAATCAATTTTTTACACTCCTTACCAGCTGTTCCCACATAGCTCAGGTAGTGGAATGGAAGCAGCTGTCATACAGAATCCATATATTACATGCACGTTATGAGGTTTTAATCTGTCTTAGATATTTTATGTTTGTTAATTTTGGTCAGTCATATCAGCTAGAGAGTGAGACAAAAACAAATTCACCACTTCTATTAAGCCAAGATGTAATCTATACAAATACATTAATCTGGCTTGATTCACTCTGGATGGTAAAAAAGAATACTAATTGTGAATCTACTAATGCCTCATCCTCAAAACCCCTTTATTCCTGAAGCAAGATTTCATCATTAAAATCAGTTTGCCCCACCGCCCATATTCAAGAGATTTGTCCCAATCATTGTTTCTGAAATATTGAGTTATAAGGTGCCATAGTAATTACTATGGAATAAATAGCAATTAAGATTGTTCACACAAATAAGCTCAAACTGTTTGCAGTGAATAATTATGCTAATAGTGTTTTTCTACATAATTTGTGCATCCTTCACAACAATTTAGTAGAAAATGTGAAACGTAAATTTGATGCACTACTACAAAAGCTTTGAAAATGTTTAGTTCTTATGATTTTTCACACTAATTTAAGAGAGCACACAACTAAAACATACTTCTACATTTGTACATCTAAATTTGGAAATCAAAGTACGCTGAAATTGAAGCAGTCATTTTCTTTCCTTGTCTTCCTATGAAATCATCCTAAACCACATGCGAGAGAGACTCATTGCTTAAACCTCACAATATTGTAACACAAACTTTAGCAATTTGAAAGAGGCTGAACTTACTGCTATATAATAAACTTTGGCCTTTTCCACCAACTTCCAGTTCTTCTCCAAATCAAGGTGCTTTTCCTTCTTATAGCAATTAGCAGCAGCGAGGTTGGCTACAAGAGACCTGAAAGTGATTAAAAAACCAGACATTAGACTACTGCACATTCCTCACAATGAACATAATTTCTCAAAGACCCTAAAAAATGTAAAAGCAATTAACAAAGAGCACCATAAACCACACATACTTTGACCATTTCATAATAACAAAATAATATATTTAAATATTATATCAAATATAATTCAAATTTAAATAATACATTAAGGTATTTTAAATCCTGCTGCACACTTTATGTAACCTATCACTATTACACTGTTCAGGAGCCTTCATTTGCTGTGAATCAACTTTTCTTGCATTCTGTGATCAACTCCCTCAGTAAGGCTGAGCATCTGCAGATTTTCCTTAAAACTTCTCCAGTACCTAACACTTACAGAAAAGTAGCAAGTCCAGTTTATATTCTGAAAGCTATTTTCCCTCACAAGAAGCAAAAAGTTGACGGATATGTAAATCTTGCCCTTATAATTTTCCAATTAATAGTAATAGTATTTAAAAAAGGGGCTTGTTTGGGTTTTTTTTTCCCCATTAGGTTCACATTTTCCTTTAGCAAACAAAAAGGGTCATATTGCTACTTTTAAATTATGAACTGCTAAAAAAACATTTGGCTTAGCTGTGTATTATTGGAAAATTACCAAAAACTCATTTGTACTTCCTTCTTTCCTAACAAGTTATAACACAAGCCGTGGGACACAACTTCCATTAGCAAGAACAAAAAAACTTGTATCATGTTGCCTCTGTTACATCCAAGACACATTCTATTTTAAATCATCTTCTTCACCCACTCAATTCAGCCTTATGAAACACACGAAACTTACAGATGTACCCCTAAAAATAGATCATAATTAGACAGGCACTAGTTCTTCACTCTGGCTACCATGACCAAATTCTTCTGTGCAATCTTATTAGGAGAATGTTTAATAACATGCAATATTTAGAGAAGGGAAGTTGGGGAAAGAGGTATTTCCACACTGGCATACAGAGTTTTAAGTAAAATTTTCAAGATTAATAGTCAAGGGGTGCCCCTTTAACATTAACACATCACTGTTTTGTGATATTTACTACATTAGGCAGATTACCATGCGCAGGTGTTAGGAGATCAGTAAACTAGGAATTCTTGAAACTTTATTCAATAAGAAACTAACAAAAGACCAAAAGAATCTCTTACAAGCACAAAAACCAACTCTGCCTATAAACTTTCCAAAGCACGCATCACTGACAATCCCTATAAGTTAAATAGACATGAAGGAATCCTAAGTAAGTTTGCCAACACATTAAACTGGGCGTAGCTGCTGACTCCCTGCAAGGCAGGGAGGCCCTGCAGAGAGACCTCACCAAATCAGAGCACTGGGCAATCACCAACCAGATGGAGTTCAACAAGGGAAAGTGCCGGATTCTGCACCTGGGATGGGGCAACCCTGGATGTATGGACAGACTGGGGAATGAGAGGCTGGAAAGCAGTGCCAGGAAAGGGACCTGGGAGTCCCGATTGATGGCAAGTTGGATATGAGTCAGCAATGCCCTGGCAGCCAGGAGGGCCAACTCTGTCCTGGGGGGCATCAGGCAAAGCATCGCCAGCCGGGTGAGGGAGGGGATTGTCCCGCTCTGCTCTGCACTGAGGCGCCCTCACCGTGAATATTGTGTGTGGTTTTGGGCACTGCAACATAAGAAAGACATTAAGCTCTTAGAGAGTGTCCAAAGGAGGACAACGGAGGTGGTGAAGGGCTTTGAGGGGAAGCCGTATGAGGAGCAGCTGAAGTCA
The DNA here is from genome assembly GCA_035222235.1 of Margarornis squamiger. Classification (NCBI taxonomy): domain Eukaryota; kingdom Metazoa; phylum Chordata; class Aves; order Passeriformes; family Furnariidae; genus Margarornis; species Margarornis squamiger. Next base: position 14,457,104 of record JAWWTY010000158.1, read on the forward strand.
CTTGGTGTGTTCAGTGTGGAGTGGAGAAGAGGAGACTGAGGGGAGATCCCATTGTGGTCTTGAACATTCTCATGAGGGGCAGCAGAGGGGCAGGCACTGATCTCCTCACTCTCATGACCAGTGACAGCGCTTGAGGCAATGGCCTAAAGCTGAGTCAGGGGAGGTTTACTTTGGATATCAGGAAAAGGTTTTTCACCCAGAGTGTGGTTGAGCTTCATCAGCTGTTGGGCAGAACAGTCTTGGGGCTTACCTCTTTAATTCTAAAGCCTAAAGGCAATGAGAACTAATGTGAATTTGGAAATTAATAAAAAAAGAAAAAACATTTATAAACAAATAGACCAAGCCTCTCTAGCATTACAAGTAAGCAGACAAGAAGTTTCATTCTTGATGACTATTATCATTTCATTGACAAGAAACCCATCGGAGAACCAAGTAAATCCAAGAAAGACATGTGCATAACTGTGGTAATTTTCTGTAATTCAAATTTAAAATTAAAAGCAAATTAAATCTTTCAGTTTTGGCAAACTCTAAATATCCATCAAGGGCATAGCTGGGAAAAAAATCTTGTCTGTCTACGTATGTTGCTAAGAGAAAAGCAACTACGTTCCAGAAAACTGAGCAAAGACTTCCTATATGTTTCCTTTCACTTACCACATGCCCCTGAAACTGTAAACCTAGCTCTATCTGTAGAGACGCTCTGCACATATGGGTAATAAAAGATTGCTACACTGACGACAAAGAACCAAGCTTTTCCAAATTAAAACTCTAAGTCTGACAGCACTAAGTTCAACATGTGGGACACAGACAAGGTAGATATTTTTTCAATGAAACAGTAACTGGAGACAGCCAGAGTGCTTCAACTGAAACAGCTTAATGGAGACACTGTGCATGTGGGTATTTCTAAGCAGAACGCAGAAATCAAAGTTACAGACTATCACAGAATGTAGGTACTGCTTCAGACTTTAATCACATGTTAGGATTTTCTTGAAAAGCTCTGAAAAAACAATGCATATTAGTATTGCTAAACTGGAGAATTCAGGGCGGTATTCACACATCAGCTAAGAATCCTCTCTTGCAAAAAGCTAGAGTTTGCAGAAATAAGAAACATTCATATCAGGGCATCTGGAACATAAATATACATAGCCACTTCCTGGGAAAACCAGGAGTGCTATGAGCCAGCTCTTCCAAAAGAGACAAGAGAGCCAAATTACCTGAAGAAGGAAGTTAGCAAGTACCCTAGCTGGGACAAGACATTAACCAATAAATAGAGCTATCAACTGGGGCCACATTGAAGTGAACCTTACAAATATAGAAAATGCTAAACTCAAGAAACAATCAAAGGGTAATTAAAGATTGAGAATAAACTTGCTCGTACTAGAAGAGGGGTGATGACACAATAAAGCCTTTAGCAGCAACCTTCCACTACCTTTTCTGTCGCCCAAGGAGTTTGAACTCCCTGCCACTCTCAAGCATGCTCTAAAGCATCAACTAAAATGAAGTCATTGTCTAGTACTTGAATAAAATTCTGACATTATGTTTTATGCTAGCAAACAAAAAATACTGCTTAATAAGTTAAAGAAGTATTTGCAGATACTTTTTGTGAGCAAATTTACCTAAACTTTTAAATTCTATTGAGATGCACCTTTTTCCTGAATTCATTTTGTATGCCTGTTGACAGTCTTGACTTTAGTTTCCCATCATGTTATCTAGAAAATGGTGATTGCTAGAGGATTCATACACAGACACTACATGACTAAAGAGAATCACAGAGCAAAACCGTCTTTATTGCTTTTCTTCTCTTTGAAAAAGTGAATATGCATCTTGGAAATGAAAGGGGAAGTCTGTAGACATAATTAATGTCAAAACTCCAGAGGAAGATGAATGAACTTCCTTCCTCCCCTGAATATGTACATTCATTCCTGAGAGTAAGACATTATGTATGACAATAAATTGGGAGGGACAGGTTGATAAGCTGGAGGACAGGGCTGTCTGTCACTCATGGATCTTCAACAGCCTGGCGAAATAGGCTGGCAGAAAACTTGAAGGTAAATGCAAAGTCATGCAACTAGGATGGAATAAATCCCACACAACAATACGGGCTGAATGTCAACAGGATAACACACAGTTTTTCAGAGAAGGACCTGGAGATCCTGGTGGACCAGGCTTGGAACAAGAGTCAGCAGTGCACTGCACAGCAAAGTTAATTCTGGTCTGTATGAGCCAGCATGCAGCCAGAAGAACAAAGGTAGTTATATATCAAGAGCAGAGGAAAGCCTCTGTTCTGGTCTCCAGACCTTACCTGGAGTTCCGTGCCCAGCTCTGAGCTTTCCATTACAAGGAAGACACTGACATAATGCAGTGAACTCCAGCAGTGGGTCATCCAGATTATTGAGGGGCTGGAACACTCCATAAATGCAGAAAGGCTTGGGTGACCCTTAAAAACAGGTACCTATGGGAAGACTTTCCTGCTTCTTCAAATAGCTAACGAAAGTTTACAGAGAAAATGGAGACAGACTATTCTTGAACACAAGAAGGAACAGACACGAGCTGGAAAAAGGAATATTCCAGCTGGGTATCATCAAAAGAATTTCTTCCATGAAGATTGATCAATTTGAACAGTTTGCCCAGAGAACTTGTGCAACCCCCATCCTTTGTGATAGCATTGAAAGCCAAAGAGGGAAACCAAAAAGGATAATGATAGGTATTTTGATCTTATGCTGAGCCAAAACGAAAAATATTCTTCAGGGTAGCTGATATCATTTTCATTGTAGATTCAGTGTCTGGTATCAGAAAATTTAGATATTGGCAGAAATCAGGGAGTGTTGACGTGTGCTGGTAACATCTCAAGATTAAGGTTGACCTGACTGGCTGCCTTTGAAACCTTTAAAAAATCATCAGAAGGTAATCAGCAAAGAAGTAGAACACAGGTTCAAGTGTTGTGGGTAGAGGGTAAAAGAAGAAAGCAAAGGGCCACGCTCAAGATAAATGCAAAGAAAAAAGCAGCAAATGAAAACATGAAAGACAAATTCTGAAGAAATTCTTAAAATGTAGACATACAGAATTAGAGGTATTAGATGAACTCCTCAACAAGTACAACAGTAAAAAAAAAAAAAAAAGCCCTTTTTTTTCCCTCTTGTATAAAATCAAATTAACCCTTTCAATCTGGCTATACGCTGACACCTATCCTCATTAAACCCAGTATCACCTGAAGTATATTCCTCATTTGCCAATCAAGTATACGCCGTACACGCCAATCAGCTTGCACACAGGCTTCGCAAACATACTTGTTAACCAACTTTTGTCTCCCACATATTTTTTTTCTCTCCAGAGTAACTGGAGGCTATAAAGTTCATAAAGAATGAGTATATTAATATCTCACACTTTTTGGCCATAATACGTCTGCATCCTTTAAAAGTAAACTAACAGTGCCCAGCCCCGAACTATGGCACAGACAGTCCGGTGCTGTCTCAAGCCAGTGCCAATACTTTGCTTATCACTCAAATCACATTTTTTCAAGACCAATACTCCAAACAAATTAGGCTACACACACTGTCACAGCTGTATTTGTATCTTCAGAAAATATCAAAGGCCTCTGACCTGTTGTCACTAGTGATGCAGGCAGCACAGGTTCCTGTTGGCTGTTCACTCTGCTCATAATAATGGGCATCCACATGAGCTTCCTCAGCCTTCTTCTTCAAGATCTCTCCAAATTTATCTTTGCCAATGCACCCAAAGAAAGTTGCAGCTTTGTAAGGGCTCTGAATCATCCACTGCAGATTGACAGGAGGAAAAAAAAAAGCACAAAACAAATACAAAGTTAACATGCCTGGTATATTATTTTTGCTAATTTTTTTTCTCTCCACTCACCATATTTAACTCTGTGCCTACGGAACATTTTGACATATAGAACATTTTTATGCCTGAAGTAAAAAAACATCTAGTACAACAAGGGAGGGAAGGGGAGCAAAGAGTACAAGATTTACCCTCAATGGTGCCACTGAGTGTTTAACACCTAATGTAAAACTTAAACACATGTAATTAATTATCAAATAAAGTAGACTAGTATGTTTTTACACGGTATTTCAAAAGAGATTCCCTTGCTCAAAGGAGATGCCCCTACACTTAGATTTAATCAAACAATATATGGTATCTTCAAAGAAAAATTGTAGAAAATACAAAAGAAAGAAACAAAAATAAACCACAAAATTAAAACAAACAAACAAAAACAACAAAAGAAATCCCACAAAAGCGGACAAAGGACTTCAGGAAAGCATTAAATTTGTGAACCCTAAGAAACATAATGCAACATTCACAATACATATAAAGACTAAATGTTACTGAAAATAACCACTTGTGTCTACTGTTTAATTGCATACAAAAAAGGAAATGCTCCCCATTTACATTGTTAAACTACACATGAAAGTATCTATCACCAACTTTATTAGCCGTAGTTCTGTCACCTGAATTGTAAAGAAAGAGTGTAGCTATACAGTGTTGCTACGGAGCCAGGTTATTTCACAAAGCTCCTTTAACTATGAGAGCATATGTATCATTCAGCTGTAAATGTAACTCCATTATGTACTAAGTTAAAAAATAGCACTTATCAGCAATGTGAAAGCAAAAGTGAACTAAAAAAATAAATGTGAAGAAACAATCATAGGCCCTACTCTGCTGGTGGTGAGTCAACCAACTGAAGTCATTATAATTCACTCCAATTACAGTAAGAAAGCTTATCCCCTCAATCTATAGTATGAATTAAAGGCTACATCAATTTTCTGCTATACTAAAACCCTACTTAAAATTGTTTCCTAATCAAGATTTACGTAAACGATAATGTCTCCATTATAAAGCAGCATTAGTGGTAGCTGTGGGTTGTAGAAAGGTCAAGTAACTAAGTTGCAAATACATACTTAGTCACATCTTTATTACTTCCATCTCCAGAGGGGAGAGAGAGGGGAAAAGGGGAAAAAAAAAAAAGAAAAAAAAAAAAAGGAAAATCCTTTAGTCATGAAATGTCTTCATTATTAAGACAAAGGCAGACAAAAGTTCAAAGGCCTCTTTCTTGAAGCAATTTAATATATATACAAATTAAGAAGAAAAAAGATGGTATGGTCAGATGGTGGCAGCGTTCAATCTCTCATTTGCAAAATGCACTCTACATATGCTCTGCTAATCTATTCCATAGTACCCTTACAGAAAGTAAAAAAAAACCCTAATAGGAGAATCGATACGTTTCACACAAGGATATCAACGATACCCTTGTATTTGACACACACTTGCACACACATAATACACATTGACAAAGTGTTAATTTACAATGTTTCAGGAACAATTCTCTTTTATATATGGAGGTGTCGTTAAGTAGAAGAGACTATTTAGCAAGACTAAAACTGTTGTGACTTACTGTAAGCAAATATGGAACAAGTTTTGACACCTATAAAAAAAGAAGTACCTGAAGCCTTGTGTTCCATGCAATCATGCCTTACTGTCACAAATAACAAGAATTACTAGAGATCACTTTGAACAACATTTATCAAAGCATCAAACTCCAACAAATCTTCAAAAACCAAGATTTTAAACCACACCTAAGGCTTACAACATTTTACCAGATGGCATTACTTTTCCATACTGTATATAAAAGTTTGGCAACATTTGGAGCAGTAGTAAGTAATATTTCACATAAATTTCTGAAAAAAAGAATTTTTGTCCAAGTATCACAGTTTTGGCTATTGGCAGGTGCTCAGTCTGAACTGAGATGTGATACATGCCATATATAAGATGTCAAAATCCTTATTTTAAATTCATGTCAAGGTATACTTGAGAATCAAAAGTCATGATCTCGGATTTCTTGAGATGAACCTCTATATGGTGCAGACCACTTCTTCCATCAGTAGTGGTTGTACTCATATCCAAGATTGTTTGAAACACAGGCATTATATGGCAGGGGGATATTCCCAATATATAGTTATTCTTTTCATTTGAGCATCTGAGCTAAGTTAAGCAACACTGAGGAAGATGAAAAAGTAGTTCTGCAGTAATGCTGGAAGGATCCTCTCATCACAGATCTCCAGTTACCAATACTCACAGCCTCTTGGAATTATCTGCTCTTATTCCCACAACAATGGTGGTGAGGTGTTGCGAGCCATGGAACGCCTCCAAACTGATCCTCCTTTCCTCAGCTAAAAGGCTACACAGCAGTACAAGCAAAACCAGACAGTACATTACAAACTTGATGGAACAGAATGGTAGAAGTCTCTCTGTGGTACACCACCGATGTTGCACCTAGTGGAATGAGTCACAGCAGGCATCTTTTGCATATGGTGAAAAAACAAGAGAGACTTTTCAAGGCAGACTCTTGAGGACTTTTTTTTTTTTTATTTTGTCCCAGGATTTGATTTTAAATTTGAATAACCTGATATGGAAAAATCAGGTTTCTATGGGTTACTTCACACACTGTTGTTATTAGCAACACTTTGGCTAAAATACTTCAGGTGGGAATGGGAGTCAGTCATCACAACATGTTCATCATGAAGAAGCAGTCATGCAGCATTATAGCCAGCATCACATGAAGGCCAATAACAAACTGCACACATTAATGCTAGGTATAAGTTGATATAAACTGAAAATTTGTTTTATAGATTTATGTGGAATATAAGATTTAATTGAACAAAAAAGACTCCAGACAGAAACAGAAAATGACCCAGCTCAGCAGGAACCAGCATAATGAGTTAATTATCTAGGGTTTGGCTAGGCAGCAAGGCAGCTACTAATGAACTGTATTGACAGTCTGGTCAGGAGAGGTTGGCACCTGGCCACACCATGAATCCTCACCAGCACCCAAGGGAATTTGAGGCTGCTAATGGCCCAAAGACAGAAGTGTCAAAAGTAGGAACTTATCACGAAAGAACAAGACAGCCTCAGGAGTGGGATACCACAAAGGAAACTCAAAATCTGGCGGGTTTATGGAATCTAATTCTCTATCCTAAAGTTTTCTTCTGTCAACACAGCTTGGACTTCAGGCACACACAAGGACAGGCCCTGACCTTTTCAGTTACCACAAACATCTGTGACAGAGAAAGGAGCACGAGAAACAGAACACTTTTCAGATGTTCTCTTGAGTTAAACAGATTGCATTTTCCTTACATTTTTGTTGCATGCACCCTGGTAAACACAAAGCAACTATTAATTTTTATTATTTTTTATAATTTATATCTTGCCTTTAGTATAACTCAAGTCTTAAAATTCAGCTGTTTCAAACTAAGTGTAATCTAACACGGGATTACCATATTGCTACAGGCACATTATCTCTTATGATAAATTCTGAGGCTAGCACTTGCAAAAGACACCAGCACCCTGGCTGCTCAAGGACACACTGGAGAGTCACAGCATGCTCCTCTCCTTATTTTCATGAGGCTCACTTGGGCTTACAGTAGCAGAAGTACGTGTTCAAGTGTTTTTTGATGATCAGAGTTAACAGGGTAAACTCTTTGGGCAAGCTTTAGCTATCAGAGAAGTGTAAGAACCTTCGTGTTCCCAGGAGTGGGTGGTAATCGCAGAGAACAGCATAATCTTTTCTTGCAAGATGTTGAGATGCCAAGAAAACTTGGTAAAAGGCAAAACTTCTGAAGACTCAGTTGTGACCTTGAGAGACTGCCTGGAGTGAACTATGTCCCACCCTTTCATATCCTCACACTCGAAGATGTGGTATACCTATTTCCCACTTTTGTCTGATTAGAAAATGGTTTTTGGAACAACCTTTCTTCCAAGTTACAGAAGCACTTTTAGAAGCACTTCTAACACTAGAAGTGACTTGACTTTTATTGGATACTCAGTGCTGCCTTTTCAGAATGATACTCAGGATGAGATGACAGACTTGCCTGACTGGTCCCTTAGACCCTCCCAAAAAATAAAAAAAAAATAAAAATAGCCCTTTATATTATGTGAAAGAAAATCAGTGGCCTTAAAGAATTAAAGAGAGAGTTCTTTGATTTGAATTTCCCAGACTTATCCTCTCTAGCTTGAGAATGCCATGCTTCTGCTACAGGAGCAGAGTCCAGTATCCTTTACCACAACACTTGATCTTTATTCCAAGCTTTTCTTTGCTTTTCCTGCAACATTCACGGTAAAGGAGAACACTATTAATTTACTTCACTGGCCCAGTTGCAAAGACACTTTCACTACAAAAGGAGAGTTTGCTACTGTTGGGTCTCAGTACAGAATTCCATAAGACTTAAAAAAGAAACATCATACAGATGACTCTTGTAACAGCTTTATAGCCCTCTGACTATAATAAAGATCCTCCAGAAATTATTTCATTTTACTTCAACTCTGTGCTTTGCTCTAAGTGTCACCTCTAACAGGACAAGGAGGCTGATGAAGACACTCACTACCGGTCCCACATGGTTCTGTGTCTGAACTCCTTAGCTCCTGAACTCATTTTTCAAGTGGCAGCCAGTAGTGCATTTCCACATCTGTCAGTCATCTTAAACTAACAACACCAAAGCATACGAAGCTTTGCTTAGACTGACATCCCTTCTGCACATAGGAGTTTTCAGCTGTAGACTTGAATCCTAAATGCCTAAGAACTGACAACACAACAGGAAGCATTTTGCCTCTTCACAGTAAAGGATCTTCAAAACTCATTAACACTGAATACAGACATCTGAAGTGCATCTGAAATGTGTTATTTGAAGCTGGACTCTTCTCTGCATGACCTGTCAAATCTGATCTTATTTTAAATTGCAACTCACAGAGGAGAGGACTCCAAAGACCTAAAATTAGCTAAGACTTAACATGCTTGCTAAAATCTAAACTAAACAATGTGAGCAACTACTCATGAAGTGTTCTTTTTAATAAATCAAAACAGGAATGGAGTGTCTCTTATTTTTATGTTCTAAGTTTTAGACTGAGTCCACATACTTTTCAAAATGATTTACCAGCCTGTTGTGCCCCTCACCAATTGTGACCCTGTTGTGTTCAACCACCAATACATACATGGTCCATCAAAACCCCTTGTGAACATTTTTAGGAATATTTCAGATGTTAAAAGAAATCAAATCACACCTCATCTTAGATGATCAGATAAAATGAGAGAATATGGGATCAAAAGTAAAATCATTCTATATCTTTTAAACACAAAAAACTGACAATATGTGAAACAATCCTAAAAAAAGACATTAGTATCACTGTTCCAAGTGAGCTCATTTATTTCTTGTGATGATACAATACACCTCAAGCTCAACTGGAATGCAATATTCTGTATTACACACATTATATCATTTAAAATCCATACTGTAATGGGTTAACCCCAGCCAGCAGTTAAGCCTCCCCCAGTCACACTCTCAATCCTCCCTCCTTGGGGCATAAAGGAGAGAATTGAAGGTGCAACAGTGAGAAAAAAATGCCAGGGTCAAAGCAGAAACGATGCAAAGACATTCACTCACCACCTCCCACCAGCAGATTGATGCCCACACACTCTCTGAGTTACGGCCACTCGGAAAAACTCCCTCTCCTTCCCTCCCCCAACAGTTTTATTGCTGACCATATTCCATGTGGCCTGGATTACCTCTTTGGTCAGCTGTCCTGACTGTGACCCTTCCCAATCTCTTTTCCACCCTGCAGACTACTTGCTGGCAGCAGCAGAGGGAAAAAACAGAGAAGGCCTTGATACTGTGCGAGCACCGTTCAGCAATAGCTACAACACAGCTGTGTTAAACAACATTGTTATGTGACAAACCTAAAACACGGAACCACACAGGTTGGTATGAAAAAAATTAACGCCATTCCAAGTAGACCTGGGATACCTAAATACAGATTCATAGTTATGAGATTGCAGCAGTAAGACCCTGGAAAACAGATGAGATGCTACCATTTGTTCCAATACCTTTGTGACCCTTTTTCCTACACTCAGTGATCAACTTTTAAAAATTGCAATAGCTATTATCATATAATGGCCATATAAGAAAAAAATGGGAAAAGGAGCAAATAAGCTTATCTTTATAAAAGCAGGCTTGCAAAAGAGGGGCCCATGTCCTGTGCAGTAATTCTTCCACCATTAGCTGAAGCTGCCAAATCTTGAATGAGGAAGTGATATTGTTAAAATGCATAACAACACCCTCAAGCAACTACCAGTCAAATGAGATAACAGTGATAATATTTTTTAAAGGAAAAGACTAGCTAAAGCCTTGCACTGAGACCAATATCTTAATCTTATCAGCATTTGGTTCAACATGTACTACCCAAATCTCTGCACAGAAACATCTATCAGTTTTAATGTGGTGCCATAAGTTGCATTTTGCTACAGCTTTTGAAACTAAGATGTCTATCAAAACATTAATCACCCAGGAGCAGTACTTCATTCACTTCTACGTTTAAAAGCACAAAGTTAACAAACTGCTTCTTACAGAAATCTATAGTGCAAATAACTATTTTAAGTGCTGCTATTCTTTTGCATTCCATTTCCTATTCCTTATCATTGCTCTTTATCTGCTTGTCCACTGTTTTATCTTCAGTCTAGTTTGGAAGCTTCTTGCTGTACAAGGAAATACAAGCATATTCTCTGTAATTAAACATGTACTAGCCATACTCCAAAGTTTCAGTATGGTCAAAAGCTAGTGCTCTCTTTTACTGTAACCCTTAAATATTGGGACCTAATTCCAATATTCTTTATTACATCATACTCTTATGCTGTACTGATAATGTCTGCCTCAAATACCTGAAGTGCTGCAGACTCTCTTCTGGAGGCCAGTTTACGTTACCTGAGGCCAATGGCAGAATGTCTCCTGCAAGGAACACAACTGAGCCCACAGCTGCCCTTGTATCCCTTCCCCATTTGAAGGGCAGAACATAGGATATCAGCCACCTCCTCGTTAATTCATCTGATGCATCACTGCTTTTCCCCACCATTTTTGCAGTCCCTTCTCAAAACCAGGTAAAAGATGACAGACCTACAAAACAGGGCTGGTCACACCAGTTCTTCATCACTCAGACAACAGTTACATGAAGGGTATCACAACAATAAGAATTCCAGGTTTACTTGGGACTCTTCTGCAGCTGTCTCAGTGTATGTGACTGTTTATTAAAAATATTGCCAATATAAGAAAGCTGGATATAAAGGATATAAAGAACATGAAAATGGAACATCATACTTGAGTACAGTAAGACAGAGTCATTGGGCAACTGTACATTCCTGTTAACAATGCCTCTGCCTCCTCTACCTGTAGCTTGAAACAGATATAGCCAAGACTGAAAAGCATTTCTAAATGCCTTGAAATTCTCCATTGTAAACCAGTGTGTATGCGTTTAAGTACTAATCTATAAGTGAAGTTGATGTTGCAGAGAGACATTTTTAGAATATTTCATGTATGATTTTGCACATATATAACATTAAAGTAAATCTTCCTTTTCAAAACTCATTCATATGTCACCGTCACTCCCCTGCTAGATGATGTGCAGTGTCAATGAATACACCCACACTCAGGAGGACAGCAAAAAAATCCACAAGTGGAGAAACTTCTTTCATTGTCTGGCAACACAGAATTCATAAAGCACAAACTGTAAACAGCTGCCTATCAGCTTCTATCAGCAACAGTATCAAAAACAGATGGCAAAGGTCAAGTCAAAGTTTATTGACAATGATGAACTTGGACAAGCTCTATTAAATTACTTCTTCCTTTAAGGTGTATGTGATCAAAGCAGCAGAGAGATTTTCACTCAGTCACATAACAAGCTATTTGTTGAGATTGAAACATCTGGTCAATATCTTCTAACACTGCAATTTCATGCACAGTTAGCAATAGGGTACATTTCTTTTCTTCTTCTTACAGGGTCCATAAGGGTGGCACATATGGCTGATCATTTCATTCAAAAAGGTTTCAATTCCAGGCATTACATACAATTGTCTCTATGCTTTATAGTATTTTAAGTCTACCTACCATCGTTTTCCATCATCACTGCTGTCTGCTCTACTCTTTGCTATAAAAGCCCACAAATATGACAGAGCACTTAAAGCTTAACAGCTTTTGACTACTGGAGTAAGAAAGCAGTTAAGGCAAGGGAGTTTTAAAAGTGGCAGGTCTTCATCTATCTGTTGTCAAGAATTCCCAATGCATTAAACTATTTACCAAAGCTCTAGTAATACAGATTATAATTTCTGTTGTAATAGCAAATCTTCCATTTAAAAGGCATCCCAGAGCAATTAGAAATCACCCTTTTCACTAATTTATAAATGATTACACATTTTACAAACATAACATACATTATATTTCAAGGGAATGTAAGATAATTATAAAAATATGATGAAACATAATCCCTATTCTCAATCTGAAACAGCAAAAAGATAAAATGCTATCTACCCCAAAGGCTGAGAAATGCTTGCCTTTAAAATTATGCATCTATGTTGCCACAGCAACAAGTAGTGAATAATGGAAAATGTACTTCACTTTTCCGTTCCTAAATCCCAATCTTTTTGGTCAAAAAAAGGAGGGCTAGTTTCATGTAGCATGCCTAAAGAAAGTACAATTCAAAGAATCTTCAGCTACTACTAAACAGACTCCAGTTTTATTCAGTTAATGGTTGATTTCAACATCTCATTCCTACAGTGACTGATTTCACACAGTATCTGAACCTTGAAAGTTTACCTAGCAGTTAAAGGAAGACACTAATTCTAAAACTCCACACTATAATTATACATTGTGCCCAGATGTTGCACCAAAGGCAAAATAGAGGGGTGGGCTGGGAAAGAAGAAGGTAGATAATCTCCATGTGGGAAAAATGTACAAAATGCTTGAGCAGAGACATCAGACATCCCTCAGAGATGTCCATGGAGATGTCTGGGAGTATTTTGAATTTCAGCAGTATGACATCAATTCATTAAATTTGTTCAGAAGGAATAGGATACACAACCTAGATCTAACAAAAAATAAAAATAAAAATCATAGTAGTCCACTAGAAACGGATCGGTTTCATGGAAATGCCAAGATAAGGCTTATAAATAACAGATTACAGATTGCAAACATAAGCCTAAATCACAAAGACAAACAATCCAGTCAAGAAAGAAACTAACTAGCACTAACATTACTGGTGTAGAAATTAAGTAGTTAGACAGATTCTAACTGGGTTTTTTGATAGGGGTTCAAAGGAAAAAAGCTTTAGGAGCTCCAAACAAATTCAGAACAGATGGGATTAGCACTAATAAATTGCAACCTTTTTTCAAAGAGAAACAAAATAACCACACCCAGTAAGCAAAGAGTGTAAATTCAGCCTTAACTTGATTGTACATATACAGAAAGGCTTATAGCATTCTGGTGGAACATTCTACCTAAGCTGATAAGAAGTTTATTTCTTTCAGAGTTAATAAAAAAGCTTCTTCAGAAGAGATTAGAAGAAGAGAAGTTTTACAAAAAGGATTAAAAAAAAAAAATCCTGTGTCTCTCCTCAAACTTCAAGGCTTTCTCTTACTAGACTAGGAGTACTCTGAATGACTAAGACAAAACATTGGAAAGGTTATATAAGGCTTGGAGTCGATCCCATTAGAAATTAGTATTTCAGGATTGGTATCTCCTAAGACTTACACCACATACTTCATCTATAGTTCAACACAGAAACACTCCCCCTCCAAGGTTCAATATTCTTAAGGAATGATCCCTCTTCTAAGAAAGAAAAATGTGAACCAACTGAAAAAGTACTGCCTTAGGACAGGCAAATCCCAGAAAAGCCTCTGGATTCCTCGTGTGTGACTTCCAACCACATTTAGTTAGAAATGCTCTGTGTCCACCAGAAGCTGTAACTGGAACAGACCAGGCTGAGATTCCAGGGGAATACTGGATCCACAGTGTCCATGTGAACAATGCTTTGGAGGTGAATTGATACATGCTCTCACAAACTGCCATAGTATTCCCAACAGAAAGTACTCCCTTTAAAAATAAAATGCTTTATGTTATTGAAATAAATCCATTAAGTTCAATACTACACGTACAAACAACAGGTGCCTTTAACAGTTCAAAAAGGAACAAGAAACTTTGGATAAAGTATACGCTTCCACATTTCTAAATTGCCAAACTAGATATAAAATCCATACAGAATATTAGCTGCACGACTAATTGTTGTTTATTGCTACACTGCCATCCAGAAGTCTGCATGAATGGTTGCTGCATGCACCACTCCATTCTGGTGGGTTCCCGTGCAGCGGAGGTCCAACAGGCCCTGTGCACACAGCCTGGAATGCCACGCTCCCACACAGCTGGCCGGGTGTGGCCGAAGCCCCGGGGACTGCCCACGCAAACATGCACACACGTGGTGAGCACAGCCACGAAAGAGAAGGACTGCCCCAGGCACGCTGGGTGCACCACACCGCCCCAGCTCCTGCTCCGCCCCAGCAGAATGGGAGCGAAATTCTGTAGCCCAGCGTAGAAGACCTTCTGTAGGTCCCTATGTGAGATGCTCAGCTAATCACTTCGGGGAGAAGACGGCATGCTGTTCCTGCACTGTACTGAACATTATCCACTCACTTAAACAGATGGAGGTTTATTCTATTCCCCAATAACTGAATAATTGAACTATTTCTTCATTTCTTAAGCATATAAATACTGTATTGTATTCACTACAGTTCACAAGAATCCCTTTTTGCCTTGCAAGCTTTGTCCGTAATGCCTCTAGATTTGCTGTGGTGGGACAAGTAATACCTTTGTCAAAATAATTTAAGAAGGTTTCTATCAGCTGTAGTCTGAAAGATATCCCACTCTGACTCCTAAGATATATACATATTAAAAAAAAAAAAGGCAAAATACAATTACTTACTATAGTTTTTGATTACTTTCAAACTGATGTATTCCTTCCCTCATGGTAATTTTTATCTTTAATAGTAACAAATCTATTTTTTTCTAAAAAAAAATTATTTTAACAAAATTTATTACAGAAGTCTCATATAATTATTTAGAGTCGAAAGTAGTGCTTGACAATACCTGAATTTCTTGGCACGTAGCTCAAACACTCCAGTAAGTTCAAATAATTTTCACAGAACAGATAATTTAGTTGCCAACTCCTGTGTACTTCTGAAAAAGAACTGCAAATTGCTCTTAAATTTGTTTTTTTCCTGAATTCAATGACTGCTAAGACACTTGACATTTGACTCCCACGATCAGCTCAGCCTCAGCACTAAACTCCAAGACCTAATTTGGCAGGAGTGAAAGGCAAAGGAAACCTTACATTTCCTAGAATGCTGGTTTTGATTCAAAAGAGAGTCAAGTTTTTGGCTGTTGGCTTAAAAAAAAAAAAAATCACTGAATTGAACTTGATGAACTTTATTTTATCTTTTGTACAACAGGAAGCATTTTACTTACACTCTAAAATCAAAATCAACAGAAAGAAGAAATGCATACATGGAAAACTGAGAAGCTGCTTTGCTAGTGACTGTACAGCCCTGATCCAGTCAATATTCTTTGAGTCCGATGTGTTTTGAAGTTAATGATCTCCTTTTCCAGTTTCCTCTGAGAAGCTGGAAAGCCCTGACCTGTTTGGGATCTCAATTAATCCAGTTTTACGTTGATGCAAATTTATTCACTTCAGATTTGTGCATGATTTATGCAAACGAAATCACATCCATACTTAGTATGACCCTGTATATATTAAATTTATTTTTTATTTTACCTAAAGAAGTATCTGCAACTATGTGTGGACAGCTTCATTATTTCAACAACTTAAAAAAACCTATTCAATATCATCTTCTACAATGCTTGTACTGATCATTATCAAACTATATTTCAAAAGAACTATATCAAGGATTGACAGCCGGTGCAGGAGATGCCTAAGAAGTACCACTTGAAGAGTTTAAAGTAAAATAAGGAACCAATGTCTCATCTGCATTTAAGCATGTACAATTGTAACATGTCAAATTTGGAAAAACAACAATTTATGAAACAGAATATGGAGTACCATGCCTTTCATTTTTATCATGAAAATGGCAAAAAAAGAATAAATTATAATCAGAATTCCTCTAAGGATAACAAACTATAGTGATTTGGTTTTAAAAGAAGCAAATAGAGCTTTGCTTTAAAATATGTTCTCAATATTCATGTTGCAGGAAAATGTCTTTAAGCATCTGCCTTGTGTACTCAGGTTTGCTGAATATCAGGTAAATCGCCTGTCAAATCACTCAAATACCATAAACTCCTAAATAACCACAAGTGACCTTTACAAATATTTAACTTCCTGATGAGCATTTCAGTTCAGTCTTACAACACTAGCGGTAACAGATCATTTAACTATAGACAAAACCAGCATCTCTGAAAATGTACTTATCTTCTACCCACTGAATTCAGAATTTTCTCATTTACTTTTTTCTATATTTTGGAATGCTTGCTATTCATGAAGATTTTACTATGAGGGGAAATTCACAACTTAATTTCACAAAGTGAAAGATGGAAGGGCTGTCACTGAGGAAAGAAAAAAGAAATAAAAAATATACAGAGGGTACTGTATATTTCAAAGCATACTCTAGGACTTTTTCGTTTCTACCAGCATCATAAGCAGTAACTGTTTAAAAAAAAAAGTTAATGAAAAGTCTTGTGGCCAAAATTTGGTGTGATACACTCTGGGCCTGTACATGTCATAAGGAGAGCCAGTGCTATTAAATGACGCAGAACTCTTCAGCTGATGCACTGGGAATACAGGGGATTTGGTAATTGCTATACATTCTGATTTTATAATAAATCTCAAAATGTCTCCATCTGAGCACATATACCAGTTCATTTACTTTTAAAAGAAATACTTTTATGTATGCTTTATAGAAGAAGATATAAAAAGTCTAAGCAATAATGACATTCAACAAACTGTTGTTTTCTGTTCAGGGGCATTTGCTGCTTTCAGCAGCATCGGGTAAGCCAACAATCCCATACCTGCCTTGCACCGGGGGCGTGATATGTTGATCGCGAACCCTCAAGATGCAACATATTAGACAGTGTGCACTTCATCTGAAACCCTAACTGCATTTGCGCTGATTGATTTGGATCTAAAATTACCACAGTATTACTTTGTTGGTTTATATCATCTTTTTCTGTACAGCACAAAATCTACTATATTGAAAGTGAACAAGTATAAATCCATTTAACTTCTCAGGATAACTAAAATCAAGTAATTTTGGACTATAAATATCCTGAGATACTTTACTTCTCAGAAAGATAAAAACTGCAACGTCATTTTAAGGATTCTGTCTGGAGTTTTTGGTTATTCTCATTACTGTTAGCTGTGCTACTAGTAATAATTACATCATTACATGATTTCCCATGGATAACAACTTGTAATTCCAGCTACTAGTTCTTACAGAGGAGCACAGTAGATTAGGAGGCTGTCAAGATGACAAAATGACATCAAATGCAAATTTGTTTCTTTAATACAGCAAGCAAGATTTGGAAATGCTACTTAAAACAGAAGCAGCAAACTAGCTTCAGGCACCAAATGCATGCTTCAGGCAGCAAATGTACAAAAAATGCTAATACATGAGAATGTCTGAATCAACAAAAAAAAAAAAATTCTATCTAAAATTCATTAAGAGGGGAGTCTGTCAATAAATCAACTGAAAGATAAGGACAAGTATCAATATTAAAACACAGCAGCTATAATGAAGATAAAATTGTTTCCTTTATGTAAAAGCTAACAAGTTATGATATAAAAGGTTAACTCATTAGTCCCTATTTTTAATTTTCCAGAACAAATCCCTAAGCATTTCAGATACTTTTAAACTAAAAGCCTATTTTCTGCTCATATTTATTTTGATGGTATCTGACTGATACGAGTGGGATTATACCAGCATGGATGAAAAGAGAATTTGGTCCTATTATCCTAATTCGGTTGGTAAACTGTTAGTTGTTATACACAGTGTATGACTATACAAAATTATGTCTTCAGGACAGAAATACATCGCTCTATTAGTGGGCTGTGAGGACATTCATTAGTAACTGTAAAACAATTTGAAACTGAACAGGCCAGATCAATGCCAGACGCTGTCATGAAAATACTGCCTATTCATATGATTTCAAAGGCAGCATCACCACTTTTTATTTCTAAGAGAAATATGTTTCTTTTTACCAGCTGAGGTACAAAAACTTCTTCTATAAAACCAAAGTAATTTAATATTAGAAAGAGCAAGCTGAAATTAAGTTAGACCATCCAGGTATTAACAAATTTTTTTTCTGCAGAACCATTATTTTAACAACATTGAAAGCATTCATCCCTTTATTAACAACACTTAATTCACACTCTGGAAAATGCTGTATTATTCCAAATTGTTTTCATTAATACAGAAATGTGATTACTCTTATTTTGAGACAGTCTAAAACAGGACTGGACAAATTGCTATTGAAAGTGAAAAGCTGCCTATGACTGGCCAGTAGCAGCAGTGGCCAGTGACAGCGAATATCAGGTTTATGAAGAACATTCCAATACTCACCATTTATTTTAACACATATCAGTGCACAGGGGTTGCCTTAGGGATACAAGACAAGAGATGGCCAGGACGGGCACTCTCTAAGGTCTCACTCTCTAGGGGGAGGGTATGGATAGTGTACGCCTCATCGCATCACCTGACTAGGGACTAGTTACTACCACCACCATTGCTGCTATTTTTATAATTATTATTTGCTCTTTCTTTTGCTGTATTTTACTATTATTTTTCAGAAGAACAAGTGTAGCTGTCACACAAGAACAGAATGATGTTTATGAGACTGAAAGTCGTTATGTGGTAGGTTTCACATTAAACGAAATTTTAGAGGAGCAAGACGACCATCATCAACTTCTCAGAAGGCCTAACAAGTATTTACAATGTTTAAATTTAGCCTACTAAGGCAAATATTTCCATTGATGAAATCCAACATGGTAATGAAGAGTCTTCAGACCTCTCCAGTTTTCTCCCAGAAGTGTACATCCACTCAGAATTTTGCTATACAAATAAACTCCATATAGGACAAGAATTGTCTTTCTTCATTCTGTTTCTATGGAAAACCTAACAAGACTGTGATTCCTTTTAGATCACATGAATACTCATAGACAAACACAAGGCAAATACGAAACAATACACTCCTTTAAAGGGTGAGTTAGAAATGAAGCCAAATTCAGCCAGTTCAAGTCAACCTCTTTAGTACCTGCTCCTATTTCACTACGACCCCCCAACCAATAGAAAGTTACAAAGGAAACAAGTATTACCAGCTTACAGCTAACTTTGTTAAGGGACCACTGTGCCCTGCCTGGTGGGTCTAAATCCAGATTTATTAATTCTTTAGTTGCTCCCTCAAACAGGAGAAATAATTGCCATAGTGAGGCTTCCTTCCAGATTTAGTGATACTAAAAGCTCTCACCCTTTAGGAGCAATACTTTTGAGTAGTTGCCTCTCCACAACAGAGTCCCATTCCCAGCGTGCTGTCTTCTAGAACTTTTTACACACAAGCCAGAATGAACACTTGATTTTCCAAAATTTATTGTTAAAATCCATGCCTAACCCAATATTTTAACATTTTGGAAAGTTTATGGTGATAAATGTAGGAAAACAATGCTGTTACAGTCATTCCTGAAATTAAATATGACTTACAATATTAATCATGTCAACTTTTTCTTTTCTTCCTCTGCTAAAAGCCAAAAGTAGCATTCTTAAGTCAAGGAATTGCATCCAATTTTCTTGCTAATCCATTTCCCATTTTAACAATTTCTCAAGTCTGAACAAAAAAAAAATGTTAAAAAATGAGAGCTAGGAAATACATCAAAAGAGATCATTGGCTGTTTCAGAATGAGGTTTTAAAAAGACAACAATTCTACAGTAGTGAATTGCACATTCAAATGACATCAATGTAGAATGCTGTAAAACTCCTTTTAACCCCAACCTCACTAGAAATCACTCACACCTAGCCAACTCCAGGTGATACATTAAGCTAAACTCCTCCACCCCACAACCTCCAAAATAACAAAACCAAAACAAAGCCAACTAAAAAACCCAAACCAAACTAACAAAACACAAAACAAATCTCAACACTGAAGTCTAACACAGAAGTCTAAGTTTTTTCCACAAATGCTTTGAACTCCTTAAAACAAACAAAAATCCTCTTCAATTGTTACCAAACTGCCTGTCCACATCAGTGCCAGTTTGCCCATAGCAAGTGTAGAATTAGCAGAATGTATTCCTGTACACTGAGAAAGAGCTAAAACAGAGAAAAGAAATTTCAGGGAGAATTCTACAGCACAGCAATGAATTGTGACAACTGGCAGTGTGCAGTGAGAAATCCCACTTAGAGAGTATTAATAACTTCTATCAAGTATGTAGAAATCAGCTGATTTATGGAATTTGGCGTTTAACACTGCACATGAAATTTCTATTAAGAGAGAAATCCAGAGTTTTGTTAAGATGTAAACTACCTTAAAATAAGGAAGCACTTATAATTACAGCACACATGACTGAGCATTATAGAGTCATTCTGTATTTTATTTTGTCACTTTAACAGCTTAAGTACATCTCAAGATGTACCTTCTTTATAGTAATACACAGCTTTTGTACAATCACCTCTTTATGGTAGGGGAGTACTTTTAGCTCACTTAGAAGCATGTCACTAGAAGACCACGTTAACTTAGCTGCTTTCCACAGTAAAAATTCTACTTTTCTGTCTAGGTGAGTGCACCACCCAAAAACTTCCTACTGTAGCTACAAATTACAAATTGCTCTCCCTTGAACAACATACTACTCCAAGATAAGGTCTTCTTGAACTGTAGTAATGAAACTAATGTACCTGGAAGAAAATCAAGCTATTGTTACTATTACGCAGCTAAAATTTGTTTGGTCAATCACAGTAAGTTGTTCCCAGGCATGCATATAAAAATGTCCTGCTTTCATCAGGACACATAAACTCTTCAGCATACCCCTAGAAATTTAAACGAAAGGTGAGCATTGAGAAGGCATCATGAAGCAATTTACATTTCTATGTTTTAACTCCAGTAAAAGCCTAAAATTTGGTTCAGAAAAGACAGTAGATAATAACATTTCCTTCACTATAATGTTTTTCAAACCAAAAAGAAAAGACATTCTGCTTATTCAGAATTGGCTAAAATAGTCGCCTAAGTCAAGCAATAAATACTATATATGGAACCAATATTATCTGTGCTATTTACTGTGTTCTGAAGACAATATCTACGAGAAAGCTCAGCAAAGATGGAACTGCACCTAATATTTGAAAACAAAATTACTTCAGGTTGGACATCAGGAAGAACTTTTTCACTGGAAGGGTGGTTAACATTGGAACAGGCTGCCCAGGGAGGTGGGGGAATCACCATCCCTGGAGGTGGGTCAAGAAATGATGGGATGTGGCACTCAGAGCTATGGTTTAGTTGGCAAGGTGGTGTTGGGTGAAAGAGTGGACTCAGTCTTGGAGGTCTTTTCCAACCATAATGCTTCCATGATTCTAAATATGCAGTCTGAGATCTGGATCACTAGGGAAAGCCCTCTACAGGCACTGTAACAGGAACTACTGGTTATCTTCTACACAAATTCTAGGGTACTACAGCATACTGTGAAAAATAAAAAATTTTAAAGCCACTCTACCCACAAATACATTCCACACACCCTCCTCCCCCCCAAATATTACAGCTGCACTCAAGAAGGCATTCACATTTAGATTCAGACATTATTTAAAGTAACGGATGCACTGTGCAGAGAAGACCACATTACAAAACTTTCAGAACAGCCAAAATAAGTGGATTAGTTTCTGTTCCATAGCGGGGTGTAGAATAGAGCCAAACAAGAATTCCAACTACCCCTAACTATGTGGCTCGCCATACAGAAAATAGAAAAAACAAACACAACACTGTTAACACCAAATGAAGCAGAAGAAGGGGTTTGAATACATAACTCAGTGGTTCTCTTAATTAAAGTTCTCAGACTATTTTTGTGAGTAAGTCTTAATGAGGTTACTATAATCATGTTAGATGCCAAAATAGCTGGCAAAAACAAGTCAGGTATTTCTTTATAAGCAACCTTCCAAAAAGCTCTCCTCTCAGCTTTTTTAATTGCACAAATAAACTAAGTTTCTTTTAGATCTCACAGGATCGCTAACAAAATTTTACTACTTTTGCTATGCTATACATTCACCGTAATCATACAGCAAGTATACAAAAAATAACTGATCTTCTAATAGCTCTGCCTTGGCAAATCAACAGGTTTCTGAACAGTACAAAGTAAACTAGTCTACCACTCTAATTTTATTTTTCCCCTTTGCATCTAATGATCACATTTCAGTAACTAACGAACCAAACACAGCTTAATTAATTCCTTTACTGCATTGAGAAGTTATTCTACTCTTGACATTCAGGCATAACTCCCGTTAATGTTAATGGAAGTTACACATGTTTATCACAGTGACAATGAACTCTTTTAGAAACACAGTACAGGTCTGCAGGCAAGTGTGAAGATGCTTTGATAATACACCGACTCCAGCACAGAAAAGGTGTATGCTTCAGAACCTGAACTATTTAGTCACAGCACAGAGGGCTCCAAGGGGGTATAGCCATGGTAACTGTTGCAAACTACTTCTGTTTTAAACAGTTTAACTCTTTAATATGAGGGTCATACAGAGAAACACTGAAGAGAAATTTTGTCGTAACTTTAAGCTATTTGTATACACTAGCTTAAATTTAAGGTATTAGAGAGTGTCCAAAGAAGCGCTAAGAAGATGATGAAGGACCTTGAAGAGAAGCCACATGAGGAGTGGCTCAGATCACTTGGTCTGTTCAGCCTGGAGAAGAGGAGACTGAGAGGAGACCGCATTGCAGTTACAACTTCCTTGTGAGGGGAAGAGGAGGGGCAGGCACTGATCTCTTCACTCCTGTGGCCAGTGACAGGACTCGAGGGAACAGCATGAAACTGAGTCAGGGGAGGTTTAAGTTGGATATCATGAAAAGGTTTTTCACCCAGAGAGTGGTTGAGTACTGGAACAGCCTCCTCAGGATCAAGCCTGACAGAGTTCAAGTGTTTGGACAATGCTCTCAGGCACATGGTGTAGGTTGTCCTGTGCAGAGCTCAGTGATCCTTGTGGGTGGGTCCCTTCCAAACCAGGTTATTCTATGAACTTCAAAAGTGTTAAGAAAACACATCTGGTAGCTTTGAAGAATAGGAAAAGATCATATGATGGGACCAAAAGGACAATAATTACAGGTGGGCGGATCTGCAGTTCTGAGGAACAAATTCTGTATGTGCAATACATGTATGCAACAAGGTCTCGAGGAAGAGGTAGAACTGGTGCTGGGCAGAAGAAGCTGCAGTGATTTATCATATGAAGACTGCGTATATTAAGATGCCATAATGTTCTACACACTAAAGTAAGTAAATTCAAGAGTTTGACACTGAATTCAATTTGGCTAATGGAAGCTTACCTACAAATATCCCCTATTTTTCTTTAATCTGCAATTTGTGCTTTTGATTCTTTTATTATTTCTTCAGTCTGGAATACTGGGCAGAGTAAAACAGAGTAAAAAAGGCTATACAGTGGGTGAAAAACTGTGCCTTTAGATTTCCTAAATTTAAGTTTTCATAATAAATTATACCTAATAGATTTTTAAATACTTCATAAAAACTACGACACCCATGTTCAATTTTACAGCTACAGTTTGTATAATCTCAAGTTATTTTTAAAACACTGAATAGAAGACTGGATTGTTTCAGCCACAAAAGAAAAGTTTCTTTGAAAGACTGCCAAAAATACTTTCATAGCTGATATGAAGCTGACACATTAACCTGCTAAATGTTTGTGGAAGTACTAATGACTAAGCAAGGGATATCAAAGACAGAGAATAAAAGAACAAACAGCTGCTGCCAGCACTTGGCATTCCATTCTGCTATCATAGCTCATATGACTGGCAAAGGAAGTTACACCTACTTTATAATAATAATACTACATTTTGCAAAGACTTCTAGATGGAAGTATTCCAGCACTCAATTTTCCAAAAGGTGTTGTATGATTCATTAGAAAGATCAAAATAAAACACACTACTACTGTAACTGCAACACTTCAGAGAATTATAAAAAATAATGCATCGAGATTAGCAGTCTGCTAAGATATCTACTCAGTACTATTTTGATGCTGATATACTTTTTATTATTATCTGATTTTGATCTGGTTGAAAGCATTCAGTTTAAATACATATTAATGACCAACTGAGTTGGTGCTGAGCATTTTACTGAAGAATGTTTTTTTAAATACTATGATAGCATAAGAGCCAAATTTTAAATAGTCCATTCTACATTTGTAATGCTAGGAAATATTAAAAATGTCAGTGGACTATCCACTGAAAACACATGGAAGTTCAACATTTAAGAGCTACTTAGAGCTTTCAAAATTCCCCAAAGATCACGACTTCCATAAAAAGTCAATAAAATGTGGAGTTTCTACTTTACTTTTATTACTGGTCTAGTAACTACTCAATGTAATATGAACCATACCTGTCTATGATGATCAATATTTATAACTTATATTAATTTTTACCCAGTATGGTAGTCTTGATCATATTTTTGCTTATATCTTCAACATTCAGTAGATTTCAAGTACTGATTGTAACAATAGTTATATTTAAATAAAAAAGCTGTTTCAGAATATGTTGTTGCAAACCTCTTGATAATGAAGATGACAGCAAGCGCCATCATAAACTAGAAAACGTTATACAGAAGTTGACCTTAAATCCATTTGAGTTACTAAAACAGATTAAATTGGTCAGAGAGAAGTGGTTTAACAGACTAGGACAATATAAATTATATGAAATGTACACTCTCAAGTAATACAAAGAGTTTGTTTCCAGCAGATGAACATAATACACTAAAAACTCCTCACAGAGAAGTAAATTTAAAAATTTCAAAAATTAAAAAAAAAATTTAATTTAAAAAAGATTACTTTTAAAATATGAAAACACTAGTTAAACACGCTGTCCCAAAGTACAAAAAAATGTTTCCTTAAATCTTTCTTTGTGGAACTTACACTGTGAATGAGCATTCACAAATACTGCCTTCAGTGTCTTTGACTCAGAATATAAATAGAATCACAGTATCATAAATATTTAAGTAAATGAATACACAAAAAATCCCCAGGGGGAAAAAAAAAATTATTTGTTTCATGTACTTATTTCTCAATACCTTCCTCTTAGGAAGCAACAGTCTAGGGATGTCTTATCCACAAAAGCACTATCATCCCAATGTGCTTAATTAGGTCTTGATTGGGAACTAGGCAGGAGAGTAATAATGAGCTACATATATTTATTCTACTTAAGTATTTGCACCATGCATGTTTACTAATGTAAAAATTGATAAAATGATAATTCATATTCAAACACAAGGCACTAGAGGAAATGGGAGACAGCTTTACTCCTTGTTGAACACACCTAAGGAAATGAATCAAATCCCTCTTTCCATTATGAAAAATGGGCAGGCTTCCGCTTGGATAAGGCAAAAGCAGTGAGTTTACAAAGGACTGAACCTGATGTCTCTGGAAGGCTTCGCAGGGCACAGTAAGTAACGCCAACAGTCACTGGTGCTCCTGGGAGAAGGTGGCTGGGCAGAGCCAGGTTCAGGTGTGTGTGCTGCATGGAGGGACTGCTGGCAGCACCTCATCACTCACCCTGTCCCACTCCCATCTCAGCTGCACGCTCCACTCTGTCTGCCTCATGCCAGCTCCAGCAAAGGCTTCCGAGGCTTCTCCCAGAGAGGCAACAACCACTTCTTGCGTATGTATTTCCATAATAATTGTTTACTGTACTGTGTCCAACAGGTGCCTACATTTTGCCTTCCTACCAGTTTTCACTTCCACCTGACATGCCTTGTTTTCTGCCTGTATTCCAACACTGCAGCACACCATTTATGAGCATTTCAGGTAGGGAGGCACATAATTTCAAGTGGCTGCTTTATAAAGAGCATTCTAAAATAAAAGCCATGTTCACCTGCCTCACCAGCTTCTTGACTACCATCCCAAATCCCAAAAAATAAAGAATATTTCTTCAGACAACTTCTTTAACTATTAATAACAATAAAAATTAAAAAAACCAACAAAAACAAACAAAAAGCCCAAAACAAACCCTGTCTTAAGTAAACCAGCAAAGATTTTACACCAATCACTACCAAGTTTTTATCTCTGCAGTTAGGAAAGCTTTGGAAGTGTTTACTTCCAAAACATATAAATAACATTCATTCCAGGATTAAAATTATGTTCCAGATCAAAAACTTGAAAAATCACAGAGTTCTACTAAGTAAAACAATCAATCTGTCATTCAATTAAAACTATTAGAAATTTACATAGTTGATGAAGTAAGAACATGAAAAATATGCACAGAATTTTCAATACAGCTACTGGAAACATGATCAAGTACCTCACGTACCATTTCTTACAGAAAATGTCTGCTTCAGAGACTTACAGCTTTTTGCCCACAGGTATTAATTGGCATCTATAAAAAAATTATAGGATACAATAGATTGACTACTGAAATACCATGTACTGCAAATATGGGGAGCAAGAAATAGCTCTTATACTTGAGAAAAGGGAAAACATGATACGGGTAACTGAAGAAGTACAACATGACCTCGACATCATGCAAGATTACAGGCACTCTTCTTGAATAGCTGAACAAAACATATGGAAGTAAAAGTGAGGAAACTGTCACATGGACTTCCTAAGGGTAGATTATGCCACACAAATCTAATGTTTGTCTTTGATATTTAATATATCTGGACTTAAGTATCTGATTTAATGCTACAGACGGAACTACTAATGAAGCTGCAGAAATTGAAATTGGTAGTATACAAATCCGAGAAAGTTACAGGCAGTAGTGCCTGGATATGGGTTAATAATTGACTACAACAACCCCATTTCCCCCCAAAAAAAGACAAAAAAACTCAAACCTGAAAACAACTAACAGAGCATTTCCAACATCAAAAGTGAACTATTAAGTCCATTGTAAGCACCCTTGTTATGAGTACAACCAGAAATAGTCTGGTCACTGTTTTCAGAACAGAAAAATAAAAATTAAATAGAACAGTAAGATCACAAGAATGCAGAGGTTATAGAGGGATCCTAAAATGGTTTAGCTTTGTATAGACTAATAAAAAGTATGGCAAAGATTTTATACATTAGATTATGCATCTTTCTACAATGAGATTACTAGCTCAGTGAATGATGGCAGCTTAAGGGATGTTGTTCATCTTGACTCCAGCAAGGCTTTCGACCGCTTCTCTCTCAACGTTCTCAAATGAAGTATGGCCTATGTAAACGGACAGGGAAGTGGACTGAAAACCATCTGAACTTCTAGGCTCAAAGGGTTGCAATCAGTCCAGTAAATTCAGCTAGAGACCAGTGACTGGCGGTGTTACCCAG
The DNA here is from genome assembly GCA_035222235.1 of Margarornis squamiger. Taxonomy (NCBI): domain Eukaryota; kingdom Metazoa; phylum Chordata; class Aves; order Passeriformes; family Furnariidae; genus Margarornis; species Margarornis squamiger. The sequence continues at coordinate 14,484,478 of JAWWTY010000158.1, forward strand.
GGACTGATACGGAGGACAACACATCTTCACTAAGGACGTGGATGACAGGCACCCTCAGTACACTTGGAGACAACACAACTGCAAGGAGTGTCTGACAGACCAGACAGTTGAGGGTGACTTCAATAGGCAGGAGAATGGGTCAACAGCAATCTTATGAAGTTCAGCAACAGCAACCAAAAAGTCCTGCTTCTGGGGCACAATAGTACCCCTTCACCAGGACAGGTTGGGCAGAAAGCTCCTTTTGCAAAAAAACCCAAAACACATGGAGGCCCTAATGGACAAGTCAAACATGATGCATCAATGCACCCTTGCAAGAAAGACTACCAACAGCATCCTGGGGCTGCATTAGGAAAAACACTGCAAGCAGGTCAAGGGAGGTGATTCATCCTGTCTCCTCAGCAGGACACACCCGACTGAGCCCAGTGAAGGGCCACTAAAATGATTAGTGGATTGGCACATCTGTCACGAGGAGAGGCTGAGAGAGATGGGGCTGGTAATCCAGGAGAAGGTTCGGTAGAGGTCTTACCAAGGTGTATAAATAGATTGTGGGAGGCAGCAAGGAAGACAAAGCCAAGCTGTTTACAGTGCTGCCTGCCCAGTGAGAGGACGAGAGGCAATGAGCACAAACTGAAATAAAGAAAATTCTATTTAAGCATAACAAAAACACTGTTTTACTGTGAGAATGGTTGAAAGCTCTCACAGGTTTCCCAGAGAACCTATGGAGACTCTATCCTTGAAGTCATGCAAAACCTGACAGTACACAGCAACCTCCTTTATCTGATCCTCAGCAATGTCGCAATTCTGTGTAAACACAAAAATAGCTACTTCAAGGAGAATCTTGACACAAACATGGAAGCAAATTATCCAAGAAACACATAGAACACAAATTACAATATTACCTACTTTGGAACAGCTTTTTAGAAAAAGCAGGGGAGGGTAGAAAACCAATCAGATGGTTTTTAGATGAAGCTGACAAATTTGTGTAGGGGAGTACAAGGCATAAATGCCTGTGGTATCTAGACAACTTCAGGTGTTTCTTTCTAAGAGAAAGGTAACTTCATGCCTCACATCTGCAGCTACCATAATTCCCTGAGTATGTACACAATGGAGCACCCACTATTGCGGTCTCCAGAGATGTGCAGCCATCTTTAAAGCAGTCCCAAATTAAGTGAATCTTGTTCTGTATTAAATGAAATTTCCTCTTCAGACAATTATACGGTTTACATTTACATAGCATGCTAAATTCTTTCTTTAGGCAACATTAAACAGAAAATTTAAATTAATGAATAATTCCAAAACTAAGAGCAAGTTGTCTGTGTCTCACATGACATCTTTGATGTTTACAGAGAGTGACAGGATTGCAGTCTGACAACTTGCAAAGCCTCCAGAAGCCAAATTAATTGTAAGTGCTCGTATTAACTTAAGTAACTGTGACTGTGGCCAGTAAAAGTACCTTAGACTTTACTTGTTTTACCTTAGAAACATTCTAATTAACACACCTTGAGAATAAATGAAAATGGTAATTAAAGAAACCAAAACCAACCAACTTCTGACTCCAAAAACACTGAAGTCCAAAACTTGTATTAGGATTTTTTTAAATGCCTGCATTTACTATGATTTCTGCACTTAAAGGTAAAACCCTGAGCAAATAAGCAACAGCTATGAGACGTTAATTTTCAAATCTAAACCTGCAAAGGTTGAAACACTTAGAGCATGCTATGTCACCTCTCCTTGACCTCTGGGTCTCAAGATCAATGTATATAAGAAGCCTATCTTTTGCTTAATCTGTTTTATTCCAAAGCAACTTCAGCGCTCTACCAACCATGGCATATCACAGAATTTCTGAGCAACTAATTGCATGGCAACAAGCAATAAAACATACTACTGAATAAACATTCAAAACCTACATCAATCAAGATTTTACTTTTTTATTTTGAACATATCAGCAAGTTCTCAATTTAGCATATGACTGTAATAAAGGATGTATCAAACAATTTATGGCATGGAATAATAACTACTGGTCATTATCAAGTATTTTTCATGCACAAAACCCCAAGTTTCTACAGACCTCAGTTTAAAATTCTTTTTTCCACTGAGGTGCATTCAAATACAGCAGCCTATGGAGCTATCCTGCCCTCTCACTTGGCAGTTTTTAACTGTTATCACTAAATTTCCTCTCTTGTAAACAGCAGCTGTCCACACAATACACAAAATTACATTGTCATTATTTTGAAATGGCAGGATTTTATTACACATTACTTAAAAATTTGACCTATGTTGGCATTCAACATATGCTCTTTGTTGGCTTTTAAAAGTCACCCTACTTCAAATAGCGTAAATGGACTACTACAAAGTTAAGTAAAAATCTGAAGTTACTACTTTATCACAAGCCCTTCTAGCAAGCTTTTACTGTCCTCTGATCTTCCAAAATGAACATACAACACAAAGAAATTCCCCTTCCCTTCTCACCACACTTATGGATTATGTTCCATCTGATGCATAAACTACAAGTAACCAAGCAGTTTCTGAAATGACTGTTGTGACGTTTCCATACTTACTGTTTCTGAATTTAAAACGTTCATAAAACACTTCAGAAAATGCTGAGGTACCTACCAGAATTTATATTTCCAAGGAGAATATATGGATACTCTAGCTACAGATGATGTGTTATTTATTCTTGCAAAATCAGAGCAGTAATTCTGCCAAGTATTTCATTTGGTAACATCCTGCATGGAAATACGTCAGAAAAGCAAATCTATAATAGATATAACCCAAAACACACTGCAAGTCAGGGAAAAAAAAAAAAAAAAAGGACCTTGCGAAATAAGAGCTATATTTAACTACTAAGAAGCCATGGGACAACTATATTTCACTTGAACTGATAAGACCACAAACATCTATTTTTTGACAACTAACATTTAGAAACTGACAATTCCTGTGTCTATCAATCTTTCATTTCTGTAACAATTCTTTGTAGCCACATTTTCAATCCTAAAAGAAGGAAGCAACTTAATTTTAAAGAATGTTTTCTTTTATTAGAAATAGCTTCTGTCAGCATTTCTTCACTGTGAGTCAAGACTCATAAAAATTTTCAAGACTACATGCCTAAATAACTGAAGTTCAGTATTAAATACACTGACCTACATGTTCAATGGTATTAGATTAATCAGTATCGCTAGACATTGGAGTTGAGATAAAATACTGCGTGCCAACACTGCAAGCAAGGTGCTCAGTGGCTCTGAGAGTTTCTGTGTGACCGTTTAACCAGAAGTGAACATGAAATCTTTCATGAGAAGCTCCTTTTCTCAAGTATGGTATAAACAATGATACTCTCTGACACAACAGAAATTGGCTGTATCAGACTCCCATTTGCCAGCAGGATAGAAGATTTACAGAACTGGGATCACAAAATTTGATTCTCGTTTAAACAGATTCAGGTTCTTCCAGCTTCACTGTTGGAGTTGGGACATAGCAGCATGCAAGAATCATTTCATACTCAAAATACAACTTCAGATGTTTATAAGCAGACCTGCAGACACCTAAATGGTTCAGAAGATAGGTACAAAAACTAAAAGGCAGGTATGCCCTTGTTCACTTGTGTGGATGCTAAAAACCAAATAAAAAGCCCCAGAATGGTACTTCAAGCAGAATCTGCAAATACTTAGATTAAAAATAAGGGAAGCCAGGGAAGTGCTAGCCAGCAGGCTGCCTGTTTGCCAGCTACCTGTGGTGTGGAAGTGTGCATCTCCATGACTTCTCAGGCCTTTTCCCACACAGATCTTAAGTGCAATCAAGCAAACATGTTCAGCATGAACATTTCTGGGGTATGCCACCCAATCTTATTCTTTTAAATTATAATAAACAGTAAAAAAAATTATTATAAACTCCAAAACAGGTGGTGAGTATTCTTTGTAAAAGTCACAAAACCACTCAAAAAAGTTGTGAAGTCAATTTGACTATCATCTGTGGCAAATCTAAATTCCTTTTTACTTAGTCCAAGAACTGAAATCAGCAAGTCCAACATAACTTTATTTGAATAATTTTCTGTGACATCAGGTAACTATAAGGAGAATTAATACTGAAAAACACATTTCTACTTCAATAATCTTCAGAGCTAGCTCCTATTCTGGCAAATGCACAGTATTAAAACCACAGTACCTCTTTCAGTAGCCCTGTGGGCTTCCTACCCTTCACGTTTTAATATTCAGTACAAAGTTAAGAGAGACATGATCCTATGCTCACTTCAGTTCCTTCTCTACTGCAAGTATATGAATAAGCTACTTCTTATCGTTCACTCTCTGCACTTCTAATGTTTCATACAAAAGTACTTAAAAACAAAATGAAGACACTGAGTATAATGCACTTAATCACTCTGATCTGTTATATGGCCCTCCTAGAAGAAAACTGCTTTCCTGTATGCATAAACAGATATCCCTATTGGATTTTTTCTTAATTGGTGCAAGAGAAACATGGGGTTTGGAAAAACAGAAGAAATAAGACTTATCCTGACCTGTATGCAACGATCTAAAATAATATGTAATTTTACTGCTTTTGAAAATGTAGTTAAGAAATAAAACTGATAAAAAGCAAGTAAAAACTGCATGCCACTGTTCTAGTTTTTTACTGAACTACCAATAACACGCACACTGAGAAAGATTGGTGTTGAAAAATTACTGCCTGCTAAAATGGATTTAGTACAAACCAGAATGCATAGTATAAAAGAAAATTGATCACTACTTACAGAGTGCTATAAATGAACACAGTGCTTTGCAGATAAACATTAACAGGGTTCCTTCCCCTTAAGAGTGTATAATTGAACTCAAATGGGATACTCTGAGTGACAATTAAGGTTTGCAAATGTGAGCAGAGACATTGTTATTGCTAAGATGAATATAGAAAGAAACAACAGAGACTTGCATACTCCCTGCTTGATTTCCTGCAAAAGCTGTAATTTGCACACTGCTATTGTTCTGATGGCTGTATGGATTTGGCCAAAGAAAAGATTACATACCTGTAATTTAAAGGGTGGCAATTGACTATTAGAACTATCAGGTTTGATATTTCTTTTATTAATATAGAACACTTACAGAAAATATCGGAATTCTATAATCGATGTGGTTCATTGCTTGAAGTATGACATTATTTTTCATCCTGGGACAAATGAGCATAGTTATGGCATACATTTTGTTCAGGTTCTGGTTGTGGTGGAACAGACTGAAAGCTGTTTGACACAGCCAAGGAGATCAATATAGATGAGATGACAAATGACCACCAGCTGTGTAGAGTTCACTGCAAATGCAATACACAAAACCCAGAAGAGAACAATCAGAAATAAATGACGTGACGTAGGAAACAGTCTCTGTCAAAAGACTATTTTAGTATAGTTCTCTCAAGGGTCCTGAGGCAGCTCACAGATTAATTTACAGTTGGAAACTATATGTAAACCTTTAGAAGTAACCCATAATAGGACAGCTGGGGACATTCCTCTGTCACTGGCAACAATGTAAAATTAACAAAATCAAGCGCCAGGTAAACTCATAGGCACTCTAAAAGACGAGCTAAGAACATTTTGATACAAATGCTGCACTTGATAAAAAATCAACCAGATACTTTTTATAGCTTTAGTAACTTAGAGCTACTGCCTATTCCAGCATCTATTCAGAATGCACCAGAGCACAGAGGATGATCAAAGGTTTTCTAATAAATTGCATAAGTCATAAATTCAGGGTTTTTCTTGAAGAACTAGATACTGGACTGGAAAGAAAACTCTGAGGGAGCAAATGGCCATCTTCTTAATATGCATGATCACCACTAAAGAAAAAAACAAAATAGTCTAAGGTATGGGAGAAGAAATACAAAGCATAGGTAAATGTAGATCCCTCAAACCAACAAAAGAGGCTTGAGCAATGAAGCAGTCAAGTTGTTCGGGAAATACTTGAATAAAAGCTGGTTTGGGGTTTTTTGGGATTCAAAAGGAGATGCATGAGTATCTGAAAGTTTTTCAGACAAATAATAAAAATAAAGTATTCTTAACCATATATTAAGATACTGAGTTTCAAAGATCATCCTTTGACACAAGGGAAAACTACCTATTATTAAACATCCTCATTTCTTATCCATGAGATCTGAGAAAAGGTGTCCACCCACATGTAACAATATCACAGCACACAAGAACAATCCAACCACCAAAAAGGAAAAAGAACACTGCTGTAGGATCATCCAAAAATCTGCAGTGTTGTCACTTATGACACAGAGGGCAAAAATTAAGGTGAAAATTATGTATACCATTATAAAACTTTGTTTATATATCTTTTGTTCATTGTGCATAGAACTTCACAAATTAACTTCTCCCCCTAATATCCAAAAGTATTGCACTTTTTTTTGGCTGGAAATGAAAAATATATATGTATGAAGACAAACAACATGAATTCGTCAGTAGTCACTTTAGAGATAAATCGAAATACAACTAACATTCCATATTTCACCTGTCACAACAAAGGAACATTTGACAGAGATGGCAAGGGTCAGACTCAAACCCATATGATTAGGCAGCTAATGCTTTTACAGGGCACCTTCACGAGCATTTATTCTGTTAGTGACGGTTCATCTGTTTCTGTAAGAGTTCCTGGTTTTGTAACCAGCCATTCAACACCATGAGAGGCAGATTTAAACTACCTAGTTGGGCAAGAAAGCTGTAAAGCATTATTGAAACATAACACTGTAAGTCGTAAAAGCAACGCGCTCAACTTTTGCAACATCATTACAGTCAGTACAGCATCTAATCATCAAATCTTGTTAGTGCTGTTCCTTTAAGCCTATTCATCTAAAGTAGGCCCTGAGATAATATAAAACTTGAGGAAAAGCTGGAATGCTATTTTAGCATGACTTTCAGTAACCCAGATTATACATGTAAGAAACTAGATGCTATAAGAAGGGGCTTAGAGGCGCCACTATACCAATGCTATTACATGATTATTTGAGAGAGAAAACCAGCATCTGGTCTATGATTCCAGATTGTCTGATCTTACCATAGTATTTCAACCATAACCTGAAATATTTCCTTCAATGTAGAACTGCAGTGCACCATTTAAACAAAAAATAAAGTAGGCATGCACAATTTGTTCTTTTGATAAAATGCAGTGGCAGGCTGATATAAATCTGGGGATTAAAATTCAGTTAATACATAATAGTGATTAAAGCAATGTTGGCATTTGCAATGTTTTTATAGGTCTACAATTGGGGTTTTTGGAAAGGAAAATTTAAAATATGAGCAAGTTTTCACTGAGTTCTACATAGAAAAATTGAAGAGAGCACAATACTTTTGCTAGAAGCAAATGACTGAGACAAAGAAGTGTGTTTAAATTAACCACTGAGAACAATATATACATTTAGAGGGACAAGTATTGAAAATGTTAATCCCTTACGCAATTTAAACACGTAATAAAAGCAGGCTAAACATTTCAGCTTCATTCATAGAATCTGTTTTACAACATGCTACATAAAGTGAATCTAAATCTATCTCTTAATTGCAGCAGATGCAAAATTAGCGAAAGCTTATCCTTATTACAGGACTGCCCTCACGTTCATAAATACTGGCTTCAAGTGACAGCTATATTATGCAAAATTCTCCGTTATAAGAATCCTGTTAGAAGCCTCACTGTTTTTATTGGGTAATAAAATGCAAGTCACTCCAGTGGAACCTTTAGAAGAAATTTCTTTAATATGTCATTAACACTACCTCATAAACTAAATTGTTGATTTGAAAAGAGTATAAGGAAAACAACACACATTTTCTGCTGGACAATTTACACCTAAGAATGCCTTAGTATAGTATTTTTACTTTTTATAGGATGACTTTGCTGCTGTTCCAACACTAAATCACTGTATTGGAGAGACTTGCCAGGAATTTTAATTTCTAGCAGTAATATGACATTGAGCATTGGACAAGTTTGAGTTTCATTGATAATACTATCTATAAGGCTATATATTTTCTATTTCTACAGTGTGTTTTTCCATCTGAAGCTTAACACACTGCTGTTGTAGTAAGATTTTTTGCCAACATACTTCCCAGTACACATTCTATCATTATCTTATACATGTTTATAATACTTTTAGATTTGAAAATACACTTTTTCCCCCCACTGAGTATAATTATTTTCCCCTTCATTTACTCTTCCACAACAATTTTTCAAGTTATCTATAAAACACCTAAAACTGAAGGAGAAATTCAGTTGAAGTTGAAGGAGAAAGTTGTGAAACTTTAAATGTTTTACATAAAAACACTTTAATAAAAACTCTCAATAGTTTGCATAGCCTAATTAAAAAAAAAACAACAACAACAACAACAACAACAAAAAAAACCAAACAAAAAAACCCAAACATTTTAAAACAATTTATTTATAACGTTTCAATACAAACAACTAGACACCAACCCAGAAAAACCTGCTCCCTCCATGCAAGCACATACACACAAAGGCGGCCAGAAGCTCCATTTGTACTTCTAACTTCTGAATTTTGAAGCACCTCCAATACTTAAATGATTTACTGAATGTAAGAGTTCACTCAATATAGGGAGTTAGATAAAGCATTTATAACATTTACTTGTTTTGTGCTGGTTCTGAATCTGTATTCCTGTTAACGTGCAGCTCTTAGTTTGTTCTGTGGCTATTTCAGTGTACAGGGTCACAGCTATAAGAGCTTAATGATTTTAAATCATTTTCCCAGCTGGATACCACCGATTTTTCACCTTCCTCATTAAAAAACTATATTGCATACCCATTTAATGCACACTGGTAAATGTACATTAAATCTGCAAGTCTTCATCTATTTGTCAATATTGAGTTTAATATATGGAAAAAATACCCTATGAATAACCACAATTCCTGTGAACAAGCATAAAACCAAAATGTTTTACAGTCATAGAGACAATGTTCCACTCAAAGTATATCTTTACAATTTTACATCCCAGATCCCACCATTTTGCAATTCTTGCCACTAATACAGCTGGTTATGGTAACTTAGAATACTTTTCCATCTTGCAATTAAGAAACTATTAAATATTGGGACACATTAATAACTCTCTCTCATTACCACATTAGAAATCATTACTGAAACCACACAGTATAATGTAATGCTGGATTAATATAGTGGAAAATTGCTAATCATATAATAACATTTCAATGTTTTTACTACATTAGCAAAACTGATTAAGAATAAAGTGCAAATAATAAATAAGACAATTTTACAAGCAAGGAGAAAATTACAAGCGAAATGACAGCACTGAGAATCCTGCCGTACCTGATAATATAAATATCAATTATGTTATGCTTCTGGCTAGAATTTAAAATACTTCAGAGTTTGCTGATACACAGCACTTTCGGAATCAGATCTATTCTTCTATGTCTTAAATAAAACTAGAAATTGTTATGGCCTTTTCTAATTGCAATGGAATTTGCAACCAAAAGGGAATTATTTCAAAGGTGGAAAACCATCTACAATTTTAACTCCTGTTAAATTGTACATATATTTAAGCACTACATTGCAGCAAGAAAGCTAGCAGATGATTTTAAGTTTTGGCTAGGAAATCACTGCCTCAGTTTAATAATTCCCTGTAGCATATTTAGATATTACACTTTTGACTTAGCATACATGAAATGGAAAATAGCAAGAGGATTCCATTTCTGTTAACATCCAAGTAGTTTTTTTCTGAGGACTTCCAAGCAACCACAAACACTACTTTTAATTGAAAACATCCTTTTTGTAGCATGCAAGTTCCAAGAAGCATGATGAAATATGAGATTACAACACAAAAGCCTATCCCTTTTATCAGGGTTAATTTTGCACACTCTTTCAAAATATGAAAGATTTATTATTAATGAATTCATTAGTTATTTAAATATTCTAAACAGTGCATATCACTTCAAAAGCAGTTAACAGCATATATTCCTCTGTAATTTCTTTTGAAACAAAGAATGCAAAACAATTGTAACACAACTTTTACTAATTCTAGGTCTACTGTAATGCAGTTTAAAGACTTGCAAAACGAGTTTGAACTAATCTGAATTAAGCATAACTAATCTAACTTAATCTAAATATAACTTTAAAGACAACCACAGAATGCCACTTTAAACTTTTATTCATTTCAGTAAAGATGTTTTTAAAGTACAGAAAAGAAGAAAACTGCACAATGTTTTATTTTCTCTCACACAATACTACTAACCTAATGAAAATGAAATGCGTACATCCCCTTGCGTACAGTCTTTGCTAGATCCATATGAAATTACAGTATTAATTGGATGTGTTCCCACTCACAGTACTATAGCACACTTCACATGCACCTCCGTCTCTGAGTCCAGACAAGTTTTTGGCACTCAGTTACTGTTAGAAGTTAACTCAAGCTCTACAGAATGCCAATACCATTTTGTGTTGTTCTCCACTGTTAAGGAACCCTCTCTTCTCACTTGGTTCTAAATTAAGAGCAAAGTGGATCATGAATCCAGTAAATTGAGAATTTCACTTAATTCTATTTAAGATTGCTCATTCATCTCCCTGAAACTAAGGCATAGCACAGAAAGGTAGCTTTGTTTGGCAAGACTTTTGTCAAGATTGCTCATGATGAAAATACATTTCCTCATCAGACAGACCTGAGCACATTCAGAGTTCTATTGCAGATTACGGTGTTGAGAAATAGCAAAGTACATTCTGAATAAGGGTTTCCTGTATTCCAGTGACTGCATGGATTACTTCAGTATTCCTTGGCATCACAGAATGGTTTGGGTTGGAAGGGACTTTTAAAGGTCATCTAGTCCAACTCCCCTCCAATGACCAGAGACATCTTAGACTAGGTCTGGTTGCTCAGAGCCCCACCCATCTTGATCTTCAGATGGAGCCCAGGGATGGAGCATCCACCACCCCTATGGGCAACCTGCCCCAGTTTCACACCCCTGTCATTCTGAAAATTTTCTTCCTTACATCTAGTCTAAATCTGCCATCTTTTACTTTAAAAACAATACCCCTTGTCTTATCACTACAAGCCCTACTAAACTGCTCATCCCCATCATTCTTATAAGCCCCCTTTAAGTACTGAATGGCCACAATAAGGTCTCTGCAGTGCCTTCTCTTCTCCAGACTGAACAATCCCAACTGTCTCAGCCTTTCCTCACAGGAGAGGTCTTCATCCCTCTGACCATTTTCATGGCCCTCGTCTGAACGCAGCACTCCAGCTGGGGTCTCACCAGAGCTCAGCAGAGCAGAGGGGCAGAATCACCTCCCTCAGCCTGCTGGCCACTCTGCTTTGGGTGGACCTCAGGATGCTGTTGGCCCTCTGAACTGTAAGAGCACATTGTTGGCTCATGTACAACCTTTTTTTATCCTTGTATCAATTTCTTTCTTACCCTGTCAAATTTGGCTCAAGTGGTAAATGCTCTTGAAAAAACTGGCTCTTGAAAATCTTTAAGCGTTTCACCAGAAGGAAAGGATATTTGCTGACAAAGGCATAGCAGAGAGTGTGAAGAGTCACAAAACACCAGTGCAACTTCCTTTTCTGACAGAGGAAAAAGCTTCTCTGTATTTTCTTGCTCAAACCCATAGTGATACCAGTCTTCCTCTAGTAAATAGCAACACCAGTATTTCGAAGTGTCAATACATTTATGATTCTTACACTCATATTGGGAAATACTATGTTTTACACCCATAGAAAACCCTGAGAAATGCAGAGGGAGGAGTAATTGGATTACAATTCTCTGTAGAATTAAACCCTGTATTTGTCAGTTCCTAGTTCCCAACTTCAAAGTTCCATTGTTGCAATGCCCAAATTAAAAAGATTGAAATACATAAAGACCTACTTAAAATATCTAAAAAGGACTTTGGAAGTAAACCTAACTTCCAAATTCATTGCTATTAGGAGATGATATTTAAAATTTTATGTTCCAGTTCATTTTCAGAATGAGATATTTAAATACTCATCTATCCTGCATTTGTTTCATCACCATGCTGGTTCAACTCTTATTTAAGAAAAAAAACCCCTAAAGCTCCAAAACTGAAAAAACTTGCCCTGACATTCACCATAGTAAGTTATATTACACCAGCAGAAGTGTAATATCTGCTGGCTAGGGCTCATTAATTCCCTTGTGAAAGGCTAGAGCACTGCAATTAAATTAGTATCTTATCAAGGTGGCTTGTATTTTGACATGAGGTTTTTACAGTTTATGAATTTTTATCTCAAGTACAATCTCAAAACAATGTTTTTGTGAAGAATGAGGTGATACTTCCTGAAATTCACAGGAACAAGGGAAGATTTGATAGCAGGTGCATAATAACTCACTTATTCTTACAATACATATTTGTAAAGCAATTATTTTCTATCTATTCAGATAAAAACAAGAACTTAAAGTATTAATCTAATAAAACTTTTTGCAATCTGAAAAATAATTTTCCATTTTTATGTCATTGGTCTCATTGAAATTCAAGAGTTTCTGCAGATGCTGACTTGCTGTAATTCAAAAGCATTGCCTCAAATCAAGCTTACCCATATAATCACCAATATATCACTTTTTAAATTAGAGGTTTAATAGAGACCTAAATTATTTTGTCACACAGAAGATTGAGTTTTCAAGTTACACAAAGAAAATATGACACAAAAAACCCCCCCCAAACAACATGGAACAGGCATTAAAGGCCTGAGTTTACACAAAGAAGCAAAGGTATCTTAGCTGGAAGCCTCACCTTAACTGCATGGTGTCTGGGTAATGCACCACATGCCATGTACGAGATCAATCACAGATATGGAACTGTTACAACACCTACACACAGCACACTGCATTGAGGACAGCAAGTTGGTACACATTGAAAAGCTGTTACTTGTGCTCTCAAGACATTTTATTTTCTATTAAAGAAACACCAACAGTCTTGAAAGTGAAGAAAGCAATAGATTTGAAAAAAAACATTCAATTGTTTTGCTCCATTACCTAAGAAATCTAAACATATGAGTGCATGAAAGTTAAATTGCTACTATGATTAAACAATAATGCCAAAGTATCTATCAAAAATAATGTCAATAAGCAGAATGCTGACCCGAGACACATTTTGGACAAATTTTGCAGTCTTGTGGATCAATCCCAGCTATGAATCACCTTATTTGTCTCAAAGTTGTGATGGGAAGTGTTTCAAAAAAAGGTTATTTCTACAGTAAAAGCTGACTTTTGTCATCTATTACTGCCCCTCCCACCATCACTTTCATGAGAAATTGGTGGGTGCACCTGCAACTTGATATACTGAGAGACAAGTAGAGAATGAGACTCAAAAAGGTCAAAGAAAAAGGAGGTAAAATAAAACTGCCTGACAGTATTCTACCAAATATGGTCCAATTCTCTATGAAGAACTATTTTTACCTCCTAGCCTAACCATAGAGCTAAATATTTCTAATGGCAAAACAACAACAAAACCCAAACAAACAAACCAACAAAAGCCACCCCAAGAAAAGAAAAAAAAAAAATCAAACCCAAAAGTCTTTATTTGCCCCTCAGATGTCTTTCAGTCCTGTCTGGACTTTTTACTATGTTTATCCTGCTTTATGCTTGAATTTTTAGTTATATTGCTCTGTAGAAAGCAAGAAATAAAAATGGCCGTTATCATAAACAGTTACTGAATAGTTACCTGGATTTACTGTCACCACTGAAAGCTTACAGGTAATTCAGAAGATTTGAGGCCACTAATTTCCCTTGCAAGAAAATTTCTGGGGACTGATCATCAGAAAAAAATCTAGGCCATGTTCCAAAATTAGACAAAATGCTCATAAAATACAGTGCTTTTACATTGACTTGACTCATTTGGCCTCCGTTAGGATGCATACATTATATTTCATGGCTATAAATTACTTTCTTCTATCTCCAAATTTGACTGTTTATTTCCAGATTTTGCAGTTGTTATTTTTAATAGCTTCCCTGTTTCTGAAGAGGACAGCCATTGTGGGAGAGATCTTCGTTGCTAAAGGCGATGCGGTCCCCCAGGTACAGCACTCAGGTTTGATATTTAGCACCATGCTCTGGAGCCAGTTTCAGCATGTAATAGAGTGCAACTGTAGTTTAGAGCCGAAGCTTTCAGCTGAACCTTAAGTTGACATATTCTGGACCAGACAGCGTTATTTTAAGCCTTAGTTATTTATCAGGTACAGGACTGTTAGAGTAAACAAGCATCCAAGTCTCAAATGTAAGATCTGTATCTGTCAGAGTAACAGCACAGACTTGTAGTCAATAAAAAGCAAGTTTAAAAAGCTCTGTCCTAGACTGAAGAAGATCATAAGCTGCACATCATTTTTAACAAAGTGCCACATTTGAAGCACTAACTTCTAGGAATGGTTTCAGCTTTCCATTGGTATCAGTTCTCACTAAGTTCAGCCCAAATATATTGATTTTCATTTACATTCAGATATTTCAGAAGCTTTTGATGCTCATCACACTGACTGAAAGGAAACATGCAATTATTTCATGCCTGCATACTGGCAATATTTGATAACCCCCTGGGATTTCATGTGAATTCTAATTACCGTGAAGAAGAAAAGAGAGGTCTGAAAGACTCCATACAAGGCAGCTCATGCAACAAAGATGTGAATTCCCATAATACAGAGTTACCAAACTCAGTTTGGTATTACTGCTACTGACAGTAGCAACAATGGCTGGATCCCTGAGCTGTGAATCAATCAAATAATGAATGTGACTGTGAAAAAGTTGTCTCCATCTCTTCTTTCATGACCCCTCTGATTACAACCCTAAAAAGAGCTCTGTTAAAATGAATGTTTACCCACATCCAAAGCCAACCTAAATGTAAGGGCCACATGAAACAGCTCCACAACAATGGCAGAAGATAGACATTTTTGTGAATTGTCCTTCAATCTGTTTCTAAAACAAATTCCTCATAAGTGAAAAACTATCATACAATGAGAAAGATAGAGAGGCATGGGGTGCTTTCTTTTTGAATTTTTCCTGATATCTAAAATACACTTTTTACTTGTGTGTTACATACACTACCAAAAAAAAAAGAGGCACTCTCCTTAAAATAGATGCAGATGTCTATAATTCAAGCATATAGTCCAGGTTGGACCCTGTGTCTGGCCACAATACTCTCAAGCAAAAACCAAAGCAAAAAAAGGAACCGTTTTGGAACTGTTTATAAGATACTCGTCCCATTAGGACAGTGGGTCACAACACTTGATGGAACAAGCAGCACCTGACAAGTTCCGTACTAATGAAACACCAAGTACTATTCAAGGAGCCATCAGCTCTTCCCTAAGTAGATTGTCAAAACAGAAAAGTTTCTAGTATTTAACATCCTGCCACTGCATCCTCAGTCCTGCTGTTAGAAGAGGAGGGATATTTCTACTTTTCTGACAATAATCTGGAGTGGCTCACATGGAAAAAAAGATGCTCCCTGCTTAAGAACAGAGAAAAAGAAAGGAAAAGCAACAGGAAAGCTGGAGAACGTGAGAAGATTACAGACTCCTAAGAGATACAGTGAACTTGTACTAGAGAACAAATTCAAAGCAAACACTTGCAGAGATCTGAGTGAAGAGGAAATTGCACAGTTTGTCTAGTGTCAGAAGCCATTTCAAGCCCCTAGACTACAAAGCAAAACCATTTAAAAAGCCCTATAAAGAACAGAACAGGGTGGGATTTTTTTTAAAACTTTTAGATTTTAGCTGCCTCACCCATATAATTTTAAAACATGGCTTTAGAACTGGGAATATTTGGGTTCTTTTGCATGCTCGCAAAAAAAAAAAAAAGGCAAGGAAGGGGATCATGGAAAGTGGAAGAGGTCATTTGTTGTTAAGCTAGACACATTATAAAAGAGAAGTTCAACCTCAATGGTCAGTTCAGAGCATGAGTTGGAAACAAATATTTTGTGTCTCTGGTGGAACAGATTTATTTTTAAGTAGTGAAAAGCCTGCTTTCAGCTGTCTAAAAGCATCCTAAAAACTAGACAGTTCTCATAATGCTAATTACATTAGAAAAATCCAGCATGAACCCAGACCAGATGATGGTCAAATTCTTCCCCTCCTATACCCTCTAGAAAAGAAAGATTAATTAAATTCACCTTCAGAGGACTAACAAAATAGTTACTTGATGTGTTTCAAAGAATGGATGGGAAAAATTAGAAGAGTGAAAGAAAAGCAGAGAACCCAAAAGGCCACCTCACTCCATCATGCTGCAATTAAAAAATAGTCATCTCACACATGTTCTTGCTTGCTTGACTTGGAACATACTCAACTACTATGCCTCAACATGTGTAATAAAGCATGCCATACCATTCTCCATTTTGTAAGTGAAGCTGCTCTGGAATTTAATTATTAATCTTTAAATTGCTTCTGAAACTTAACTTGCACAATATTTAACAAAAGCAAACCTGGATGTCTAGCCTCTGCTGCCTCAAATTGCTGCATAGAGCTTCTATTATTTGCAAGACAAATATTAGAGCTATTGACATAGGGGTCTCTAAAAAAGGTAGCTTTATATGACCAGGTCACAGTTACCTTTTCTTATAAGTATCTGGATTCTCAGCATCTTTAAACCTTTGAACTGTATGTCAGAGGTAAACAAAACAACATAATACAAAAAAAAATCTGTCATGGACAGAACCTTGCTTTTTTTTATTATTTGCATATATATTCTGAATTTGTGTGTACAGCTCAGAATTTAAAACAGAAACCTGCTTTATTTTTAGCAGAGCAGCTTTGAGTCACCTAGTCTAAAATTCTAACACAGTTAGATTGTCACGGAAAATCACACTTGGTCTACTTCACAGCAGCATTCTCAGCATAAAGCTCAAATCTACATTATGTATGTAAATTTAAAAACTGTCATTGCTACAGTTTTTTAAATCATGTTAGTTGTTCTGAAAAAATTGTATGTGTCATTCCTAAAGCCATTATCCAACCATACCAGAAATAGCATAGCAGAAAGAGAAAATTTTCCTTTGATTCCCGCCAACTTGCCCTTATTTGTGAGCCATCAGTCCTGGTTCACTCTAGATCTCTGGCTCCTAGAGCATGCTTAGTGGAAAACAAGCCATGCAGTTTCTTACAGCATTACTGCAAAGAATTTGAACACTAGATACATCTTTACCAATAGTGATGGCAAAACTTGATGAATTGCCCAGCTTAGAGGGTCACAGACCAGATTGTAATAAAAAAAAAAACCCTAAAAGATTATGAACAACATAACTAAATACACAAATATTCAGACAAATGCTTATTTAAGACTAATGATTTGAGAATAATTTATTTGTCTTTGCTAAACGTGCTTTTCCTCACTCTATTATATTAAGCGTTCCTCAAAAGAATGAGACCCACTTTAACAGAATCATAGAATATTCTGAGTTGGAAGGGACCCACAAGGATCATCAAATGTTTTCCAGAACTGGTTCCTTCTGAAAACTAAACAGAACATACAGCTGCCATTTCTGAGATGCAACATTTCAGTTCCATGACTCCAAAGAAAGATCTATCTCCTACAGGCAATTAACATAGGACAAGAGAAGACACCATAAAATTTCAAAACTATTTTGAAAACATTTAATGAAATGTAAATAACTTTTAAAACTTTTAATGAAATGTAAAGCATATTACTGTTTTAAAATATGCAATCAATGATATAATAATTTAGCATTAAGGTATAATTGTAACAAAAGTGTTAACATCTTCACATTTCTGTATATTTCAACCTAACCAGGTTTTGAAAAAATTATTTGAAAAAACTTCACAGTGACTTAAATAGACAATCCCTAAAGACTTGCTTAATCATGCATTACCATTTTATGTCATTTATAAAATGGTAGGAGGGCAGATTGTTATAAGGAGCAGTATTTAGCAACTTTTCACAACAATTTTAAAAGGCAATACATGTCACCATGTTATCCAGATATCTGCATTTCAGCTACGACAACCACTAGCAAAATTAACTTGGGAGTCTAAATTCTTCAGTTACTATGATTAGAGACTAATGTTGAATTTTGGATTACTTTGTAATTATCATTAGCTATATTCATAAACTGAAGATGCAATAATCTGCAATCAAATTCCCTCTCACAATAGTGCAGGGGCCCATACAGACATAGCTGGACACCAGTGAATGATCCAGATAAATTTCTGTAATGTGTATCCTCTAAAGAGAAAAAGCTGATTTTCTGGGCTCTCATGTAGGTGCAGAACTCTGAATTACGAGCAGGAACGGATTTCCATGGGAGTGTTTCCATGGTGGTGTTTAACCAGCAGACTACCCACCCTCTGCCCAGGAACCCTTGCCCTCACTGCAGGAACCATTCAGCTGGCTCATGACATATCTACGGAGCTGCTGCAGCTGACAGCCTGGTAAATTAAAATAAACCAGCACCTATATTCTCTCAGTCGTCCGGCCTGCACATTGCAGCAATTCAGCAGCTGTTACAGAATAAGCTGACCCATTTTGAGATCACACATGAGAACTGCTGAGGCCACACAAAAGTTACCTTTTTTCATCCATCACGCCCACCCTAGTCTCTATTTGTACACAAAGAATTTTAAAAACTTGAACAATGAATAATAACATCATTGAACACTTATGTCAAAAAGTTTCTTTTTTCATTTAGTAATCATCTGGTGTAGACTATGGAATTAATCTACAGTCATGAAGAATTTCTTCTACATTAGATGAATGAAAAAAGCAGAACTCCCAGGTCATCTTAAGAGTTCCAACAAACTCTCAGTTGTCTTTAAAAAACAAAAGCCTTTTATTTTATCTACAAACTAAGAATATGACATCACTCTAATTTCAGGCTGTATTTTTTAAAGACAAACTAACCAGGTTAATTGATCCTGCAGTGCACTTGTACCACAACAGTGACAATAAAACAAGAATGTGCTTTTACATATTACAAATATATGCCAAAAAATTGATAAAACAAGAGAAATAATGTTCTTGAATTTGTTTGTCAGACTGTAACATCATGAAGAAATGCAGTATAATTGAGTGTAGTAATTTCACTTTACTAGGATATCTAAACTTAACTCTGCTTATACAGACTAGTATGTAATACAAGGTATGTCTTTTATAAGTAAATACTATTCAATTCTACAAAGTCTGCATCTAACTCCTAAGGATGCTTCACTAAATCAGAGTAGTCTTCTCATTATAAAAATGGAAAAAACAAGTTGAAATACTTGACACATTGTTGAGAGCTCAGCAAATGAGATGACTGGACAACCACCAACCTTATGAAGCTTAACAACGGAAAGTGCCGGATTCTGTATCTGGGATGGGGCAACCCTGGATGTATGGACAGACTGGGGAATGAGAGGCTGGAGAGCAGTGCCAAGAAAGGGCACATCCCAGGAAAGGAACCTGAGTGTCCTGGTGGATGGCAAGTTGGATATGAGTCAGCAATGCCCTGGCAGCCAGGAGGGCCAACCCTGCCCTGGGGGGCATCAGGCAAAGCATCGCCAGCCGGGTGAGGGAGGGGATTGTCCCGCTCTGCTCTGCACTGAGGCGCCCTCACCATGAATATTGTGTGCGGTTTTGGGCACTGCAACATAAGAAAGACATTAAGCTCTTAGAGAGTGTCCAAAGGAGGACAGCAAAGGTGGTGAAGGGCCTTATGGGGAAGCCACATGAGGAGTGGGGTTGAGGTAACTTGGTCTGTTCAGCCTGGAGAAGAGGAGACTGAGGGGAGACCTCACTGCAGTCACAACTTCCTTTTGAGGGGAAGAGAAGGGGCAGACACTGATCTCTTCTCTGTGGTGACCGGTGACAGAACCCAAGGGAACGGCCTAAAGTTGTGTATGGGGAGGTTTAGGCTGGATATTAGAAAAACGTTCTTCACCCAGAGGGTGGCTGGGCACTGAACAGGCTCCCCAGGGCAGTCCTCAAAGCACCAAGCCTGCCAGAGTGCAAGAAGCGTTTGGATGATTCTCTCAGGCACACAGTGTGACTCTTGGGGATGGTCCTATGCAGAGCTAGAGGTTGGACTGGATGATCCTTGTGCGTACCTTTCAGCTCAGCATATTCTGTGATTCTGTGAGTTAGTCCCAATACTGTGACACGTGTGAAGATAGAGGAAGAGTGGTAGAGTGCATAGCTAGAAAAAGGATGCAGAATCTAGCCATTAGGCATAAAGGACCCTTCTTTCACTCAAAAGTACAAAACATTCCAGAGTTAAAAGCAGAACACAAGCATGGCATCTAAAGTGAATACAAACCCATCAAATTTTCAATACTTTACTGGGTACAACATAATAAGAAACTAAGTGGAGCTGCTGCATATGTTTTTGTGCTTTAACCAATTCAGAGTTTACAAGAGGCATATTTTTCCCTTCAGGTCTTGTGACCAATTTGAACGGAACCAAGCAATATGGGGCAAATATTCTGGTACATTTCCTACTACAGTTGTTTATGATGATAACAGGCAAAATCTATCCAAGTACTATTTTGCAGCAAGAATAATAAAACTGTGAAACTCAATGCATACCAATGAAGTAAAATTTTACAAAGTTCTTTTATTTTAAAGGCTAGATATACATACCAATAATAAGATTACCTACAGGCCAACTCTAATGGGTCTTACTGTAAGTCAACTGCTAATGGAGTTGTACTAGGATACGACTTCTCTATTAGGAATTCATTGCATTATCCCGTATCTTTGGACAGAGTAGCACACAAAACTAGTCATTGCAAAAGCCATTACAACACAGTCTACTGATATGATTGGTAAGGCAATCCTGCATGTCCCTTGGAAATCATGCTCAGGATCCTAAAAAAAGCCCTACTGTACTTCCTGACAAACCAGTCCTTAGCCCTCTGCACTTCTAAAAAGTCTGAGTAAACTACTATATTAAATTTCTATTCTGATAAACCACTGTTACGCCCATCATATATGTTAAGAAAGGTATACTAATTTATTACATGACTACAATGGAAATTAGCAGCAACCAAAAGTAGAAAATCAGACATATATGCACTTGGACTGTGCACAAACTAATGAAAGAGAAAAAATAATAGTTTTAGGCAACAAACCTGTGGATATATCTAATAAATGTGCAAGGAACTTATACTACCATATTTAAAGATTCTCAGGAAAGCACGAGATCTCCAGGAATAGTATACTATAAAACCTGCATATAGTTCTTAGCTAACAGCAAGATTTCCAGTGTTTGTGTTCAGGGGGAAAAAACATACACTTTCAACGGGAAGCATTCCAGAGATGTGCAAGAAACCCCTGTAACTAGGCATTTCAGATTTCCAGGGCAATTAACTCCCCACTGTATCACACCACTTAACATTAATTAATTGCTAAAGATGTAGTTATGTAACTTATTGAGATGCTACGGGTAAAACACCTCCTGAGCTCCCAAGGCTTGAGTGGCACACGAAATTAATATCAGCGAAGCACAGGGATTTATCCTCTCTTCTGAGATTGCCAAACCAAGCACTCATTCTCCTTCCAGTGTCAACTAATGGGAACAAGTCAAGTAAATGCCAGTCAAGCCATCAGCCCACCACTGCACAGAGAGCTTCATGGAGCAAAAGATTCTGAGAAAGTCCCATTCTCACTCTGCACACAAAAGGGTTGGAGGATTCACAGCACGGCACCCTTGGACCCAGATCCTCTAAATATGGCTCACTGATATTTGCTTCTTCAGGATAAATCCCAGCTTGCACTAATTATTTTATTACCTAGACCTAGAAACAGCTTTATTTTCAGGATAAGCATAAATTAGGGGCCGTGCTAATTAATATCACTCTCAAAATAGCATGTTGTACAAGTTAGAGCTGGCATTGGCTCATGGAAAAACAAAATCAAAAAACAATGACGTTTGAGTTCACTCATTCAGGTGGACATTAGCTTAGGGACAGAGCCCAGATTCTTTCATTACTTTGAAAAATCTGACAAAATTTTTACAGCTTCAAAACTTGGTGTTAACACAGCTAAATACGCATATAAGCTGAGTCAAGCAGCTTGCAGCTGAATTGCACACCCAGAAAAAACCAAATGCTACCATTTATATAGTGCCTTCTGATTCCATGTGGGTGACTGATGTTTGATTACTCCAGAATATGGAAACAGTTTCTAATCATTTAAATAAATTACAATTTTGGATGGATGAACAGAGGCTGCATATGCACTCTGAAGCTCACTCAAACACACTGAGAGAGTTTCAAGGTTCTATCTGAATGGATTTAGAGGGAATGTGATTGTACAACTCTTTTTACTGTTTTTCTAAAGTGATTTTGGACGCGATACATATCAAAAACAGTCTTCCTACAGTCCTCCTACTGTGTTGCTGGCCAGTGACAGGACCTGAAAAAGCAAGTGGCTATGGTTCTGGTGCACCAAACAGACCAGCCCATGACCAGCAGTTAATAACTCCATCCCATGCCAAAGCAATGCACATAAGGACATTTGTCTTGCAATGCTTAACAGTTACCATCTGTCTCATAACAAAGTCTGTTGTCAACTGACAATGGTGTAACTGAAACTGCCTCATTTTCAAGAGGACAGATTCAGGGACCTGGCATTGCAGAATCTGAAAAACTGCCACAGGCTCTTTGGAGCTTCATTTTGTGACCATCCTGGTATTTGTTGAAACTATATTCCCAGGTCTATGAATAAGTCCAGAGTTGCACACAGTTACTCCTGGTGTGCAGAAAAAAGCGTTGCTATCAGTAACCTTGAAAAGCTAGGTCCTCCAGTGCACTGCTCCATCATTCACTTTCACCATCTGACCTAAAACCATAGAAATAATGGATGGGTTCCCTTCACAAGCACAAAAAAACTTGAGAACTTCCCAGCTTTGTAATCTCAGAAGAATTTGCTGAGATTTTTGCAGGGTTTGCCATAATGATAAAATTGTTTTGTTGCTTTTTGAACTGTCAAGGTAGTTCCAAATAAACCTTTGAAAATTATCTTAGGTACAGCTGAGTGAAAGGTCTAGCAATCTTCTCTAAGACTTCCCAAAAAAATTTAGGCAGCTTTCAAATGTTACAAAATTTCTCTGACATCTGTACTGATCAATTTAGGCATCACACCAGTTTCCCAAGCTGCGTATTATTATTCTGATGAGGAAAGGCTGTCTGTTCTGGCAGAAGTAGGGACACATCACTGTGATGTTTGACATAGGCTAATTTGGAAAAACACATGAATGATAAAGCACACTTGAGAGAATAAATAACTCAGGAACCTGGTGTCACTGCCATGTGGTCCTGTCCACTGTGACACTATCAATGGGACATCACCTTTGCCACTGTAGGAGTAGGCATTGCTGTATTTCCAGAGAGATGAACTTTAAATGCCTGTGTTTGTCAGCTCTGATGCACATTTTGTTATTCCTTCACCAAGTATACACCTCATTCATTAGGACCAGCCACACACAGCACTGGGGACACATGTTTAAGAGATTACCGGCTAGTAGCATATAAATTTTAGTAACATATAAATAAGAAAAATTTAGCTATAACTCCTGACCCTTTCTCTGGTTTATCTTCTCTTATATTGAACAGGTTTGAGAAGCAGGTATGTGCATTTGTAGGACAGTACATGGTGCTGCCAAGAGACCATGCTGTGGAATGTGACACCAGCGCAGTGCATGGCAGGAACATGTGGGACCTGGCATGGAAGGAGAAACACACCTCAAGATTGTTGTCTGCAGAGGTGAGGCTATAACCCCAAAGTTTATTAAACCACACCAAAGAGAAAATGTTTTAGAGATATTTTTTGTACATTTTCTTGAAAGCTGGACTGAACTATTGAAAATATTGGAAACACATGTTTGCTGAGGCCACCAAGCCCATCTGAGCAGAGCTGCTTAAGGAATGAAAATGAAGCTGCTTAAAGAATATCAAGCGTAAGGCCAAAACTAACTCCGAGGAATTTAACATTCTGATCCAAATGGTTCAGAACGCACAGAGCCTACTCCTCTTCGCAAAAAAACCCCGACCTATTTCCTTTTGGTCAACAGAAAGATATAGAGCTAAATGTTCTCTGCTTCACCAAATAGGAGGAAAAAGTTGTTTAGGCGACTTGCTTGCACTTTCTTGGAGTGCTAGTCCAGAAACAGTTTTTGGAGAAAGGTATTTGTTGTCTAAGTGATTTTAAGCACACAGTAAGCAGAACAGAGAACTTTTTGTTGATGGTGTGATAGATTTCACAAAAAAACCTACAGTTCCTGCAAAGTTGCATCAACATGAAAAACTGAGAGTATGCTTGCGGTGACCTCTCTGATGAGCCTTCCATTACCTCTCTCCTGGTTATGCACATTCAATACATTTTGAGGCTTGCTCCCAAAGCCAAGCTTTGCTTCCTCCTATGCCTTCGTCTAGTCTACTGTATAGAAGTAATGCAGAAATTTTCACAAGTGAGGAAAAGATTAAATTCATTAGTTATATGCCTGTTTATACAGACTGATAGGAGAGTGAGGAAGAAATCACTAAATGACTGAACATTGAAAAGCCAATATGTGATGGACTTTGTAGATTACATACAAAAAGTACTGTTTGGCCAAGGGTACTACTTGGCAATTACATATAAACCTAACTTTAAAAACATGGAACCAGTTGCACTGAAACTAGTTATGTGTTTAGAAGATTACAGCTTATATTGTTTATAAAATGCAGTTCTGCCTACAAGTATTCTTCATAGATAAATTTTTAACTTTACATACTATTTTTGGATTAGGCATGACTTGACTCAGTAGACACATACTTGATATAAAACCAAGGTTTAGCTAATTACTCACATAACAAATAGCAAAATTTTAAAACATCTAAGCCTTCAGCACATACCGTTTTTTATAAACAAGCATGAATCTGTTCATTTTTCAAAATGAAATTATCAAACTTGTCAGTTTATTAGAATGTTAGAAAGCACAATCACTTCAGATTAACAGATCACGTTAATCATAACTGAAGAAAAAAAATTGGGATGGAGTTACAAGCCCTTGAAATACAAGCTAATACTGGAAAAGTATAATACTTCCCTGATGTATAGATGACAGTGGAACTCAAAAGTTCAACATAATTTAATATATTATACTCTCAGTGTTATCCCTCATTTAAAGGTCATTCCAATCAACACAGTATTAAGAGCAAATAAACACATACTCTGGTTTAAAGCCAAGCTTCTTTAAAGGAACTAACAACCTGACATAGGCTTTTTGCAAAAATGTTGCACAGCCACAAAAAAATGAAAGGTTACCACTAGATAGCAAAAAGTAGTGCAGAAAGAAAAAGGGAGTCAGCATGATTTTCAGAGGTATTATAAAACACTATTGTGAATTCCCAAGTATCCACTAGATAGCTTCCCAAAAAATTTTCTCTTTATCAGCCAGTCTTAGAAATTCAACTTGAAATGTGTCAAGCTACATTCTTCCAAGTTCACATGGCATCACTACTAATAAAACTTGTGCAATGAGAATTTCACAATTCTTCCGAGAACGAACAAACAATAGAATATAGCACTCTAGCTGCTAAGTTAGATCGACAGCAATAGCAGAATTGCTAGAATAAAAAATAAGCTATTAAGAAATAGAGCATAAATCAAGAGCACCCATTCTGAGGATGAAGAAAGTGGCATTCTTTATGAGTACTCCCAGAAAAACAAGAATGAAAATTCTCTTTGTTGCCAAACAAAGTAGTTTAAAATCCAAGTTACAAAATTCTATCAAGTTAGACTTGAAATCCAGCACTTGTGTCAGAAAGATAAAACTTCAAAGACTACTTCTTACAGTTCTAACCTCAGTACCCCAAAGTCAAAATAAACACTGATAAAAATCATGCAAATTCAGTGTGGTCAGCAATACTTGCCCTCTCTGCACATGTAAGCTAATTGTTTTAGACACTTTAAAGTCATGAGCTTTATTAAAAGACTCAGATTTTTTTTTTCATCCAAATCAACATCCATTGTTAGATGGGGATAGTCTTAATTGAAATTACAGAAGGAAGCTGAGCAGTAGTCAAATACTGTCTTCATGAATCTGAATTTAGTTTGTTGGCAGAACCCTAAAACAATACATTATTTATGAACTGCACACAGTTACATGTATGCATATTTTATAGATTTAATATAATGGATGCAATCATTTGGAGAGATTGCAAGAGCTCAGATTAAAGCAAGATGTCACATATCATATTAAATATAAAGCCAAGATTTAATGAGACAAGTAAAGGTCAGAGAAGCACACTGCAGTTTCAATTTGATACTCCTGCACTTCTTGTTCTTAAGCAAGCATCACAACTTCAACTTCAAACACAAAGCAAAAGTAAGGCAGTATAAAACTATAATTCCAATGCCAAGATCACTAAAGCAAACAGGAAAGTTAAACTTAAGTTTCTATTTCAGAAACTAAATTATTACAATTCAGTTCATCCTCTCTAGTTCCCATTTTCCAAAGTATTTGGAAATTTCCAGTGACTGATTAATTGAAACTCAATCCAGCAAAATTATCAATGCTCTCTATTGGTGGGTTAAGAAAAAATTATCCCAGCAACTGTGTCTAATACTAACACAGCACCTTTAGAAGTGCATTAAGTGCATTTTTACTGATTATCTGGATTCCACCTGTTTTCTGTATTGTACTGCAGTCAGGAAAGCCCTTCATCATTACTTGTCTTACTCTCTTCCCATTCTTACTTTTTGTTACTATTTTTTTCACTCAGTACCAAAGTTTTAAACAGAAAGATACTTACTTCAGTAAGACTTCTCCTTAAGGCCTTAGAAATACTCAATCTGTTCTAGTTAGCCATCTTTTCCAGGTGAACAAATTTACACGCAAGAAAGATGAGAGGTGACAAGGAAAGCAGATTTGTAAGGAAGAAATAAGGATGGGGCTCTGAGGGATGTTGAATCAGAGAAACATAAGGATTTTTATAGTTTTATAGTTTTTCCAGATTACTTATTACCTTTTGTCTCAGTTTTGCCCATTCCCTCACCTGCTTTCCTATCTCCACTTCCTTCCCTTCTTTCTGCCACCACACCTCTCCTAATATGAATTAGTATTTCCAAAGTAGAATTTGCTGTTACTTTAATATCATTAAGGAATGACTCAACTTATCTCATTTATTTTATCTTTTCTATTTTTATGCATGTTACTGTCATTTCTGGAATATATTGTTAATTCCCCCTCCTCCCCCCCCTTCATATCATGAGTCAGGACAAAATAATATTGATTCCCTCACTCTCTCCAGGATCAGTTCAAACAACTTCAATATCCAAGAAAACCTGAACATAAACAGCAAACCTCCACAGCTTTAGTACTGCCTTTCAACACTTTTATGTTGTTCTTGGTACTTCCTTTCACCATTTTGAGGTATTTTTAAAAAATATTATGAACTTAGAAAAATGTTTGTATAACACACTTTTAAAGAATATGGTATTTCCAGGTTTCTGCCCCTTTATCATTTATCTTCCATCCTCTCAATGTTTAATCAACAGTCTTCTCTATTCCTTTTGCAACAGAATAATTTTTCACGTGCCCCTGACTTTGCTTTAACAGAGATTCCCTCTAACATATGTTTTGACTCTGCTTCTACGTTTCATTTTGTGGAAATATGTCTTCTATATTGTGTATTAGAAGCACTACTACTACTACAAAAAAATCCTTTCTGCTGCCCCTGATATGTCCAGACCTTTCTCTTTTTCTAACCCTGTCCATACGATGCCTGCTTTGGGCATACAACATGGCCAACATTCAGCTTTTTGATGCTCTCCAACCATCGTTCACTCCTGCAGTGTGCCACACACTCTCCTTCTGCTCTGCTGCAAGACAACATTGAAAAAATAACAAGATTCCCTTTAGTACCTCCCCAGATAAATTATTCCTTCAAGGCTGCACTTCAGACCTTTCCTTTCTGCTAACATGCTAGAAAAAAAAAAAATACAATCTAATTTTGCTCTTCACAGCTTGACTGCAACTCTGATTAATTCTTTGTAAACTTCCAAAATCTTAATTTCCATTACAGTTGATGTTCTTTTAAATTTTAGTTCTAAACTCCATGATTTCAGCTTCATTTTCTTCCCAGTTTTCTTCAGAATTCAGAACTTCTTCCTATTGCCTCTTTCTGTGATTAACAACTCAAACTTTTCACACAAGACAAATACAGTATTTCTAAGACTTTTTTCTTTTTTTTTTAAAGAAATTGGCTTATCCATTTCAGAAACAGATAGTACTTCTTGAGTAGATCCCGCTCCCTTTGCAGTACAAACAAAATATCCAAAATGTATGAGCATATATAACAGAAGAGACGATCACCATACCCCACGTGAGCGAGCATACAAGAGGTTCCCTTTTCAAACACATTATATACTCCTAAGTTTCTCCACCAATTTTGCCTCAGCATTTTTGTTTCAACGTACTATTCCTTTTCTGACACTTAAAGAAGACAACTATTTGAAAAGAACAATTCAATAACCCTTTGAGCTGCTTGCTAAGTTGTTCCTTTTTTTAATCCAATCACTTTACTAATTGCACTTTTCCTATTACATTCCTTAATAATATACTCCTCCCACTCAGAAATCAACTTTTTAAAAAGCAATTGCCAGACTTCAAAGTCCATTTGTTTATTTCCAACCATTTGACTCAGACAGTTGTATTCCCTTGTAGTTAGGATTGCAAGGATGCCTTTCTTCAACATGTCATTATTTGTCATCAAGATTTAAACTGATTTAAAGATTTAAAGCTGAAGCCAAATTTTTTTAGTTTCATTTTACAGAACACTTTTTCAAGCTTTTCCCATAATGTAATACAAGTTGGGCAATTAATAAGAGCATTATTCTTAGGATTTCTTCTCTAAGAATGTCTTCTCACAGAGAATCCACATTCACTTAAGAGTGTGGCTACACCAGCACTCTGAACTTATTTAGCGGTCCTTTACTTCCCAGACACCAGTCAAGCTTCCTAAATTAGCCTTTACTTTCTTTTGTTACTTTCAACAAAACGAACATGTATTTAAACTGTTCATCCCTAAGATTACTTAGACACTCATTCTCTTCAATAAGAAAATGGATATTGCTGCAAAATCTCTTCCACAATTTCTAGTTTCATTTTTGGTTTATGTTTCAACTACTTTTTTCTATCCTTGCACTTTTTTCTTCTGCTAAAGCTTACAGAGTAAGAGTGTCTTTCAAGATTTCCAGAATTCTCTTTTTTTTGTTCTCACTCTCCCATCTCGCCTTCTAAAGTCTCTTACTGATGTTATGTTATTCATGCACAACTGTTTAGATTTCAATCTTATTTGAAACAGAAACTAGGAGATGACAAACCTTCTGGAGACAAATACAATTCCAGATGGCAACTGGAGCTAAATGAGTCTCCCAACTCTGAGCCAAGATAAAGGAAAAGTTCACTGACAAAACCCAATCGGTATATGAAATGAGCATTGACATAAAAATCCCTACATTTCATTGATTTAACTTTCATCTATTGCCTTGACTCTATATGGAGTCTGTGTACTTCACAGTATAGTTATTGAACAATACCTGAACTGATAGGTTAAGAGACAGTTAAGAATGAGACATACTTTAATAATAAATTAGCTGATGCCACAAAGGCCACTTCAGGGAGAGATGGAAATAAAGTCCTGGGTGCTCTGAAAACTTCAGAGTCTAGAAACTCTGAGTTCACCAAGTGCATTTGCTTCTAAACCTAGAGATGCAGGAATGGAAGCAGAATTTTGAGCCTCTGAACTGACACACAGTTGAAGAACTCCCTCCCAAAGCTTCACCTCTAATCAGCTGTCATGAAAGAGACACCACCTCTACACCAGCCACACAGATCAAGCAACAGTGAGACTGACAGAGACTGATTGCAATAACTCGAGCTTCCCTGGTGAAGGCGCTTTTCCAAAGTATCAGAAGCAAAAAAATTGGCTTGACCACATACTTTAAAAAAAAGCTCAGAAAGTTGATTTTATTTAAAAAACATAACCATTTCAGAATGACAATGCTATATACATTATAACACATGCAATTTTTTTTAATCACCAATATTTTCAAGACATTTGGGGTTTTAAGCAATTAAAACCTTAGTAAAGACTTAGTAAAGAAGCAGCAACTATTTTGTAGAAGGGAAAAGTGATTATTAATATAATGAATTTTCCCCTTTTACTGGTGGGGGCAACCCTTATTAGATTATAACTTTATTTCTTCCAAATGTGCATTTAATGCTATCTGGCAGTAAGTTTTAAGTATGTAGGGAGCCTGGAAGTTAATAACAAAAAGAATATAATTGTTTGTGTATTTTTAATTATAGAACTTTTACATCTCACATAATCTAAAATATTCACACAGGTATATGCTGGAAGGTGTTGTGACAAAAGGCATACTTTAGCTACAGAAAAACTAAAATACCTGAAACCAAATCCATCGTTACTGTTATTCATCATACCCATTGCCAGAAACATTCTCCTTCTATAAAAGAAAGTTTTACATTTCAATCTTTTATGGACAAACTTTCAAGTTCTTACAGGATAAATGTGGTGAGAACAATGCAGATTAGATGGGGCCTCTGTAGATCTCCAGCCCAACCCCCCACTCAAAGCAGGGCCAGCCTCAAATTTAGATCTGGTTGCCCAAAGAACTCATCCTGGTAAGTTATGAAAATCCCCAAGCACAGAGACTCAACAGCTTCTCTGTTTAACCCTTTTCACTGTTTCTTTTTTCTCCTAATTATAAGCTTCCTAACTGCAGTGAGGCTCCTTGTCCTTGCCTCTTATCTTCCCACCACACATCTCTGGCAAAAGCCTTTCACTCCTAGTACACTGTAGTTGTAACTATAACCTTGGCAGAATGTGTGTGGAAAGACTAAAGAAGACAGCTTTAAAACACATCATATCAAAAACTATAAGCGTAGTCTGAGCAACAACATCACACATACCCACCCTGCAGGGCTCACTGAAACAGATAACACAGATCAAGTGGATTCAAACTCAACACTTGAAATTATCAGTAATTCTTTGCTGAGGAAGAACAAACCTGGGCCACTTTGACGGAATTTTGAGTAGAACCACCAGCATGATATTCTACTTTGAATTTTTTCACAAGTTCTTCAAATCTGTGGAAAAAAAAGGGGAAAAGAAAAAAGTTAAACATTGCAATTTGCTTTTCCAAAACAAAACATGAAGATTAGAAGTAGATGACATCACATTATTTGAAAACAAGAAAGTCAAGTACATCAACTGTTACACATGATGCAAGCTGGAAACATCTATTTAGATTTTGTCCAAATTACAATATAAAGTGCGACATCAACTTGAATTCTTCACCTTAAAGTTGCAAGTGGAGCAAACAACTGGGGGAAAAAAAATTATCTCAAGTATAAGCTTGACTGCAATGAACTGTCAGATTGGTAAAATATATGCTTGAAGAAAAACTCCATAAATTAAGATATTCAGACACTTATTACAGCGCATTAAACTTTACATTCTGTTTCTAGCTTAAGTGAGAAGACTGAAGAGATTTGTTGCCTAGTTCAAAACTAACTTAACCCAAACAATAGTGCTACATGTTAAGATTTCATATGAAATAGTATATTTTCACAGGTGAAGAACTTTGATGAACAAATCTACTAGCATGTGAGAAAATTTGATAACAGAAAAGGCAAATGTCTCCATAGTGAGCTTTCAAAACCTCCAAGTCATACAACTACGAAAACATAGAATTCTGTGTTAACATTCAGTAGTATATTAGGTTTGAACATTAAAACAAATATTTAAACTTTTAACGGAAATATCTACCCTCACATTTCAGATGAAAATTTCTGGTTAAGACCCAGTGTCTCTAAGACACTCTTCGTTGTTCAGGGTATGTGTTACATCTCTGATCAGAGTACATCAGACCTCAAGAACCGGACTTCTCTCTGGTCAGAAGCCACAGACAAGAGAAGTGTCACAGAAGAGAAAACTGAAATGAGGGAGCTGTGGAGACTGCAGGGAGGCTGTGCCCAAATACTGCAGCATGCCTTTAAATTTCAAACACACTTCAAAACGAGTGGATTAAACAGAAGGATTAACAACCTCAAGACATTAGACTCAGAAGGAAATACTCCTGCAGGCAAGTCAAAATGTTTACTGTAAAATTTGTTTGCAGATTTGAGGTTCAAAATGACCTCAAGGTCAGCCCTAATTAATAGCACAGCTTTGCCCTTAATGCCTATTTACTTTAGCTGCTTACCTTCAACAAATGAAGCTTGCCCAGTTACACGTATTTCTATGTATTTTATTGTATTTACCTTTAGAATCTTTTAAATGAGTGACACATCTTTATTTCAGACACAGTGAAAAATGAATGTTACCTGCCAACCCTACCCTTTCTCTCCCCCTCACAACCCCAATCTCCTAACAGTATATGAATAACAGTTTGGGGGATAGATTTGTCAAATAATGACTTGTTTGTTTAAAAGGTTTTTATTTTCAAAACCATGTTACTAAAAAGAGCAGGTTTATTTCTTCAGTACTTTCTATCTACAGTGTTTGAATAATGAGCTACTCACCCTAGCAAACTACCAATGGGCAGACAATCAGAAAGAACCAAGAACTAAATTACTACATATGCTTTTCACAGTTATCAGCACTACTAATTATCCATCAATTCCATGTCAAGCAATTGAAACCTCAAACGATAGCAAGTAGCTGAAAGTGGGAAAAAATAATAAAAACCAACAGGTCTCCTAACAATTGCTTCTGAAGCAAAGACAAACCATCACGAACCAATTAAGTATTCTGGAAATATTTTTTCATTAATTTATTTGACATTTTACCTTTTCACTCAATTTGAGCATGTAATGTGCACATCACATGGTTATTTTTGTATTCTTGTATATCTACAAGCATGTCAGTTGATACTTTAATTTCTTTACCTAAAGACATCTAAAGTTTCCATGTCCATGTTATTTAATGGCATGTTAAACCTATAAACACAGTATGTATTGCAGTTGATCACCTACACTAGCAGCTCTAAGTCTAGATAGGTATGTATTTAAATACTTGTAGTTCAAATGAA
Organism: Margarornis squamiger; assembly: GCA_035222235.1. Taxonomy (NCBI): domain Eukaryota; kingdom Metazoa; phylum Chordata; class Aves; order Passeriformes; family Furnariidae; genus Margarornis; species Margarornis squamiger. The sequence goes on from JAWWTY010000158.1 coordinate 14,517,486, forward strand.
GAATAAAATAGGAGGTATTTGCATTTGGGGGAAAAAACCAACATTGGGAACAGCTATAAAATGCTGTCTGTTTTATGAAGATTTCAAAGTGAAAGCTGTAATCTAAGAAATAATTTGAACAAATTACTGTACAATTACTTAATTGAGTAAGACAAACAATGGTGACTGTCTCCCACTATTTCACATTTAACATTAAAAGACCTAACTCCTTTTCTTTGAATTAAGATGGTGCATTCAACACCTCTTACCACCTGTTATATAACATAGAACAAGTTCATACAGCTGCAAGAAAAGTAAATTTTGTTGGCCATTTTCCATGACCCATCAAAAGGACAATATAAATTGGGATGTTTTAATCCACAAGAGCCTGGTAACCAAGTCATATCAAGAATGATCTCAAAATTCAGAGTGCTGATAGTTTTTTATCTTAAGATGAACAGTTAGATGGACATTTTTCACAATGTCAGCAGATGGCACAGGCAGCGTGGGAACACAGACTTTGTCACTGTCTGCTGTATGCCTGACCTGCAAAGAGTCATTCTGTCATTACAGCATGCCTCAGAAACATGGTGTTTGCTTTTATAAAACCCTCCACTTCAAGGAAGGAAGTTCAACTGTAGAAATGCTCCAAGGCCCGGGAATGCTGAACAGAGCTTCTGTGTGTGCTTCAGGACTAAGCTGTTATCTCACTTGGGATAATTCAAGAAAATTAGAACCTTATGAAGCATGACCGAATATTATTTTTGTTTCGTGTTCTGTAGTTGTTGGTCTTTCTGAGAATTTCTTAAGGCTGTGCTATATCTGAGAACCATGACCCTTTTCCTGACCGAGCAACATACCATTACCTTAAATAACAGAATAATAAATCCCACCACTGGCACCATATAAAGGAGGCCCTACTTTTGGTAAAATGAATTTGTCCACCACTTTAAAGCATATTTCAACAAAAACAAGTTTGCATTTGCAGCAGCATATGTTTTGAGCTGTGATACTGCTGATCAGCTCTAACAGTGACAAAAGAGGATATGTTCGTGTTTTGCTCAGTTATACTAAAGGCAATAGCATTTCTGTCAGTTTGGTTTGTTTGGGTTTTTTTGGTTTTCTTTGGTTCCCGCTTTTAAAAAAGCATATACTCCCAATTGAACTTGATACTGAAAGGTGAGCCTTTCCAGTAGCCTCACTTTTGACAGAATTAATGGCTATTTAAAAAAAAAAAAAAGTGTAAGGTGGTAGTGGAAGAAGTTATTATACAAAGGAATACAAGCAAGAATGAGAATATACTTTCTGTCTTGTTCTTGTTTTTGTTTTGTTTTAAGCAAAATACAGCTCCTTACATTACAGGAGGTGGAAGCTTATTTTTAGAAGGCACAGACTCTTCTTACATATGCCATACCATTACCTCCAACTGGAGACAGCTGTTAGAATTTCCCCTCAGTAAATATCACTGACAATTTCACCACCGTTTGTCTCAAACTCCGTTTGTCTCTCAGACCACTCACAATCTGAGCATCACTATCCATCTTCTCTATGTGCTCTTACTAAACTGTGTTTAAACCTTACACTATTCCTTCCCATAGCAGCTCTTATAAAGCATAATTTACTGTACTACAGAGAAAAATGCACTCATCGTAGTATCTAATGCCCTCAGACACCTGCAAAGATCATCTGTGAAGACTACCCCTCTGACCAGCTCTTGCCTCTCTCCACAGCTCTCTCCTAGCTCCTTCTCAGTCACTGTAAGCAGAAGTCACTTCTCTACGTTCCCAAGGCCCTGCAAAGTGTTATGCACTGAACCTACCATCCTTCATTCAATACATTCAGATTTACAATAGCCTCCGGGCACAAAGCTGTCAACAAAAATAGCTTTTCTCTCACTAACCCATGATATCACCCACTGTCCAGTTACTAGAATTTTCTATGACTATTAGCAAATCTACTTTAAATCTTCCTGCAAAATATCTTTCACCATAATGTCAAAAAAAGTCATCAGCAAGGCAGTGTGATTTCCCAAGGCTATTCTCCAGCCTAATAACTGGCAATCCTCTCCTGGATCAATACCCATCTCCCGAAACTTGCTTTATACAAAAAATCTTAGGCTTTTTGGAGCTGGGACTATCTGCTTGTTACACAGCAACAGATACACTTATGTTTGGCTCACCATGGTTTCAAAACCAAACTGACAAGAAAAATAAGCACATAAAGCATTACCTACAACTGAAAGCAGACAACAAAAGGCAATGCAGCTACAGCAAGGAAAATTAAAGCAATTCAAGTAATGCTGTTAAGTTTTATGACACAATTTATATTAAACTACAAAGAAACTCTTTTTGAAGAGTAAAATGGCCACCAAATACCAACATTTAACTGTCTTATATAGAGAGTGCACCAGAAAAAACATTCTTGATGCATATGTCAGAAGCTACTTATCTGCAAGAAGCAGAGAAAAGCAATCTCTTGTTTTTCAGCAGGGTGCGTTGCCCTGGATATCTTTTGATATATCTGCTTATTACCTAAGATGTACTCAATAGCATACATCAGCAGGGAACTACACTTAAAAAAAAAAAAAACAGCTGCCAAAAATGGCTAGAGAGGAGAGAAAAATAATTTTTGCCCTTTTTCCTTTTGTATGCCAGATGATGACAGCCTGAATGCAAGACAAAACTCAGGTTATTTTGTATAACAATAATAAAATATTTTCCATGGATTGTATATTTTTCTTGGTGTTACAAAAGCCTTGAAAATCACTAAGATGGAAACTTCTTAAATAATCAATAAAAGGTTGCAAGTTGCACATAAGTCTGTAACTTCTTCTCTTTGGAGATAAGTTGGGGCTGGGGATGCAGCCATTGCTGATACCTCTAGAGAGGAAGGTAGACTAGGAGTTGGTATGTTTTCAAGCTATTGGGTGAACTTTAATTAGATTTTAATTAAAAATCATGATTAATGGTGATTCTGACACCTTTCCCAGATATTTATTTTTACTGGCAAGAAGCAGTCCTATTAGGACATGGCAATACCTTTAAATGTTCAGCTGTGAGGAGAACCAGACTAATATGCTGACAGTTAGATGTTTGATCCTTTTAATTGCATTTTTTAAAATCTACTTGGATCTTAAAATTAAGTAACCTGTGTCAGAACATCTACGAAATCACTCCATAAATTAAAGAAAAAAAGTATGTAAGAGAATGAGCGTCATATTACACAACCTGTTTTAATAATACTAAAAAGCTCAGTAAAACTACAAAAACAATACCAAATATTTCAATTTTTAAGGAAACTCTCATGGAATAAACCAACACAAACAACTAAATAATGCCAAACCTTCATCCTGATTGTTTTGCAGGGCATGGCAGAAGTAGTTATGCATACATCTGGACAGGCCTGTCATCTGTCACATTCTCAGTTTCCTCACAGCCTGGGCCAATGCCAGGGCGATGCAGGCAGCCACACCGCCAGGCAGATGGGGCACATGTTGTGCAAAGACAACCTTCCCTGGTCAGTGTTAGCAGGCAAGATGAAACCCTCATAATTTCATCCTAAGGAAAATCTAATTTACATTTAAGGAACAGGTCTAGTCTTGAGATTCAAATGCAATAATTAAATTACAAGGTATTATTTTTAAACAGAAGTAGAAGGGAGAATATTTTAGGAAAAAAAGAAAAGCAATTCATATTTTTTAACTCTAAAGAATATAGGTAATTTCTCTATCTAAATTGTATGACTCAGTGTTCAAAGTTCAAGCCCTAGAAAGGATAGTTACATATTTGAACAATTTCACCCCTACTCTCTGAGATATAAAGAATTAAGATTGAGATACAGATATAATTGGTTGTTCTTACTTAAAATTGGATCTGAAAGAGCAAAAATCCCTTTTTGAAATGAGGTATATTCACTGAGGTACATGAGAAAACTTTGTAACAGCTGCTTGGCAATGACTGACTATGCAGAGCTAGTTCTTATTAACTTGGCACAGAATTAAAGACCTTGGGAATGGGTAGGGGAGTAAAGGGGAAGAATGAAACACGCTGAAAAGGAGTACTGGAGACAGGCTAGCACCATGGACATACAGCATAACAGAAAGCTAAATGTGTCAGGAATATGACTGCTAAAATTGAATAGAGCAGATTTTCATATTTTTCTCTTTTATTTACTAAAGTTCATAGAATGATGACTCTTCATGGAAGCATTTACTGTTGCAAACTAGTATTTCACATAAAGTATTTTCCTAATCACCTCATCCAAACAAACACCAAATGAAAAAAGCCAGTAATTCCAACCAGGTTAGGATTATGAGTACCAAATGTTAATATATGAAAGAAGGAAAAAAAAAAAGCATAGGCAAATTGCAAGATTCATAGCTTTGAAATATTTTACCACAAATGTTAGCGAGGTTGAAAAAAATGCACTTAAATGTCAGTTTGATAAAAGCCAAAAGAACATTTTCCACATGTGTTTGCATTTAGGCATATTGAAACAAGATGGAAAAAGTAACAGTCATTCACATGTAAGGTTAAAACATCAGCTCTTAAGGATCATGATTTAAAGAAATTTCTCAAAGTATTTTTTTTTGCAGCAGAGCGTCAGGCAAATTTATGCAAGTGTTCTTGAAAAGCTCCCTCCCCTCCCTATTCCAGACTATCTGCATATCTTCCCCCACCTCAAAAATATACATGATTATACTCAGAAGTATCAGACATCACAAGGCAAGTTTCTGCTGATATTCTGAAATGCTCTAGGACAAGAAAATAAAATAAACCAAATAAAACAAACCAAACAAAAACACACAAAAAATACCCTCCCCCAAACCCCATCCTATACCACTGAATTACTGAAAGATCACATTTCCAATTCTGTCACTAAACACTGCAAATACATACACACACGATACATACACAGAGCACCTTCTCAAACCTTGAGATTTGTGTATTATATACAAATACTATAGCATCCCTCCCTCTATTTTGATTTGATTAGAAATTTAATATTTTCAAAACATTCACATGAGGATGGATAATCAGAAATACTATTAGGGAATTTCTGTCAGTTCAGTAATTCACTACAACTTCATGCTTTCCTCCCACAGTCTTTCTGAAAGAAGACCTTCCAAAAAACATCAGCCAAGACTCAAACATTTTGCGGATACATCCAGGAATTTCCACCATTGTATCTGCTGCAAAACATGGAAGACAAAAACAGCTCTCTGCCCTTATGCATAGCTAATAAGGATCAAAAGACATTGCAGGCAGGGAAAAGTATGTAGCATTTATCTTCTTCATCCTTGGATGCACCAAAGTACGTTCTGGAGCATTAAGGAACAAGGTAATTTCCTTTGTTATTTCTCAGCAGTATTAAAACAACTTTTACACTTGCTCCTGATGCTCCCAGTATACATCTGGCAGCTTGTGTACAAGAAGACTACTTCAAAAAAATCTGTGTCATTTTCCATTTGCTTCTCCTAAATAGCATGAGAAGAATATGTGCTTTATGAGATCTACCAGTCAATTTTTTGTGTTCAAATTTCATTGCTAACTAACCAATGAAAGGGCAAATTGTTTATCCTATTACAAAGTAGTGAACTTCTTAATCCTTTTAATATCACTATCTTTGTCTGTTCTGCAATAAAAATGCAGGAATAAAAGTAATACCAATTGATTTTGAAAAGATGAATAGATTTACAAAATTAAAAGCAAATTAGAGATCATAATCCTAATTATGCAACAAATATAAGAGACTGCAATAGATGCTTCCCACTTGGCACAGTAGAGACCAGGTGTTAACTGTCAATACATCTTTAGTGAATGCTAATTGAAACTGCTGTTTCACAAGCATCAACTTACTCCAACTCACATCAAAGTGAAAATTTGTTTAACTTAACAGAGTATTTGCCAAGACTATTTTAATATTAAGAGAATTCAGTCATCAGGAGATCTTAGGCCTTATCTTTGGTACAATTTAGATTATCTAAAACTGTAGTACCTGTCATATTAAACTGCTTGTAAACAACTGACCAAAAAACCCACACCACCACCACCAACTACAAAATAAAACAAAAAAGCAACAGCAAACAACAACAAAAATCCATATGCATCTGGTAGACAGAAATGTTTTACTATAGTAATTTTACAATTACAGTAGTTTACAATTATCTGTAAATATATGAAAATAGTAAAAAAATAGGTGCCAAGTTTGAATTCCTATTCAGATTCAATAACATATTAGGGACTTTCGCAGAGCTGTTCCAAAACCAAAGTATAAACTAGTTGTTTCCATACATCCCTCAGATCAAGAAGCATTAAATCTAAGTAAGATTTTCTATTAACACAAAGTCAAAAACAGTGGTGACAGTTGTTAACCAGAATCTAACCCAATTTTTGGTTGTTTACAATAATATAAATGGTTTATGTCAAAGCAACTACACTGCTAAAATACCTGGTTTTCTTCATCCCTTGTGCTACTTGACATTCTTTTAAATTAGTAGCCAACTGGCACAGTTAAACCAAGAAAACATTAAAAATAGACCAGGAGACAGTATACATCCACTCTAAACTCCTATTATCATGCAGTGAAACTACAGTAACTTTCCTCATGAACAAATGATGAGTGCAGAAAACACTGGTTTGAGCACAACCATCAGTAAATACCAAGAGAGATACCCGGTTTAGTTCTCTTTTACCTCCCTGTTTCTCAATACAGCCCTGTTTTCAATACACATTAAGACTGGCACCAGATACCACAATATACTCCCAAGTATATTTCATTTTTTTATATTTTTGTTAAGCATTTAATCATGCGCCCACATCCTTATTTTCATTAGGTAGCACTGGAGACTACCAAAGGAGTCAATCGTTTATTATGAATATCTCTGGATACTTGGGGATGGTAGTGATGGTGCAATACTGGGAAAGAAGGAACCAAAACTGTTCAGAAGGAATAACATGGAAATACATTGCTTTCACTTTTGGAAGACAAAAACCTGACTGTGTGTCAGGCAGGAGAACTTACACTGATGGGATGACATGCAAAGACTAGATAGATAGAATGGGCTGCTAGCTGAGACAATGCAAAAAGTGCCTGCCAGGGAAACAACTACAGAACAATCCATTGAGTCAACGTAGTGTACCTCGAAGCAGCCACAAGCAGATGAAATCAGGATTTGGAAGCAGTCTAAATACAGCAGCCTGGTGTTTAGGAAAAGGTCATTTATTCTTCCAATATACAGGCTAAGTTTTCCCATGCAAACTTCCATGCTATTGCAGTTAAACTGACTCTGATACCTACACCCTCTTATTTATAGGTTTCTCACATGTTTGACCACAACACTACTGTCCACAATGTAGGCATATGCCAAATTTCTAAAACGTAAAATAATTTATCCTGACTAACCCAGTCTAAGTCTTGTGGGTTATTTAGGAGCAGCACACACTGGTAATATCAGAATCATTAAACTTGACTGAGGTTAAAGCATTTCATACAGTGACCACAGCAATATGAGAAGATGGATTAAAACAGTATAGGGTGAAGGGTCAACAGGTGAGAATAATGCAAAAATATTTACTGCAATGAAGTAAGTGTTCTCTTTCATCTCAGTATTCCATTGCCAATTCCAAAGTGCAAACCCAAACAGCTAAATAATCAATGGAAAGTAAAAATTATCTCTACCCAAAACACTCTTTTGCCACCAAAAACAGAAATTACTCTCCAGACTTGTAGCTTACAAGAAGAAGGTATTACAACAAGCTTGTAGTTTACAAGAAGAAGATATGTAAGTAAAATAAGATAACTATATAGACGGCAAGTGACATTAGAAGTACCAAAAGTGACAAAACCACTTGACACTTAGGGTATTCTTTAAATTGTTTCCCTTATAGAATAGGGTTTGGCAGTCATTTTTTTCATCTTTTAACACTTCACCCTAAATATTTGCGCTTTTTTTCATAAATGAATCATTTGCACTATCGAAGTCTGGAATTTCAGTAATACAAAATGAAGCAACCAGATTAACAACTTCAATTAATTACTCTTACATCAAGTTTTTTACTTGAGAGGTGATATTTTCGTCTCCAAAACAAAGCCTCTGCACTCTATCAGCACAGAACCTTCAAACCTTGACGGAAGAAGTTGAAGGAGAAACTATGAATTGCAGAGAGAAAAGAAAAAAATAATGAAGTATAGTCTCCAGTAGGGGCAAATGCAAAGATGCTGGCTAATACTTAAAACTAATACACATTGTTAGAAAAATTGGGGTTCTTTCAAGGACACAAGCTTTACACAGGGCTCATCTACTTAGGAATCTTTTCAGGAGACTCCTCTACAACTGGGTAACACATTCAAATTTTAGAAAGTGTATGATGTTCTGAATTAGGAAGCAACTATATATTTATCTCTAAAAGGTGACTGTCTTCAATTAACCTTCTTTCTCAAAAATGTTTCACTATTATACCATTACCAGGCTTCTCGTAAGTCTCCCAGTTTTTGAGATCTTCATATACATGATAATACAATAATAATAATAGAGAGTGCATGCTTATTCTTCCGGGGAGATTAGTCTCCATTTCAACATTTTCTAGCTGAAGTTTTAGTTACTTGACAGAATATCTCCTGCAGAGATTAGCCTATTATTATTTGCTACAGACCCTCTCTGAAAGCAAGAAGCCCATTTTCTCCAGATGACTCATTAACAAGCACGACAGAATGAAGTGTTCCAGCCTGAAATGCCAACAGCTAAAAATAACTCATCCCACAGCCTATGACAATTCAGCCCATCTCTTCACTCCATAGGAACAATCTCAGAGGGTCACCTTTTTGGGGCGCAGGGGGGGAAATTAGCATATGCAATGAACTGAGAGGATGAGGGGAGGCACCAACCAAACAAAACAATGAAAAAAAATCCCAAGTTACAGAAAAGCTGCAAGGGGATAGTACTGCATAAATTATTTCAAAAACCAATGTTTCAAGCAGCACTAAAAAGGCTAATTCCACAGCAGAACAACAATTCATGGACTGAAAGGAAAAATACAAACATTTGGCACAGATATGACATGAAGTTTTCCCCTGAAAAACTGGACATTTTGACTTCCCCTGTCTATGTACACCCTGCCATTACAACACTAACAAGACAAGTTTAGTGACACCCCGTATTACTCTTCATGCTGTTATTAAAAAGCTTATGGTCAGCTGTTAGGTTGCACAGAGCTGCACCAGCGCTTTAGCTGAAGAGTATTTCTGAAAAAACAGCATTTTGTCACAGGATATCCACATTAAAGAATTTATTGCTGCTTCCAAGAAGGCTGGAATGAAGAAGGAAGAAACTTACCTTCTTATCCTTAGGCCTGCAAAAAAATTAATCTCTCTTTATGAAGTACAGAAATGCATTATGGACCATGAAATCACAGAATAGTTTAGGTTATCAGGAACCGTTAAAGGTCAACTAGTCCAAACCCCCTGCAATAAGTAGGGACACCTTTAACTAGATCAGGTCACACAGAGCCCCGTCAAACCTGACCTTGAATATTTCGAGGGATGGGGCCTGACTCTTGACCTGCTCCAACAGGTCCATGTCTTGCCCAGAGCTGGATGCAGTACTCCACGTGAGGGTCTCACAAGGGCAGAGGGGGAGAATCCCCTCCCTTGACCTGCTGGCCACGTTGCTTTAGATGCAGCCCAGGCTGCTACTGGCCCTCTGGGCTGTGTGCTCACGATCGCTGTCTCATGGGCAGCTCTCTACCTACCAGTGTCCAAGTCCTTCTCAGCAGGGCTGCTCTCAATCCTGTCCTCCCCTAGCTCCCCTAGCCTGTGTTGACACCAGGGGTGCTCTGACCCAGGTGCAGTACCTTGTTTGCATCTGGCCTTGTTGAACCTCATGAGGTTCACACTGGCCAGCTTCTTGACAAAAAAAATCTCATGTGGGAAGGCAGCAACCACAGTGAAGGTTAATTTCTATGTCTGGAAAGCTGCTGGAACAAAGCACCCATGCATAAGTACCTGGTAGTTAACTTCTCACAGTGACCACTAATTTGATAACAGCATTTTCTTTACAAATCTATTCTTAAGAAAAGATTGAAAAAATTGTGTGTAATTAAGAAATGTCTAGAAACAACAGAGTGAACAATGACTCTTCAACACAAATACTCAGTAATGCTGACTGTATTTCAGTCCTTCCCTCCAGTCTCAGATTTAAGTCTTTGAACTGACTACATGTGACCATAACTATGTTCTTACATAGTATCAAGCAGAGGAACATGAGTAATTTCAGCTGTTTTAAGCAGCTTTGGTCACCACTAAGCAGTGCTTTATTATCGAGAATAGTTGGGCGGATATTACACTACTCTTAGTGTGGTGAACCGCTTGCCAAAGCACATTTGGCCCTTATGCCCAAGGGTGGCCAGTGGTGTTTGCCACGTTACAGCAACAGTACCCAATTCAAACACGTTACAAATGTATTTTCTGACATGCACGTAGCCTTATGAGGTGACCCACAGAGAGTATTATTCAGTAGAGAGCTTAAAGTCAGTGTCACTACCTGACAGAAGATGGAGGGTGACTCCCCTGGAACCTTGAATATGCCACACTGTTCACAGGCAAAGTCTGTCTTTTTCTAGCAGAAGCTCCTGACTTGGTCATGCCACAGGCAGATAGTCTCCAATTGTGTAAAACTATTTCCCTCTCCAACTACTATTCATTAATTCTACTGTAAAAAATCATAAAATTTCAAAGCCTCCCTCCAGATGCTTTCTGCCAGTAGAGAAAACAAAAAAAGGATGTTGAAAACAAACATACTCATTCTAACTCTCTCCAGCTAAGAATGACTGGAGTTAGTAAGAATATTAAACTTTACATATGAAATATGCCTGAAAGTTTTCAGTAACAGAGCTGTTATTTGTATCAAGATTATATACAAAAATTAATAGGAATGGAAGTGCATCTAAACAAAGAACAAGTGAAATTGATGCAAGTTGCAACATTTTCTCACTTTGTATGCCATGTAATTCTTGGGAGTACAAAATTTCTACCAAGGTGAATTAAGACCAACAATTAAACCAATTTTATATATTTTAATTAAATGCCTAAAAATCTAGGCTTTTAAAAATATATTCTAAACAGGTTATTATAAAAGTCACAGTCAAATAATAAATTCAAAATCAGCATTTTCAGTTTTAATAAGTAGTTTGATATCATGGTGAACTCTAATTTGTTTGCTTGAACAAGGTCTTTTCCTAGTGAGTAGGAAGAAAGCAGCTTGGAATCACAAACAATGCCTAGCAGTCAGTAAAACTCATGAGGTATTAATTTACAGTTTCATCTGTGATCAGTTAAAGCGTATGTGAAATCTTAAACATCTTTTAAAAAAACACCACAAATAGCCCAATGAGATATTTTTTCAACAGTGCTTTAACAAAAACCATACAATATTAACTACTATTGTCAAAACAGAGCCAAATGTAAGTTGTGTTTAAAGCCTGCATTCTAGTAACTAAACAATATGGAAAGATGTTGTCCTTCAATAATATCTAAGAAGTTGATACAGGAGTAACAAATTTGGTCTCCACAAATCCCTTTACTCTGATTTTTAACTCACACAAGAATAACAATTAAAAAATAAGCAATAATAAAAAACTGAAAAAACCCCCAACGATCAGGAAAAAAAGTACGTGTATGTGCATATATATAAAACATGTATGTACGTGTGCATATATGTAAAACACACTGGATATTGTGTAATAAATGCATTTTTCTACAGTTTATATGCCTATCTCTATATAACAACTGATAGTAGTTTAACTGGTCTGGAATCAGAGTACTGTCATTGACATTATGGTCTCACATCCCTGGTCTCTTCCTCTGGTTTACAAGTGCCTCCGCTGGGGCTTTGTGTCATACTTGGAGGCACAACCAGACTTGTAGAACTTTATTTTGAGTGAGACAATTTAGCAGTGATACATAATTGTGGTCAACTGTAAATACTGGGAACATCTGGAACATTTATACTCCTCTTAAAGTATAGCTACACTGTAAATACATATTTATTTCTAGAGTAACTTTTTATAACAGTTGAATTAACTTTCCATAACTGTTGAAGACTGTGTCCATTTTAAAACATTCAAAAATATTTTTATTAACAGGCTCTCATTCATTACAGAGGGAAATGATAATGTTAAGCTGTAGAAGTCCGTTACGAACAAAGTACATGGATATAAAATACTTGAAAACATAAGAAAACTTTTGCAACAGTCACAACTTAAAAGTAGTTAACTTTCTTCCCATGTTTAGAAATACTTGTTTTGAAAACATAAGACTTTAATCCATCACTCACAAAGGCAATTTATAACTGCAAGACACCTTTCTGAAAAGGTTTACTTCCCAACAGAACTAGGCACATAAGTACATACACTTTTTCACTGCATAAAAATGGATGGTATACTATCAAAGTTAGCATAGATCAGGACTTAACTATTGCCTTTATACCACACAAATCTGAACTCCTACTGTGAAAATGACATATCGCTTGCTACTTTTCCATGACTTAGCAATGGAAATGTTAGCTGGAACTTAGCTACTGGAATGCTGTACAGACAACTGTCAGGCACAGTGGCACATAGCCAAGCACCTCAGTGTAAGTTAGGCACATGTATAAGTTTTGTAAAAGACCTGAACTCCTGAAATAACTAGTTATATATTGTGGACATACTTCAGCATTATAAATTATTATCACCTTGTCAATAAAAAATATACTAAATATTACCAAAAAATCCTAAAGTTTCAAATATAACACAATGCAAAATGTGTACCCAAAGCACACACTATACAAAATTTATTAATGACCCACAAAATCCTTACATTAAAATCACTCAAGTTCCAAGATAAACACTTTGAAGTTAGAAAAAGCGGGGAATAAGACGGGTTCATTCTTGTGTGCTGCTTTCTATTTCATCTCCCTGTTCAGTCTGTGGGCCTACACCATCCATTTTACACCACTTATGAAAACAGAATTATTAGCTTTCTCAGCAGTATTTTGTGATGCAAATTTCTGTGGTGAAGCACTTGTATTTGAGCATAAACAAATGTACTGTCATAGGATTCTACTGAGATTAGAGGTATAATCACCCCCTTTCTGTGGGACCAAAGGTAAAAAAAAAAAAAAACACACTAATTTTGAGTACTCAGCTTGTTAGGCTTAGGACATGTTCAGGTTTACTTAGTACCTAATACATCTGAAGTATAGCTTCCATTCATTTAGTTACAGCTGTATGTACTCAGCACAGTAAGATTACAAGTCAGACACTTGGAAAAGAAAAAAAAAGTGAAACAAAAAACACGCGTGAAAATCAGCAAAGTGGCACAGAAGACCAGAAATCAATCTTTCAGGGGATTCTTCAATTCTGCTGTAAGGGAACCCTGTCTTCAGTTTTCATTCACTCTCTCATCACTTGTACTCACATGTCCCACCTCACACAGTGTATGATGTCCTATACACAAGGACATCCTTCCATTACAGAATCACCATCCATTTCATATTATGCTCTGAACAGTTCTCCATAAAAAACAGTGTAGGATAATATTGTCAAAAACCACAGGCATGGAGAAGCCCACTTACTATCAAGACTAAAAGAATTTAAGACAATGACACAGTTGACAGCTACTGTCACCTTAGCGGAGATGGCAGTAACTGCCTGTGTAAATATTGATAGCCAGTTTTAACGTAAAACAAGGCAGATTACTTTAAATCACTTTCAGAAATGGTGACTAGGTACATCCACACTAAAGATACTTCCAAAAGTAAACTCTTATATACAACCATCACAATGTTACTGAAACTGATATTTAACTGCACATTTGTTAGCTTAAATTGTAGAAAGGACAAGTATATGTAAATACAAGATATCACTGGACAAAGACACATCCTGAACACATGATGTATTTAACATCCAGAGAAGTCTGAAAGACCTTTTTTTTGCCTCCTTAGTTCAGTTTTAGATCCTACAACAGGGAAATCAAGCTTGGCTGGCAAAGATTATTAAGCTAAATCAAGCCTTTGCAAATTGAAGAGCTCTGAACAGCTGACCTGCAAATCTCCTGCAAAAATAAACTGAAGCTGCTGATCACCTGAATGCATGATTATTTTAACATGATTTGTAGCTTTAGGACAGGAATACAACGGCAATGACAATGAAGTCATCACATACAAACATCAAATTAAGATTCTGAAAGACAAATAACTACATTTTCCCAAGCCCTTATTACAAACCATCTCAATTTAAGAATTTAATATACACATTTTATCAGCAGAAACCTGGAACATGGACAGACCAAGAGCTTATAGAGAGAAAGAAAATAAATCCTGGTCATGATCTTTTCCTACCTGAACAGGCAGAATCAGAAAAAGTGCTTTTTCAGAGCCCTTTCTTTGCAAAGACACGTTATCCATAACAGCAGGCCAAAGGATAGCAACCATTATCCATGTGTTCCTTTATTCCTGTTTTCAAGAACTTATCATACTTTCCTCTCAGTAAGAAAATTTAACTTCATTTATTACTCAATCCAGTTTCTACCTAGTATTTTATTTTATGAACCAACTGTTCAAGTCTCTTATTCCCTTTCAACCATTTCTTAGTCATACTAAGAAACAAGTGACCTCATCTGCAGACCTTTTCTTTTGTCAGCTGGGCTCCCGCTTGTATTTTTAAGAAATTTCTGTTTGTCTAGTTGGTGGCTTTATTAAGGACCTCTTTTGGAAACTGTATTAGCTCTGTGTGGCATCTGTACTTTGGAAAGTAACTGCATCCTGCAACTCAAATTTTTAGAGTCTCCAGGTGGCAGATTTCAGTCATTCCTGGGCCTTGCAAAGGGAGAGCGGAAAGAGCACGCAGACAGCCTTCTCGCACATGTAACTCTCTCATTGGTAAGGGCAGCAGATATACGGGCAACAGTCTGAGCAGAATTTATACATTTAATTTAAAACTAATAATTTAAATAACATTAGAAGTGAATCAATTGCCTATATTAGATAATTAGGTATAGCATTCAGAACAACCACCATGATCTGCTTAAATTTAAATGTATTTATATTATCTGTGGTTTCAGCTCATAAGAATAATCTGTTCACAAACAAAGAACTAGTTTCTGTTATACTTCCTCTAGGAAAAATGAAATCTTTTGTAATACAATATTGA
The DNA here is from genome assembly GCA_035222235.1 of Margarornis squamiger. Classification (NCBI taxonomy): domain Eukaryota; kingdom Metazoa; phylum Chordata; class Aves; order Passeriformes; family Furnariidae; genus Margarornis; species Margarornis squamiger. Next base: position 14,532,653 of record JAWWTY010000158.1, read on the forward strand.
TAAGAAAGTATTTATGTACACTATTTGGCCTAGTGACTTCCTTTATTTCGCTCTATTTGAATGCATCAATTTTTTAGTTAATACAGTAAATCTGTTGTATTAAATCTGAACCTGATTAATGATGCACTGTATCAAGCTAAGTAGAATTAAATTAGTGTATAATTGATTAGTGTGTAATTGGTGCAGAGCTGTAGATTTACCAACATTAATTAGGATGGCTTATTACAGATAATTTATGTTATCATAATATAAAACAGAAAACTGGTTCATCAAGAAAGCTTAACTTAAGATCAGGTGGACAGCCTCACAGATTAGAGAGGCATACAAACTAATGCCTGGCAAAGTTCTTTAAGACACGTAAATCACAACAAGCTAAATCTTTTAAAGAAAGTTAAATTGCTGATTAACCTTTTACCCTGGATTTCCTAGGCAATTAAGACTGTTCATACTAATTTACCATAATAGACCATTCTAGTAGAAGAGGGTAGATCTACAAAGCTGCTACAATTAAAGATCAAATCCTTTTAGTCAGTACACAAAACTGCCAGACTGAGAAGGATGATTATTACTCTCAAAAATTTAAAAAAAAAAAAACCCAAACAAACAAAAACCCACCCCAAAAACACAAAACACCTTTAAGGTTTAAGTGTACAGAGCATTTGCACTTATTAAACAGCAGAGGGAAATAAGCAGCAGCAACTCAGCTACCAGTCCTCATCCATATTTGCTTAATACTCCTCTGGATGGTAACTCCAGTCTAGACAGGGGGAAGAACTGTACATTCCCCTGAGTACACTGCCATAGTAATTATGTTCATTATCTTGCATGCTAACAACAAAGATATAATAATCTACCAGTGAATAATTCATACATTGTCAGGTCCCTCTATGATGTTCATTACTAATGGTACTACTTTCACTACACTTAGAATCCGTATTTTTTTAAAAGATGTATTTACTACATAAACAAAATTTTTAAGTAATTTTTACCTTCTTGGCTGTTAACAAATTTAGCTACCAGTAGATCCATTCTATTTTTTTTAAATAATTCTTATATATTTAAATGAATACCAAGCAGGGAAAGTGAAACAGCCAGTGGGCAACTTCACAAATAAACATAAAAAATTATTCTAACAGGTAAAACCTTAACACGTTATTATAAGTTAACAAAAAAGAAGACTCAAAAAGCTTTAATAACTTTAATTAAAGCTTTAATCATTGGTGCTCTCCACTTCCCACTTCCCAATGCTGGCTTTATTCACCAGCAAAACTAAAACATCTTACCGCTATTTTATCTAAATACTTGCCATCTTTCTCAAAGAATCTAAACAAACATCCAATCTAAGAAAATACATTAATATAGGTGATTTACTTGTCTCTTATAATTCATAATTACTGCATTTTTCTATTACAAGAAATAAATTCAGTAACTCTATATATACCTACTGCTTTGCCTTCCATTTTCACTTGCTTTTATAAATTTCTTTTATTAAATCTCCTGAATTTAGCTTGGAAACGTTAAAATTAACGCATCTTAATCTATTTCAAGTTTAGAACTGCCATAACTTATCTGACAACCCACACATATTACTGGATTCTCTGAATCAATGTACTTAGCTTCACTAACCTAAACACAATGAGGTACAAAATGCCTTTCTTCACTTTTTTCCCCATCCCTGCTCTCAAACTCTGTACTGGTCCGTCCTAAACATTTTTGTAGGCTAACAGTTCATCTAATCAGACACATTAATTATTTGCATTGCACCCCACCAGTGTTGTTCTCTGCATACACAAGGTATCAAGACTATAATAAAACTCAAAGGAATAATCACAATTGATATAATGTTCTGATTTTCTTTTTGCATCCTTACAAGAACTTTCAGCAAATTCATTCACATTAAGCAAACACAAAATCAGTTTTCTGTTTAGGATAATTATGAACTAGCCCATGTAAAAACCATGGCTTTGGCAAAACGAAACAGCAAAATTATGAGACTGATACAAAGTTAATTCAAAGCACACGCATTACCAGCACTCTTCACCATCCAGAAGATATTTAGCAGAATCAGTTGGTTCTCAGGCTCCTCTTGCATATTTCCATGACCATTCATGGCGGATGCTGTTCTGTGCATCTCCAGGCAGCCCAGCCCCAGGAAACCTCTTGCCCCACTAAGGCATGGTTCAAACTATAGCATGACTCCCCTGGAACAAAGTGCACATGCCCAAATCCAGGTCTGTTCTTGGCAGCACTAAGAATCTAACACAAATAAGAAAAATCTCTATATCAAGACATTAAAGTTCAGTTGTACAAAAAAAAGTCTGAAGTTTAAGAGGACCCTTTGGAACAGACCTCACAGTTTACAGGAATTAATGAACAAGCTTCTTCCTATTAATTCATTACGTGAGGAAACAGAAATAACTGCCCCAAGTGGTTAATAATTTTCTATAACATAACAGTATTTGTCAATGTCATCTACACTTAGTAATCTGTTATATTTACATTGCTTTAAGACTGTTATACTCCAACTTTGTGCAATTCACTTTGTTTGATTCAAAACACAAACAGCGCACATTTCAATGTGACCTAGCTATATTTGCTGGCTTCACAAATCTAGCCACAGGATTAACAGTTTACCCAGAATAGCACCACAAGCTGTAAACGTTTAGAAGCAAAAACAGAGTTCAAATTTTACTTTCACACGCCTGTTCCAACTGTTGCTTCTCAGGGTAATTTCAGGATCTGACACCTTTTCAAACTTTCTAAAATAATTAACTTCTGAATTTTCCTAATCAGCATCTCCCGAATCTATTATGCTAGCATACCAACTCATTCATTACAACTGGAAAAGCCTTTTATTTAGAAGGTTTTCTTAAATAGACACAATGCTCACCAAACAAATCTTCAAAGCATACTAGAAAGGAAAGAAATGCAATTGTTAAAAATGTGACAGTATGTGGAGAGACATTTTAACAAGACATCCAGAAATATTCAGGTATGTTTGATTTTTAATAGGTTACAATGAAATTATTTCCTGAACAAACTGTGATAGCCCCTTTACTTCTTTCCCAGCACTGCTGCCTCTCCATTGTCTACTTTATTATACAAGTACTCATGGTCCAGTTCGTCTCTAAATAAATCATCCTTCCATAAGTAAGAGAAACTAGTTCCATTCTTAAATTATGAAATTTAGATCAATTTTCTGGCACTTTAAATCAATGTAACTAATGGTCCAATTTCAAATCAATTTGATGCATGTAATTTACAATAAGCATGCACGTCCTTCCTCTGAAAGGCTAACAAATGAATTTTACAACAAGCACACCATGACTGTTATAGGAATTCAAACCAGTTAAGAACATTAAGCTATAAAGATTAAGAAAAAAACCTCAAACAAAACAAGACAACACATGCCTCTACTTCCAAAATCCTTTTAAACTTAACCCACACACAGTACACAAAAGGTCAAAGTGCTGCTGTTCCCCACAGTGATCCAAATGTACTGTCCGTACTATCAAGCCTCTCTCATCCACAGAAGTAGGTCAGTTTTTTCATGCCTGGTCTACTGACAGTTTGATACATGTTGGTACTTTTTCTAGAGGTTTAAGAATATAAGTGATTTCTCCCCCTCACTCAACAGTGATATGGTAACAAGACTCACCAGAAATTCCAGCTCACTAATAACTCAGGATATGGTAGACATACAAAAAAACAAAACCATTTCAGGGTGAGGAATAGTCAAAATATTTCAAATCCTCTACACTAGAGAATCAGGTCTCAGTCCAGATGCTCAAGTCTAACTCCAAGAGAGAAGTCACAAAACCAAACCCTAAGAAACAGGTTAATAGCCTATTAGTACAAGAAAGTTGAGGATTAATTAAAAGGCTTCAAATTAGGTAACAAGAAAATGAAAATAGAAAGCAAACCTCAGAGAGGACAATAGATGCATCATTTAACAACTTCTTCCTCTCTTCTGTTAAAACTCACGTCACTTTCTCTCACGTATGCCAACAGTTTGGAGGCTGAGACCTGAACATGGCTGCTTATTTCACTCACAACTTGGGTGGTACAAACACACAACTATTCCATTTCTTTCTTTTGCTATTCCCAACATTTCTTTCCATGTTCTACTGATATTTTACGTAATTAACTTTGCAAGGAACAATTACTCTGACATCTAAGTACTGCAAATGAAATTGAAAAGACAAATAATACCAAAAAATCCTGAAGTGATATTAAAGTCTTTATTAAAACAGTTTGTGTTAAGGCTAAAAGTAGAACTTAGCTTAAACTGCAAAGAGGAGAGCAGATATTACTACTTCAGATCCAGTTTATGAAGAGCAAACTTTTGTCAGTTCATAACTGTATGAAAACATCCTTAAACTAACCAACAAGCATTACTGACAGTCAGTACATGCATTCAAGTCCAGTCCTGATTTTTCTCTCATCTTTAAATCCCACATTGGTGGTTATTCTCTTCCAAGAATACTGGTGAACTCTTCACCATGTCTTCACTTGTGCATTCTTAAAATAAGAGAAAAGTTTCAAATACATTACATTAACAACTGTGAGCTCAGCAGCAGCAGACCCACATTTGAAAGGTTTAACAATGCCAGCGTAACTACACAGACAGCTCACAGGATAGTGCATTGCCCCAGGAAGTCCTAGGACTAAAAATCATTTAAAGCTCCTATATATGGAGCCATGATAGAGCCAGACAACTAGCTGGTTTCAAGAGTAGGCAAGCACTGTACAGTATTACAGGGCAGTTGTCAGATTAGCTCTTGCCTACTCCCATACTCTGAATTCACAGGAGCAGGGGCAAACAAGGCATGCTCCTGCAACATGCTTCCTTTATTGCTTTGCCCAAACAGAACTCAGTTTATGTGCTCAGAGACAGCTCTACAATGGGAAGTCAAGTGCAATAAGTGGGGACAGATGGAAGAATCAATTCAGAAGTAGAGGAAACCCAAACTAGACACTAAAATCAATGAATCTGCAGAGCACATTAGCTCAATCTGCCCAGACAGCATCCAGATTAGCTAGGGGCCTTTTCCTTAAAGGCTACTTCCCTGCTGTGTTTTTAGGATTATGCATGACAGCCATCTTTCCAAATACTATTGCTGTATGGAACTCCAATGGATCAGCTTAATTAAGCACCCTTCATTTATGTATTAGCACTGACTTGGATAACCAACAGTCTACTTAAACAAAGAAAACCCCAAACCAAACAAACAAAATCAAAGAAAACAACAAAACCCCACCAAAACAAAACAACCACACAAAAAACTCCAAACAAAAAAAATGTGGTGTTTACATCCGCAGGTCTGATTTCCAGAGCTGTAGTAACCTACTGTACTATAGGTAGCATTACACCTCAGACAATCACAATACTTACTCTCTTCCCCTTTCCACTGCAAAGTACACAGAGGAGAGAAGGCCATAGCAGGGTCTGCCTCCAAGGCACCTTACACGTGGAATAAATGACTTCCACCCTACCAGCACCAGAAGGGATTAGGGTAACAGTACTTTCCATCCTTTAAGGCAAAGCCTATACAGCCTCATTCCAAACCAATATTTGCATAATGGAAGAGCAGGAAGAAAAAGCAACTTTGTCTAAACTCTTCTTTCTACTAAGAGAAACTGAAACATTGAGCACAATTTGGAAAGCAATAAACACGCCTTGGCTAAGAGAAATTTGCATACCAAGATATAATACACTAAATATACTAATTTTAGATATACATATAATACCTGCAAACATCTCTTCAGGATAAACACCAGTTGAATTCTACACTTAATGCAATCAAATGTTCTTCATTAGGATCAAAGTTCATCCACTTCAACAAAGTTGTTTTAAATAAGGCCAAGTACTCAGAGACAAGTCATGATGAAATATGAGAAATTTACCTCTCATTGTGTCTTTGGGGGTTTCATGCAAAATTTAACATCTGCATGTGCTTTCCCCTGCTTCAATTTACTAAGGGCCTAACAAGTAAAAATAATTTGGTTCATTACTGTCAAGTTACTGCTTGCAAGGTTTTCAGTCCTTCATCCAACCACCTTACCAATCTCAGCATGTTTCATCTTTTGATAATCAGTTTGCATGTCTTAAACTCCCAGATTGGTTTAATCTTGGTTGGCTTCTCCTTTATACTAAAACCCACTCTCTAACACTCTGCGTTTGCTCCCTATCAAGGCTGTTGTCAAGTCTGGGACAACATCTTTAATGCTAAAGTTTTTACAGCAGAAGAGGCAAGCTGTTCCTGGGAGAACGCCAAGATTTTCACATTCCTCTTCTACTTCTGCATGTGTCTCCCCACAGTGAAAGGCAGAGCTCCCACAGACAGGACCAGTCACGGCACGACTGAAATGGGACAACTCCAACATCTCACCTTTCAGAAAGAATGGAAGAATGTAAGAAATGAAAGCCAGCTTACAGATGCACCTACTGTAAGGGTTCTTATTCTTACAAGATAGAGCTTTTTAATAGTATCCCAGGACACAAGAGTGTGCAAAGATGTGACACAGGGCACTCATGCACAACCCTGAGCTCTAACTCTTACAACAGAGATTGGAACAAAGTAAAAAAAGAAATGATAGTTGGGAAAGACAAGTTGAAATAAATTGAAAACTGGAAAAAAGTTGGAGAAGGGACTTCCAATAATCAGTGAAGATTCATGAATCTACACTACAAAGATACTGGATTCAAAGACATGAGGCCTGAACAGATGGTATCTTTAAAGAATTGTCTTTAGTTATCAAATGAAGACGGATGCTCTCAAACAATATCTGTTTTACGAAATCTATCACGACTACTGTACATTATAAATATAAAAAAAAGACATATGTTCCTACTACATCTTGGTTGTTGAACACCCTATCTATATTCACAATCACACTGACTAAAACATGAGTTTGTGATGTGTTACTTCATTACACTCAGAAAATGAATCTCTAGTAATAAGAATTTAAGTGAGACAGACCTATGACACACTGAACATGAGACTTCCATGTGGGAACATGCCGAGGATTTCATACTCATTCAAACAAGAGCTAAGTCTGCTTTGCTATCTCATGCAGAAGCTAGAGGGCATAGCAGCAGTCACGTAATAGAACATAATCACTTTTTCACATGCAGACCAAATAATCAAGAAAAACCCTGAAAAACTGAGGGGTATCTGGAATCACATACCCCACTACAGTGATTCAGAAATTTCATTCCAATTATTGAAATTTTTGTACGGCTTGTTCATTTTTGAGTCTATAGTAAAATATGAAGAACTTGAAAAACCTAGAGAGATACATAATCTCAGGGTTTTTTCACATTATTAAATGACATTAATTTATAGTGACCCACAAAAATATGTAAAATAAGGCTTGATCACTGAAATAATAAAGTACATTAATCAAATTTCATTAATAACTCATAGAGATATGACTGTCCAATAAACACCCACAGAGGGCTTCCCACTTTACAAGGACACAGATTCTTGCAGGTATTGGATCTTGCAGATGATTTCAGTTTATGTCAGGAAGAGGGACACAAAGAAGAATGCAAATGTTATTTTTCCCATTTTTAATTTCTGAAACACATCATCTTCAGCTATTCAAAAGTTGAAAAAATAAAAATGTATCACACTGAAAGGGGTTATCCAGCTTATATGACTGTGCGTTTAGATGCAATATGATTATCATTAAGATCTTCACTGACTTTAAGCATTTTAGGTAATTTTGAATGTCAAGGAATTTTAAGAAACTTCTGCTGAGTAGAAATTGGGGAAAAAAAAAAAAACAAACAACAGGATCTAGCTATCCATTTGCTTGTATCAACTGTGAAGAATTACATATTCTATTAAAAATATTCAAACATAACAAAGGGGATTTTCAACTAGAATTAAATCTCTTCATCTTTTCAATGCTCAGTGCAAGAGAAATGGATCCACTAATTCATAATTCCTTTAGATAATGCCCTAGATATACTTAGCCTAATACTTTGGATATCTTTTCAACTTCTACCACGTGAAACATCTATACACAGATAGCCTGTTTCAAGTAAGTACAACTCACAGCCTTCAGCCCAACAGGCACTCCAAGTATAAGATCAATACCACTTACCACTGCCATAAAAATCCTCACATAAAGCTCACAGTATGCTGGCCAAATTCCTGTCAAACTCCTGCACTTCAGTTTCCAGCAGGGATTCCCTGCACCTTCTCTTGCTCCCCTCCTGACCCCAAGCACCTCCAGTTAGACCCAACAGTACTGCATCATGTCCCTAAGCCTCCGATTAATTTCCAGGACTTCCCTCAGAAATAGTTTCTGTGCACTTCAGGGCAGGCCTCACAGCCTAACTTCATCCTGCCTTATCCCAAGCCTGCTCTTGCTCAGAGCTCCAGGAAGAGAACTGCCTTCTCTCAGAGAACACAAGATACATAGCATTGCTTTGTATGATGATATACTTACTGTTATCTCAAAAGTTTCAGTTGCCATCGACTATGTCTGTGCTAGACAGGGCTTACAGCTACAACAGCAAGTAAAATAAACACAGGAAGAGTTAATGAGTTGAGACAGAAAGAAGGAAAATGAACAAGAAGCATATGAAATAACTGCACCAAAAGAAGCAGACTGAAATCTATGCCTGTTGGAATGAAGACTTTGGAACAGGTTGTGTGACAATTAAAAAAAAAAAAATTAAAATGGGGGGAGCAGGACAGGCTAGCTACTTTTATATTAGAAAATAAGTAATAAAATTAAAATTAGAACTCCAGGACAGATGTAGCATAAACAAACTAAGGTCTTTCAGGTGCAGATGGAACAAGAAAACACCTTCTGATTTCATCTAGCAATGAGCATACCTAAGCAGTAGCCTCTTAAAGATATACCTGCTGAAGTAAAACTGCTTCTAATAATGCAGCCTGGTTTCTTAAAAATGCATATGCTGTATTTCCTACACCAACAGTCTTACTTCTCTGTCATGTTCCTCAAATCCCTTCATAGTACTCTCTGACCCTCATTCTTCTGACCTCAGCTGTTTGCATAGGGAAGAGGGAGGACTTGATCAATTGTGGTTCCCTGTATTATGGTTGACTAGGTAGTACCCACAGGCTGTTCCAGCCCATCAGCCACGATGCTGCTGGGAACAAATAACGCCTGTTCGACCCACCTTTCCCTCCATACCACTGTCTTCTTTATCAAGCCACTAACTTGCTTGGGACCTTCAGTACCCTATTATCCTACACATTTTCTCTGCCCTGTCAAATATGGTTCTGATATTGCCCACTGAGCTTAAGAGCTACTAGAAGACAGACGTAGGAGAGCTCAATTGTAAAAGAGACAGGCTACAAATAAATACATAGCACTGTGTCTTGCCAAGTCTCATAATTTCTTCTCAAGTCTGACAACAGCAATAGTTTCCTTAGGTTCTCAGGATTTTTTCCCCTTCCTCTCCTCTCCCAGGCCTCTTAAAAAAATTTAGTCCAATTGCTTCAGGCATATCTAAATACGTGAATGAAAATGGAAGGGAGAAACAGAGCAAGCACAAAAAAATAAACTATTTTTAAACCAGATTATAAGAAAATTGGAGTATATTTTCAATTGTTCATAGCATATTCCAAGATGATTTTCAAAAATTTCTAAAGGCGTTTTAACACTCAAATCTCTAGCCTATCAAACTGCAATCTTTAAAAGAAGGCGCACCTTTTCAAGTAGTTATTTACTTCTTGAAATGCAAATTTGTAAGAAGAATACATTTTCTCCACCCTCAAAAAAACATGAAGGGCTTTCAAAAGCTGAATTACCTTCTCATTTATACAAGGTAATGCAGCATATTTGCATAAAACAGTCAAAACTTTTTTTTTTGTAATGTAATAGGTAGCTAACTATGAAACCCCTGCCGTTTTAAAAGACAGTCCCCTCGTTAGGAAACCGTTCAAAGTGACAATTTCAGTATCTCAGTATCTCTTTCTGGATAATTAGATGTATTATGAATATGCAGATCTCACAGAGCTGATTGGCTCAAATATATCCCATTCCTCAAGTACATCAACTTCCATAAAAACAACTGTATTACCAAACAGCAGGCTCTCATCCAAACTTGTATTAAACATTTATCTGCAACACTCAAATACAGATCACACCAGACAGAATCATCTTTACACAGCCTTCATGAACATACAGGTTATGGATGACTATTTGACTATTGGTACTGTGACCTGTACACATAGGATTGTCTTGCAGCAGATCTTTACAAAATCTTCCATAGAGGGCATGGGTGGAGATTTCATGCTGTCCACGTTATAACAGAATGTAAGTTAAATAACATAACAATAGCACCATCCAGTGGCAATATCTTCCCTTTAAGATGCTCATCACTCACATCACTTGGAGTGATCCAGCTGGAGCAACTGTAAAACAGGTAAGTATGGTACTTCCACTTTTTTGAGCAGCCAGCATCCCAAGAATATAGGGATCTTGGTGGAAAATGCAGTACTAGCAAAGACTTTGAAAAGAGCAAGTGCACATACAAATAACTTGTGAATATTGTGAAAACAATACTGAATAAAGTAACAAATATAAGGCTGTGCAATTTGTATGTCTTACAAGATCTGTAATGCAAGTTTATTCCAATGCTGAAATCTTCTAATATATTCACTGAAGACTGAAAATACGTTTTACTTGAACTAGGCTGCTCCTTATTCTTTTTTATATAGAAATTGATTCACTGTCTTCTCAATATTTACTTTAAAGAAAACCCAAACAAACAAAAAGGCAACTCCAAAAGACTGGTTCTTCCCCTCTCCACCCAAAAAAAAAAAAAAAAACCAACCACCACAAAACTAAACTGTAGTCTGTGTGATTTAGGCCTGACTGTTCCTCCCTCTAGTATTTTTACTCATATTCAGTTAAGTTTTTTCCTTCTATTCACTTGCTTGATGTTTTATTTCCTCAGAAAATCAAATATTTTATAATTCTAGATACCAGAATGGTGACCTTTACTCACACTAAGCACCTACAGAAGAGCCAAAAGAAAGAAAATAAAGGGGGAAAAGGCAGTACAGTAATTGCCACCTGAAATAACCAGTACAACCAGAATAGAAAAATAAAGTACTGGTTTTAAAGACACTTGTGGTGTGTTTTTCTCAGAGTAGAGACAGTAAATAAACAGTCACAAAGTTGAATAGTTCAGTGTCCAACCCTTGACACAGGCACATCCTTCCAACTTAGGAAAGATTCCCACAAATTTTATCAACGACTAACACATGTATTTGGGCAACTACCATGGCATGATTTTCTCTTTGCTGTGAAGTGGGATATTCACACACTGAGAGGTTTAACAAAGCTGCTGTTTCTAAACACTCTCATAACTGCTGCTGGAATTCTAACCCAAAACTTTTTTCTTTTTTCTTGAAATACAAGAAATCTGTGCAGGATGGTGTCAACAGATGGGAATGGTAGGCTTATTCACTGGTGCATACAGAAATGTATCAGTGCTGCTGAATGCTAGAAATTTTGGTTTGAGATCACCTACTTTAGAAAAGTTCTTTAAGTTAGTTCAGGAGCACTTTGGAGCAGCCCATCTCAGTTTTCACCAAATCTATAACATTTGTAACTGCAACTTAAAAGCACAGTGTTAACTACTGTAGTTTCACATCTTCTTTAAATATTCACTTTCAACTTAAAGCACTCAACATATGTTTGCACAAGTATTGCGTTTCCCAAAATACTTTTTCCCCCAGCAGAAGACTGTGATTCTGTCTCCCTATCTTTTATAGTCTAATTCTAGGCCTGCACACATCCTGCTGACCTAAATCTAGCACAAGCAAGATAGGAGAATGTGTGTGTATTCAGGTTTTTAACGCAGGTATTAGAAATAAGTAAGTGAAATTAAGTAATATCTTTATACTATCACTGTCAGTAATTCTGTTGTTACTCCCCTCACAATCAGAGCCAGCTAGATCAGTTAAAGAAACGAGGCCAGGCCAGGACACACACAGGGGTGCAGGGTGGGTAAGATGCTTAACTGGCACAGGGAGTTTCCCTCCCTTGGTCCCACACACTCCTGCATCAGCCTGCACTATGCCTGTGTGTTTCAGCTGCTCCACAGAGACATTGGCATCTGCAGCTGCAACTGCACCAGCTGACTCACGTGACCAGAAGGTACCACTGACTCCCTTGCAGCAGCTGCACTCCATCTGTGATCACTGGACAGAAGCTGCAGTGTGCGTCAGTTGCTGTTTCCACTTCTTGCAAAGCAAGGTCATCTGTTCATACACAGTCACAACAGCATCAGGGCAGGAGACCCGCTTCAGAACGAGCAGATGGCTCCGTAGTTCAGGCACACAGGTTCTCAATCCGCAGCAAGTTTCCCATGCAATTTGGAGCCAGCTACATTCCCTGGTTGCTTTGGCCACAAATCCATAAAATTACAATCTTATCTACTACAAAGCTTCAAATACAAATCAATTTACATGTCTGAGAGATAATTACACGATACAATGACTATTGAGCTATATAACTACGTAGATCAGAAGATAGTTCCTGGCAAGTCTTCCATGCTACTCATGAGCAGTACGAAAGCAAAACAAACTTATCTCCCTACAAATGCAAAACTGTACATCCATACTGGACATAAATACAGTGCTAAGCAGGGGCTTCTAGAACTCCTGATTAAATCAGATAGTCAACTTCAAGTGATCTCCTCTATCACACTACTAAAATGGCTTCAATCTCAGTGTCTTCCTCACACTACAGGCTATTCTACCTGCTCTGTGTTTTTGCCTATAGGGGTGCATGGGTGCAGAGAGGCACAGAACCTTAGCCTAACAAAAATAAACATTCACATTCTCTTTGCACACCACCTTGTCCCATGCTGTTCTGGCTCCCCAATTTAGAACCATTGTGTTTTTTCCCCATCCCATTCCTATGCACTCTGTGCATATCAATCCAACTCCCTCTCCAGTGTACTTTCTCCGCTGATTAGTTGACATGGGGGCAATCGTTTTGTGTTTCATACTGCAAGCAAACTTTTCAGTGTGAACAACGCAGCACACCACTACAGATTATGTAGTAAGACTGTACTGTCTCCACATAACATCTTTCTGTTTCCCAAGACCTTTAGAGGCTAGACAAATATCTGCCAGGAATAACAAAGATGCATCTCTAGCTGGATTAGAGGAATGAGAATAAATGAACACTTGAGGTCTCTTTCTACAGTTCTATGAAAGGAAAGCCAATTAATGGACAGCTACTAAATTATTTTAGCACAAGCCATTTAATCTGCACTGATAGATGATCACCTTTAAAATAGCAGATTTTGCTATACTGATCATTAATTGGTACTCTTGGGGTTAGGCTTAACTCAGAAAAGACTGAATGAACAATAGAAACATCTATTCTTTCAGTTGCTGATAAACTACACAGCTTATTTTATGTTTTATTTGTGGTGCTTACATCTCTAAATGAGGACACTTTTAAATTAGTGAAGAGAGTGATATTACATTAACTGCTTTTGAAATGGAATATCTGATGTGGTTCTGCCTTTTTTTTTTTTTTTACAACAGTTTAATAAGCAGGACATCAGTTGAATTTCCCTGTCAATTCAATGCTAAGCAGTCTCACTAAGAAAAAGATTTTAAATGAGAGAATTGAAGTCCCAGCACAGGAAAAATTATATACCATGTTATTTCTTGAAAAGCACACAAATGTTAGAGAATAACAGGACTATGCAACAATACAGTTCACTACCTGATTATTCAGGAAATAGTGGCATTATACCCTGATTATGTCTCTGACGGAATCATGAAGAAACAATTCACAATAAATATATATACTTTATTAACTTAAACAGCACACGCACACACAGGTGCCACCAAGCAAAAAGTTCTATTTTTAAAATCCTAAGAGTTCACAAAAGCTGGAAGCTATTCAGAAATCAAATGAAATATGTTTGCATTTGAAAGTTCAGTTATAGTATATCCACTCTTAGATTTTTTTTCATTAAAATGCAAAAATATTCAAAGTTTAAACTAAAGTCTAAGTACTATCAAAGAACTGGTAAATACTAAATAATGACTGTTTTTACTTTATTTGGCATTGGCCAGATCACTGATTTAGATCATCATACCAGCAACATGCTAAAAAACAAAACACAAAACAAAACCGAGTTTAGAGAAGAGATAATTAAACTATTGCTCTGGATTTTGCAACTTCACCTACTATAACACAATCTGTTACCGTGACAATCTGAACATGAAAGATGTTTGCAGTCTTCATTACAAAAGAACCACACACAAACCCCCACCTTGCTCGGGTGCATCTCATCTCAAGCTCAAACTGTACATGCACATGAAATACACATTTCTTATTTTCATTATTTTTAAACAGCCCTGATAAAAGTGGTGAGCCTCCTCACTTAAGCTTTTAAACAAAAAAGATCTTAATTATTTAAAATTTTGTTTTAAATATTTATATTATTTGAACAAAAAGGTAACAGTGCACTGCCAAGTACTCTGAAGCAGTTAGACAGTTCACCCCCTTTCCTGCAGGCATCCAGGAGCTGCCAGCAGAGTGGCTCCTGCCCCAAGCCCCACCTCAGGGAACCCCTGCACCAACTGCATCCCTCTGCACGGCCTTCAAACAGCGTCATCAAAATAGCAACAAAAACAGAATGAAAACAGGATCTGCCAACATAAGATTATCTGAAGGTTCTCCTCCACACAAACTACACTTAACTACTGTAAGTTTATTAAATGCCTGGGCAGGTATTAGCTTTTATTCTGATTCTAGTGCTATCTCCAGAGGATAGTGAGCTAAATACATCTAAGGAATACAGTAAAAGATTGGAACAAATATCCCCTGTTAAACTCTCATTCTATCTCTTAGAATATGCAGCTCTTGCAGTGTATCTTGGAGCTTAAAGTAATTACTCTGACAGCTCAAGACCGTCCCACAGCAATATCTTTACTACAGTCTCTTTCTGCGAGTCCCTAAGACACTGTGTGTTTTCTAAGTTATTAAAATGAACAATTAATCATTTCTAAATTTTAGAAAAATCTCAACTTACTGCTACATTGCATAACACAAAAATTAATACTCTCAAGACAGATTATGTCCAATTCTAAACTGTGCACTTCTGTGCAATAAAGATGCAGAAACCTTTCCAGCTACCTTAACTAAAAAGCAGCGATCCCAGAAGATTTTGCATGCTCTGCAGCATAAGATTGTATCTTATTCTAAGTACTCATCCCATTGTCTATCTGAAAGAATACACTACAGCAACAGAAATGTGCAGCACCATGGAAAATTCAGTCTGCCTATTCAAAACCTGCTCTTCAAATACATCAGTGGTCGCACACGGTCATGGCACTACTGTATTAGCACCAGGAGTCAAAGCAATTAAAACACAGTTAACACTATTTTTTCACACCATTTTTTGAATTTGTTTTAAACTTAGACAAGTGACAAGAGAAGTGGTAAGGGAAAAGTCTCCTTCTGGAGAATCATGCCTTAGTGACTGCCCAAACTGCACTATTTGAACATGAACCCCAGGGGGACAAGAGGGTGCAACTATTCTGTGCTGCTTGTGAAGCCTTTCATATGAACACTGGGTGAGTGGCAAGCTGAAACACTTCACAGGAGCTTAGAATGCCTGAACCTTCTGAGATTTCAGCTGGCTGTGGCAATCAAAGTAGATGACACAAGTACTTGAAAAGCCTCTACTGAAGGTAAGAGAGGAAAAATCAATATATGAGATTGAGAGCAAGACTACAGAACAATGAATCTGACACTAGGAACTTTCATAACTTGATTTAAGCAAATTAAGTTTCAGTACTTCAGCAGCTGTTTTCAGACCTCTTGTTTTTAGATTCTCATGTGTGGCATATATAAAATATTTTTGATTCTCCATTGGCTTTCACATTCATGCTTCTCTTTCCCCTCCAACTTTCCTCTTTCCCACTTCCATGGAAGTGTTGTGTTACACAACAGTCTCAACTAAGCATCTCAGCATATTCAAGTTCCCTAGAGGAATATAAGCCTGTTCTTATCTGCCAACACTAGCTATTATCAGAGGTTTTCTTCTGTTTTACATCAAATAAGCACTGTGTCATAGAAGAATTAATTGACACTAAATTCCAAGAGCTGCTTAGCAATAAAAAATATTCTAAAAGAGCCTGGAAGGCTGCGTAGTAAAGTTGTGCTTTAATGTACTATACATACAAAGTAACATGAACAGAGGCAGGAGGCTCAATTAAAACACTGTACTTACACATAAGCACAATTTTAAAAACCTGATTGAATGTACAAGTAATGTGCATATTATTTGTTTTGTATCTTCAATAGCAGGATGCAAAATGAAATTATATGGTATAACTAACACTTGCAATTTTTCATTTTAAATTTAAGCAGACGTAAAGACTGCTTCACCAAAGAAGGAAAAAGTATTTCTGCTACAACCTAGAAGTTTAATTTCTATAAATTTTATGCAGGATTGTCTGTTACCAAGAAATTCATGAGCTGATTTCTGTAATGCTAATTTGCATTGGTGCTGTAATTCAAAAGAATTGGATGAAGGATGGGTAGGCAGAAAAATGATGGAAAAACTATAGAGGGAGGAATCTTTAATAGAAATTCTAGCTAACCATAAATCATTCTTTTTGCACATCTGAGTCAAGCCTTTATATATAGAGATATCTATCCCATGGAAGTGATGAAACAATTCTTGAGAAATCAAAGTGCAATTTAAAGTATTTTCTACAGAGGGAGCCAAAAACCCAAGGAATTGGATTAAGAAACATTTCAGATCAGCACAGAGTTCTTCCCCACCATCAAGCTTGTTTATTGCATTTGCAAGTTTTTCAAATATCCACAGCACATAATCCAGATTCTTACTCTACAGAATTCCTAAGCATTTATTGGAAATTTAATTAAAATAGTGCTTGATTACATGCCATGGAACAATCAGCGACAACAGCACTTTATCTGTTTTGGAAGAATGTTGCACTATTCCATTAAAAGAGATACTTAAGAGTTTACCTTTGTAGCAATTCTAAGTATCAGTTCCACGGTAGAGATTTTTTCATAACAAAACTCTATACCAGGAAACAGGTCAGTATGATTAAAAAAATCAAAAATAAAGTTGCTTAAAGACGAAAATCAGCAATTCTTTTTCAGGAAGCTGGGAACCTTCTTATTGTAATAGCAGTTTTTCACGTTAGTTCATTGCTAAATCACATTTCATAATTCAATATTCAAATCACAATTCATACTGAATCAACCCATTCAAATGTAATTACAAGTGATGTATATTATATAAAGTAACTCAACAGCTTTGACAGTTATTTGTGACAGGTTCATGTATCACTTCAGCCATATAAATCATCTATATTGTCAGAATATGTTAAATACGCCAATAAAATATGGATATTTTTCTTCCCCTCTTCCCCCAACAACTTTCTACTCGCTTTTTAAGGTTGCGGAGTGGGGTGGGGGGCGACGGGACGACAGGGTGGATAAAAACCAAAGATATTTTAGAGAGACTACACACCAGCAAGACACCAAATCCTAAAACTGACACACAGGGAAAGATTTTTCCAAGTGTTACTGAAGATAAACTACCCCCTCTAGTGGCACAAAATTCTGAGCCTGGCCGCTTCCAGCAGCGTTAGCCAGACGGCTGCCCCCCTGTGACCCCAGAAGTCTGTCTGTCACTGCGAGCCCAGCTCCAATGGCACATGGTTGCACGGGTCGAGTCCCTTAGCTTTTTATTGAAGTACGGTGACAGACAGTGACTAACAAGAGGGTAACCGCCCTGCCCCCAAACAACACAAAACTCCACTACAACATTCCCTTGAAGAGGTTCTAATCTCTCTCACATCCTCTAGGCTCTCTAACATACCCACACTCCTTCCAAATCCCTTCTGCAGACCTCTCTGTTCTTTCCCAAGCATCTTAGAGGCCCTCTTATAATTCCCAAACATCCCTACTATGACTCCAAGATGGACCCTTCCAGTACTCACATACTGACTAAGCAAAACCAGACAACACACACACAACACCTCACCACCACCATTCCCCACCAGATGTTACAGGTAATTCAAAACTCCATCAATCACCCAAATATCTGTTCTCAAGTTTAAGAGCTCCTCTCTCCCTTGTTCAATTTCACTATGAAAAATAGCAGCTATTCAGCTAAGAATGAAATACCTAAAAAAAATCCCTCTCAGCTAACTGGTAGAAAAGCAACGTATCTACTCTCCCTTCTGACCAACACATGAAAAAGCTGACTGAAGAGAAAGAAAGCTTACATTTATCTTCTTCCTCCCTCTCACTTCATGGCCTTTATCTCTGTGAAAAGATGCCTTAAGAAATCAGAAACATAATGCAGATGGCACATTTCATACTTTTTCCTTCAACTAACTTCCAAAAAAGTGTTGCATCATGGCCCAAACTGCTTAAACAAAACAGTTTATAAAATTGTACAACCAACAGTCAAAGCTGCACTAAAACAAGTGTCCTGAAGCATTCCTTACAGACTCAGTGGTACCACTAAACTCCAAACAATGCTTTCAAAACCCACAAGGAATATATTTTAGTCGCCTATTCATACAAGCTAGTCAAACTACCAACATTTTGCTAACAGCCTGTACTGGAGTAAAAGAGAATATTAGTAAAAAAATCTCAACACCTCTGTCAACACTATTCCTACACAGTACAGATGGGCTGGGCATCAGGTAAACAAATTAAATGCTTCTACTTTAATATCAAGACAACTTAGATCACACCCCATTGCTTGCTGCAGCTAGTTTAAGTTTGTTCTCCTAAAAAACTTCCCATGTGAAACCATCGTAAAAAAAAAATCAGGCCAGGCAACAGCACATGCACACACAGAAGTCTACACTTAATTAATATGACCTTCAGTTGAAGCCATTCAGTCCAACTGTGAGAACTAAAAATACAAACAACTCTTGTAAAAGGACCATACAAAGGGTCAGGAGAAATGTTACCATTTTTCTCAAAGTTTATGCTTATTTGTTCTTCTCAGAAGGAGAAAAAATATATGCAACATTAAGTCCTTACCAACTTTATTATGTCCAAGTTTCCCCAGCAGTCTTGCAGGATGGTAATTTTTTTTTTCCTCTCCTCAAAGTTACAGGGAATTAGTTGGGTTGGAGGAGGTGGGAAACATCTCCAGGAAAACTCTTCGGCCACAAATGCACACTTACCTTGTAAAAAACCTGTGCGAACTGAGGATAGATACTACTGTTCCCCCATCTTTGTTATTCTCACTGCAGAATAACAAGTATGATTGCACATCTGATTCACTGCAACATGGGCATGCTTGGCTTGATCTCCAGATAAAACGGCTTTAACTAATCTGCCAATTTTACATGGAAACAGACTGAGCTGCAGGACAGTATCACCTTTCACGATGTGCACTCAGGGTTCACTGGGGTGAGGGTAGGTATTTCCAGCTGAATTCTGAAAAGAATGCATATATGCACTAACTTACAGCTTTGGCGCTAACAAATGCCTTTACAATAAAAGAAGTGTACACTAAATGAGAAGACAAATTAAAGGCTGCTACAAAGTGAATTGGAAGCAGGGGGAAAAAAAAGATCTTTCATACCTTAGCTCTTAAAATAGAAGTTAAGCATGATGCCATGCCTGTAAACCAACTCCAGTCTTAGTGACCATACTTATCTCTCTAGATAACTAAGATTCAAGGACAAAGGAAAAAGCCAAGTCAGAGTATAGCTGGCCCAGGTACCTTTGGATATAAGGCATTCACTACTGAACAAAATTTACATTTTTATGAAGAACAGCTACACAGACATGATCTCTGAGAAACTGAAGGACATCAGACAGTTAGATAAATCACTGTGATATTACCAGATGAAGAATGCCAAAACAATTCTCCTTTACTACTAGGTAAGACAATAGAAAAGCTGCTGACATTTCAAACACTGGAAGATAAATTATTTTAAATAAGAGGATTTTGGCACGGAACAGTAATATGTAGAGAATAACTTTGCATTTGACTTAAAAACATCAGGACAGGTTCAGAAGAACACTTTAGTTACAAGGGCACTGAACCTAAAAATAAGTTTATAACCAATCAGCAACCATTACCCGAGTGGTAACTTATCTTGTGCATTTCCCTAGGACTTGCTTTTTTTTTTTTAAATATGAAAGCATATTTAAATATCAGAAAATGATCATTATCTAACAACTTATCTGTAAGTTAAATCAGAAAATTTAGCTTGAAGGACTGAAAATGCTCTGAGGTTCAGCAATGTGCAATCTGTTCTGTACCACAGTGTTCACAAGGGCCGACAAGAGCACACATCATATCAGAAAAGTTCCAAAGGTCTCTCCTGAAACAACGTGACACTGACCTATGAGAGTTTTTCCCCGGTCAAGTATCCAGTGACATTCAAGATGACAGGATCAATGGCAAAAGCATGTTCAAACTCTTTCATTATACCCAACAGCACATAAGTCATCTCAGGAGCTACTGCAGTGTGAACAACGGAACACCCAAGGAAGGTTTCTGTTGCAGCTGATTCATGTAAATCTTCCTTTTACTGAAGATTTCTTTACTAAACAAAATTCAATCAAGAACTCATTGAATAAAATACATTCAACGCTCATGCTGTAAACACACCAATAACAAAAATGCAATTAACTAATAGGCAATATACTTAAAAAGCTCAAAGAGCATTTAAGTACTTCAAATGAAGTTCCCCACATCAAAAGGTTCAGTTTAATCAGTTTCTATTGTGTAAATAAAGCTTGCATCCACAGTACAACTTGTCCTGTCCAAAGTAGAGAGCTATGATTTGTGTTTAACCCCTCACCATGCTAGCACTTTTAATACTTCTATCTTATATCCTCTAGAATGGGTTAATCATAATTACACTGCTCACAATTGCTCTATCATTAGAGAGCGTGCTCTGCATAAAACTAACCTTATCTAATGATCAAAGGCAATTGCTGTTGCTTTTCTTTTGCCTGGAGCTTAAGCAGTTTTAATGTCATGGGTACATTATCATGATCTACTGACTTAAACAAAATGTCTTTTTCCATCCTCTGAAACAACATGGATATTTTATTTGGCTAGTAATTCAATCACTAAGGCTTTTAGGAAAAAAAAAAAATTTCCAAAGGAATTAAATCTTTATTACCAGAATACATTTTGACTGTTGAAATCTATGACATTACTGAGAAACATCCAAACTTTTAACATGGAAGAACCTGACAGCTATAAATATTAATTCGTTTGAAACGGTTACCTCATCTTACACATGGATAAACTGCTTAAGCCTTTTGGGTATATCATGAAATAATGCAAAATAATGCTAGTGTAAGAATGGAAGCAGACAGCTATGTAAGAGTATGCAAGAGCCTAAAGTTTAAAACAGAAAAGACAAAAACGTGTTTTTCTTATATCTAAGCATGGAGATGAATACAAAAGGGACCAAATTCCCTACTATCCCAAAAGTAAGAAATACGAAAGTAACCCTAAAAATCTGTTTCTAATTTAGAAATAAGACTTTTACACAAACACTCCACTAGTCATCATGGAGATGATACTGAACAAAATTACATAAGGGGTGACAACAAGTGAAGCAGTTTCTACAGTGTTTTTCCAAAGAAAAAGAGGCAGTTACATAATACAGATCCGAGGAATGGCAAAGAGGATATTCACAGAGAACACTTTCTGGATAGCTCATGGAGAACAGTGAGTAAAGGGAGCAAGAAGAAAACTGGACTTAATGTACCAAGTACAGCTCTTCAGCCAATGATATTAAGGTGCAGGAATTTAAAACAGCAGCAATAAAAGCCAATTACTTCATATAATGAAGACCTTTAAGACCAAGAGAATTTTGAAGCTAAATTTTGAAACAAAAAGTATTATAGTATTGCCTTTATTTAACCTGTTTGCTTACACAATACAAGTGATACATGCAGACAATACCTACCAGTCTTACTGCTTTGCATTTTCCAAATATATACATACCAATTACTGGCTTCCAACTCAACTGTAGAGCTTTTGTATTTTAGTATCTAGTGTGCCAAAATTACAGTTAATTTGCCTGAATATAGAAGATCAGCTAAAAATCAGAATAAATTTGCAAGCTTCTTCGGTTTGGACACACCTTTAAGGAAGGAGCAAAATAACTGAATAAGCCATTATTGCAATGCTTGATTAAGCTCTTTATGGCTGCTTCTCCTTCAAGGCAAAAGAATGATCCATTCAACAATGGATCATATTTTTTTCCACATGAATAAGAGGTTTTAGGCTACAAAATCAGATTAGTCAAAACAAGCAAAGTATCAATATAAATGACAGATGACTCTTCCTGGTGACACTGGTGACTCTTCCACACCACAGCCCAACTGTGTTAATGAGAATTTGTGAAGGTGGGAATGGTAATACCACATCACATGAGTAAGTGAATTAAAATAACAAGTCAACATTGAACCTGAAAAACACCCTTTCTTTTCATTTCCAGCAGATATAAACAAACATTTCAACTTTTACACAGACATACTGCAGGCAGGCAGGAGCTGTTAATGTAATCATTGTCATGCACAGAATACGAACTAGGATGAACCCGAGCATTTAAATTGTATGTGTACCAACAGTAGTTAATGTTTAAGACAAATTAATGCAAAAATATTTTTAAATCTCTTTTTTCAAAAATTAGTTTTCAGACAAGTTGTGCAATTTACGGCAGACGATGCTGAAGAGAAGAAGCTATTTATAAAAATTTTGCTTCAGGTATTTAACAATAAGATATGTATGTATATAAAACAGTAAATACATAACGTGCATGTATATCACCATAAAAGAGCTTACAGTTCTTTGTGCTTCTCCTCTGCCAGAATTTGGTCATTTGGCTTCAGCCCATACCTTGGAAGGGAAAAAGAAAGAAAAATTACAAAGTTTGTGAGAACATAGTCATAAAATGTGGTTTTATAGTTTCAAATTATTATACTACGCAACATTTGTTGATTCAGATACCTCAGGTATTGCAAAGACAGCTATAAAGTTTTCTGAAAAATTTATTGCATGTTTATCAAAGTAAACATCAGACAAAATGTTGGTTTACATCATGGCTTCAAACTCTGATTACTTCAAACTGTATACTTTGCTTGACTATATATATGAAAAATCATTGCACTTCATACCATAAACTGTACACTGATCTTATGATTTGGATCTGACAAAACATGACTGAGGATTACATACAGTATGAACAGTAAATCTGGCTGTAATGTTTCTCCCTTTACCAAATAAGACTAATATAATAAGTACTAAAATAATTCTGCAGAAAAAGTATCCTTTAACAACAGGCTATTTAGGAAAACCTCTGTAGTCCATACAGGCAACTGCTGATGAAAGTAAGTGCTTGAGAGAACTGAACATTCTTTGCTAGCTCAACAGGCTAGCAAAGCCTGATCAGAGGGAAGGAGGAAGGCAGTGTCCCCCAGCACAGGCAACTGCCAGTCATGCTGCAGGCTGCACTGTCTGTCACTCACTGTGGAAAACTTTTAAGACATGACCTCACTTCTGTTCTGCCTCAGAGTAAAATCTTCTGCCATCTCAACGCATTCCACAAATCTAATTGCTGTGGTATTTTGTGGGATTTGCTTTTTTTTCCTTGGATTTGGGAGTTTTTTTCTGGTTGATTGGTTTGTAAGACCGTCATTCACAATGTAAGCAGCTAAAAGTCAAGTGTGCATTGGATAACTGCAAACAGCTAACTGCTCACACTGCAGGAGGTTTCCACTGTCCCTCTGTTTCTGATCCATCCTCCCGTCAACTGCAGATCCGTAAACTATTCCTCCTGAGGAAATATTTCCGTCACTGACCAACTACACTCAAACTATCTTGCAAATTGATTTTTGTTTATAATAAACAGGTAAAATACACCTCTTTACAGTATTTTCTGATTATACTCTCTGAAACTCCTATTTTCAGCACCCATTTCAAATGCAAGCATTGACCTCGGACACGTTCTCAAGCTCACTAATGCTGCCTGCATTCACACATACAAGACACTGACTGACTCATTTTTCTTGCATGCACATGCAGAGACTGTCTTAGGTTATCTGCCACAGTACCATGCTGACTTGCATCCATTCATCCATTTCGCTGCAAAATCCTTCATGTAGACACTTCTAATCAGGATAGAGTACAGTTCACCCACATTCTCCTTCCAAATGCAGGGCTGACATTTGACTCTTACGGTAAGCAGACAGCACTGTAACACAGTGCTCAATAACACATTCAGGTCACTTGTTTTAATTGCCAAGTCTTCTTCATAGCTTACCACCCTTACCGTTAAGCCTTTAAGCCAGGAATTTTAACAGTTATGATCTTATGTTACTTCCAAATAAATGTTTTCTGTAATGAACAGTATCAGGCTCTTTGTCTTCCATGAAAAAGGGTCTAGCCCAACACCAGTCTCTTCATAACACTTCTACACCTTCCCAGTATCTCCATTTGTCATGTCTTAACAAGCATTTTACTGATAGCAAATACTTAGGTATCAGACAAAAAGCAAAGAGCTACCAGGAAATTCTAAAAGGAATATCTTTCAAAAGTAAAAGGAGACTAACTCTTCCTATGAAATTTGCAATCTTATTTAAAAAGCAATCAGGTCATTTGTTCAAAAGATTTACCTGTCATAGACAGATACACTAATATACAATCCATTTTGTAAATGGAAACCATTTTCCACATTAACAAATATACTCACATAAAGTCACAGCCATTCTTCACTAAAAATAACACCACATGCTTTTCCTCCACCAGAAATCAGACTACTTCAGTTTCAACTGAATACAAAGGATATAGAGATAATATCTACATTTGAGCCTTTTTTAAGCTTCCAGACTCCTTGTTACTTCATTTTTTAATTTATTTTTTTGTTTGTTTCACCACAGTTTTAGACCCACAGTTATTGGGGGGTGGCATGGCAGGGTACATGACCCAACCAAATAAAACCCATCACTACTTAGACTAATAAGTCAGCTACTACAGAAATCATGTAACATAATGGGAATGCTGTTTAACAGATGTGGTCTATTACTGACATACCACAGAGGGGAGGGACACAGTTGCTATCCCTAAGGTTTGCAGAATAGTTGCTTTGGTAAACCTTAGCTTACCTCATCTTTTTCACCATCACCCCCTTCTCTTACCATGAAAATGGCATTTTGAAAATATTCTTCTATGACCCCTAAAGACATTGTTTTGATAGCAAGTTGTGAAAGAATACCTCACACAAAGAGACATGCTTGTAGAGTTCAAGCTTTTATCCATACTTTATGCATTAAGATGCATGTTGTATTTCATATCCAGCTGCTGAACTACTTAATAAATTTAAATGTGCAACTAGCACAGTGAACAGCTTACATAGTATTTTCCAAACATGTGCTTCGTAGGCAAGATTGATAAGCACCAGTTGGGTCTTCTTAACTGATGAAGGTTAGATTTGAAAGAATTTTTCTAAAAAACACTTTAGGAGCTTCCACCACTAAATGCAAAACCAAAGCTAAAGATAAGCAGTCAAAAGTTTAAAATAACAACATTTAAAACCACCTAGGCAATGTGAACAACAGACTGTGTATTTATTATAGATCTATAAGCCTGGTATTCAGCTAGTAAGTAGAACAGAAGCAAACATGCTATAGAAGAAATGAAAGGATCACAATATCACTGTTTTCTGCTCTGTGAAATGAAAGTTGAACACATTCTAGAATATTAACTAATTATTCTTTTCTATCTTTTTCTATCCAATACCAAACTGTGATGGTACAGTTCCAAAAAGTTAATAGTTGCTTCAGCACTGCTTAAGCTCCTATTTCAAAAAAGAGGGCCTTAGAAGAAAATCATGCAAGCATCTACAGCAAGGTTGTAAGTAAGTGTCAAAACACAATGCAGTATCTTTCCAAAACGATTTATTTAAGGCCTTTGATTTGTCCCTCACAGACATTTAATCTACTGGAAGAGTAGCTAGTGTTCCAGACACCCCCTTCAGAATGGCAGCTGTCCATGAAGACAGACAGCAGAAGGGTCAGGACTCCAGCAATTATCACACTGCACAGCTGCCTCTTTGCAGCTTTGCCGGAGCAGCTGCTGTGCAGATACCACACCCAGGCTCTGAGCATCACAGCTGATGGCTTCTGACAGCCCAATATGCTGACTGCACCTTGGGCAAGACTTCCAGTTCTGAAAGCAGCTTCCTCTGCACATTCAGTTCCATATGAAATTTCTTAAGCCGTAACATCTTGGTCTAACCTCTAGATGTCATCGTATCATGGTCACTCAAACATCCCTGCTTCTAATCAAAGATTAAGTGTCCCAGCTGCAGGTAAGCACCGACAGAGATCTTAATTCTACCATCCAGCCTCTAATCACACCTTAAATTTTAAGTTTCACACTGTTTTACACTTCTTTCTCCAGTGTGGAAATAAATTTTTAAACAGTATTCCTTCCAATCTAGTTACAAAAAGGTATGTTTAGGCATTTAACTTACCAGGACAAATGAGCAACCTAATACCCCTACATTTCATCAAGAAACAAAGGCCTAACTAATTATAAATTCACAACTACATAAATATTAAATATCTTCCCTTTCCCCAAGACTGAAAATAAAGTAGCATATACCCAGACTAGAATATTACTGCAGGCATTCTGAGAACAGATATACAGAACTGGAATGATGTTGAGGAAATTTGGCTATAAGTACAGCTAAATATACACTATGAAAAAAATGCCAAGGCCACTAGGAAGAGTTATACTCTAACAGCCAGAAGTACAACTCTGACCAACTCATTCTATTTCGTTACAATGCTACAAACAAAAAAAGATAAAGGTGGCATACTCTTCTGTTCACGTACATGGTTTGCCCAGCATTCACCTGCAAGTTTATCATCTCAATTTCAATTTTTGCAGAAATGCGAAATTTTTATTAAATGTCTGTTTTTCTTCTTTGAGCATACTAGAACTTTCAAGTTCAACTCTGACTTGTGTGATGCATTTTATAGATCCTTTTGAAATAGTAACGCTATAACTCAATGCTTTGTTATTTCCCAACTCCTAATACGAGAGAGTATGAAAATCAATGTACTTGGACAGTAGTCAGCATTTTCACAACACTTATAATGTAACAAACAGCCATAAGGCATAGCTCTCTTCAGGCAGCATCCAATTTTACAGTGCCTTAACCAAATTAAAAAGAAAGCACAACCTACGCTAAATATGCACTGGTGATAAACTAAAACGTGTATCAAGTTCAGATCTGCTCTATCAAGATTTTCCTGAAAAGCTGGTAAAACTCACCTGTCTTAGGGCTCAAAATCAAAACTGGTAATGAGCAAACAGATTTAAAAATAGCAATACATCTTCATATCATCAAAATTAAGTCATGTTTCGAAATGTCTTGAATCCACCAATCTAAGTCAAAACTTACATAGAAACAATAGGCAATAACTGCACAGATATCAAAATGAAAACCAGCACCGACATATACACACTGCCTGGGCCAGAAGAGCCAAGACAAAGATCACCACACAGACTATCCACAAAGAGGTACAAAATCTTGTATACTTATCAGAGCAACATTTTCTTCACTATTTTCAAGAATAATTGTGAAGAACAAGACAGTAGAGATAGAAGTATTTTCCTGGAATAACCATCCATGTGAATAGTCATCATAAAAAAAATATTAAAACTATTTCCATAATACAAAGCCGATACAGTAAAGTACCCTGAGAAGCTCTAAATACATATCTGCACAACATTCCTCTGCCTTGCTTGATGTACAAATAAAGAAACTTCTTGCCACATGACTCCATATGACTAACCTTGCTCACCTTTAAATGCACTTGAGCTTTGCTATTCCATAAGCTTATTGCACTTGACATGCTTTGCTACACTTACTGCCTTAAGTATTCCCCAGATTGATTAAAAATTGAATGTACGAAAGGGCTTATTTCCAACGTGTTCTTTGAACTTTGCAGAAAAGTCAACAAAAAAAAGGAATAGGGTACAATTTTTGTGTCAGGCACCTAAAGTATGTTGGTTGCATTAACTAGACAAGACAATCAGATTTTCTGTTATACTAGGCGATGCTTCATCAATAAAAGAAAAAACCTTTAAAGACAGCTTTGCAGAAGCATTTCTTCATAAATTGTCAATAAAGCCATTAAGAAACCTTAAAGATTCCACTATAGGCTTATTGTATTTCAAATTAATCTAAAGAAGTTCCCATTAAAATGATTCAGCAGTTATGATGTTTCAATTTTCAAGTGATGTTAAGGCTACTTTCACTGGTCTGAAAAAAAGAAACAGTCCTTTTACCTTGTTTTTCCTTAATTATTAATCTTGTCAAAACTAGGACAACCAGCCTGTGGGACATTGGTGCTCACATGTCCTTTTTCAGACTACACTGACTGATTTCTACCAAAGGCAGTTAACACTTCCTACAAAATCTTTCAGGTCAAAAATACAGCCATGTGTGAACCTACTACAACAGTGCATCCTCGTGAGTATTTACAGGCCAATGCAAGCAGCAGAAGCTCACAAAATACTTCTTACACATCAGATTTACGTGGGGTAGGTATAGAAGGTCAGCCTGTTTCTCAACTCCATCTGCAATTTATCAGATAGAGTAAGTAATGCTGCCATAAGTGCTAACTCCATTTCTTTTGACTCGATCTATAGAGATCAAAAGGCAGTAAGTAAACTGCTTCTTCTACAGTAGCAAAATACTACTTAAAGCAAAGCAGTATTTCTGCAATTTTGATAAGCCTACAGCTGCTTAGAAATTTCAGGGAAGTCTAAGGTAACCTTATTCTTCTCATTAGTCCAGTAATCTTTCCCATGTACACAAATATGGAGTATGAATACCATGACTTGTGTTTGTTTGGATCATTACTTTCAGCTTGCTAAGTCAGATTCTAGAGGCTGTGAGTTTTCTAAACCCAGATGAAAACAAAAAACCACAACCCAGACCATACCCTGTGTATAAATTCAGCAGCCAAATTCATCATGGACCAGAGGAAACCAGCTAACCCAAAATTAAAGTTTTGTGTAACTGGGCATATACAAGGACTCTAATCCAAACATTTTTTTAAAGACATGTTTTTTCCCCTCCATTTAAAAAACCACAAAAACTCACAGTGAAGGACTGATTCATACTCTGAAAGTCTTAGTGTCTTGCCTAATTTGCACTATTTTTACTCCACCAGTTGAATATGGTTGCTTTTTCACTTTTTCTTTAAAGTCCTTTACTGCTTTGCTGTAGTCTCCCCATTTCACCATCCAAAATGCACCACATTCCCCATTCCCTCAAAATTTCTCCCCTCCTTTAGCCCCTCTCCCATTCCATAATAGAGCAGCTGGTCCTCCCTACCTTTTCACAGTCCTTCTTGGCCTGACAACAAAACAGAGATTTCTTCTACATTAATTTCTGGATTTAGTGACATCAGATCACTGCTACTTGAGGATGATCTTAAAACAGGTTAGAACATTTTAGAAAAATTCCTTACTGAGTAGATACTGCTTTGTTGACAAATATAAGTCCAGACTGTCATCCTTGAAAAAGTGAAAGATTAAAGAGGGACAATACAATACAATAGCAAGACAACCCTAAAGAAAGCCTGCTTCCAGAAAAATCTAGGTTTTGCAATTATTCACTTACACCAATAAAAGAAGAAACTGTCTAAAATACCTTTTAGACACTCATTTAGGAAAGTACTAAAACGCTGAGAGAATGCTTCATTCAGATGGACTTCAACATGGATCACTGCTAGAGCCAAAGCTATGCCACACATTCCTGAGTGACCTTGAGTTAAGCACAGTAGCTATTGATGAAACCCACAGATGACAGCAGACTGGCGAGGGCATGTCATGACAACAGAACACTCCAGCAGACAGCAAGAATGACCCATTCAAACACTGTAACTTCAAAATATAGACAGATGCAAAGCCAAGTAGGTAAATAAAAAGAATAAAAACAGGGGCAGGGTTAAAGGCATCCCACAGAGTAGAAACTTGGAGAGGGAAACAAGGTGTCATAAATTGCAATTAACTGAACCTGAGCTTCCAACTTATGTCAAACATTTAAGATAGCAATACTTTAATACAGAAATAGGAAAGAGCAATCAAACAGAACAACTGAGCAAAAAGACCCCAGAGGGATCTGACCACCTCACTATTTCATCCCCTTCCATTTTTAAACAGAAAAACTTTATTATAAAGTGTTTCACTTCAGAAGAAGAAAGGTAGGTAGGAGTAAAGCACACACTATCAGCAACGAAAAGGAGACTTGGAAAATAAGAACACAAAGTTAAGATACTTCTATCTTAACTTTCTATAAACTGTAGATAATAAATTACTTCATAGAAAATAAATTCATAGTTATCAATGACAAAGAATCAAGTTCTTTTTGGGAAAGAGCATGTCATACTGTCTTGCTGAGAATTAACTGTTTAACAAAACAAAAGCATCTGCTTAAAGAGAAATTTAAGTGCAACTCAAATCACAGATATTGGCCATTTCATTTATTAAAAAAATTCCAGACTTTAAACACTGTTATTGGAATAGATATGTCACCGCTGAGAGAATGAAGGACCATCTTGGTGAACCCATGGAGCAATTTCTGATGTTTTCCTATTTACCCAGTTCCTGGCTAATAGTGTAAGTGGAGTCTTATTTGGCTGCATCACTTCCTATACAAAACTCTCTCTCTCATAAAAAAAAAATAAAAATCGTAATTTCTGAGTGAAAGGGATCCCAAAAATATCAGCAGATTTTTTTTTTAACATAATACTTATAATGAGAGCTGGATTTAAATGTCAGCAGAGAATTATCTTAAAATTACACTCCTGAAACCTTAAAGAAAAAAGAAACGTAGTTCTTGACATAATAAATTAAAGCATTTTGTTTCTCAAATTTCTTGCACAAATATGAACACTAATTTTAATATAAAAATTACTAGGTATAGTTCCCCTGGCGTTTTTTCTTGCCCCCATGATCTATGCTTTCCTAGTTGTTTCTAAATCATTCACTGTAATAAGACACCCCACTGATAATACGGTTGGAAATCAGGACTTTAATCAGCTATTAATATTGTAAGACAGATTTAAAGGGCTTTTGAAATTGAAGTCAAAACAATAATAGGTTTAAATGATTAAAAGGGATTAAGAAAGCCAGCAAAGTTCAAAGCCTGTTAATCACCAGACTGTGAAAAGCTATGATCATTTAATAGGGTCAGCCCTATCACTCTGGACTTAAGCATATAGTACTGGCCTTGTCAAAACAGTTTTCTTAACTACAAACTAGTGAGCTAAAAATTTAAGACAGCTAAACACTTCCTGTATACAGATATAGAAAAAAGCTTTTTTCAGTAATAATTTTTGAAATATCTGACTATAAGCACCTTTTTAAAGCTGTGCATACTATACTTTTTTTTTTAAATTGGTACTTTGAACTCTACAGTAGAAATACACTTTGTTAACCTTTAGTAACGTTATCAAGGGATAAAATATTAATTCAATTTGTGCAGAACTATAGGTAGTTCTCCCTACAGAATGAACTCTAACATACTCCACTAATATTACTCTTTTTAGCCTTGAACATTTAAGCCATTTCTTTCATTACACCAGGTTTTTGTATTGTTTCTGTTCTCAAATTGTCATCTAACTTTTACATACCTATTTTTTTTTAACCAGAAATAAACACTGGTTTATAGTTTAATTTGTTTTGATTATAAACACAAATCAGCTTCCACAAACGTGTTAAAGTTTCATTTGCCTAGAAACATAGCAAAAATCCCCAACAAAAGTAACATGTACATAATCCATACTAAAGGGTTCCTGTTTTTTCCCTCATTCCACAATTACTTTCTATTATCCCTTTAAAATTTATTGTTTGGACCAACTTGTACCAGTTCTACAACAGATCCTGTCACCACTGGCACATAAAATCCCCAAATACATCCCCTCCAAAACAAGGAGCTCCAGCTTAAGATCCAAATCCTAACAGAATGTAATTCAGGGAAGACAGAGTGGTGTGGGTGTGACTCTCATCTTATCCCACCTAGATTTATATATCATTTTACTGATTTCTTCTAAATGAAGACTCCCTGTATGCCACATATGAACAGCCCTGACAGCTACCCAATTGAGCTTCTTTACGGTTGAAAACAAACCCCTCATCAACTTCTCAAGAGAAGGCAGACGTGTGAAGCAATATGCTTCAGGTAGCAGTTCAACAGGCTCTACTTCTACAATAAAATACAGGTTAATACTTTGGACACACTAACAAAGGCAGTAACATTACGCTGTTGCAGACATAAAACAAGCATTGGGCTCCAATAACATGCAGCGGGTTTCATAACTGAATTATAACTCTGTTCCCGTACTAGATTTGTTCTGTCTCTATCTCCAAAGGAAAAAAAGAGAACAGAATCTCTGAAAAACAGTTATTTTACCATCTCTAGTACAAAAACATAAATGCCACATCAATAAATATCAATTAAGACACAGCAAGACATTTATTCCCCAGTGAAGACATCACAAACCACAAACTCAGCCCAGATACTGAATCTTGATGTTAAATATTTTATTGTCTTCAAAATGCTAAGAATTGACCTTTTCATCATTCATAAGGAAACACAGAAAAAGACTGATGTATCATATTTAATGGAAAACATATTGCTCCATTTAGAAACTGAGGAAACTAACAGCAAGTCTTACACATCAGTTAAAAACCTTTCTTATCTATTTAAAAAACATAGTTTAAGAGGAATTCCATTTTCAGTCATGCTGAAAGAACTTATCCAAGCCATTAAAGTCATTAGCTTTATTGGAAAAAGATAGCATATGGAAAATGGCACAGGAGGTTTCTTTACTGCACTCAGATTTTTAATTTAAAAAATGAATGAGCAATACCAAGATGGAAATTTAGGGAAGTGCTCTTGAGAGATAAACCCCTTGCTCTGTTACCATTGGAGGATCAGATATATCAAGGACTGCAATTACTGCTTCTGGGAAGAACTGTTCCTCCCTTCTGCCTCTAGACATAGCCCCTGTTTTGTATCTTAATTCTTCAACCCCAGTAGCAGCTGCAACAACAAGCTCAGACATCCAGGTGTCTGGCGAACAAAAAAGAGACTGAGGTATTTGGACAGTTCCTGCCACTTAGGGCCCAGAAGAGCTTCCTGCTCCAGCTGAGTCTCAAGGCTGGTTGCAGAATTACACCCACAACCTGACAGCCCCTCTTTTGAAAACAAGGCAGCTACACCTTAGGTGTCCTCGGCTCAAACAGGAATTTGTAGTTGGTGATTTCAAAACAACAGAGAGGTAGCAATTACTAAAGAAATTACTCATCTTAATTAATTTGGGATTTGAATTGTAGAATCTGTTCACACAACTCTACAGTTTGCCTTGGCTTGTTTATGCTAGCCACGCCCCTAGCACAAAAGCTGCTACAGAAAGAAGTCAGGAACTTCGCACAGGCAAACTTGTAAGTAAAGAAAATGGCAAATTCCCAGCTCACAAACCTCCAAAACGTGATTTCCAACAACTCCAAGCTTGTGGAATTGCAATCTAGCTTAAAAATACTGTAGACATTCAAGCTGAAACCATACCTAATCAACATAAACATCCAAATGCTTTACCTGATGTAGAACAACTAATGATTGTATTCTGTTTAGTCCTTTGGTTCTTTAGTACTGCTGCACATGATATCATAAGCATATTTCAAAACTGCTTCAGTGAAACAGGAGTCCCTTCCAACTCGACATATTCTGTCATTCTGTGAAACACACTGGAACACACTCTTGCAAAACTGAAGTTGTAGCAATCAGATTTGGGGAAAGGTCTTTGACCTCTTTTATGCAGAATAACTGTACAAAATAAGTTGTCAAGAGACATGTGAGATTCTGGAACACCTTGCCTCTTCTGCTGGAAATCCAGGGAAATATTAATATTAGAAATTAAAATATTTACATTTGTAACTGTTGTTTTTGTCTTGAAAAAAACAAACACAGCATGCTAGCTTGAAGCCGTGTAGGGCACTGGGCTTCAGATTCATAGTTGAGACTGCATGCCACCTTTACCTGGAGTGGTCTGGAAGTGAATTTGGTCATAGTTTCGTTTCTCCTGAAGGAAGTTTACTGTATATGTCCAGACTAGAGTGATAGCCTAATTTTACAGTAATCTTTATCACTTATCCTCCTACTAGTGGAAAGCTCTTGTTGTTTAAATAGAATAAAACTTGGCCTCAACACTGAAAAAATAAATAGCCTCAACAATACAAGGATCGAAAAATGTTCATGGTGATATTTGTATTTCTATATCTTCTTGCTATTGTTCAGTTGTTACAGCTGACAAGCTTATTACTGTATATTAGGCAGTTCTATGCTCCCCTTTACTCTTTGTCATGTGCACCTCAGATTCTTGCGTTGAAACTTAATCACTTTTGCTGTCACTTCACAAGGGAAAAAATACAAGGGAAAAAAATGACTGGAGCAAGCTGGAAAAATAATTACCAAAAATAGTTTAGGCATTGCTCCCTAGTACTCATGTGACATAAACTCACAAATTTAAAACACAACTAAAAAATGAAGATAATTTTTATGTTAACACAACACTTTCCCTAAAATATTCTATAATGTTATTAAAGAGAGGAATCAAGGGTTTGTGAAATGAAAAAATATTTGTCCCCAGCTCTGCATTTGATCCAAATTAGGGAACTGCAGGCTTTGTAACATCCTGAAGTCTACAACAGACTCAGATCTCCAGTGACTTGAAGTATGGATGGTTCTGCCCTGACAAAAATAAAACACTCAAACAGCAGGTTTACCCTTCTCCAGCTCTTGACTAAGGGAAAACAAGAATACCAGTAATTAAGAGGAAGACAGGCTGCCTCCGCCCTCTCCCTGTGGCTACAGCAGAGACCACAAGTTCAACACCTCAGAGAGGAACAGGACAAGACAAGGCAAACTCAGAGCAGACCTGGCCGTGGTTCTGTGATGCAGAGCACAAGCCATGGTATCAGGGATCAGCAGCAGTGTAAGCACCTCACAACTCAGGTTACAGTTACCCGTAACACTGATGTGGTATTTGCAATTGTTCAGGAACAGACTGATGAAATAGGAAGTTACTAAAAAGAATTGTTAGTATTTAAAAGAAACAACTTGTTTTTAATTTCCAAACAAAGGACAGAATCTCTCTCATGCTGAGTAATGTAATTTGGTAAGAAAAACTACTGAAATTGCATATTGCCTGACCTGAATGAAGCAAAACTAATCAAGTAGTAATGAACATTATAATCTAAATACCTAATTTTTTAGAAACTGAAGTTTTAAAAATGCTGAAGGTACTCCAATGACTTCAAAAATGCTATCACTAAAAAGATGTCTTTTCTAAGAGTTGGCTAATCAATTTCATCTAGAGTAAAAAAGTTGAGACTGTGATAGATAATTGTTCATTTTTGACTGGACTTTTCTAGTCTTCAATTCACAAGTGATCAAACTTTCATTATATTATAGGAAAAAGACCTCTATTCAGCACTATGCTGTTGGAAATTTTGGGTTGGAGAAGCAGGATGGGAATGGAAAACAGCATTAAAATCACATCATAGTAACCTGTACTTAAAAAGAATGTTTAAAACTATATCCAGAACATGAACTACAATCTTGATCTACTGAATCCTAAACAAAAATCAATCTTATAACTGTGTATCAGGAAACTCCAATATGAAAAGTTTCTCAGTATAAAAAGCAAGTATCACTTTCAAACAGAGTTTTACCATGTAGTTTCGGATTGATTTCAGTTCTCTAGTGACAAGACTCTGCTTTTTCCATCAAAGACATCTTCAACAAGGGTCTTTTCATCTAATATTATTGCCTAATTAAAAACGGAGACTCTTAATTCACAGAGCTCTTTGACTTCAAGCTCCTTGTCTGCACAGAGGAGGCAAATGGAACCCAGTATTCCATCATTTGCCTTGTAATGCAAGTCCCAAAGTTTTGTTAGACAAATTTTTACTTGCAGTAAGGGGAAAATCCAGATAAGCTCTCTGTGTGATTCTCTCATGTGTTTCAAGGTTATTCTAAAGAAAACAATTAATCTACGAACTAGACATGTCCTATCGACATGCATTCAAGTTTTCTGAAGAATAGAATAAAAAATTAATTCATGATTTGCTGTTTGCTACTAAACAGTAATTTAAGAAAGCGAAAACAGACAATAAAGATGGGAATATGTCCTATTCATGAGCATCTTACATCTTATTTTACAGGTAAATAAGTAATAAGCTCCTCCAGAATCATTGCTCAAGCTCCATATACCCTGAAAACGTCACAGCTCCTCAAGCAATACTATCATTCCATAAGTAGATTCTTCAAATAGCCTTTCCTAAATGAAGCTTCACTAAAATCTTTCACTCATTTAAACTACACATTTAATTAAATGCACTAGGAGAAATCAATAGGGTTATAGAAAGATCTAATTATGTTGTCAGCAATACAACCAAATTTATAGGCAAATTAGTACCAGGAGGATCTTCTTGAGACAGCTATCATTTCCTTAAGTTTTTGCAAGCAAACACTGAAGCTTTTATAATTTACTGGCAGTCATATGATTCAATTTGACTCAACAGTTTCAAGAATGTTCTATGTTCAGACCTTGAGATAAGTCAAATTGACCTCTATAGCTAAAAACACAAGGTAATAACAAAATTCAGCTATTCAGCTTCTCTGCCAAGTGAGCCAATGCAAGAGATACTTTTAGGAGAAATCTTTCACACGGATTATTGAAACAATGGAACATCATACAGCAAGCTATCTTCTAGGGGGAGGAGGGAAAGGGAAAAATTTTCAGAGTCAGGTTTTCAAGTTCTTAGTATGTACTTTCCACACATTTATCACTGTACAGAGAGTACATACCAAATCCAGAAAACACTGCACAGTACAAGTCACTAGGAAGAAAATTTACCCTGTCTCAGATGAAACCAGGACACAAGGTAACAATTCCCATCTCAGAGCAATACAAAATGCCAGTAACCTGTCCCATAGTCGATGAAGCACAGAATCTAAGTCAACACATTAATGAAACTGAAAAAGCTGGAAGCCTGAAGGGGCAGTGATCCACATTTAAATGTGGCAGCAAAACCCATATCTGCAGCTTGTGCATTCTTTGATCCTGCAACCTCCTAGTACAGAAACCACCACTTGCCTTTCTCAGTCTTCAAGCTCACTCCAGCATGTGTTTTTGGGGATGGGCTTGTTTTGCACTGAAGTCTTAAAGACTGTTAGAACTTGAGTTTGGTGAACAAAGAATAACCTTTATTTAGACCCTTAGAAACTTTATGAGAGTTAACTGCATGAATGGTCTTTTGATTTTTTTTATTATGGGAAGTTACAAAGGTTTCTGCAAGACAGGAGCAAAGGTAACAAACTGAAAATGTTGAGAAAAACACAAAGCACAGATTATAAAGACCAACCTAAATTTCACACAAATATGCAGATGTCTTTCAACATTTTCAGCTGAATCTGTTTCACAAACCTTTTCAAAATTTATAATACAAATTCCCCGAAGAGTGGAAAAAAGACCAAATATGTACATCATCTTCACTTTGTTAACCGCAAACACTAAAACAGCCTCAAACAAGAGAGATGTCAATAGAGTTCTGTTACTAAAGTTTATGCTTAACTAATCCATCACCCTCTCACTGTACTCTGCAGTGTAGGATGGCCAATCCTGAGATCTCCAGGAATGACCCAACCACTTTCAGTGCTGCAGATAAGTCAACTGCTGGAGATCCATACTTGTGAAATTACAGATCAAAATAACAGCATTTCTTCTTTCAGTGTGATATTCTCTTTTCACACAGCAATCATCACCACCACTTCAAAGACCCAATTCATTCTTCTTCAAACCTGTTTTTTCAGTGAAGAGTAAAAAGAATATAAACCCATTTCTTGATTTAAACACAGTTTGTATTTACACCAGTGTCACAAATAAGGCAGGGAAGAAAACTAAGGAGCAGATGGTAGAGGGCATGAAAGTTATTAAAAACTACAGATCTTTACTGAGCATCTTCAATGGACTTCTGCAAGGATTGACAGATGTTAATTTTAGAGGGATAAAGAAAAAAAAAGACATAAAGAGGAAAACACTTGGCTGCTTTGACAACCAACAAGTAATCACACAAACTTGTAATCCTGGACCACAATGGTGATAAAATAATCTGTTTGGAGGTTACAACTATAATGGAATTTGGCAGCCAGAGTAGTAAACATACCTCACCTCATGAGATCATGGCTCTGGTCAAGAGCCCAGAAAAACAAGTGAAATAAAGCAAAGAGATTCCTTAACCTTGATGTGATAAATAGGACATATATCATAATTTATCCCTATATCTCCACTTCTTTTTAAGAGCATGGGTTGAAAGATATTCACATGCTTGTACAGGTGTTGGTGATCAGTAAGGGAAGATACAAGTTACCACATACTTAAAAGTTTCAGGACTGGCATAGTAATTCTGTCAATGAGAATTTGTCAACATTGATTCTCTTCTCCTCCTCAACTCATATGGTCATAGAGCCAAATGTTGGACAACAGCAATGTTCACATTCATCCTGTGAACACACACTTCTCAACTGCTGGATGTGTACTTGAGATGACAAGTAATGACCAGACCTCTAGAGCCTATAAATTAACTATAGTTAGGTAAATGTCTAAAAATCAGTATTTGCAAAACAGAGTGCTCTAGGGAGAACAAGGAAACACATGCCATCTCCTAACTTTCAACTGCAGGACATCAGAGTATTTACAGGAGTTAGCAGTACTGAGTACCCACAGACTCTTAAAATGTCTTTGGCACATTAATCAGAATTTCCCTGCCCACTTTGTCAAAGTTTAATATATGTAGTATAGATTTAGTTATTCTTCAATGCCTGTTACAGATACAGAAGGTGAAGGAATCATTCCTGTTAAATGTCATTGGTAGAACTGAGTACACCAAAAGCTTTAATGAATACCTGTTAGCAAAGTTATTTTCACAGATGAGCATAGCTATAGTTAGCAATTCACCCACAAAGCCTCAATCCTTCTTCTTTCCCCTCCCACCACTAAAAAACTGCTCTTTGAGCAAGTATCTACATCCTAAGAAAACTAAACAAAAAAACTGTTAATGGATTAGTGCAAATTAAAAGGATACAAGAAAACAAAAACAAAATTAATTTCTGATTTTTTTTCATGCAGATACTAAAAGATAACAAGGACATACAATGAACTATATTTTCTTCAAGGACTGCTTTCCAGTTCTAAGAACAGAAACTGAAGTGGTTTGAGGTATCACCAGTTTTCAACAGTGCCATCAACACTTTTTCAGACTGTCTCCTTGAAGAGAGATAAGAAATGGGACCAGGAAAACACAACAGCCTGATAGAGACCAAAGCTTCTCTGGCTCAGGTAATGCCAGACTGTGACCTGGTCTGAAAAGCTGACAGGCACAGTGAAGTTCTGTGGCAATATAAATTAAGACTGCCTCTTCTATAAATAGCCTAGGAAAGCTTAAAGCTTTCCAAAACCTGTCAGGTGAGCAAAAGACTTTGGAGCCCAAATTAAACCAAAATCCACCTTAAAAGAAAAGTGACAGGGCTGTACTATCAACCCGAGCCAAAAAGACCCACTCCAGCCCTCCAACACTGCTCATTTCCTCAATCCAGTATTAAATGGCAGCAGGCTGCTTGGAATCTGCCATGGGTAGGACTGCATTATGTATTTATTTTCAGGTTTATTTATGACATGGATTGTAGGCCATTTAAATATTGTTAAAATGATCACTTCCTACACAATCTTATGCTATTTCCATTTGCATATTCTTAATAGAAGTTGCAAAAGGAAGCTGGTTACAGGATTCATTTTAATACTCTCATTTCATTGACAATATACATTGATTAAACGTGCAACATCAAATCCTTTATTCTGAACAAAGGGTATTTACTCTTCTAACTGATTATACAAGAGGAGGATAAACTAACAGAAACAGCAAAAAAGTTAAAATATATAAAATTCTTATGGATGTTTACCTAAACTCTTTCCTCATTTTACTAACCTACCTTCTCAAGTCAGAGCCCAGATGGCCTCATGGCCCCATTAAACATGCCCATCCAGTTGAAGAGGTGAGAAACAGACTCCAGGTTGCCAAGATACCAAGAGCTGACACTACGTGGCTAAAGACAGATGTATGTCTTGTTTGACAAGAAAAAAACCAGACAGACTAGACTAATACGATCAACAATTTCTCTTTCAAATTCTTCAGTCCTGAAATGTCTATATTCTTGCACCTCCATGCAGCATTTGAAGAGATAACTTTATTCTAGCAGTTGTTCTACAGCTAGGTTTGCTATTTTATCTCCCTTCACAAGCTGAGGAAGAGTGGGATTTGATTCCTGTTTCAGGAAGTATGGCAAAAGGTAGTTGAACTTGGAGTAGGAGCACACTTGCTGGTTTGTTAAATGGACTGCTGTGCATGCACACCCTCACAAATAGGGAGCTAAATATAAAATCAGGTGCGTGAGAAGAAGGTAAGCAAGTTTCTCAGCTTTGAGGTTACTACCAGAGCTATCACGCTATCAGCAGGTCTCCTGTGAAGCTGTTGGTGGAAGGCTGCTTATTGCTTTAAATAATGCAATACCCCACAAAGGCATTTTAGCAGTAAAGAAATGCTCAGAGAGCATATGCTGTTCCAGGATCTAATTTAATTTGTCTGACAGGACTCAAATTTGAGTACATAAGACTTCTATTTTTTAAATTACATTAAATTCTACACAGCCCATCACATCCAGTGAAAAGCACAATGCGCTCTTGCAGGATTTCAGTGCTGCAGTATAAATCCCACCATCTCTTTTACATCTGTAATTTATACAGATGGGGTATTGTTGGGTTAGGAAGGGGCATTACTTATTTTCAGAGACCATTTTTTAATTTATTTCAGTGGAAACATAAGGCAGAGAATTACAACAGATTAATTTACTTTTTAGAACACTCAAGACGTTTGAGATTGATACACCCCACTGCATTCCTTTCTTTGCCTCCAGCTTTTAATACCCAGACTTTCATTTAAACTTACCTGTAAGCAAAATTTGAGTGATGAAATATCCATAACAAAACAAACTATTGCTATTATTAAAAGCTTCAGAACAAAAGATTTGTGGCTGACAATACACAAATACAAACTCCGCACCTGTTCTTTATTTGGTATTGTGAAATTTAGTCTTGATGCAGTATTCCCATTAACAAAGTCAAGTACAGTTAGAGAATAAATTACTCACACTTTAAAAATTACAGAAAGAATTGCAAGCACTCTGAAAGATTAAATCAACTTACTGAACACTTACAAACCAGAGAAAAAGAGGCAGCAACAAGAAGAAAGGGAGCTCATACAGAAGGATTTAAAAGAACAACTGTATTTGACACCTCTGTAAAATACAAAGCTCTTATGCTGATCCAAGAACAAGTAAGCTTAATGCCAATTAAGCCATCCAGCAGTATGGCTGTACGGGTGGTAGCATAACAACTGGGCATATGTAAGATAAGATAAGACCACCTGGTAAGAAGTGCTCCTGTTCTCAACTGATAAACTGGAGTATCTTAAAAAAAGGTACATTTGCACAACTTTTCTTGGTTTGTTACAGAAATGGCTTATTTGCTGCAAAATGATCACTGAAGAAAGAAAAGAGGGCTATAACAGTAAATCAAAAGTAGCACAAAGATTCACACAAGAGCTACCTAAATCTTGCTCAAGTTGATGTCTGCTTCCAATTAAGGGGTAGCAAAGACAGCATAACAGACTAGAATAAATAACTGATAGAAAACCACATGAAAACACTGATGTTTTTCATTGATACCACCACCAGAGCTTCATTTAGCAAGAACAGACAAATGACATATACAATGTTGGCCACCCTGAGCATAAGGCAAGAATCCCAGAGATCAGCACAAACCTAGCATTATACAAGCAGGTAGCCCTCTGTTTATTTATAGGAATCATTCTGGAAACAAAACTGACATTTAAAAAAAGAAAGAAATCAAGACTTACTTGTCAAGGAAGTCCTTGTCCACAACTGCACAGATATCAAGCAGAGGATTTCCCATTCCAAAAAGGACATTTTCACTGTAAGAGAATTAATCAAATTAGCTTTCCATTAATTTATTATTCCTAGAATAATGTTATAGACATTGTTTTTATTAGAGATAAGAGGTTTTCTTGAATAAAGCTGCGGAACAAAAATACACACATTTTGCCCAGTACAGGAGACACATGGAGACCTGGCATTTAAACAGAGAATCGAATTTGAGTGAAGCATCATCCCATAACCATCTTTTTTGATCAACACACAGACTGTAATCAGTCTAGAATATGTAAAGGTATCTATCCTGTTAAACTGTAGTTTACTCAAATAAAGTTCTGTAGTTTTAAAGGATTGCATTCAAGTTGTAATATCAAATTTAAGGCAGGGGGAGCATCACTCCAGGTTCTAAGAATTTCACTGTACACATTTATTTGTTGGGTCTACTCTGCCACTGACCAATAATTAACAATTTAACTCTGTTTCAATATACCAAAATAAAGACACTATGGATTCTGCATTGTCAGCCATCTTAAACAGCATAGCTGTCTACTGCTAAGAATGTATGTACTTTTTAAGCAATTTGAAATTCATTACCATGACTTCTGTCACATAGAAACAAGACATCAAAAATACTGTAAACAGCTAAAAGGGGTGGCTTCAACTTTTTCTTTTTTAAGATTAATTCAGAAACCATGTGTTAAATTTTCCTGAATAGCATGTCCTTGGGTGATAATGCAGTAATACCAAAGGATTAGATACATGGCCTA
Organism: Margarornis squamiger; assembly: GCA_035222235.1. Taxonomy (NCBI): domain Eukaryota; kingdom Metazoa; phylum Chordata; class Aves; order Passeriformes; family Furnariidae; genus Margarornis; species Margarornis squamiger. Next base: position 14,575,587 of record JAWWTY010000158.1, read on the forward strand.
GCGTCAAGTAGGACTGAATGCAGCTGTTCTTGAAGGTGAAAACTACATCCAAACCCATCACATTCCCGGCTAAACTAACAGCTACTGTCTCCAACTGGCAAGGCACACCTTTGCTCTGGCCATCTAAGGTACCTTCACTATGACCACTGAATATGCCTCCCTCTTTACTATGCCTTCACCATGCATTTGTGGAGAAAGTATAGGCCCTTTCTATCCATCCCCCCAAAAGTACCACCGTAACACAGAAGCTGGATCCAAAGTTTATCTGCAGCTTATCCAAAGCTGCGTAACACTGTCAGCAGAATCTCAAAGCAAGTGAGTTTTTGATCGCTCTGGCCCATTTACCACAAGATAAATGTTCGAGAAATTCAACATCTGCCTACTAAATGATACATTTCATTAATTTCTACTCAGCAGGATAAGAAAAAAGAATCTAAAACACACAGAAAGGGAATTATATGGAACAATCTCATGAATTGTGTCCAGCAGAGACTGGAAACTCATTCACTTGCTTCCTCTTGCAACTGCTATGAAAAGTTCTTGGTGGACAAATATTTGTCCAATTTGAAAGCAGTTAAATTTGAAACTACTTGCCAAAAGTACACAAACTTCTTCCTCTTTATGATGCCACATTAGACTGCATTAAATGCTAAAATTCTGAAGTCTGGAAATGAAGACATGGAAAACATGTTTTATAACCTTGATACTGATACACAGTAAACCCTGCTTTAAGTATACTAGTTATTGTTGTAGCTTTAAAGGAAGGCCTTTAAAGCCCATTTCACTGTAAACAAAATGTGGAAGATACTGCTTTGTGAAGACAGAGCCAGGAATCCAGTTCCCTCCCTGAGACAGTTAACATCTGCCTAGTAAAAACCTGCAAGACTGACTAAATACCTTTGTCCATGTGCCAAATAGCATAGTGTTCTAAACAGCATAACCATAAGTAATATCTATAGCTAGCAGACAAGAAGAATGAGAGACAGATGACAGGTAGGAAGACATAAGGATAAAGGGGACTGCAGTAGGAGTCACAAGATAGAACATTCTCTCCATTTTAAAACCTAAATATTGCATAAGTTGTACTGTAGGCCAATGAATGAAGAAGCCAGAATTCTCCAAGTGCTGAATGCAGATTTGTCCCAAACTATATGTCCCTGTCCTTAATGTTTAGCTGGTTCTCCCATACTGTGAAATTCTGTACATCAACAATTTTATACCTACACTTCAGAAAAAAATGTGTATCATGAATAACTTCTATATAAGGTAAATATCAGCACTTAAGTGTACAGTATGCCAGAAAACAGCAGCTGTACTAAAAAAATCTGAAATACAGCTGACATGTTGAGGTGACTGCCTATGAAGAAGTTACCATGTTCAACTGAAAAGCAAAACAGAAGCTACTGAACGTTCAACAAGTTGTGGGCTGCAGAACACGCAGGTCATTACACCTGAAGCAGCACAAGAGCAACTTCACACAGAAGCTCTATCAAGCCAACAACATGCATACAAACTCCTAATATGTCAGCAGTAGCAGGAACCAGCACTTTCGGTGCCATTTAATCCAGGCAGGTCTTTCTATCACACACAAGTCCTGCTCCTTCCTAAGGCTTCCTTGTCCCACAATATTTTATAATCATCCCCATTCAAGTATTCCAGAGGCTGTATGTAGGGTGCCATTTGGGGTCAAGTTTTAAAAGCCAATGTAGCTATCACCAGATTAGTAAGTGTATGTTCAGAAACATTCCACTGAAATCTCTGGACAAACTCTCCCGAAATTCCGCATTGTTGTTTCTCACAACCAAATGTAGGACAGCAGAACTTGACAGCTTTTCAAACATATAAAACTTTGAGTACTTTAACTGTCTGATTTCTGTGAAGAAATAGGGTTGTTATAATGTTTACATATTTTTGTAAATAAACACATAAGACAATACATACTAATTGCTAGCCCTGTGTCTTCAATTAACATGTATTTCCACAGTTTTGGCTCTTTCAATTAGATGTTTGAAATACTTAAGTCCCAAGGTACTAGAACTACTATGCTTAAAATCAGATATTAACATTCCATTGGCAAAAAAAGAGAAAAATCCATACACTCCATTTGTACTGGAGAGTGTCTTTCCCTAACTGTTACCACATTTGACAAAAGTCCCTCTATGGGCAAAATGGGAAAAGTCTAAACAATTTTTAAGTCACAAATTTAAAAAGCCAGCAAGTTTAAGCAGACATTTAAGAGGTTGGACTCAGTGATGTCAGAGATCTTTTCCAACCTAACTGATTCTGTGATGACCAGTATTTGTGATGATCAGCATTTTCTAACACAAACTTCATGAACACAATCCAGAAAGTCCAGTGTCCCTACTGTTAAAGGGGAAGACTTGGCTGTGTAAATCATTAACATAGCCAACCTGATTAACCCAACACTGCCTACTTTTCAGTGCAGTGCAAATCACCCTTCCCTTATTGAGGAGCTGTGAAGCTTCTGCACTGTGACACTATTGCACTTCTCTGTGGCACAACATGAGGTATAGCAGCTACTTGGCTCCAGTTTTTTCTTTAGTAAAAAACAAATTCAAAAAAATTAAAACAAAAGTAAATCTCATATACTCTGTAAAGCCACATATTGCAAAAGCATAGAATAAAACAAATATTCACGATCCTGCAGAATGCTAAATTTTAAGTCTCCAGAGCAAGAAACTGAGCTATTAAAGTATTACATTCTGAACAAACTGAAGACTTTGAATAGTACATTTGAACATTATTGGCCTTACATTTGCTGTTCAGTCACACTGGACACCTGCAGTGATAAAAATTTCACTGATTATTTCCAACCAACTAGACGTGAAACATGGTGAGAAAGCAGCAATAATTTCATGAAACATTATACTCCACAATACATAGCTTATTTGGGAAAACACATCTCTGCAACAGACACAGAACCCACATTTGAGTACTCCCCAGCCTCCTCTCCTATATGGGAGTGCTGATATCTAATCATCTGAGAAAGGTGTTCTTGCTTAACTCAGCTAATTGATTGCAAAAGAGTATTTGGCTCAGGTCTTCAAGAAACAAGTGACGACAACTTCACCTGCACAAATTACAACTATATATAATTGACTAGAGGATCAGCATGTGTATGTGTATATGCATACACAAACACACAGAGTACACGCATATGAACAGTATATATACTGTTTAGAGTTTAAACTACCAGTAAGATGTTCATGCAAATCTAAAAGTAGTTTGGATACAAAAATACACTGTCCATCTAGCAGGCAAAACTACAGTAACAACAGTAACTACAGAAAACTTTGATGTACACATTTACATTCTAAACTCTTGACAACAGACAATATATTTTATGAGTCTCTCATTTGACTTTGGACTAGATGGAGTGTGAGTTGTAATTACAAGTTCAAGCAATGTAACTCATTAAATATAAATAAATCTTCACCTGTTAATTATGGCATTTTGGTCAAAGATTGCCAAAATGTCTGATTTTACACAGTCTGTGTTTCACACCTTACTCTTACAACAAGCTCCAGAAGTTATAAAACGAAACTGGATGAAAACAAAACAACAAACCTGAGGAAACAAGAACCCACAACAACAAAGTACTGAGCTACCCTTGAACTTTTCTAAGACATCAACAAAATTAATCTCAGCTGAATGATCTGGAAAGCTGGGTTCAATATCAGGCTCTACTGCTCCAGGCATTTTTAAAAATATGGTCCTTATGCAAGCTGGCTGCTGAACATTAGCAGTACTATATCTATCACACAATATTGTTATCATCCCATGCTGTTGCGCACTTCCATGGATGAGCAACATCAAAATATCACCGAAAGCTTATTATTAGTTACTGGCACAGAGCCAGAGGTGTATTTTGGGCCTTTGGATACTGGCAAGTCAGAAAGCCTTAATAAAACATGACTGAGACATTTGGGTGTTCATTTGCATGGCAGAACACTGTATGCCCTGCCTGTATGCCTGGTCTTCCATTTACAAATTCAGGATATGGTTTTGTAAGATCTAAAACATTAATACTTCTAAAGTGTTTGACTATGCTCTCAAATGTATGGTCAAATAAGCCATGTTTTAAGCCTGTTCTCAGCACACCCATTTCAGTCACAAAGGAACAGAGTTAAACACCATATAACACAAAATTTGAATTTACAAAAAATCATTTATACATGCAGTTGAAGTAAAGCAGCAATAACATCTGAATAGCTATCAGCTCTTGATTAAGAGCATCCTTGTCTCATCCCACTTACCTATGTAACATCATTAGAAGGAAGATGATATTTACTGTCAACCATAATTCCTCTGACACAAAAGCACCTTAGAACTATTATTCCATGATTTCAGAGTTCAGCCAATTTCCCTTGCATGACTGGTCAGCAAATCACTTTAGCATATAGACCTTAAACATACAAAGCAGCCTGTAGGACTGCTCACATGCTTTCCTTAGTTAGGTCTTAAGCAAATGCAGTATTTGGCTAAGCAGTTACATATTTACATACTGACTTAGAGGAACATCTTCAGTGAAGTTTTCATTCATTATGAAACTTTCACAGTCTTCCAGAGCAATACACTCACAGGTTCCAACTTTGAAGCCAAGCCTAAAAGCCTTGGCCTTATGTAAGCAAGGCTGTCGCAGGAAAAAAAACTGTTCCACCACTACTCAGCCCCTTACACAGCTGTGCTACAACAGTGAAATACTACTGCAATTTCAAAGAGTTACTGTCTGGGTCAGAAACAGTGTGAAACCTGATACGCAGAGTTTGCAGGGTGGAGAGAGGAGATGGGAGAATTGCCTTGAATGATCATCAAACTTTTTAAGTTTTTTAAGTTTTAATTTTAAGCGTTTCTTTAGCAGCTGAAGGCCTGACCAAAGTAATTACATGATGTAGGTTACCGGTTTACTTCACAATACGACCCCAACTTCAGATGAAGTGTTCTAGGAAGAAAAACTGGTCACAGTAACTCCTTTCACTGAATGTTAAGCTTGTCATCCCCCAGGTATCGCTGCAAGGCTGACACCACCGCAGCTCCAGCCTGGCGAGAGCCTAGCCTGCTGTTATGACCCTGCTTCTCGTTATTCGGGATTCTTTTAAAATTAGCTTGCAATCACAGCAAGCTGCGGCGCTGGTTTCAGGTTCGGGCGCGGCTGCCGGAGCCCCGCGCTACCTGTGACAGCGGCACGGCCCCGCACACCGCGCGGGGGGCCGCGGGCCCGGCCCGCCCCGGACACCGGCGCTGCCCCCCTGCAGCCACGGCGGGGGCCCGGGCGCGGTGTCCCCGGCGCAGTGTCCCCGGCGGGCCGGGCGGGCAGCGCTGCTGCCCTCGCTGCTCGCCCCGAGGGCGAGGGCGTGCAGCCGCCGAGCCGGCAGAGCGAGAGGGCTGCGATGGAGCCGCGCTGCCCCGCGCCCAGCTGCCCCGCGGGGAGCAGAGCCCCGCCGGCGGGACCGCACCAGCGCCCACCGCCCCTTCCCGCGGGGCGCCGGGCTGTGCGGCGGGTGCCGCGCGGGCGCTCGGCGTTACCTGAGGGTGGCCATGGCTCCACGCCTGCCCAGCCGCCCGCGGCGGAGCCCCGCTGGTGCTGGTGGTGCTGTCTGGTGGCTGCGGTGGTGGCGGTGCCGGTATCCCCGCTCCGCCCGGCGCCCGCGCCTCAGCCCCGACTGAGCGCCGACAGCGCTCGGCCGCCGCCCCGCCCCGCCCGCGCGCGTCCCGCCATTGGCCGGGCGGGGCGGGGCGGGCCCTGCGCGCGACCGCGGAGCGCTGGCGGCGGGCCCCGCGCGCGGTGCGGGAGCGCCCGGTACCGAGCCGCGCCGCCCGGCCGGCACCGCCGGGCTCCGCGGCCGCCATCTTTGGTACGGGCGCAGGGCGCGCGCCTACCACACACCGCCTGCCGCCGCTGTCACCGCTCCCGGCCCGGGACGCGATTGAGGGCCACGGCGACAATTGGAAATAAAAAAATACCCCAAAAGAACAAGTCCGGTGTCGGTCGCGGGAAGGTGCGGGGCGCGATCCGCAGCGCCCACAGTAAAGATGGCCAGCGGAGCCCGGCAGCGCTGCCGCTCGGCTGTCACGGGGCCGTGGGAAGCGCGGCGCGCCGAGGGGACCCCCGCCCGGCCGTGCCCGGCCCGACACGCGAGCGCCGCCTCGCTCCTGCCATTCCCACGTGCGGGGGGTCAGCGCCCGAGCCAGCGGGGAGGGCCCGTGCCCCGGGGCGGCGGAGCACATCCCCCGGGCGAGCACACACCTGTGCGGCTGCACCGAAAGGCACCCACCCGCTGTCCGATCGCCCGACGCTCGGGCACGGCTGCCGCGTCCGAAAGGAAAAGCGCGCTAAAGCCAGGTTTCTATTCTCGCTCTTCATTTGGCTGTCAAAGTTACTGCCGCCCTGTGCAGATTTGGCACTTTTTTTGTGAACGTACCAGCACCAAAAGCACTGAGTCATGAAACTGAGGACAATAGGTTGTTTTTGCCAAAAGTGAATCCTGTTTTGTTAGGTGTTGCTGTGTCACCTCTAACTAAATATTTAAACTTTTTAACTTGCTAATCATGTGGTTATTAGTTCAAAGTTTCCCTTCCTTTCCTTCTACAAAATGGGAATATTGTACTCAGAAAAATTAAAGCCAAACTTTCCAACTATTTCTGGTGTCTCAGAAGAGACGATACCAAAATCTGACATATTCATGATGCTCAAGGACCTACAATGTCACATGAACAAAACGGGAAAATTTATGCTCAATAGCCGAAGTAGGGCAAATCTGCTAGGTTCTGTAAGATGGACACTTAAAAACTAATCACTGCTTACTGAACTCACCACAAAATTCTCATTATTAAAGTGTGTCAGAGGTCGTGAAAAGTCAAACTGGAGTGGGAAACACATCCATGCCCTTACTGTTGTTGCAACACAGGGTGCAACAGGTCCACAGATCCTGATGGAGGATTTTGAACCCTATTGAAATACAAATACTATACCTGGATATACAATGGCTGTGTCCTCTGATCCATGTTGAACAATTTATTATCCCTAGTTTAACAATTTCAGTGCCTAACAGCCAAACCTCTGTTCTGTAACCTAAAAGGCGGGGGGGGAGGCAGAAATCCCATCACAAGCAAATATAACAATAGTTATATAGTTATTGTATATAACTGTAGTTATATAACTATATAACACAGCTTGGTCTGCTCGGTTTCATCACCATATTCTAAATAGTAAAAACAGGTTTTTTAAAAATCAAGATGTAGATTCCCTAGTAAATCACTGCCTGACTTCAACAAGCATATGACCAGGAAAAGAGATATAATACTTTAACATGACCTATATTTATAGTAATTTGTAATGTACAGCTGTATATTACAAATATTAAGCTACAGAGTCCAAATGAGGTACTATCAAACATTAGTAACGTTTTACCACTCTCACAAAAAGTGAGAGGTTTTTTCTAAGAAAATGTAACAGCTTTTCATGAAATAGCATGTACAACACCTCAACAACACCTGTCAGTAGCACTTTATAAGCTTCCAGCTATTCCCCAGCGCCCAATCATCTTGCTTGTACCATCACATACCCATAGGTTCTACTGCTAATGACATCTTCGAGACATCACTTACCCCTCCTACCACCTACCACTGCTTTTTTGGTCATTTGCCAGGGAACTTCTAGACATCCTGACAAGTAAACGGAGAAACAGCAACCAGAGCATCTCTGGAAAAATGGTCAGTTATCACTCATAGTCATTCATAGATTAACTTAATGCTCATGCCACAAGTTCAATTTGTGTTAGGCAGCCAGCCTGAGTTTGCTCAGCCTTCCTGACACCTCTGCTCGCATAGGGCATCTGACCTTGCCTTCACATGTAATTTGGGAGAAAAACATGGAATTCACAGCTATTGCATCTAAAAATATATAATGCCTGACCAGGTCTAGCCACAATTTCTCTGAATTGCTTCTGTTACTACACAATAAAGAACAATGTGAGTTTCTCTATATGTGAACAATTCTTCCTCAGGTGATTTCACTAAAATGTTTCCTTTCAAGTACAGTATGAATTAGAAATTAACTGCACTCCTACCTGATAAAACAACAGGAAAGCATGTGAGAACATTTAAAATTGTACTTTATCAAAGTAATTCATGAAATTCTACACTTCATATATATTTGTGTATCCAAGATAGGCAACCTAGGTCTAAGCCTTGCACTAATGTGTTATGTTTTACACCACAAACATTTGGTATATATCATCCAGTTTACAATATATAAACAAAGAGTTCTCCATTAATCCCCATATTTCACTCAATTTCTTCAAAGTACAAAACTAAGGTTGATCTTCTATAAACTCACACTCTTCTATCTTTGCAAGACAGAAGGATGATCTCTTGTATAATAGCCCCAGGAGACATAAAATGGGACTAGTGAGCAGCAAGTCCACAAATTCTCTTTCAATAACAGCATTTTGCAAAGCTTGCAGGTATTTTTTAGTACAACAGTTGCTATTTTGAAAACTTTTCTACAGAGACATTTTAATATTTTGCAGCATAAAATATGCTTTTTCCCCGTGTGGGTTCTACTCGCAAAGTATTAAAAATCCTTTTTTTATTACTTTAAAATTCAATAACATCTTCCCATTTCTTTTCATGCAGCTTCACAGACCATTCAGCTGTAAAAGCAAAGTTTATAAATCTGGTAAGTCTTCAGCATACTGCAGACAACTACACTTTTTTCCTATCTCATTCTAATCAAATAGGATAGCCGTTGGGACAGTTAGAACTGCTTGGTACCACTGAATATACAAAAAAACCCGCAACAATTTTTCATTGTGAATGATACCTCAAGTTAGCAAAAAGCCAGCAAGTAGCTTTATGTTACCATATCCTTCAAGCACGAAATCGCTTTGACTGTGGTCAAACAATCACGATGGAAATGATTACAGTTCAAAACGAAAAAAATCTCTTTCCCTTCCGTGATTTCTGAGTAATATCTGAAGACTTCTCTCCTTCACAGAAAATGCTTTGATATTGTACATAATAGAAAAATAATAAATTGATATTTTTAAGAAGCAATTTATGTAAATAAAGAATGAACAGCCTTGGAAAAAACATAGTGTTCACATTGTATTTGCAAGTTCAATTTACTTTTTTCAAGAAGATAAGGCTTTCCAATACATTGTCAGCAAATACTAATTGATGACCTTTAGATAGCAACCCATTCCCTGCTTCTGAAACTGGTTTTGTGAAATATTTGTGTACCATGGCTGTGTAAGTAACTGCTAAAATTCAATATCACAGCCTTGAATCACAAGCCAGAATTTTGCTTCAAACATTTCCACATGAAATATACCTCAGCAACAGCAGAGTAAGCAAAGGTCTTGTTCTAGAGAATTTCACACTGCTACACAGACACCACATTCAACTAATTCCACATTCATTCAAGTCTCTTTTCTGAGCATCTTCCTTGTCTTTTTATAAGCAATATTAGTAGGTAACTCTGCACAGACAGTTCCATTAGGAACAAGAAGGAACTCAAAAATCTCAGAAAAACCCTGGGGAACTTCAAGACTCATGATAAAATAGGCCTATTTGCACTCGCTCTCCTCCCACCGGTAATCCAGCTTGCAAGCAGCCCCAGGGACAGGTCTAGTCCCGTTGACTTCAGGAAGGCAGCAGAGCAAGTCAGAGGCATACATTTCTGCAGGATATTGGCAAAGACTTATGTCTAAACCATCACTGCTCGCTCCTCAGTATGACCCTCCTGGCCAGGTGGCCTGCCAGTAACATCAGTAAGGAAAGACACCAGCCATGCTTGTAGTTCAGAGAACAAAGAGCCTTCCCACAACCTCCTCTTTTCTCAGGTTACACACTCCTTACAATAAAGCAAGGAATTACTACAATTAGAAGGATGAAAACACCCTAGCAAGCTTCTCCAAAACAAGAACAAAACCGTGGAAACATGACACACGCTAAGCAAAATCCCACAGGATTACATCAAAGGCTGGGTGAAGACACGTGTCAACCTAAACAGTAATGTGAGAGTTACATATCTGAACAATGGAAACCGGTGCCTGCACGGTACGAGCGAGGTACTTTCCATGCTGTAAGTCATTCCTTTTTGGATATATTTCTGTCAACACAACTTGGAAGGGAAGGTTACTGCTGTTATGTCCTAAATCAAGCAAAATTAGCAAGGCCTGTTGCTAGTGTCTTCAGAAGTATTTGCTTGATTTCTAAAGCAGTCTAAATATTCATCTGAAGAAAAAGTCTACTGTTTTAATTCTGGGAGCAAACTCACCAAAGGGTTTGAGTTTCAGATCTTTCTTTGTACCAAGCACATTAAGACTACTGACATGGAAAAAGTTAACCTGTATTTGTAAATATAAGAAACTGGAAAGTGAGAAAACTATAAGCCATAAAGATGGAAACTGAAATGAATACAAATGGGAAGCAAGGGGAATTTTTTTTTTTTTTAAAGGGGCACAAGAGATAATAAAAGAAGAAAAACAATTTAATAAATTCTAACTGAAAGCTTTGTCACAGCTTATTTAAAATATTCTTTTGGAATATTTAATTTGGAGAGTTGATGAAGAAATAAGCTAAATTAAAAGTCAGCTTATAAAGAAAGCTAAAAATGCATGAAATTAGTGATTTTTTTGCAGTCACTAGTATCAAGCTGTCTAAAATCTAGTGGAACAGTAATGACAAAGGACTACTTTTAATAACAATTATGCATAGAGCATTTGATAATTTGTTCTGAAAAGAGATGTCTAATAATAACAGAAGAAGAGAAATATTGTACTTCGTACTTTTAGTATAAAGTATTTGTCAAATTCAATGCTTACATTATCTTCATGTAGATAAACTGATTTGTCCAAACAAAGCCACGTCATGACTATTCAATCAATACAGCAGCTGCAGAACAGTCAGAAGGCCTTAATGCAGCACAGGGGACTTAACGAGTTTGTGTGCAGAAGGAAAACACGAACATGCATATTTCTATATAGATATGTACATGTAAGTTCAAACATTTCTACAGAGAATGTCTGAATTCTTTCCTAACTGTACCAGGCTGTTGGCAGAAGTCTGGTTGCGGTTTTCACAGACTTCCAAAACAAAACCAAATATAAAAGGACACAAATCCTTAGTAATTCTCCTCTAAAGTAATACCTCATGATGTTTCTAGTTAGCTGATATTGCCACTCAGTGACAAGCCATTTGCAGTTTTGCAAGCCTATTTTCTGTTCAAACAGTACGGTTGACACACACAATGATATTCTATTTCACACAGCAGAGACGCAGTCAGAAGCCTGGAACAAGGCAGTACACGTTAATGGCCTTGCCTAAAGCCTATTGGTTTATAGTGGGGATTTGCACCTCTCAATAATGACAATACAAAACCTGGCTCCCAGCAGATGAATGTCAGCACAACGCATTGTTGAGCTGGGAACACCAGTTTGGGTCTCGGGCTTTGTGTACTGCTCACTGGGTGGCAAAAGCTGGCCACCCTATATTGTTTTCAAACAACTGTACCTTCATGAACCCACTCAGCTTTGCCTACCTCATAAGGGAGCAATATTTGCTTTCCTTTGTCTGAAAAGATCAAAAGGGTCAAAAGTATGTATCCATGAAACCTCTATGGTCCCACTTTGAGAGAGAAAATGATGACCAAAAAAAAATAGGGGAAGGCAACATTTGCTGTTTTTGATGAGGTACAGCTGATGTTGCAGAGTAGAATTTTTTTATTTTTTTTAATACTAAATAGTTTTCATAGTAGCCACAGGAAAGATTCAGGTCAATATCATGCAGGAGGATAAATAAGGTACATGACCATCCTTGTTGAATACATTAAACGTGATCTTCTGAAGAGGCTGGAGAGCCTCAGATCTAGCTGTTGAGAACAAGGTATTGTCCTCTACAATCTCCTCTAATTCTTGGTATAAAAAACACAATGTTATTACCTTCCAAAATTTTCAAGTGATTTTTCACTTCTTTTCTAATCTGTATGTTAACTGTTTCCAAGCATGTGTAGCAGTGATTTGTACTAACAACTGAACCTCATTACAAACACAATCAAGTAATGGAACCTCATTCTGGTACCTTCAGTACTGGCTTTTAAGTCCCACAACAGCACTCAGCCAAACACATTCTTGCCACTACATTCAAAGGACTGCTGAGGTCTGTCCAATTTAGTTCGACCACCAACTGCTCCATGAGTTCAACCTGTGGCCCACAGCACACATTACCTTTATTGATCACAAGTTAATCATGGCATTTCTCCTCCTATGAAAGACAGCTGGAGTCTATTTACACTTCATCTTGAAATGGCTTGCAACAAAATTAGATTACACAAGTTCTATCAATGTTCCTCATGTTCTATCTATCACAGCTTACAGAAAGTAGTATTTTCAATTTAATCAGTTTTTCCCACAGCGTGCCACCATGGCCTTTCATTCCACTGTAAAGAGCCTTTAAATCTTTAACTCAGTACTCCAGTAATGTTTTCAAATTTCTAATTCTTTTCATATTTCATGTTAAAATGCCACTTCCCCTAGTAAGCTTCATAAACAGAAACATAGCAGTTGCCATTTTCTTGCCCAGTCTTCTTTTAAGGTCCATGGACATCATCATTGCTCTTTGACCACAACCTTATCCTACTGCCTGCCCTTTATTTGCTTTCAGAGCTGTTTCATTTGTCTTCCACTATCTGCAACTTAGCTTGTCAACTATTATTAAACTTAAAAAGTCACTCAGCTGCCAAAGAAGCAAGTACCCTGACTTTGACAAATTTAATAGGATTAGCTCTTTCAGTAAGGACGTCAGTACCAAAAAGGACTGTTTTCATCTCAGTACTAAAGTGCATCTCTTTTATGCTATATTTGAGCAAGTTATTAGTTATCGCCAAGATAATTTTGGAGCTTTCAAGCTTTATGTCATTAATCCTCTTCATACACTGAATACTTGGAAGGGAATCAGCTATCTTACAATTATATTGATATATGAATAATCCTGAGAAAACAAACCTGAAACTGCACCAACAGAAGCTGCTCTACAGCTCTCAATACCCAGAGTGCTTATTTTGACCATGTGTCCTGCATTACGAAACCTTATATTTTTCTGCTATGACATTTAAAAATAAATTACTTGTGTCTGTGCAAGCCATCAGTCAGATGGGGTTCAGTCAGCAATACTATACAGCGAGCACAGAAATGAGGAAGCATAGTAAATCGCGTGGATTATTACAATAGGAAAACATTTTGAAATATTCCACGTGTCCTGAAGAAAACGTAACTGCTAGCGCGGATTTTTAGATGACAGAATTCCTACCCAGCGGGGACAGAGACCTCCGCACGGGTATCAGGCAGGGCATTCTGCAGGGATTTACTTCCAGAGGGGAGGCAGGCGGGGTGACAGCCCGGGCCGCGCTCCAGCGCCGAGGGCGGCGGGCAGCGCTGGGATTCACGGCGCGGCCCCGTCCAGGTGCTCGGCCGCTTAGGGGCACGGCGGCGGGAGCGGGAGCGGGGCAGAGCCGGGCCGGGCCCCCAGCGTCGCCGGCTCCACGTGTGCCGGGGCCGCGGCGGGGCCGAGCACAGCCCGGCGCCCGGGACGCTCCGGCGGGCTCTGCCCGCACCGCGGCACCGCACGTGTCTCGCCGCCCGCCGACGGCAGCGCCAGCGGCCCCCGCGGTCCCCGGGCACCCGCCGCGGTCTGCTGGCGAAGCGGAGCGCTCCGTTACCTCAGCTGCTGCTGCTGCTTCTGCTCCAGCTTCAGCTTCTTGGCTTGCGGCTCCCCCGCTGCCATCTTCGCCCAGGGCGGCGTGCGGCGCGCTCGGCTCGGCCCCG
>JAWWTY010000158.1:14589870-14907905 GCA_035222235.1 Margarornis squamiger
AGGCAGCGCCCCGGCCGCCCGCGCCTCCGCCGGGGGGCGGCCCCGCGCCGCCGCCGGGCCTCGCCGCCATCTTGGCCGCTGCCCCGGGAGCGGGCCGGGCCGGCGGAGGTACGTGGGGCCCGGGCCGCGAGGGGGGGAGCGGAGGGACCGTGCTCGGGGCGGCGGGAGCCCCGCCCGGCCGCGGCCCAGGGCGCTCCGGGTGGCCGGAGTCGGGCAGGGGCGGCACCCCGCCGGCGGCGGTACCGGGAGCCCGCCCCGCAAATCCCAGACTTGGCGATTTACCCGCGTCCGTGCCCGTTGTTCGGTTCCCGTTGAAATACAAAATCGCTGCCGTGTTTGAATGAACCCCCCGCTGCTGTGGTCGCTGGCGGCGGTGCGGAGCAGCCCGGCGGGGGCTGAGCGGGGCCCAGAGCCGCTGCCGGGCTGTCCCCGGTCGGAGCAGCGGGCCGGGACCCCCGCCCCGCGGTGAGCAGCGGGCCGAGCGCCGGCCGCACCCGAGCGCGGTGCCGCGGCGGCCCGGGGCCCGCACCCGAGCGCGGTGCCGCCCTTGGAGACAGCCGCGGCGGCACCCCGCTCGCCTGCAGTATCGCTGGGGGCCCTCGTCCCGCTGTACTTGCACAGCCCTGGGCCCTGTGAGCGTAGATCTGCATCGTTTGCGCTGGGAGTCAATCCATTGTCACCTATCACTGTGCACTGTACGTGGCTTCTGCCCTGTTCAGTGCACAGCGGTACCTGAGTGGAGGTTGTCGATTCCTTTCTTGATTCAGATCTAACCTGCTTTGAAGTAGCAATGCGCTTGCCTTCTTTTCGTTATGATGAACCATTTGTACCCATTAGATGTTGATCAAACTGGAGGAATAGCTTCAGCGTTTAAGGCTGTTCTGCAGCATTCTGTAGCTATTCTATAAACAACCAGGCAAAACATCATACTTGAATAATGAAAATTCGTGTTCATAGCAGGCAGACTGCAGTACAGGAAAGGCAAAAGCTATTTTGCAAGAAAAGCACAGACAAATTAAATTATTCATGCAAGAGGTAAAGTGATGGAAGAAATGTTTTACAAAAGAACTGACTATGCCAACCATGAGACTGATTATGCTGGCAGTTCCCAGCGGGTTTGAATTGTCCACAGCTTCTCATTTATTTTAAAAAAATAAGACGAAGAACAAATAGCTGAATGATGTTTCACTGTAAATGTCTAGGGTTTACTTGGCGGTGTGTTGTTGGGTGCTAACTCAAAAAGACAAGCAAACCTGGTTTTGGAAAAGAAACAAACATGGGACAAACAGGTTCTTTCCTGTCTGTGTGCACATACCTAAAAATTTCTTGCAAATGGCAAATTAAACATTAAAACTACTCCATGCCCTCTCATGCTTAATTTTGCTGTTATTATCCATAAATTAAATTTGTGTATAACAGCTATGCACCAGCTAAGTCCCAGTTACTTTCTCGAATAAGCTCTCTTTCCATACAGTTCTCATTAAGAATCTTTATAATAGACACCTTCTCATGAGGATTCATGAAAGAAATGGAAGTCCTTGAGGTAGAGAAGTCTGAACAGCAGGTGACAAGTGGAAGCTGTACTTCATGGGTGTAATAATGGGAAGAAACCAAATTAAACCTTGTTTAAATTCTGAAGTTCCTTCCTCTTACTTCCCTGTAACTTTTCCTCCAACAGCTTCCCATATAGCTTTAAAAAAAGTATTATATGGAAAATAAGTTCAATCTTTTTTTATGCTTATTCAACACAACACATGAGAGACAGCTTTTTAACAGGAGCTTCTTAGAAGATTCTTTTAAGACAGTATTCGAGAGACTCATTCATATAGGGTGAAAGAATTAAAAAGTGCTGCTTTGCTCTCTTCTCTTGCAAGAGAAGGGAGGTACAAATGGTTATGTGCCTTCTTTCTGCCATCTGCATTTGGGGTGGTTGTGGTGGAGTGCACACAGTATGAGCTGTGTGCCACAGCAGAGTTCCAGTGGTACTTGTTGGCTCTGATCTAGTATTTCAGTAGTGCCTGGCTCTTTGGTGCTGTGCTTGTCCTTTCTGGAACCTCAAGTGCCTCTTAAAATAGAGCCTGTGAAAGGGAGTAGTATAAACCCTGTAGCACTGTCACTCCAGCCCACCAGACTTACTGGAGCAGTGAGTTGGGAGAGCATAATAGAAAACATCTTCACAAAGAACTACTTAGTTAAGGCTTTTTTATCCTATAATAGAATCCTGCTGCCTAGGCCGTTCAGAGTTCTTCATGTTTTGGTTGGAATATGAGCATAATTATCCATATGCCATTGATGGTAAATATGCGACAAGATACTCACTTTGCCTGTGTCCATTTTGTCCTCTCTATCTACTCAGTACTGCTTTCAGAGAGTGAATTTCTTAAGTAGTCCCTTAGGAGTCCTAAAGCTATTGATTCAGATGTCAGTTATGTTAGAAATTTTCCATCTTCATGTAAAAATATAGTTCTACGGATGAATTTTTAATTGTCTTGGTGTGGGGTTTTTTTTAAAGAACTCTGCTTTTCCAGCTTTTACAGTGAAGCTTTCTATTCTTGCAGGTCCCAAAGGGAACTGCAGTTATTCGGGATCTAATATTGTTCGATTATTCAGGACCTAATACTGTTTTGTTGATGGAACCATCTTCCAGCAGTTAGAAGATTAATACTGGAACTAAACTGAACAGAGGTGCCATGAAAATGTATTACTGGAAAGCTCGTCAGTCAGTAGATGAAATGCTGCACAAATTCTCATGCAGGCTGTAATTGTTACTGGTAAAAGCTCAGAGGAAGTTACAAATTTTGTTATGGATACCAAACACTGATTTAAGACTTCTCAAAGGACTACTTCCTTTTAAAAAACAATTCCAGAAAGTTTCTAACAGTAATGAGAGTAAAAATAAATGTATGCTGAGCATCCAGAAAACAAAGTGTTTAGTCTTTAATAAGGATGATCTTGCTGATAAAATATGCATCTGAGTAGTTGTACAGACATGAGCACTTCACGGTGTAGAGTAGATATGGAGTTTTGCTTTACTAACAGAGGGGGACACCTGGCAATTCTTAAGAAAGATTGCAGAAATTCTTTTACTTTACTGTGCAGATACCTAAGCCATGGGCACCATATATGTAAAAGGAGTTGTGACACTTTAGCAGCAACAGTAAATTGTGCAAACAACAACAGGGTCGTGACAAAAGCTGTTTGTCACGAAATTACGGAACATTCACATTTTAGTAAACCCGAGAATTCCAGATTTATCAACTTGAATGACAGTTGCTAATGTTCTGTCACGTTGATCCAGCCAGTTACACAGTATGTTCAGAGCTACCATGTTGGCTGTCTTGAAAATGTCATTTAATAGGACTTCTCTTCATCAGGCTTGCTGGTTTGAGAGCCAGTGAATGGGGTTGGGGATGTCAGGAACAAAGGTTTTCTAGTTTTGCCACATTTGTGGCACATTTTGAATTTTTAAGAAAAAGCTAAAGTACTGACCAGCTGTTTGTGACAAAAATACTGGCTTTAAAATAGAAGTGCCTGTTTTAGCTTACTTGTTTCTCCAGATTACTTTAAGCATTTGATTACTTACCATTCACTTGTCACTAGAAGTTCCACAAATACATAATAGAGAATCAGACAGTCCACTCCCACTAATCCTTCTACCCTTCGGAGCAGCTATGCCAGACTCAGGTAACATGGAAGCTGTGGAATGCTTTCCCAGTGATGGTCCCATTTTGAACTGTGTTCAGTAATTAGTACTAGCTCTAAAGGACATTGCAGAGGTCAGTGGTAAATTCCTCACTTCCTGATTCCAGAGCTTGTACTCTAACTCAGCTCAATGTTATGGAAAAGCAGCTGGTAACAGTATTTCTGCATTAATTACATTTTAGAGTACTTAATTGTAGCTAAGGACAAGCATGTGCAATCAGTCTTTTTCCCATGCTCACAGCCTCTCCCTCCTGCCAATGAGCAACACTTTTGTCTTGTGAGCCTACCATGACCAGTCCAGATGTTTCTGTGCCAAGAATTTGAAAATCAGTAACAGTGCAAATCCAGATTTAGTCAAAAGAAAAGACAGAGATGTGGCAACAATGTCTTGAAGGCTCCTTAGTTAAAATACTTTTTTCTTCTGTGAGGACTTTAAATTCTGGTAGGATGGAAATGACTGAAAAGAATCATGGAGTTTCAGTATCATCAAGGATGGAAAGTCTGTGAGAAGCTGCAAAGCCTCTCTGGGCTGCTTGTTGCTGCAGAGCCTGTAAGATGCCTTTCAGTCAGGCAGTAGTATGGAAGGCTGTCAGCCTACTGTAAATGAGCTTGATGGGCTTGCTTTGGCCTAAACTTGCAAATAATGATTCCTGTACACCTTCAGTCTGCTCTTAGGTAGGCCTAAAAGCAGAGAGATGGGAGGCTTGCCCTTTTCATATAGTCCTAGAAGGACACCTTACATAGAGATGCTGACAACTCAAAGTGATACATGTGTACAGTGCTACCCATAGAAGAATCTCAAGAATTGTAAATTTTGGTGGTGTGCTTTTGGTACCATTTTTTTTAAACTTAGGAACGTCATTTTAAGACCTTTACCCTCAAAGTGCTGCAGCTCTTAGCATGCTTTGCTGTTTGGCCACAAGTAGTGACCTCTTGGTGTGAGGAATTTTACTGTTACTAGATTGATTTCTTATGTTCAGCATTTTTCAGTCTTTTGGTTTTTTACAAGTGTAATGCTCTGATAAGACAGGAAGCTGGGGTACTAAAAATTAATTCAGGGATCTTTACATGTCTGAAATGAAATCTGACACTCAAAAATAGAGTAGCAGGGAAATCTTCAGTATTTGGAGCACTGTAAGAAATTTTTATTAAAAAATACTTTACATAAGATATTTTTATAGTATTACCAGTTCTAAGATATCCAACATGATATCCATCTTTAATCAGCTGGTGCCAATTGCTTGACAGTGTCTGGAATAAATCAAATTACTTAGTCTTGTGTATAATAGACTGATGTCCCCACTGCTATAAGAGCTTCTTTATTCTAGTCAGCAGTGGGAGGCATGCTAACTGAGCTGCCCCTTGGCTGAAAGGGCAGGGCTAGTGCCTCTGGGGTGCCTGCGCTGCACTTAGGCTGCAAGGAGAGAGCTTAATTTTTCCTGAGCACTTCAAATTAGCAGCAAATCAGCGTAGTGCTAAAACTTGTGAAGGAGGAAAGGCATATCTGAGGGGGTTTGAAGGGAACTCTTACATTGGAAGCAGATAATTATGTATCATGGGAAATCCTGTAGTCCCTATCTTCCTAGCAGAAGATAAGGTAGGCAGCTAGGTGGGATTTTACTGTTCAGTTTCCACAGATAGTAGGAAGCTGTCATCTGCCAAGCATGGTCTCCTGGATCAGTTTGCTACTCCAGTTCCCCACGAGGCCACACAAACACTCATATGAACACAGCTGCTACCTGGGCATCTTGGGGCAGATGAGGAAATAGGAGCAGTGGCCCAATGCTACTGCCCTTTTTGGTTACCCATGCCCTCCCTTGATTGCATATCAAGTCATGGTCTAATATCCTAAGTGGAACTTGGGGCAAAAGAAGCAGCCCTGCTAACACAGCTATTTGGTGCACCAGGAGCTCGCTGTGACTATATTGGTCTGCTGCACAGCTGTACTTTTTTAAAAGTATATTGTGACAAATGCAATCACTTCTGATCTGTAGATGAATAGAATCTCTGTGAACAATAACAGCAGGACATCTGTGAGGGCTTAAAAACATTGTCACATGTGCTGATACACTTTGTCAGAGTGTTGTTGGAAGCTGCCTGTGGTCCAGCATAGCTCCTCCAGAGCAGGCCATAGATCAGATGCTCTGGAAATGGAGTCATACCAGTGCTGCTTGTACTGGAACTCTGATGCAGCTTTGTGTGCATTTACTAGGAATTGGGTCTTATGTTTGTTAACAGATATGCTATTGTATCCATATTAAAATGTACAGAGATCTATTCTAAGCTTTATAGCTGATCACCTTCATACATTTGGGCCACCTTGGTGTGGAACAATACTGACATTCAGTGGTTGATTATACTTGCCACGGTTGTGTGACTCTCCAGGAGATTTTGGAGGGGTTTAATGTTCAACGCTGGCTACATTCAGAACACGTTTAGTTGAACTGGATTAAAGCAATTGTGTCAGGGCTCCTTTATAAAAATGCTGTCCTCACAGTATTAAAATTGCCTGTTTTTTCAACAAATTAAAATAGAGATTAATTTGGTCCAGGAAAGACACAGTAGTAACAGTTTATAGCTTTGTTTCCTTTCCAATTCTTTAGCAAACTGGCAATCACAGTTTCTGAAAGAACTTCTTCTTATATACCATATTAGCTTAGTTGGATTTTTCTGTCCACATTTTGACTATTGGTCTTCTGTGTCTGCCATGAGAGACTGTGCTCTTAGCAGGAGGTGTCTAAGACCTGGCAAGGCCCCAGTGAAGATGAGCGCATTGCTGTCATGCATGTGAAGGAGTAGCTGTAGTTTAGAATTTGAAAAGCTGGATCTTGGCTCCCTTCCCACATCTGCTGACTTAGATGGCGGCAAATAGCATGCTGACAACCTTCTTGAGCTGTCGTTTTTCCCCATCTTTGGTGAGCTTTGGAAGACATACTTTTGTTTCATCAAAATCTGCAGGGCCAGATGGTTTTTCGTTGTTACAAGTGTGTTGGAAGGTCAGTCTAGTACTCTGGGCAGTTTAGATTCAGACATGGCAACAAGAGCTCACTCTGTCTGGAACTAAGTGCTTATTCCAGTATTCTGGAATGAGACTTAGTCATACAGTGTTTGGACTCCTTAGAATCTCTGTGGGACTAGCCATTTACATTAGAAGCTTCCATGCCATCTTCACATTAGTGTGCCACAGTCAACATTAGCAAAGGAACAACTTTTGTCTGCATTTTATGGCATGGTGCCAGGCAAACATTGTAAGAGTAATAAAAACTATGATGGTTTTTGGTAGATGCATTTGGCTTCTCTTGGACATGCTGAGTTGATGGTGGTCTTCCTCTTTCAATGTGTGGATGCCCAGTAACTGTTTGGTCTCCTTCCAATCATGCCTGAATTCCTCCAAAGACTAAATTTCAATTCAGGATATCTCCATTGCTGTTATCTGCCCATTTTCACCACCTGCCCTGTGCCAGCCCAGTAGAACATTCTGGCAATGTAATAACTTGCATTAGGAAACTGATCTGACTAGGAACTCCTTTTGCTGTGTCAGTTTATGGCTGGACCTCTTTCCTAATACAGGTAATTGCAGAGCCATAGACCTGCTCAAATCAATACCTGAAAGGCAAAAGGGGATGAATAGCCAGTGGCAGGGTCAGCTTCTTCAACTACAGAATGAGTTTGTACGTGATATAAGTACCAGATTAAATTCACCCTGAAATACCAGTGCTTGGGTTAGAACTCAGTTTGTTTTCCAAGCGCAAGTTTAAACTTGGAATTTATTTTTGTCAGAGGATCATTATGTTGCAGGTCAGCCAAAGCATTGTATCTGTCTCAGGTAAAGGCTAAAGAGATAAACTAAAGTCTGCTAGCATTTGTCTCTTCTGTAGATGTGGAGATAATAGTCTATTCTCTTCATTTGTACAAACAACTCAGTTCACTTATTATCTCATTGAAAGTTGAGAAATAGACTGGGAATGAGTTTTTTTAAAAATGCAGATAAGCTTCTTGCCCCATGAATAAAGTGAAGGGTCGTTGGCTGAGGCATGTTATTTGTAAATGTTTAAAGACGTAACGAAAAACAGTTAGATTTCTTATCTTCAGTTCATACTCCCCTTTTTCATGAGTGAGTTTTTAAGTGAAAAACGTTTTACATAAATGTATTTCATGTGTGCCAAGCACGTTTGAGGCAATTTTATTTATTAAATCAGATTTGGACTCCTAGTTTTGTGTACTCTTAATGAATTCTGACCCTTTATCCCAGTACAGCTTGGCACAGATCATGAGACTAACCAGCCAGCAAATAAAAACCACTTTTGTAGTTCAAGAGCTGAAAGCTGACAAGCTAAAGAGCTGTATCTTTAAGACAGTGCAATTCTAAGTTGCTTGTCTAACTATCAAACTCCTCTGCCATAGGAAACTTTATGTACAAGTTACCCTTACATGTCAGTAAGCATGTATAAGTGAGCGCCAACTCCTGAGAGTCAGCTTTTCTTTGAGAAATAAATTGCAAATACCAAATAGGGATGAAAGTGGAAATCAAGGGTGCTTGCTTCTTGCTTACGCTGTGATATATGTTACCAACTTAATCCGCTGGGAAATATCTTTTGGTGGAACATTCCTCTCAATAAAGAAAACGCAATTTAAAGGGTAGCAGCAAAGCAGATCTTTACCCTAAATTCACAGTGCATGTTAATAAAGAATAACCATTGTAAGAAAGGGATTCTGGGATAAGAAATACTGTCAATCCATATATCCTTTTGTTTATTTTAACTTCTTTGAATGTGTTTTCAACAGAAAATGATCCACAGCCTGTTTCTTATAAACTGTTCTGGTGATATATTCTTGGAGAAGCACTGGAAGAGCGTTGTGAGCCAGTCTGTGTGTGATTATTTCTTTGAAGCTCAGGAGAAAGCAATCGATGTTGAGAATGTGCCTCCTGTCATCTCAACTCCGCATCACTACCTCATCAGCATCTATCGGGATAAAATCTTCTTTGTGTCTGTCATACAGACAGAAGTGCCACCACTCTTTGTAATTGAATTTCTGCACCGAGTAGCAGATACTTTCCAGGTCTGTCACCATTAAATAATTTTAAAATCTGATATCTGAAGGGAGCCTACAGGGAAGCCAGAGAGGGACTCTTCATCAGGAATTGTAGGGACTGGACAAGGAGTAATGGGTACAAACTGAAAGAGGACGAGTTTAGGCTAGATATTAGGAAGAAATTCTTTATTGTGAGGGTGGTAAAATACTGGAACTGGTTGCCCAGGGAGATCGTGAATGCCCCAACCCTGGCAGTGTTCAAGGCCAGGTTAGATAAGGCCTTGAGCAACCTGGTCTAGTGGAGATGTCCCTGCCTAAGACAGGGCGTTAGGACTAGATGATCTTTAAGATTCCTTCCAACCTTTAACATTCTATGATTCTAAAATAATTCCAGGGGATTTTTTTATAAACTTATTTTAAAGAAAGGTAATAAAACTCTTCTGTCAGTGACTTTATTTCTCTAAGTCAAGCACAGGTTTATAGATTACAAAGGGAAAAAAGGTATATTTTGTGTACTCATTTGATTTTATAGTTGTCAGTGCATAGGCACATAAATCTGAATCCTGTAACTGCTGGGGTTTTTCTGTAGGCTTTTATACTGTTGATGTTATATAGATGGGAAGAAGGAGCATGCAGTCAGGCAGCATGCACTCTGCAGGGAGGAAGGAGGTGCGAAGCATGAATCACTTCTCAACCAATTTCACGGACACTGTAAATAAAGGACCCTCTGTGAAGACTGAGCATTGCCAAAAGATATTTTACAAGAGTCTTCTAACTGAAGATGTGTTAATGTTCACAAGAGGAAGGGCCTTTGGGACATACATAGTAGTAAATTAGATTACATTCATTTCACTGTTCCTGCTTGTCTTTATTTCAAATTAGATGATAAATGTAACCTTAACATATGGCATCAGACAGTAGAAGTAGCTAGTCAGTTTAGGCCCTAAGATGCCTTCAGATATTGGAGTGTTTCTGTAAGAAAAAAACAAATGAACAAACTTCCTTTTGCAAAGCATTTTAACAGGAATAAAAATCCTCTCTTTTGTAATCTCTGAATTTGTTTAGGATTACTTCGGTGAATGTTCTGAGACTGCAATTAAGGACAATGTAGTAATTGTGTACGAGCTTCTAGAAGAAATGCTAGACAATGGCTTTCCACTGGCAACAGAATCTAACATACTGAAGGAGCTGATTAAGCCTCCCACAATTTTGCGCTCTGTTGTCAACTCCATCACAGGTATGAAAATAATTTTCAGTGATGACTGGCTGTTTAAAATAAAAAAAAACCCATAATTTCTCATAGCTAAAAATAATATATTAGTGTGAATCTGTAAGGTGAAGCCACTGTCCTTCCACTTCTCATAAACAGGAGTTGAATAAAAACAACTCTCTTTTTTTGTGGTTTATGCCTGGCTCCTTTGCTATTCCCAGTGGCACTGTCTGGGCCAGCCACAGCTGCTGAAGTCCCTCAGGAATAGCAATTCCCAGCACAGTCAGGACATAGTGGAGACAGGTGCTCCAGGACTGGTACAGAGCTAGCCCCAAGCCTTGAATAACTGAGGGGCATTGAAGAAGGTTAAGCATTTTATAAGAAATCATTATAGAAAGGTATATACTATGTATCTAGTAAGTCTTTGTTGGCTGGGAACAGATAGCACGAAGGGAAGCAAATAGCCTGCCCTCAGCCTCTGCCCCACCCCCACCACCAATCAGCATATGGATTCTTATGGATTCAATTCATATGGATTCAATTTCAGGGTGTTATAAATGGGTCTTTCTTGCAGTGATGGAGCCAAATGTCTGTCAGCTGAGCTGGTGGAATCTGCTTGTCTGGCAAGCGGGTGCAAGGGAGGTGAGCCTTGAGGTGTCACATGGGGTCAGAGATATGGGAGATGTTCGCCTGTACATTGTGTTAGAGAACGGGAGTAGTTGGGCTGCAGGGCCACACAGGCTGTACTCAGAGGAGCTGGTCTTTTAGGTAGTAAATATGGTTTAGTCTTTGAGTATAAATCCATCAGTTTTAATTTCTGTTATTTGGAGTTTGGTTAGGTTTTTTTAAAATGTGGGTTTGGATGATAGTATTTAGACTTAAGAAAAATATTACGTTAATGGACTAGATGGACCACTGTAACAGGAATTAAGACTACCAAAGCCAAGGGTTGCAACATGAAATCCTCTTGTTTTATCTAAAGCCTTATTAGAATTCCCTAGAAGCCTAAAGTGCCAGCCTAAGGCAGCCTGCATCTTGTCACTGTCAACAGCTCAGTGCTGAGCAGGTGGAAACAGCAGCCTGAAAGCTCTCCTACCTACCTGGCCTGGCAGCCCAGCCTGTGTAGCACTGCTGTACCATGCAAGGCTGCCAAGGGACAGACAAGTGCTCCCCTGCAGAGATGTGTGACTCCTCGCCCATGTGTTATAGCACATACAGTGGTGCACTTTAGGAAGGGTTGGGATTTTTGTGTGTGTGTGTGTGTGTGAGTTCTACTAGCTCAAAAGAATGAAAACTTGTTTTCTGCCTGCTAGGACAGGGCCTGCCCAGCACACTGTGTAGAAATGACACAGCCTGGCCACCAGTTTCTCAGTGGAGCTGTCTCACGTGGCAGAACACACTACCACATGTGTTGTGCTAAAGGACACAAGCAAGACTGAGCTGTGGCCTTGTCCCAAAACCTACTTCTAGCAGAGGGAGTTGTTTCTGCTGTGCTGGGATTCCCGGATCAGTCACCTAAGCCCCAGAAGTGATAAGATTATTTTTTTTTTACTTTTTAGAGCATCAGCAGTTTACTTTATAGCTAGGTAGCTCAGGAAGCCCTTTCTCGTGCTGGGTGGTACTGAGAACCAGGAGCTGAAGGTAAGAGCAGGGCAAGCAGAGGCATCATTGGTAAGGATTCCGGAGCCAACAGGTCAGGGACGGGATCAGATCATAACAGATCATCTACAGCTCAGTGATTGCCAGTAATATCCATCAGAATGGGACAGGTCAAGTCTATGGGGCAGGGTCTGGATCAATTTGGCATGTGCGTCAGGTATAGACATGGCTGTCATGTTCCTGCAAGGTAGCTCAGATGGGTACCAAGGGTGAGACCCTCAGCCTAACAACTCCAAGCAAAGATTGTGGGAGCTCTCCCTAAGGCTCCTTACATGTCTTTCTTCCTAATGACTCTTACCTGTAAATCAGCCCTGAAGTCAGCCAGCTACAGCTCTTAGGAGAAGGGGCAAGTGGGCTTAAGGCCCTCACAAGGAGCTGTCTTGAATTATAGTGATGAAATCCCTCACAAGGAGCTCTCTTGAATTATAGTGATGAAATCCCTCACAAGGAGCTCTCTTGAATTATAGTGATGAAATCCCTCACAGGATCTGACCCCACTTCTACTCCCACTCAAAAACCTGCTACAGACTTGAACCTTGTATTCAGCTGTGCAAAATATTGTCTGAAAGCTTTTAAGTCTGGGCACATGGTTAAAGTGCCTTCACGTCACCTCACAAATAACATTATAGTGGTCCAGGTCTGGAGATCTTGGGGGCAAACCTTGCTTTGATTCTTAATTTTGGCTGTTGAAACATTCCTCTTGTAATTAATTACTGATTTTGAGTTCCTTTTCATTTTTAAGGCAGTAGTAATGTGGGAGACACACTTCCCACTGGACAGTTGTCCAACATTCCTTGGCGCAGAGCGGGGGTAAAATACACAAATAATGAAGCCTATTTTGATGTCATTGAAGAAATTGATGCGATTATAGACAAATCAGGTAAGATGCCTTGCAAACTAATTTTTGTTTGTTGAATGTGTTTACATGTAGCTTCTGCTGTTTAGAGAAAACACAGTCCAATCTTTCTATTTTTTTTGCATGCTTTCTATACATGAATCTATATCCTAGATAAAAATACACAATTTAAAATTATGTGCCCACATGCATTTCCTCAGTTATCTTAAAACAGCAATATGCTCTGGGCTGTTTCAAGAATATTCACAAGGAATATTCTGTACTTGGATATTTTCTGTTTGTATATTGATTATGTCATAACAGATATAAATGGAAAAAAAGCAGCTGAAGTTTTAAATGTGATGAGAAAATTATCTCCCATTGTTCCTGCCAACAATGTACTGTAGTCCCTGTAGGCCCTCAACTGAGCAAGACAAAAGCTTTCATTAGCTTTCTTCTGCTAGCAAGATAAACTTGGTACAAAATAGCTGGACAGTGTTGTTTTCTGTATATATAAACTAGAGCCAGATATTATGAAGCATAATACTCCTTTCTTTTCTGTAAATGAAACATACCATCTTCAAATACAAAGGTCTTTATTCTGAGATTTAACTTTGAGAAGGAACCTGATAATTTGTGTGCCAAGAAGTAGAAAAAATGGATGCAAAAAGGAAACTGCAAAATGCTGTGGGCAGGAACCTGGTGTTCTCCTCAGTATTGGGGCCACTGGTTAGCAATGCTGACACTACAGGGCACTGGCTTGTGGTGGTATGGGGCAGAGTGTAAATCTCTGATTTCTTCGTTTAGTGCTGCTGTTGTAGCAGTAGTCAGTGTTGGTTTGGTTCCATACACCACTTCAACAAATGCTTTGGCCACCACTGAACTGGATAGCCACAAATAGCTATTGTGCAGCTTTTACTCTCACCATCTTGAAGCTAAAAGAAGTCAGATCATGCCGACGGTGGTGTTACTCTCTTAGCTCATGAGGATTCCCAGTGTTGCCTATATATAAAAATCTACAAATATATAAAAATCATAAGGCATCACCAAGGGTAGTATGAGTGCTTAGTCTGAGGATGTACAATCAAGACCATGGTGTATTTCTGTGTGTATTCCAAGCCAAATCAGTGTCCACCGAGTGTTTAAATTTCCTACTGAGGATCCGCTGCAGTAGTCATAGCTGCTGTTTTCTGCTCTGATCCCTTGGCGACTAGCAGTGCAAGAGTCTTTCTTCCTAACCTTCACTGGGACTACAAAGTAGATAAGGTGGTTCCCTTGAGTAAAGTGGTATCTTGTTTCATAGGGATATGGTTAACTCCTTTAACCTGAAACAGAATCCCTCCTTTTCAAACAAAGTATAAAGCCACCATTTCTCCTTCCCCTTGACTAGATGAGCAGTAGTTTCTATCTGTCTTCTAAAATTACTTTTGCTTGTGGGGCTAATTAATTAGTCCAGAGTCCTGCTTATGCCTTTCTGTTCTTATAGGGTATTTATGGAAATGAGCATTTCCTGGGTAAGATGCTTGGTATTCTTGCTTTGGGTTTTGGGGCTTCTTTGCTATAGATTTATTTCACATCAAGATGAATATGCAATCCCACTGTTAAACAAGCCTTGCTTGTGAAAGCCAAGGTTAGCTGGAGCTTTATAGTACAAACATACTGCATTTTGATGTTGATTGTTTTGACGTGCTTCAACTTCTCTGCACCCAACACAACTTGCTAGTTTTCTGGAGACCAGGGACAGGGATGAAAGAGTCAGAGCTCGCATATTCTGAAATTCGCATTTGCTTATTGCTGGCAACCAGTTCAAGTACATCCAGTACAAGTCCTGTGTAACAGCTGGCACAAGTATAATTAGCTGATTTGGGACAAGCTGTTTGCTCTGGCTCATGTAGTTTAGCAAGCTGCCCAGAACACAGGTAACTGCAATGACCTTTCCTAGCTGGGTTTGGCATGTTCTTGAGTGTTGTGCAAATGTCATCTGTGCCTTCCAGCTGCACTTCACCACATCTGTTAGGCCCTTCATAATAATGTTAAGTCATGTGTCTGGTTTTTTTCCTTCAGGTTCCACAGTCTTTGCAGAAATCCAAGGTGTTATTGATTCGTGTATTAAGCTCTCAGGAATGCCAGATCTTTCTCTGTCTTTCATGGTAAATTCAGCCTATATTTGGGAATCTTAATTGCTCAGGGTTTATTTTTCATAATATTAAGAGTTAAACAATATTAAGAGCACAATTGCTATTTCTTGTGTTATACATATGAAAAGTAACAAGTTTTGCATTATATTGTAGAAGCTGCATTGCTCAATAGTTGGAATGGCTTTTGTCTGTACATAAAAATACACTCACAGGAGCTGCTGTATCAGGTCAGATCAGAAATCCATCTAGCTCAGTAACGTGTCTCTGATAATGGCTAGGAAAGGTACTTAGAGTCTAAGAAATAGGAATTGTGTAGTGTTTGGTAGCTAGTTCAAACTGCTCATACATGATGAGATTTCACTCACCATTTTGCCACTGCTTCCAGAACCCACGGCTGCTGGATGACGTCAGCTTCCATCCATGTATTCGGTTCAAACGCTGGGAATCTGAGAGAGTCCTTTCGTTTATTCCTCCTGATGGGAATTTCAGACTGATCTCCTACCGTGTCAGTTCACAGAAGTAGGTTTTCATTTAGACACATTGGATCTCCAGATACACCACCTAACTGCTTTCCATCTGACTAGCTGCCCCCTTGTTACGGGAGGAATTTGCATTGCTCTAAAATGCACGTGCTCAGGTTTTGTCTCATGTGTTACTCTGTCCCCACTAAATGAAGGAAACTGTTTTCAGTGAATTGCGGATACTCAGCATCCTTTTTCAGTGGAATAAATCACACATGACAGTAATATAGGGTTATTTATTCCTAGTAATCATTGTTGGTGCTAGTTGCTTTGTGGGCAAGTCTCTGTGTACATAGAGGACTCTGAACTTCATGGAAAGAATAAAGTCTAAGCTGCACATATTTGCAAACTAAAGCCTGATTTGACTGGTGGCTCTTCTGAGATTTGGCTCAGTGACATTGCTTTAAAAAAATAAACAGAAGGAAGAGAGAATAGAACAAGTTATTTGGAAGAACCTAAATAAAAGTTTTTTCCTGTGATTACTAATAAAATCACTTCAGCAATGATGCTGAAGAGCAGAGTATCACTTCACTTTTCACTTTTGAAACAAACCAATTTTAACTTGAATTCTTGCCAGAAACACAAGAACTTGATTTGAAAAAGCACTTTATTCTCTTAAGCAGAGAAGTACCCAGGATGCATTCAGCTAGTGTCTTCTCTTTCCAGCTTGGTGGCAATTCCTGTATACGTGAAACACATGATCAGTTTTAAGGAAAATAGTTCTTCAGGAAGATTTGATGTCACCATTGGACCAAAACAGAATATGGGGAAAACAGTAGAAGGAGTTGTCATGACAGTTCACATGCCAAAAGCTGTACTTAATATGAACCTCACTGCTACACAAGGCAGCTATACTTTTGACCCAGTTACTAAGGTAAGACTCAAGGTTTTATTTATTTAAATATCAAAGATGGCATTGGAACAAGTCATCCATATTGCAGAACACTGAACCAGTGTTCCACACTTAGCCAAAAACTTTCTGTTCAGCATATGCTTATGAATTAAAAATTTATTTTTAAAATTTACTTTTTAAAATTTAGATACACACTAGTTGTGATTTCTGACTTTGTCATTATCCTTCACTTCCTCTACTCCCCCCTGCTCTTTCACCCCCTTAATACTGTTCTGTAGTGGATGCAACAGTATTTTGCTGGTAGTTTTAGCCATGATTTATTTTGCAGTCTATGTTCTTGAAAACATACTTATCTGGAGAAAATGCAGTAGGTAGCCAGAAAAAAGGGAACAGGAGATGAGAAAAAAAACTCTCTTCTAACAGGTTTGCCTGAAGACACAAAATAAGGAAGAGAAAGTGTCTGAAAAAACCTTATTTTGGGCTCCGGCTTTCCTGTCTCTGAGTGAGGGTTTGAGACCTAAATTTCCTAAAGCTCCTGAAGCCTTTTAGTACAGAGGGGCCATTTTGCTGAAATGCAGTCTGAGCCAAGCCATTCTGCTGGCTCTAAGACCCTGCTCTGAGCTTTCTGCTGCCCTTGGAATATCTCTCTCAGAAACTGATTAGAATTTTAAGTGAAAGTTCTCCCAGTAATGTGTTGTTTCAAAAACAATAGACCTTGACCTTTTTAAAAGAAAAACACCTAAAAAATCCACTTGACAGCTGCTTTACTCTCTGCAGAAATTTTGCTGTGTTTTTATCAAGAGTTGGGATAACTAGGTGGATTGTAACTGCAAAAGTTTGTAGAATTGGGGAGAACTGAGGTTTTTCTGTATTTATCAGTTTTCAGTTTATGAGAAGAGCAAACAAACCACCTCTTGTAGGTGAATAAAGGGCCCATTTGGTTCCACGTTTCTCTAAAGTGTAAGAATCAATGGCAAACGAAAGTGACCCTTGTAAAATTACTCTGGCTTAGACATCTCTTTTGGCCCAGTGCCTTGCTCCCACTTTCCTCATTCTTGTGTTTAAGTTCCTGTCACTTTTTGCTGGTTGCTCTCCTTGTGTCATGGATCCAGCTGACCCAAACTGACATGAGGATCAATCATCATTACTAAGGGAGCAAGATGTACTCAGTGCACAGACCCACTAAGGAGCACTGACAGGGCAAAAGTAAACCTGGGGAAAAAAGACCCCATAGCAGCAGGAGTGCTAACCACGCCGTCTCACATCCAGTGGGATAATTCTCCAGGCTTTCTTAAAACTGGATATGAATTTGACCTCCGAGGTTGTTTCCTAGAGAGCTACTGCTACTATTCTTTCCTTCCTGACAAGGTGTTAACATGGGACGTGGGCAAAATTACCCCTCAAAAGCTACCCAGCCTGAAAGGCATAGTGAACCTGCAGTCTGGAGCCCCCAAGCCAGAGGAGAATCCAAGTTTAAACATCCAGTTTAAGATACAACAGCTTGCAATTTCAGGTGAGTGCGTGTTACAGAGTAGTAGGAAATGAAGTGGGAAACTGTTAGTTGGAGATACTGATCTGAAGACAGCTTAGTCCAAAATTATAAAGTCTGATTTACCCAGACTTGACAGCTACCCTTGCTGGAAGATTCCCTTGCTGGGAATTGTGAATTCCTAACTGTTTTGCTCAAGAAAAGGCTTGAGAAGTGTACAGAAGAAAAGGTTTTTCATTGTTGACTGGTGCATTAAACATGCCAATGTATCCTTTTACCAAAGATCGACAGATGATGATTTACTGTGCTGCCCTTGGCTTGCTTTAGCCTTGTACCACTAGAGTCCTTTCTAATGGTCATAAAACTCCATAAATTTTGAAGAACGTCATTCTATTTTTGCCTTCTGGAGCTGGTTAGTTTTTCATCTTTAAAACAATCTGCAAGTAAAGTCAGAATGAAGCATATATGGTAAATGAAAAGTAAATTTAAAGAAAAAATACATCAGTCTGCAAATACTTAAGTCATGAGTTGTCCATGTGTAAAATGCTTCTGCAAGCAAGCTTTGCAAGATTAAGACTCACATTTGGAGAGGTAGTAGATGAGAGCTGGTGGTAGTACATGTGGAACCTTTCTGGATAGGGACCAGTCTGTGGCCCTTTTGCTTCCTTTGAATGAACAACAGCTAGTTCTTGTGTAAGAACAGAATCCTACAGTTTCCACTTAAACTAGTTTTAATCTAGCAAAATATAGTTGATCCAGTGGCTGGACACCAGAAATAATGGACCTTTGAAAAAGCAGGGAATAGCCTGAAGCTGTAGGTTATTATAGCTACTGGCCTTCCACAGTTAATAGCAGAGGGATTGCTGGTTCTTGCAATTACAACCCAGAGTGAAGAGAATCTGAAACTTGTCCTTTGCTTCATCTTTGTGATTGGAAATTAGTGCAGTGTACAGGAGCTGTGGAAAATAGACTCCTCTGTTCAATGGTTTTTCTCTTAGAAGGAGAATGTTGACTCATGCAGAAGAGAAAAAAGTTGTTGCCCTGCCAAAACAGCTATGATTAGGTGACAAGAATGGTCTCATCTGCTATTTCAAAGCAGATGAACTTGTGAAAAAAAGGGAAGTTAGCTTCCTAACCAATCCTAACATGCTTCAAGGGAATTGGACTTTTAAACAGACTGATGATTCCTAGCATTCTGCTTTTAACTTTGTACTTGTCTTTGGCTTTTTTTCAGGACTGAAAGTGAATCGCCTAGACATGTATGGAGAAAAATACAAGCCTTTTAAAGGTGTCAAATATATTACAAAAGCAGGAAAATTCCAAGTCAGGACATGAGAAGATGCTCTAGTTCTAAGAGGAAATTCCCCTTAAAAAAACTTGACTGCTTAGTGACTTATGTTGCTATTAATTAGGTGCCAATTAATTAATAGACACTGATTAGTTTGGGATCAAAGCATTTGTGCACAGCAGCTCTTAAAATTAAAGCATAGCTTAGTTTTTCTTAATATGGCTTTAAAATAAGGTACTTTTTTTCTAAGACACTTTCACTCTTTTTTTACTGATTTGTCGTGCTGGTGAATAGTTTGATAGAGGCAGCCCACAAAATGTCGCAAACACTACACTGCCAGGCAGATACCAAAGCCCAGAGGCCAAGCACATTATGATGGCCAGACAGGCCACTGGAAAAGTCTGGAGGCACGTGTTGCTGCTGCAGCCACCTGCAAAGAAAGCTCAGTTACTCTCACAGCCAGCTACAAGCTGGCATTCCACAAAGCAGCATGTAATCCCTTTAGACACAGAGAGCAGCAGTGAGAGGGCCAGGGGTCCCCCAGGGGCCTGGGACATAGCAAGTGTCACTCCTGAGGAAGCTTCTGATGAAGAATAATTTCTGTGCTGTTTACAAGAAATCGCCTTTCTTAAGAAGCATTTGCCTTAATCAGCTTTCATTTCTGCTGTCTGCAGATGAGCTGATAAAAATAACATCCTGCATTAAATCTGGGAGGTGATTGTTGCTTTGGTAATCCACTTTCTTTCCATTCAATCTCATCATCCCCATCATTTTTTTTAAGAATACAGTTGCAGAGAGTAAGATCTATTTTTTATGTGAAGCCTTTGCTTTGATTTAGATGTTCCAGTTGTTTCAAGTGGATGCCACCAGATCTGTGCAGTGTGTACCTTGGAGCGTAGCTTTTTAGATAGCACAAGTGTCAAGTGTATTTAATGGTTGTGTGCTTTAATGTTACAAAATAAAGGGAACTCTACTGCATATGTGTCTCATCTTGTGAAATATTCATGATGATATAAACGATTCACAATACTCTTAGGCAGGAAGCATCTGATATACAATTAAAATATTACTATTTGCTACATCTTTACTGAACCTGATCCCTGAGCAGCTACTTAAGAGTTTATAAAAGACTGGTAGGACATGGCAGGTAAGGTCCCTTTTGTATTTTTTATTTTTAAATGGAGGGCCACTATTTGTTGATGACATTTCAAAGACTCAACAGTGAGGATGCAAAGCTGACTGAACTTCTCATTATACAAAAATTTATTATGCCTCTAAACCAATACATGCTCCACAGTACCCATCAGGTTCCAAACAATGCATTTGGCCAGTACAGAGTGAATTTGAGAAGGGTGGGATGCTAGAGACCTTTTGTTTCCCTAACCTGTTTGGCTTACAAAAGTCATTCAGTAGTCAAAATTTCAAATATTAGGACAAAAAAATAATCCAGCCTGAAAAAGGAGGGGAAGCCCATCTGGCACCAAGTGAGTGAGAAAATAAGCATATGTTGTCTACTGATAACTTTAGTAATATCATTAGAGTTAACGTGGCCAAAAACAACCATTCTGAATTTCTGAAATTACAGTGGAGTAAACAACACCATGAAGTACCAGCAACTAGAGTAAGAAAGCCTTGCATTTGTGTAGACAACACTGGTTGTTAAAAGCTACCAGCCTTCTAGTCTGCCTTTTTCCAACTGGAGAAACATTCATCAATCCATTAATCATCCTACAGATCCACTCCATGTTTCAGCAAATGGCATCCTTCAGTTACTGTAATTGTACAAGAAATCTTGTCTTCAGAGATAACTGGTAATGTCCCAGCTGAAGTTCTGAGCTGAAGTCTCAGTAGCTGGAGCTGCTCTGCGCATTAACAGCCTGGACACGCTGCCCCATCTCCTTTCAGAACTGACACCTTTGCTGATAGAGAGCACAATATAGTATCAGAACTGGTGAGCCTTGACACCAGCACTGCCCTCTAGCATGTTACACAACAAGCCCTGCCAGCTCACTGTAACTCAAGCACCAGGGAG
The DNA here is from genome assembly GCA_035222235.1 of Margarornis squamiger. Taxonomy (NCBI): domain Eukaryota; kingdom Metazoa; phylum Chordata; class Aves; order Passeriformes; family Furnariidae; genus Margarornis; species Margarornis squamiger. Next base: position 14,610,632 of record JAWWTY010000158.1, read on the forward strand.
GCACACACAAAAGCTGCTGTCAGTGGGAAAGCTTTGATCCATACTTCCCAGCTCACCTCCAGAACTTGCTATCAACAGGAATTGCACTCCCCTGGTAGGAAACCAGCCTGAGCACGGAGGTGTTTTGTCAAAGAAACGGTGCCTGTTGTGTGAGGCCAGTTCCTGTTGCTGTAGGTATGCTGGTTCCTGCCCTTTGTCCAGCTGCAGACTCTGCAGAAGGAGAACTGAGTTCCTGTTCTCCTGGAAAAAAAACTTGCACAGAGTACAGCTCAGGGAATCAGAGAGTGCCATTAGTCAGGAATTACATTGCCCAGTTTTGATCTCCCCTTCTCTAGGTGTCCAGCTCTGGGAGTACTGACAAAGCAGGTTGTCATTTTCTCTCAGATATGGAGAGAACTGTGTGAACAGTACAAAACTGAATGCTACCAATTACTGCTAAATCCCAGGTGCATCATGGCACTATGGGGCTATGTGTGGTCCTACAGCACCAACAAACATTGGTTCCACAAAGTCAGAACATAATGTGTGCTGGTAGAAATTTTTAGCAAAGAAAAGTGTTTATAAGAGGTTCCTATGGTGAAGGAAATAAGACAATAGTTCCACACTAATCACGCTTGCATTCAATTTGAGAAGTAAAATTCAAATTAATAAGATGCTGGTGAGAGTAGCAAGTTTTTTCTTACTGGCAGGATCAGGCAAACCCCAGTAGTTTTCAGAACCTTTTTTGAGTCTAAGAGCACAGATAACTGTCAGGCCTTGGAAAAACTAGTTTTTCCCACTGAACACAACTTCAAGTAAGTTCCTTAATTAGTAGTTAGACAGGCACAAAAGACAGAAGAAACTTGGCACTTTTTATCCTGTTCAGAACAGGTAGAAACAACTGTTCTTCTACTTTAGTATTTCTGCTGCTTTAGCTTTCTGCTGCAATTCTTGTTACACCATTACCCACTGCTCCATTATCAATACCCACAAGCTGACATTTGTACAAATGCATTTTTATTGTTTTAACAGAACCAAAGAAAGGTTGAAAACATTAGACTATACAATGCATTTTGGTTTATAAACAAAGTTTTATAGTGGTAAAACATTTCCAAGTGACATTCCTGGTCTTGTTCAAATTTTTGCTGCACTTTGGGTCTGAAGACCAATAGTGTTCAAAAACACAGTAACTGCGTAAGGTGGACAAGTATCTTGGCTTCTACAAAACAGTTGAAGAACTTAGAGCAAACATTCTGGAAGAATATTAAAGGCAACCATGATTCATAACTCTCCTGCAAATATTCATCAATAAACAAAAAGTGATCTTTGGCATAAACAATTATGTATTAAAGGCATTAGTAATATTGCATTAATATCAGTCAAGCAACTAAGCAGTGATGCTAAAATAAAAATTAAAATCTCACAGAGAAGCCTGGATTGGGGCAGGGGGACAGGCAATGTGAGAAGCATTGAGAAGCAATATAGGAAGACTATTTAGAAAATCCCTTTAAAATAATCCCTACTTACTCAGTGTTATTTACTATTAAATAGAAATTACTACATTAAAATTATGGTAAGATCTGGTATAAACCAACCAAATGCATCCAGGTTAAGGCTCTGGCACCCCTTCCCTCCTCTTCCTCTTGCAGGTGACTGCAGGAAGAGAATACTAAGGAAAGATCATAAGTACCACATATTTCATAATACCCAGACACAAGGAGCAAATTTAAAGACGAACGTGTGCCTTCTCTTGCTGAGGTCAGTTTGAGGCAGATGTATTATCAACAATTTAACTTCCCTTTTTTAGATAACAGTGCAATGAAAGGGGGTGGAGGGGCAAAATCCAAGTGTAGAATAACTGTTGCAGACAGGTAAAGGATAGCTGACTGTGCTGCCTCTTCCTTTGAGCTGTTAAGACAGCAGTTTTTCCACAAGGACACTTCTAGTCAAGGTGGTTTGATCCTGCAACAATTCTCAACAAATTAAGAGTATTACAAGGTCAGTGCTGATTTGGGCAGAAGTCTGCAAGCATTCCTTGCAAGTGTAGTAACTCATTCTGAAATAAGTTTTCCTTGAAGGCCTGTTCAATTATGGAAGGATAAAAGCATCACACGTCTGTTTTAGTGAGCGGGGGAAATCTGGGGGTTTTATTGTTGTCATTTTGTTTGGGTGTTTGGTTTTTTTTTAAGATACAAAGTACCACTTTGTTCAATTCACTATTACTAGAACTTGAAAAAAGATTTTGAGCCTCCAAACTCCAAAAGCAGTAAAAATAACGAGGTATGTGTAGCATTAGGAAACAACGTTTGCTGGGAGCCATCAGACTACCTAAATAGGATTTCATGCCCCTGCAGAGGTCAGGATTCAAAAAGCTTAGGCATTGTTGGAAACAAGGGCAGTGAAGCTAAAGGTCTTTTTCAGTTGAGTATCTTTTAATTTCAACCTTGAGTGGCTGGAATACCATTAGGTAAAGAGAAGAGGGGAATAAGAATAACTGCATGTGCTCATTTGGTTTTCAAAAAGAGCCAGCATGGGGCATTTTCTAGTCTTGGACATGCAGTTAGCTTAAGAGAACCAGATTGTTCAGCTCAATACATTGTTGAATTGAGCAAGCAAAAGGTTGCATGGTTTAACATCTCCAGCCATAAGGCTCAAGCTGTCAACTGTGCCACTAACATCCTCTGCAAAACATTTCAGTACAGTACGAGAGTTCTGGAATGCCTACCTACAGAGTGACAGGAGGGTGACAGAGACAGCTCCAGTTTTTGTTAAAGTACTGTTGCCAGGCAAAAATCAAAAAAAATACCATTTCAGACACGGAATTGTAATTCTCAGTTTACAACTGTTCTGCTGCCCCACCTCCCTCCTTTTAATTAATAACCCCACACCTTCCATCATTTCTGCATGGTTTTAGAACAGCCAGCTAAACTCCTGTTGAAACGTTGAATCTTTCTATATCAATGATTGTCCCTAGAAAACTGCCAAGTAACCAACAGTGTCCTAAACTCTCAAGACAAACTTAAAGTGAGGCCCATGTTTTATATCATCACATGGAAACTACTGGAATATACAGTGCATAAATGAAATGTGCTTCTGTGAGTACAGAATTCACTAAGAATCTTGAAAAGTAACAAAAAATTAAATGATAAGAACTGTCTTCTGTTGGCAGCAAATTTGAGGTGTTTGATATCAAACGCATTCTGAAGACATTTGAAATGCATTATCTTATAATTCATACCCTTAGAATGGGGCATTAGCATAAACTAATTTTAAGCTAATGTATACAGCACCTTTTGCTGTTAATATATCTCTTCTGTTTCCAAAAAAAAGGCATTTTATGTTACAGAAAACAATACTTATGTGGCAAGTGTTTACTGATACCATGGGGTTTTTCTGACCCAGCGAAGAGTGAATCCAGCATCTGTTCTTATCTTAATGGATGCTGCTTCAGCTTCTCTCACAGTTTCCTTCACAGACTGCATGAGATTCTGGGCATTATGAACCAACATTTCAGTCGCCTGTCAAGTAAAGGAAGAATTTTCAATATATCAGTAAATGCCATGGTAAAGACAGTAGCATGAAAACCTTTTGTGTATACAGACTCTCAGTACAAGCATCTGAATTCAGCTAATTGCTGAATTAAACTATGAAAAAGTAAGTGAAGCAACTAGCCTATGGAAACCAGCAACTGCTACCCTGACTCAAAAAAAAAACCCAACCTTCCCAATCTTCACTGTATATTTGTGCAAAATCTGAATAAAAGCTTAGAGCTACTAAGTAGAATAACCTTTATCAGAAGCCAAAACTATGGAATTTCACCTGAAAAGATGCATTTGGAAGGTAACTGAGCTGCAGGGACTGGAGATGATGTTGGAACATAAACGCTTTCCCTGTAATCCACCCGAGGGCGCCCCTGCCCCTCCCAGGGCCAGCCTGCTCCATTGGCAGCAGCAAGTCCTTCCCTCGGCTTTTTACTGGCAGATCAGGGAGATTAGCAAGTTGTTCATAGCAAAACTGGAACCCGAGTAGATTTTTGGCTTGTTCCTCTATTAAACTGTAGCTCTGGAGCCAGAAACCAAGATGTTGTTCTAAAATTACTGAATAGCTAAGGTAAGCTTCCAAACATTGAGTTTCCAGAACATGATAGAACCTGTTGTATCTTTTTCCCCATAAAACTGATCAATAATTCCACACTACCCATCAGTTTTTACACCTCTTACCTGTTCTGACTCCTCATCACTGATATTAGTTCTGCCCAGCATGGTAGCTTTGACAGTGGAGAGAATTTTCAGCTGTGTACTGATGGTTGGGATTCGCTCACAGACCTAAGGAATGGGGACAAAAACCACATTCTGAACTGAACCAATACATTATCTACTAGAGTTTTATCAGATAAACATTTTTATTTTCTTTTACTATTAGAAAAGGAATAAGAGGGGATCCTATAATCTTCAAGACTTTCTGATGAACATTGGTAGGATACTTGAATCTTATTTTATTTGCTTTGGGAATTTTTGGGATGGAGCCAACATTTTTCCTTTCTTCCAGATTTTCCTCAGGGATCTGCTTGATTAGGAATGGCATGATGCATACATATTTGGCTGAGACTGAAAAAACTAAGTATTATATTTCTGCTACTATTCTTTGATACAAAGGAATGAGTAGATGAGATACAAAACAAGGTAGACTTAGGACAGACCAGTATTCCTAGCAGTATTTTTTAAAACCGCTTTGGACATGAGCATCTTCCACTCACATGCAATCAAATCCTAACTTTACAGAACATATATTCCCATGGAATCTAAAAACAGACACAGAACTAACTTGTCAAAACTTGACAAGCCAAATTGATCCAGGATTTACTGGCTACTGGCACAACCCTGTGCTCCCACACACTGCAAGAGGGACAGCAAAAGAACTGCTTGAGGCATTAACACGAGCTCCTTACCTGCAGGAGGTTCGTTCTGATGCGCTTGTCGGTGCACTGCTTTGCCACCTCTTTGGCTAATCGTGTGACCTCGTCCGAAGCCTTGGCAATGTCCTTGGCACACTGGATGAGGGCCCGCTTGTTGCCGCTGCCTCCTCTGACCAGGCGGGACATCTCAGCCATGAGCAGTGCCATGCGCTTGGCGGCCGCGATGATGTCGTTGCCCTGCACACAACCACAGCGTCAGCGCCCCGCATGGCACGGCTGCACAGCCCGCCACACTGCGGCGGGAGTTAAGGATGGAAGAACCATTTGGGAATGTGGAAGAGGTTTCTTCAAGGAACAGGGAAGATCTTTACTAATTACACATTTCTGACATTTTTGTTCCTAACGCTGAGGGGAAAAGTTCGCTTCAAACTGAAAAAGAAGGTGTGAAGTGTTAGTTGGTCCATGGAATGGGAGTTACTGCTCTGCTGACTAGATTTTAGGATAAAGTGTGTTGTTAGCATATGAAATTCCAGATTTCCCAAAAAAGTCTTTTTTTAAGTTAAAAAATGTGCTAAATAGCCGGTTATACCAAATAGCACTGATTAAATGAAATAGTTGTAAAAACAGTTGAGCATAAAATTTTCAGTGGCATCTGAAATGGAAGTTGTTAAAGCATCAGGTATGCTGCTATAATGCTGAAGGATAAAGGGAAGAGAATGTAACATACAAAACCTTTGTCACAGGTAATGTGAAAATGAAGTGCAATTATATTTTTTAAAGTTATTCCTTGAAAAATCAATCTTCCTTTTCAATAAAATCTCCTCCTTTAAAATAAAGCTTCCAGGAGAGAAGAATATGGTAGTTCAAAAGATAATCTAGTTATATTTCTTGCATTAAAATCCAGATTTTTTGTACATCAAAAATTACAGTCACAGAAATACATATGAGAAATATTCGAAATGTGAATTAAGTGTGACCCAGGCAAAACTATTTCTTACACACTGTTCCAGAGAGAAACCTAGCACAAGGGAAAGCAGACCTAGCCGGTCGATTGTTAGTGGTCTGTTAGTGTATTTAGTATATTTGTATCATTCCCCTTTGTAGGAAGTTGTTAGTCAAAAGTGAACTATTTGGTGCATCGAAGCATTCCTATTGCGTGGATGAAATATTACCAGAGTGAGTTCAAGTATTAGCACACTCCTTCCTTGGTGTTATTCCACAATTAATGACCAATGAAGCTCAGAGAAAAGAGTACACAGCAAGTATCCAACTTGACAAATGTATTCTCAACCCTGTGCACACACTTCCACTACTCACAATGAGCAAATCTAAGAAGACAACCCAGACATTTTGCAGATACAGGTGACACAAAAAGCTGACCTACTCATTACCACTCATTACCGTGACCTATTAGCTAAACAGTTTGCTAGTATAACCAGTTAGGATGCAAATGACATAACACAAAGCTTTTCCACGTTTTCCCACAGAAGGATCAAGAAATTAGGACCAGTGTCATTTACGAAGCCCTCTAACAAGTTATCCAAGCATCAGAATCTGAAAATGACAAGAACATTTTTAAAGTCCTTTTTATTAAAATAGTTTAATATTGATCTATGTAAGTATACACACACATACATATACACACACCCCTGACTTTTGTTAGTTATGGGACACCAACCTTATTTTTTGCAGCATGCTGTGAAAAGTGCCCAGTCTTGGAAAAATTTGTGCTTAGAAGAGACAGGCTACTTGTGAATGTCTGAACCTCATGTTAGATTTCCACTGGTTTCACATAGATATGACCTCAGTTCAGCAGCTAACAGCATTCAGTGCAGCTTCTTCATAAGAGAATTCTCTCAAGACCAGCATTTGCAATACAGCCCAGTGCAAGCCAGCAGTCAGTCAGTCCTCTTCCATGAACACTGCCATACAAATCCATTCCTTGTTGGAAGGTATTTTAACTGATGGCATCAATGGAGGCAAAGCACAATAGACACCTTAAATGACTTCTTGAATGCTGTGTACTCTGCTGTATCCGGAAGTCATTAAGAAACCATTAACCATGGCTTCCCAGGTAGCCCAAATGAAAGGAAAAAAGAACGGGAAGGGGGGAGGGAAGACAACCCCTATTACAATTTGAAAACTGCCATAACAAAGGAAACCAGGCGGATGCAAAGGGAGAGGAAGGCTTTGAATATTAATAAGTGACCCAAATCAAGCTTCAATCCGGCATAGACAAACATATCTAGCAAACTCGTGAAGCCACTCTCAGTCCTTAAGTGCAGACACACTTGTTCATTCAGAATGGCGGGACCCAGCAGGGATCAAGAGTGATGCAAATGTGTCAGCGTTCCAAATGGCTGGATGCACGCGGATCAGTCCCCGCGGACTCAGGAGTACCTTACTAGACCACTTGGTTGCTTCTCGATGTAGAGACTGAGCAGCAGCCAGAATGGGCTGGTTAACGGGCTGATTGGTTGGCATTAACAGCAGCTCAGGCTCGTAATCATCTTCAATGTCATAGGGGAGAGGGAATTCAACATCTGCATCATCCTCCTCATCTATATCTACACCAGCCTCAGCCGCTTCATTAATCACAGTCACATCAGGCTTTGCAGGTGGCAGCAACGGTGGAGAAACAGGGGACAGTTAGTACAAGAAGCAGAATTTGGTAGAAGAGCACAAACTGAGCAGTTTTAGTGACCAAAACATCCTCTTGGCCTCTCAAAATCTGACAAGGCAGCTCTAGGATCAGCTCATGGAGTGAAGGGGAAGGAATATAAGATTAGCAGAAAGAAACAAACATTTCACCTGTGAATCAAAGATACCAAAAATATTAAGAAGTTAAAATTCAAATATGCAGGAACATTTTTCATCTGAGCATACAGCTTCTACAGACAGAGGCCGACTGACAGAACAACATTTTTCTGGCAAGACAATGGTGAAATGAATGGATTTCCTCTTTCAATGAAAGCTGTTCTGACTGCACAGAAGCAGGCACAGCAGCTGATGACTGAGTTTTGTGCACATAGAAAGCTTTGTATGGAAGCCTGTTCATATATGTGATAAGAGGAGACAGCAGCAGGAGCACAGAAAATCCATTGACACTGCTTGTTGTAGAGTAAAAAAAGATGGGATGGGAAACACCGTAGAAGTGAGTACTGACACATCACAGCAAACATGTAAGAGCAAAACTGGATTATGAAAAGATGAGATGATACTAGATGTATGAATACCATGAATATTACAGTTATTAAAGACTCAAACAGAATTAGTAGAATAAGAGGATTATGAAACATATGATACTGTTTTGCCACAATATGTTGTATCCATCACCTTCAAAAAAAAGAAAGAGGATTCAAGAAAATATATGTGTTAGAATAGATGAAGGAAGAGTAAGTGGTATAACAATACAGGCATTAATAATACAGCAGCATTTAAATGCAAAAATAGTTACAAGTTTACAAACTGTATTTCTTTGACTAAAGTCAAGCATGGTAAAAGTCAAGGTACCCTTACCAAAACATGTGCATTTTCAACTGTATTTTAAGATATGGCCTTTTATAGAAAAAAAAAAAACTAAAACCACATCTACACCAGCAAAAACACACAGCAGTTTTGGAGGCTGCAACTGGTACATAAGACCAAATCAACTCTACTTCAAAGGCAGCTTTTATTTAAGTCTTAATCTAATCAAAAGTTTCCAATTATCCCTCATTCTATGATTTATCCAAATAAGGGGGGAAAGCAGGGAAAACTAAAGCAATAGACATTGTTCAGTTTGTGCTCCATGAGAGAAACTGAGTATATGAAAGCCCAGAAGCCACTCAGTGAGGATGAGGAGGAATTTTTGTGAAGGAGGAGAAAAACCAAACAGATTTTGATTCTTACAAGAATGAGGAATGTTGTGTTTCTTTAAAGACTAAGTACTTACTTGTTCAACCCCCCCACTTTACTACAGAGTAAGTACCTTACCTTAGTAGACTGAAGTAATTCAGCAAAAGAGCAAAAGACAGTTGACACACAGTTTGTTGTGATTTAGTATGAGCAAGACCTTATACTTCTGTCTTTCCAGGTGTAACCCATGTTCCTCAGTAGCACTGACCATCAGTCCCTTTTCCACCCACTGAAGTGATTTCAGAGACTTACAGAAGTGTTTTTAAAACTTCTTCCCCCAAAACATTGTCAGAATGACTGAACTCTTACTGCTAAAATGGTACTGCTAAAAAAGAATTAGAAAGACAATTGCTAGTCTAACTTATTGGTTTGTTGGTCTCAAACAAACAGCAATGAAAAGAATATTTTATAATCTAAAGTCACTGAGTTTAGAGCACTTTCATAATCAGGAAGGAATCTGCTGCTTGGCTTTGATCAACATCTTAACAGTTGCACTGTTAATTTAGAATGCATATAGTATATATAGGTAATTTAGCATATGTATGCTAAAAACATTATCAAGTTACCCATTCTGGGATTCCAACATCAAAACACTTTTAGGAAGCTGAAATTAAGGCTTTTAGCCTCAGAACTACCTTCTGAGGTGACTAATACATTCCAGGACTGTCCCTTTAGTAATATAAAAATGTGTTTGCTATATCCAGAACTACAGGGAAAAATCGAGCTTTTCATTTTGGGGAAGAGACACCCAAGCAGATTTGCAGAACTTTTGTATTTTATCTTCCAAAACAGATGTTCCTTAAGGCCAAAGCACTGAAGTTGATTCTGTAAACAATTCAAGTTTATCTCCTCACTCACCATTTAATTTGGTGGACTAAAAAAGGGGATGTTTTAAAGGCCAAGTTCTGACTCTTTAATTTACAGACGCAGAAGCCTAAATCACAGAAGTTCTTACTCAGCTTCTGCCAAATGAAAAATGTAGCTCTTTGGAAGATGGGGAGGCAGGGGCCAGAAAGAGAAAAAAGTGAAAAAAAGTGATATTAGCATTTGTGAGATTGATGAATTCACACTGCTCTGTCATAGCACTGAAATGGCAAGGAAATTAGGGATTTCAACCTTGATAGCAAATGTGACCCACTACAAAAAACAATGAGACCAGGCTACTTACATATGGTCACACTTTCCAGATTAACTGCAAAGTAACTTGCAGCCTCTTCCAGAATTAAGACAAACCAGTACGTGATTCCTGCAGCTGGCATCTGCAACATCCATACCGACTTTTCCATACAGACTTTTGAATGTCACTTAAATATAGCAATCAGCTTGTCAGCCTACACCGGCATAAGTATTAGTGGCTCTCTAGGCAATTCTAGCAGCGAGGATCACAAACAGCTTAGCATACAAGGCATATTTGTGTTCCCACAGGTATGGTAATAAAGCATTCTAGCAATTCTAAGTATTCGAACAGTTGACCCTAGTTCACTTTGAACTTGAAAGGGTTTCTAATTCCTCCTACTGCAGAGTTTTTTACTATTTGGTCTATGGAAGACTCTGTCATATGACAGCTGACTTAGAATGAAACACCAATACTAAAAAATAAAATTAAAAGAATCCTTTTAGCACAAGACACAAAAACTTCTTACCTTGCTAGACCATTTCCTGGCTTCATCATGCAACTGTCTAGCAGCCATCATCATGGGCTGATTAATTGCTTCTCCTGCTTTCTGCTCTGGAAACTCCTCATCCTTTTCTTCAGGTGGTGGTGGTCTGGGAGGGGGAACCTCACCTTCTGGAAGTGGTGGTTTTGGAGGAGCAAGCTCATCAGTCAGCTAAGAAAGGTAAAAATCTTATTCAGTGCAATGAAACAGTATACAGATTGAGGAAAGGATGGCGTTCCAGTTTTTCAAGTACATTCTGTTAATAAGACGTTTTAATCTTTTCTTTTGAATGCTGGATGGGTAGTTTTTAGATTTGAGGCTACTTGTATGCACAGCTGGCCAGACAATATATTTTCCTTAGAAAATATATTCTAAGGAATAATATATATTCCTTAGAAATAAAATGTACTTAAGTAATTTCAGTGTGTAATCCACACATCAGTGACAACTGCCTATTTTATTACAAGCTATTCTGTACTTACATGGAGGTGCTCAAGGTCAGGAGGAGGAGGGGGGAAATCTGGTTCCTGAGGCTGGAAGGCTTCTCTGACTTTGGCCACAGCTCCCAGAATTCTATATCCAGAATCCAAGAAGCTCTTTTGCAAACCTGAACAAAAAACTAAATATCAGTTTAGTAGCATTCCATAATATTCAGAACACTACCCTCAAAAGCTCCTTCTGTAGTGTACTCTGCCAAGTACACATATATGTGTGTTTATACACGTATATGTGTGTTTAAAAACTACCAAGTTATTCACAATGGACTGGCACTTTCGAAATGTTAGTGTCATGTGCAACATGCATAAAATATAGCTTAGGCTGAGTAACAGTCACTATCAATAGCCAAAGTTATTCCCTGAACAACTTTTAGAACCAAAGAAATTATGTAATATTTTCTTATATAAATTAGTACTCAAAACTAGTACCAAATACTTCTAATTAAGATTATGAAAACACATATACTAGGATGCTGAAACCTTTTCCTTTGAATATACCAAAGGCCTTTGACTGACTTAAAAAGAGCAAGATTCAGCAGTTAGTGGTGTGAGCTTGATTTCATCATTCTGTGAGACTTAAGTGTACACAATATTTGCATAAAAGAGGATACACAGCTGTATAAGAAAAAATGAGCACTAGTTCACATCATATTCAGTCAGTGAGAAGCACAATTTAAATTAGCTGACTGAATCCTTACCAGGATCAGAAATGTTTCCTGCCACAGCTTTAGCATCCATTACCATTGGTGATATAGTTTTGCTTAGCTCATCAGAGGCTGCTTTAACAGCCTCCCGAAATTTAGGGTCTTCTGAATTTTCCACTTCCCGTTTTGCCACCAGTAGGATGCGGTTTGCCCGTCTGGCAATGCTGGTGGCCCCAGCTACCAGCATCTGGGGTTGCATGTTGGCCATCGCAACTTTGCATTTATCAAGATCTTTCTTAATAGCCTCTTCTGATGCATCCAACAGAGATTTTGTATCAATGGCTTCATCCACCAACCCTAGAATAAAAGTTAAACACATGAATATTCTAGTTTCATCTGTGGAAAGGATTATTTGATATTCCATAGATAGTTCACAACCAGAAAAGTAAGTATTTTAAAACTGGGGTGTGGGGAAGAGCAGAAGAGAACATGGAAACCAGACCAAATGTACTACAGCAGTTTATCTTCTTGTTATGTGGTACTTCTGTCACAGCAACCGTGGTGGAGCTTGGTAATGACATCCCAAGCTCTTACTTGTCTACCATGGAAAGTTGCTTCAGTCAAAAAATGGCTTACACAGTATACATAGCAGAGATTCCTTCCTCCCACCAAATTTCCTTAAGCATATTCAGTACTTTTTGTACCTCTCCCATTCATTCAAAAGGAAATACCCCTCTGGCTATGCTTTGACATAGGGGTGATGCATAGTGACAAGGCAGTGAGATTTAAAACACCCTCAATTTAATCACTGGGGTGGAGGAGGAGGTAATATATCTTCAGGTGTCTAGCAGATCAATGCAAAGGATCTGCATTTGGGAAGGACTGAAGCCTTTCAGTGTCTCAGCAAGATTCAACAGATGAGTAGATTTATTTTATTCACTGCACCCATCAAGCTGTTACAACTTTTTGAACATGTGTTCTTACCCTCAATTATCTGTCCTATTTCAACATGCCAGGATTATACAGAAAAAAACTCAAGTTGTCACAGTGATAAATTGCTAAAATAGCAATTGCAATAAAAAGTGACGGTATTCTGGTTTTCCCCACAAAAGAACTAAAGCAGGATTTGCTCCCCTCAGCTCAGTATTAACACAAAAGAAGCCAGCTGTTTTGTGTATACTCTAACATATACATATTCCTAGAGTCTGAGAGCACAGTCTCAGTTAATTTATTTTTAATCACTCATTACTCTTATGCATGTTTCATCAATCCAAACAATAGAGAAAAATCCATACAAATTAGTTAGCCACAGGTAGGATCTTCAACAAAAATCCTACTTTACCTGTCATTTTTTCTACATTATCAATCCATTGGTTTTTCATGGTCTCAAAATGTTCATAAGCAGCTTGATTTCCAGGATTTCTCAGGAGGATACGAGCAGCTGATACTACCTGCCAATGGAAAACATTTTTAATTATCAGTATATATCAACATCACACATAGTCTTGAAAATGCATCTGTATTTTTAAGACTGGATACGTAGCTCCTCATTTGAAATATTTATTCATTAATTCTAGTGCAACATCTATCTGCTTGAAGATCTACAAGCCACAAATACTTTTTTCTGGAACTTCAGTTACATAGTAATATATCTTATGAACAACTCTTGAAAGCACCAAAGTACAATATTTATTACACTACCAAAATTTCAGATGGAAGGACATGCAAGAGCGTTTTTTCCACTTACATATTTTACTAAGCCTCAAAATAATTTTGCTTCAAGTATATGTCACAGGCACTTCTGCCCAAAAGTTGAGGAGTAAGACATGTCATTTAATCATTTTGTTCTACTTGGTATCATATATACATATATATGTATAAATATTTTCCATTCCCCTTGTAAATGAGTCAGCACTATGTTCCTTATTGGTATTAACACACCTTTCTTTGAGAACAGAAACAAAGAAAATGCCCCAAAAGTCGCCCCCAGCCCTTTTAACAAGGAAGCCAACCTGTGGGGTAAGTTCCCTTGCTGATTTCACTGTTGCCTGAATGCCCTCCACAGTAGTTTTATTTGCAGTTCCAACTGCAGCTGCTTTTTCTGCTGTAGCTCCCAGTTTAGCAGCATGGTTTTCAAAGTTTGCTGCTCTTTCATCAAACACCTAGTTGACAGAAGAGAAAACACATTAAAAAAAGCCCTGACCACCTTAACAGAATACACAATTTCTTCAAAACACCAGAGACACCTTCATAACATCCACACTTAATTCATCCTGAGAGGACACAAAAGCTTTGAAGATGTTTGGGGTTTTTTTATCTTTACATTACTGGACTTGCTTCTTTACTAACTCAATTGGGCAACAAAGGATATACATATATACTTTATAGCTTTGAGGTATTTAGTTCAGTAATTCCTGATGACTACTGCTGCAACACATGCTGTTTTAAAATTATTTTTGCTCATAGAGATGAACTATATTTTAAAGATAAGTAAGGAGGTTTTCCCCTAAAAATTGAAGTATCACCTTGGAAAAAGATTCTCTCTTTTCACAGTCCTTTCAAAGAACATTATTTTGACAAAAAAGTTATCCTGTCATAAAGCTAAATTCTCCAAGGCTTTGGGAATCATTTTAATCCTGTTTAAAACAAACTAGCCAAACAGAGCTGCCACACACAGTTTTAGATATTTCACATACAGCCAGTAGCTCTGAAGTACAGGAAACAATATCCACCAAGAGAACAGGTTGAATGTGTTGATTAATCCTGGCAAAAAGTTGACTATTGTAATGACCTTATGTAACATTGATATAAAACTCACTAACTAGTGTGTAAGCAGTTTTTGCATAAGAATTTTCAGTCTGCTGAAGGCAATGTGATTCCAACACCACAAGGAGAAATCTTTGTTATTTACTGAAGCCAGGGACAACAGTTTCCAGCGATATACAATTCATAGTCTCCAAGAGTCCAGAGATTTGCATAGTAATTATTATGCTCTCAGAATTAATAAACATGTATTATGAACCTGAGAAAAAAATACTGATTCATTTTCAGAACACTGTTTTATTTTTCAAAATACCAGTTCAGGTAAAATTAAACAATAACTGAATCTTCACATGGGAAGAAAAGACCACCTGGGTATACTTGCCTCATCTCTGTTGGGAGCATCAGAGGGAGCAGTGGCTGCTACTGCCAACAGTTTAATAGGAGTTGTGGTGTCACTAAAAACATCAGAAACTTCCTGGGTCATTGCCTCTTGCATCCGTGTTTTAAGATCCTTAAAATATGGGAAAATTATTAGCATATGATACAGGAATAGAAAGTTTGTGGAGATTCAAATCCCATAAAACCTTCTCTTGCAAAAAAAGCCCATTCCAATAGCACACAGTGAGATAAAACAACCTTAAAAGCATGATCAATTAACTACTTTTTACATAATTTGAAATACTCAGAGCTTACATACCATTCCTCGAAACAGCTTAGAAGCTATGATCAGCACAATTTGAGACCTCGCCACTCAAATTTGTAATGCTAGCATACCATTGTCTTTTAAAAGAGACTTCAATTTTTCTTCTGAATTGTTCATTTGGAATTAACCCCCAAGGCCTTTGTGGAAAATTTGCCTGAAACATCTCAGCTAAACCAACAGGTCTTTTGATGCACTTTTGCTTTTATTGATGCCTCACACACCAGCACTTTATTAGAGGAGCTCAAATACTTCAATGTATGATGCTCTCACCTGCACAAGAGCAGATTCTTACCTTCAGTGAGTCCTGAAGCTGAGCAGCAATTGCCCTGGCCTGAGGAGATTCCCCCTCCCCTCTTGCAGCGAGGTCAGCGAGCTGAGCGGCCAGTTGGTCCACACGGTCACATTTGGCAAGCAGGTCTTGCCGGTAAGGTCCCATCATGACATTGGCTAAACGGCGACCTTCTGCAACCAGACCACGGATTGCTGCCTGGCCTACAGGGGAAGAAGTCAGCTGGCATTAGCATGCACTGGAACAAAATGCTCCATGTACAAATCAGATGCACAATGACGTATTGCACATGTATATGCGCCTATGCATATGATGTATATGCATCAAAATTCTTGGGTTTTTCAGAACACCTTACTAGGTGGCGGAAAATGGAAAAGATCTTCCGCAGTTTATCATTGAGTAATTGCAGTTTAAACACAGTGAGGAATTCAACTCTCCAGTTTCTTTTTTCAGCAACTCTGGCTAGAGATGCATCCTTTTTAACTAGGGTGGTCTGACAGAAGTTAACCACGACAGCTGTCAGGTAATTCCTACATAACTAATCTGTTGACTCCAATAGAAAGCACTTGCAAATTTCAAATACTGCAATTCATCTCCAAATTGTTAGAAGATAAGCAGCAAGGAAAGAAGAAAAAGCCAAGTAGAAAACATAAATAAAAAAGCACAATGCCCTCTCCCAGAATTCCAAAATCCATGGGTAAGACGCGTCAAGTACACTGGATTGCAGGGGACAGTGGGGGTAGTGAACACCTTACAAAGCTACAAAGCTCCAAATTGGAAGTTTTTCTGAAAAAAATAAATAATTTTTAGCATAGGTGATTTCCTGCATTCACTTAGAGATGCTTCCTGCACTTTCACAGGAATGTAATTCTCTGTTCTTTCAATAATAAAACAGCAGTATTCTTTTAAAAGAATTTGTTGTATGTGGAGTCCAAAGACCTATTGAACAATAATTTTAAACTAATGCTAACACAGAAGTAATCCAATTTTATGATGGAGCTCAAAATTACTTAGGAAGCTGTCACAGTACCAGACTATCCAAGAATCACTCAGCACTGGTGCCATCATTTTAGAAAGCTTATTAGTGTAGCTAAGGTTGGTACTGTTGCAATGTCCCAAGATGTTTTCTAATTACTCTTTTGCCTAAGTCAAGTGCAGCCAAGCAAGTACACTTCATACACCAGTTTACTATTTCAGTACATCTTGTGTAGTTTGTATCTGCCAATTACTACTACTTCAGTCATCACTTAGCTGGGATAATTCAGAATATGACTGCAAGGAGCCAACACTACTCAAGTGGGTCACAAGTTTATAAAGTAAAATACACTTTCTGCCTTTATTTTATTTCAGTGTGTTTTGAAGCACTGCCCTGGGACAAATGCAAACCCACTATAACTTATGACATGGTCCCTACTATTGCAGTGAACAGTGAAGTATTTTCATACGCTAGCACTGAAAATATTAGGCAAAGTTCTACCAGAAGTGCTGTCCAGGCTGAAAAGAGAACATATCTGATATTCTTAATATACCCTGGTAAGCGCCAGTTCAAGTGAAAGACATTTAAAATAAAAACCCATACAGTGACATAATACAACTAGAATTTTTTTTTTAAGTTAAGCTACAAACGTTAAAGTTATGGGACATGCCACATCTTGCATCTCTACACCCATTTTTGCTGTATGTATTACTCCAGCATTTGAATAAATTCTCTAGTATATGTCCAGTGTTCAAAAATTTTAGTTCCTTCAGCAAGCTCCTGGTATGTATACAAGCCTCAGGATTTACTAGGTGATTACAGACTTCAAAGGGGATTTAAGTTACTTTTGTTTCTTTTCAACTAAAAATCATAACTAGGTTTAGGCTTTGTGCTTTTTTGAGCCACCCACCTGACAAGTTACCAAGTTGAAGAGAAAGATCAAAATAAGTAAGGTTTTCAGCCACTGTCAAAACATCCCATGAAGCCTATCTACAAACCTTCTTGTTCATCTCATTCTGTATGCCATTTCCTCGTCAGAAAGTGCCAGAACATGGAAGCCCACTGTTCTGTTTAAAATGTTTCCCATGAATTTGGACTAAACAAGTGTGCATGTTATCAAAATCATTCAGTCTTTAATTCAAGGATCTGTCATTGGTTATTCACACAAGAGAAGCTACCTGGACAGACAGGAAGAAGTGTGAGAAAGAGGTATTAAAGGTTTGCAGCTATACTACTTCTAAGGCATGCTTCCAGTCGGGATCAGCTGGACTGCTCAGACTTAACTGCTACGGAATAAACTACCGAATCCAGTTTTTAAGCTTCATCTACCTACTTGCAACAGCATCAGGAGAAGATAAACAAGAAATTTCTAAATGGTTTACAATACGCTCTCAGTACAGCAACTCCTGAACCATATGCTTACTGACAGCACACTTGGATTATCAGATCCCCTTCCTCTTTAATTAGTAGCAATTCTCCTCAGATAATCCAGAAACCAGACAAGAAGTGATATTTTTAGGTCAGGTTTATGAATGTTTTTCTCTTCTCTTCTCTGAAGGACTTAATTACTCAATTTGCTGAATTAGGTATAAATTCAAATTCAAGATACTATATTTGCATAATAAGAGCCAGAAGAAGTCTGAAGTGTGTACAGCACAAATTCTCCTATTCTTTAGGAAAGAATAGCAAAGTTGTTCTTTCCAGAACACAAAGAGAATCATGGGCAGCTTGAACTGTAATACTGCAGCCAGGACTTGGCTATAAATCTCCAGGTCTCCACATCAATGAAGATTTAATACATCCTCAGCATCTCAGGAGCAGTTGTTTCCACCACAAAAATTACTAACAAGTTTAATTGTAACACTGCAGGGGGAAGAGCACATGGAAAAAACACTTACCTACTCCCCGATCAGCAACTGTAGGATTGTCTATCCACCTCTGAGCTTGTTCAATCTTGCCCTCCAAATGGACAGCTGCTTTAACTGGCCTAGTATTTGCAACAGCCCTGTTTGTTTTGGACTGTAAATTCTGAAGTGATGTAGCTATTTGCTTAGCCAATGCACGGGCTTCGGGAGAGTCACCTTTCCCACTAAGGATTTTAAAAAAAAAAAAAGGAAAAAGTATAGTCATACAAAGATCATGTACAGTCTCAAATTCAGCAGGAAGACACAATGAAAGTTACTTCATCTTTTTAAATAAGGTTAAATTTGACACTTGAGTTGAGACTCTGAGGAGCAATTTTCTGTTGTGGTACCTGGATATTACAAATGTTCAACACAGCACTGAGATAGAAGAAGGCATAGTAGTGTCACTGCTAAAACTGATGTATGACTTGATTTCCCATATCCACGGCTGTCTCATGAGCACGTGCAATAATGCCATACAGATTACAAGCAGAAAAGTTAGCAGCCACAGACCAAAGGCTATATATAAACTTGACAAGAGATAGCACATTAAAACCTACATCAGCTAAAGCTCAAGAAAACCTCAAAGCATCTAACTAATGAAGGAAAAAAAAATATTTATCTCACTATTGCAACTGGCCTTAAATGAAGGCCAATTTATACAATAACCATTTCTCCTCTTCCAGTTTCAAGCATCCTCTTTGCAAAACTGATACAGAAATATAATTTCTTAAAGTCTTATCTTTTATATAATTTGCAGTTATAGCTTAGAACACTGACACTGAAGGAAGTGGTAGATATTCCACCTTGACATTCAGTAAACTGCTTAGCAAAACACAGTGGTAACATCTGCCTGTATAAGCAAACTTAAATTTCACATTACCTTGTTGTTTTGACATTACAAATGAGCTCACTTGGCTTCAGTTTGCTTGTCAAATATTCTACAGCTGGTAGAAAGAAAATATTACTAGGTAATACCTCTTTGGTTACCTTTTTTTTTTTGAAGAAGCTAGTGCAAGCTCAGCTTACTCTTTTATTTTAATCACCATTAATCCAGTTAATCATTGGTATTCTGATCTTGTTCAGCACTGTAAACTGAAAATTCTAGTAATTCAAGTAAATTAACAGTGATAAAACTAATACATACTGTCGTCGTAGATCTGACAACTTGGCTGTCAAAGCGGAGATTTCCCCCAGGGAACGAAGGATATCATCTCTTTCTTTAGGCTCCTCACATAGTTCTGCAACTTTCCTGGCTTCAGCCATAATTCCCCGGATATGTTCTTCTCCTTCACTGCCCCCATTAGGATCTGCAAGCCAGTTCTTAATAGAAAGAAGTTGTGGACAAGTGAAGATAAATAGTAATATTATGTCTATAGATGCTTTTCTAAAGAAAACAAATATCAATATAGCTTTCAAAACTTTATTTAAGAGAAAATACTTACCAAAAGCAATTTCTTTTTATTAGATACCATGAAGTTACTCTATTGTGTGATAGCTTTTCTGTTTTAAACAAGGTGTCAAACTAGATAAAATCTACTCAACGATTTTACATTCTCTCTCCCCTCAACATTTGCCAACAATATTTTCAGAAGTAAAATTTAACTAGTGCCTTTAGAGACTGATAATCTGGCTTTCAGAAAAGAAAACAGATGCCGTTAAATGCGCTGGGGCATGCTATACAGAGCTCTTCCTCAAAAGTCCCATTACCATTTCATTTGATACATACATATATTAATGTATCTTTATATACTGATAATTACGTGCACATACACATATTTAGGTAAGTACATACAGCATGTTTATTGAATGACCATCATAGTCATCATTGGGTAATAGGCTGACCATTGAGGGATACAAAGAGTTACAAAAATAAAAGATCAATTAACAGAAAATGCAGTTTCATTAACATTATTTTGCTTTTGTCATCAAGTTCTACATTCTGAATTCCACTCGCAAAATGGAACCCAAAGAAAGGACTTCAGTTTTATCCACAAGTAAGTCCACGCAATCTGAAACTACTCCTCTACTCTTTTCTTTAATAATATGAGTTTATATGCAAATTTAGGGTGTTTCCATCATTTTCATTTAATAACCTCAAAATTTTTAGTAATGCCAAAAAAGGTCATGAACTCATAGCATGCCATAAATTATTGAATTTAAGATTTTTCTTTTTTAAAAAAAGTACCCCCTATACACATTATTCTTATATATATAACAATTAAGTTTTGTTTTGGAAAAAACTGAAGTAGTTCAGAATAGCAGCTCTAATAGCAGTAATGTCATCATGTTCTGAAGTGTTTATTAAATCACTAGTGGTACCTGAGCTGCATCAATCTTCTTGGCAATGGCCTGCTTAGAGTTTGTCATGGCCTCCAACTTGCGGGCTGCGTTCTCCACTTTCGCAGTGAGCAAGTCCAGTCCTTGGGACACCTGCTGTGCTTTCTGCATAGCCATGGGTGTGCCACCCTGTCCTCTGCCCAAGACAAAAAAAGCACCACAGATTCAGATCAAGACTCAAAAAAAGATCTTTTCTAGTGAAGAGGCAACAAAAACTGTCTATGAACATTCACAGGAATTACTGCAAGAGATATAGTATTTAATCAGATTCTCTTCACCCTAAGAAAACAAAAAATAACTGAGGAATAACATGACAATAAGAAGAGAGAAAATCTAAGAGCATATTTTCCCTATTCAGAATGTGACATTTAGCATCC
This sequence comes from Margarornis squamiger, assembly GCA_035222235.1. Lineage (NCBI taxonomy): Eukaryota > Metazoa > Chordata > Aves > Passeriformes > Furnariidae > Margarornis > Margarornis squamiger. The sequence continues at coordinate 14,631,574 of JAWWTY010000158.1, forward strand.
TCAGAAGAATAAGCATTTTTAAGTGTTACAAAGCAAGACTATTTATAGATACAGTTGCATGAAAGTACACAGGACAAGGCTTCTTATCTCCCATTTGTAGACTGTTGCAAAGAGCCAGAATCTGCCGCAGTTAAGTCTCCCCAGACCTAAGTGAGGACTGCAAGTCAGTAAGTGCAAATAAAATGTCTTAGCTGCCCTCTGACAAAGCAGATTAAAGGTTACAGGCTACTGGTAAGACATCTTAAAATGCTGAGAAGGATGCTAGCAAGACATACCTACAGGGCTGTAAAAAACAGTTTGCAGCACTGTTTGTTCAAATGCTTAGGAGTTAGAAGCTGGATAGAAAGATTAGTTCAGATCCATATGCACAAGTAAGTTTGCTTTGCACAAGAAATCTCATCCTCTTTTCCAAAATCAGCTGGCTATTGGAAAGCTTTGTCAATCAAACTACTAACTTTAAAAAGACTACATATAGTAAGTGAAAGGATGACAAATATGCTACTGAGATGCTCAGGTGTATTTACACTGTCAGGCTGGAGTTTCAAGATGTTTCTTTACACCTTAGTTTTCATAAGCTGAGTCGAAGTTATTTACATATTAAACCAGGATATATATTAACTCATTTGTCTCTTCCTTTACCTCCAAAAAAATTTACATAATACAAAGCAGACACCAGCCACAGCTGTGCAAGAAGAATAAGCGTTTCACCTATTTTCTAACACTGTGCAAAAACTGGTGCAAAGCACCTCAAACTCTCTCAGGGCAAACAGGACAGAACATAAACTAAAACCAGTTTCTCATCCACGACCATTATTACAGCTAGTATACATCACTTTAATGACAATCTAACCTGTATTTCTGTATTTTGGCCATTTTAGCCTTTATATAGCAAACTAACAACTCTTTCTGAAAACTATTTCAAGCCTGTGCACGTAACGCTGCAGCACTTCAGAGGCGAGCAGTCTATGGATTTAAAGTGATGGCAGGAAATTCTTGTTCTTGAAGTAATTCAAAACACAACTCTCCAAATAATTTCTATTTGCTCACTTCCTGTGCTTCACTGGGGCCTTAAGTCAGAGGAGGCACTTATCTTACCTGAAACCTGTTTTTTTAATTCTATTTTAAATAAAACAGTCCTGACTTCTGCTTTTTCAAACAATTCAAAACATTCATTAACATTAAATTGTTACCTGTATCCTTAACAGATCACAATGAATAGTTTTCTAGGATTTCTGGGTGTGGCATTTTTGCAGGGTGGGGAGGAGTGTTACAAGAAAATATAGAAACCAATGTTAGAGCACTCTATCTTAACAATTTACTACATTGATAAGAATCTCAAAAATTCCTTATACCCAAAGAAAATTAGGTTATAGTGATCAAACTACACTGAAGAGTTATTTCCTAGCTCATTGTCATTATGCCTTCACAAAGGAATATGAGACTTCCTATTTTCTGGCTGAAGAACAAAAGGCCACAGTACTCAGTATAGAAAAAAAATACAGTAAATTTCAAGAGATTCCATCTATTGTCTAAAATCGAAACCCATTAAATTCAAAAACACCATTGTGGAAGAAAAAATTATTTCCAATAAGGAGTTTTATTTCTGGTTAAGTAAAACTATGTAAGAAACACACATGAAGTTCAGCAGAATTTATCAGTGACTGATAATAACATGGGCTAACATCCAAATAAACACCTAAAAACTAGAATATTCATGTATCTTACAGTAATTGGGTATATGCTCTTTGGAGGACAGACTTAACAGTAAAGTTTAAAATTTAATTTCTGCCTAATTTGGAGGAAGGTTATGGGTTTGACATTAAGCAAACTCTGAATTATCTACCTGAGCCATCTGATCATGTTATGTAATGAACATTTCCCTTACTAAAACACACGATTCAGAATGAAGTTAAAAAGGCAAAGTACAGATTAGGAAGTGACACAACTGCAAGTTCAGAAAAAACATTTTAATCGTACTGGAAAACTGTCCATTCAAAGTAATAGATTTACCTAGCTCGGAGGTCAGCCAGTTGGTCAGTCATCTGTCCCAGAGTTTTGCACGTTCCCAGAATCTCTCTGCGTTCCTTGCCTGCACACAGTTCTCCTGCTTTCCCAGCTTCATCAAGGATCTGCCTTATGGCTTGCTCACCAGCATCCCCTAAGATGCAGAGTCAGTGCAACAAACAAGACATTCCTTGACATGTATGAGTAAGCGGCAAATGTCATCATGCCACGACACATTAAATGCATTAGGTTCAGTCACAAAAACACATTCATCAAACACCATGAGGTATATGCCAAAACCCAACAATTCACATCCGACTCTTACAACTGTATTATTTTGGCTTTGATTTCAGAGGAAGTCATTCCAATAAGGTCTTTCAATGTCCAAATGAAAAGGCCTCTACCCAGTTTTATTTGCTTTAAAGATACATAGAAAGGCAAACCTCTTCTATAAGATGATTGCAATTAGAGTATTTATGGCAGATTTTCATGTTAAAAAATTTATGTCAAGACTGAAAGAAAAACACATGAGATTCTGTTAGGCAAATCTAAAGTTATACAAATTTGAAAATACAAAAGGAGGGATTTTAAACATCAGCAATGACTGCAATTAAGAATTGTTCAATGCAACTCCTAAGTTTTCAGTTTTACTATTGGGATGCAAACTACAGAGATGTATGGTAAACAGTATATAGCTTTTAGACAAGTGAGAAGCAGCAAAGCTAACTAGGTCATTAGACACAACTTGTTCCATCCCTACTCTCCAAAAAATAGGAATCAATCCAGGCTCCTTCAGAATGATCCACTATGTAAAGGTTAATAATGCTTAAAGACAAATTTGCCTTAAACAACAGAAATATTAAGATAAGACCTTTAAAAATCAAAATAGTTTACGCTGTTATTTTTTTTAAATATTACCTGGAGGTGCATTTGGATCTCTCAGCCAACCTTTTGCCTGATTCATCTTTGAATCTATTAGGGCTAAAGCTCTTTTCATGGCTTCAGTGTCCTTTACAAAAAAGAAACCACCAAATGAACATTAAAAAAAAAAAAAAACAAAACAGAAATAATCAACACAACCAAAGCAGACAGAGGTTCTATAAAGCAGAGTCTACTTACAGAAACCCATTCGTATAAGCAGCTCAAAACCCATTTTCAAACTAGCATGTCATAATCACTTCTTCCCAATTAAAACAGACATTTTCATTTCATTCAAAATGCAGAAAAATATGCATGCAAATTTAGTGATTTTTCTATTCCTTTATTTACTAGTGTTTTAATTTCTGAAGTTGGAGCTCTCATAAGCACACATCTTGGAGTTAGTTCCGTTTTTTTTCCTTACTGTACATCACAGCACATAGAAAAGTTGTTATGCATTTAGAGTAAACCTTTCAGAAATGGAAATGGGCCAGTGAATTTTACTGCTTATGTCAGTGTAACAGTCTGCACATCAGCATCTGTCACCTGTTCTGCTGCTTAAAGTCAAATAGTTGCCAAAAAAATAAGACTACCAGCTAATTCCTGAAATTCTCAGATATGGAGTTTAACGTCTTCAGAGATAAACACATGTATTTACATGTGATTGTTCTAAACTCTGCACTCCTCTGACAGACACATCAAAGCTGCTGCTTTTTTCACTATTCTGCCACTACTATCCAGCACCTCTGACTCCAGGAGGTCCAACCACCCAGTTCTGATTGCTCCACATACTCTGTTAATTGTTCATGTGCCATCTCTCCACTAGAGGCCACAAGTTTTCCATCTCAGACAAAGGACAGTAAAAACAGTAACAGGTACCTTAAGTAAAAAGTTGGAAAAAAGCCAAAATAGCTTTTTACTACACATGTTATGGAAATAATTTGAAGTGCATCTAACATCCTGTTGTCAGTGTACAGATGACAAAAAGAAGCCTGGCTCTCACATTATTACCTGAATTGGACTGCCCGTATCCAACTCTTATGAAGAGCCTGCCTCCAAGTATCAGTGATCAGGATCTGGTATAGCATGTGAGATCCTGACAACGCTAAAGAAATGCCCTATTTTTGTGGAGATGTTCATTTTGTATGCTTAGTCTCAAAAACAATACTGTAAACATTTTGGTATTTTTATTCAGGCACATTGGTCTGTCAGCTATTCATAAAGTGCTATAATATAATTCAGCAGTGAACTTTCTAAAATATGTGGCACTGCTGAATATTTTTAAGTGCTCTTGAACCACAGCCTGAGAGAGAGCACCAAAACCAGAATTATTTTCAGCTGGATGATTGTTTCTCAAATCTAGAAACTAGATCTCAGATCTTAGTTGGGACCTGTTTGAAAAAACTTCAAAAAGGTAGGATACGCAGCTAGGGGTGGGAAGTGGGCACATTCTTTTAAAAGTCATCTCTATAGTTTGAGAATTGTGCATTTACTGTATGATAAGAGACAAGTAAATATTCACTTGAGTTTTCACTTGTATATAGAAACCTTACCACCTATGAAAGTGGGTGTTACAGTTTTCTGATATTTTATAGATGGGCTGAAGCCACTTCAGTTTGAAACGAATGGCCTACTGCAGGCCTGTCTACCCAGAAACAATCTGAAACAATAAACTCATGGAATTTCTAAAAAGGCAACAGATGTTGCTTATTGTGTTGACGAGATGATAGGTGTGGGCTGAGAAAAAGGAGAGTGTTGGGAAAACTTTTTCCCTCCCTTTTTACTCACACAGGCCTTTGTGTTGTCTCAGCTGCCTGCAGAGTTGCAGTTTCAGCAAAATTACACAGAAGCCTCTGAATCTGAAGTCTTATATCTGAAGAAAAAAATCATGGGTATTTTAGCTTTTATACTCATGATTTTATAATTACTAGAACTACCCAAGCCGTAAGAGGATCCATCTGCCCTGTCATAGGCAGGCTATCTAACTGGACTGCTCTGCAGTTTAACTCATGCAATCCTGTGTGCCTCTGCACCCATGCTTGCAAAACACTCTCCCCTCTTTTCCTATTAAAAAAATACTGAGATATCCCAGTGTAGTAGTTCAAGTGTTCCAAGACAACTGATCTTAAAGCACTGATCCCCTATCTTCGAAGCTCAAGGAATCCTGCTCAGCTTTAGCCTCATGAGGAGTTTCTGTTGCAATGAGTAATGCAAATAGAAAAGTAGAACGCATGTTAACTAAGTTTGTTGGTACTGCACTTCTGTTTCTGCAAGAGCTGTGTCTGGTGTCAGATACCTGGCAAGTGAAAAGGTGTAGCCATCCTGAAAGGTCTGGACTTGTCCACCAGTTCAGGCTATTAAGCAGGAAGACAAAAGCAGAAAAACTCAATTTAAACTAACACAGCACCTTGCTCAAGGTCTTACTGCTTAAAAGTGTCTTGATTGTCCTGATTTCTGTAGCTGTTTAAATACCTTGTTCCTTCCTAAAGAGAAAATCTCTTTAAAATTTAACTCTTTGGGATTTGCCAGCAGAATGAGTTGCAAACAAGGAGAAAAAAAGTCTTATAGCTAGCCAGTAAAAAGTTTCCTATGAAGTGGTTTTATCAGCACAAATCGATTCTCTTCCACCTCTCCCTGCAGTTCTCCTGTTGGCAAAAGGAATTTCATTAACAAAAGCAGCACTATTACCTTTTCGGAAGAGAAAAAACTTAAGTTAATCAAGTTAAACAACTAGGCCAACATTGTCTGAAGGGAAAACAGCAAGTTGGCTTTTTTTCAAAACAGTTCCTAAAGCAAATAAGCCCTTATTCAAGATACTTTTATGCTTCACTTCTGCCACTACCACAAATGTTGAGCTTATTCACAGAACAGGTAGTATTGGTTCTGCTTTGAAAAAGAGCAAAATAAATCTAACAATGTAAAGCACAACCTCTGACTCAATGAAGTGGTCTCATCCAGAGATATCTGCATTTCATGACCAAAGAAGGCAATGTTGAAGGAAATAGGCAAGGCTCAGCCTCCTGGCAGAACAAATAGCTTAGTCACCATTCAGGGTTCAATCCTGCAGGATACTAGATACTTCTCAGCTTCTTACAACTTTTAACTCCTTCCATTTATGTGGAAATGGAAGATGTCTGTATGAGTATTACTTCAAATTTACTTTAAAATGAACACTAAGAATATACAAGAGAAAACTAAATTCCCCTGTAAAATGAAAAAATCAATGAAAAATGTGCAAGGCTATGAATAAAAGAAATACATACAGATTTATTTTCTTTTGAAGATTTTGTCAGAGAACAGTATTTCAATTATAAAGCAACATATTATTTTTAAAAATCCAGTTTTGGTGCAAGCCAAGATTATTGCAATATCTCTCTTAATGTACATTCCAGAGTCTAGAAAGACCAACAAAATAGTTTACAAAAACTCTACAACTCTGGCTCCATACCTTGTTCATTCTTCACTGTCCCTAGACAGATTGTGATACTTCAATGTATAAACAAGATAGAACAATAAACATCAACTCCAACATCAACAATAGCCATACTACACTGCTAAAAATTCAAGGCTGTGCATCTGCAAATACCTTACTTTGCTCCAGAAAAACAGGGGGAAAATATCTCTCCCTTGACCACCAGCCACAAAATGCATTCAACAGTAACCTCAACTACAATTAAACAGCTCCTTCATTGCCCTTCCAGAAAATAATGAGTAAGTCAACATTTAGAAATATATACAAATAAAGGATAAGGTCTGTAACACGTGCCCATTAGCAAACTAGTTCCTGCTTCTTTATTCCATTGCATTTTTCAGTTCAAGTGCTTTGTCATAACTGGTGAGTGCCCAGTGCTACAGCTCCAAATCATCAGTGTACCTTAACAACAAAATACAATTAAGAAGTTCTCAATTCAGAACAGAATGATACTTTTATTATACTACTCCATGCAACATATTTACACATTAAGGATAATGACCAATATTTTCCACGAGGAAATACAGCTAATATATCAACTGTTTTCTTAATTAAATCCTTTATTAATCTTCCTCACTAGCAAGAAGAGTAAGAATTTGCTGAGGCTAAATTGCCAACTTTTTGCAACAGACTTTTTTCTTTACCACGAAAGTTTCCAAATTTTTTATGTAAAATAAAACTGTATTTGTATTTCATAAAATACAGGAAAGCTTAAATCCAAAAATAAAACTGAATTGAAAAGTGCACATACAAAACTAGAGTTTTTAGACCTAGATCTAACGAATATGAACCATCTGAACTGAAGGAAGGCTACTGGTAAAACACTATGGAATAGACTAAATTCCTGGTTTAATAAAGCTTTCTGGCCATGCAGAAAGCTTGTTCCTGCATGACTGGACCCTTTATATGTCACCACAAAGACTAGTAACATAAATTAACACAAAAGCACTCAGCAAGAATGTGCTATAAAATCTTGGCCTAAAGACAGTCAGTCTTGATGCAGTTCAGCTTGCAATTACCATTCTCTTAGTGACAGGCAATTCCACAGACAGCTAGACAGAGCTATTAAGATCCTTTTAGAACTTTGTGTGTATATACATAAGTACAGTGTCACAGCTGGCACACAAGAAGTTGCACAGCACACAGTCTGCACACAGCACAAAATCACACGTACATGCTTTTTTGGGGTTTAGTACAAGGTAGAGGTGGAGAGTGTGGGAGAAAGCTTACCTTCTAAAGGTGAGAAAAGGGTAAGAAACAGGACGACAAAAACAAAGATGCATACAGTAGTCATAATAAGGAAGTGACAGTGACAAAATAACTCAAGAAGCAAACTAAGGGTCAAGTGCCAAACAACATAAGCCAAAGTGATTTTATATCTAGGTTACATCAATGTTAGATTTCCTGCAAGACTTCATTTGCTAACTAGTCTGGCTTCAGGTCTCAATACATTCTTTCATGATATTTAGACTTATTTGTTGCTCATAGCACTAACCCTTAAAAAGTCCCTTCATAATTTACTTCCAAGCACTAAAAAAATTGGCAGGAATTTCAGTTACACAGCTACATTTATCTGTAAGCTCACAATACTTATATGATTTTGTCTCTCAGACCTTCACAGTCTTAGAGACATTACAGTATCTTCAGTGAGCATCACTTAAGAGCAGCATTTAACTCCAGGTAAGTGGCTGCAGTCACTTACACAGCTAAACACTTAGTTGTAGAGAACCAACCCTGTCCATATCTGAGCTTCACAGACATCATACTTATCCAGAAAGGCTGTTCAGTCTAATGTATTTCTTTGAGACAAGACAAACACTAAAAATTTACTCTCATATCCAGAATAAAAATAGGGCAGAGGGAAATGGGGGAGGTGTTCAAGGAGGAATCTCCCAAAATTGACTAAAATTTCTCAACGCCAGGTCTTCTGCACAAGGATTATGACAGCTGCCTATATTTTCTATTAGCATCTAGAAGAACAATCTCAATTAATCTCACTTATGAATACCTAGCTACAAAACCAGTTTAATGTATAGAACAATGACTTTTATACCTAACTTTCCTCTGTCAAATATAATTATGTAGGGTTGCTATATAAAGGAAAAAATCCTTCTCTGAGAGGGATACGCTCTATTTCAGATTTCCTAATGATGCCAAAAGTAAACTGTGAACAAATCTGTCTTCTGTTGGACCACTGAGTTCCTGTCAACTACTTAGCCACCTACAAATGCCACACTAATTTGCTTATTGAAAGCAAGCTAACTTTTGAAAGACACATGAATATATTCATCTCTGAAGATATTCTTCAACCTTGAAGATGTTTTATGATGTGATTACCCAGTGTTACAGAACTGATCCACACACAGGTATTTCTACAATCTCAAAAGCACGAGTTTACAAAGGTAAAACACAGTAGTTAAAAATTAGACTTCTATATGCAAATGTAGGTATGAAACATACCTTGCTTGCCCAGGCATCCTCATCCCAGGAAGTGAGTTGCAATACACGAATTATTTCATTTATCTCAGCACTCATTTTCTCTACTGTGAAATTGCGATTTTTCAAGGCCTCTTCTATTCCTTGGCTTTTAGAGTTTTTTGTGGTTACAAAAATCTTCATAGCTGTGAAAATACCATAGATTAGAAAAAGGAACAGACAAGATCCAATCAATGGTCAAGGTGACCTACAGTATTTATACAGTACATTTTTCTTTTGCATGGACCATTTTATCTCAAAGAGATTGTAGTTTTAATACAAGAAGCACAGTTATTTGCAACGACTGCAGAAGCAATTTCAAGGGTATTTTTAATAAACATAAGACAGTGGAACTCCAGTTCAAAACACTAATTCAGAATGGTATTAAAAAACAAAGCAAAAAATACCTGAGATAAGTACTGGCAATAGCTCCTTCACAGTATTCATGGAGTTTACCAGCATAACCCTATGCTCCTGATGAGTTAATTCCTGTTGTCTCTCATCAATCATTTTGGCCATCTTTGTCATTCCTAAGGACTCAAGTAATTGAACATTGCATCAGTTGAGTTTTCAAAACAAGAACAAGGCACTATGAGTTATGAAGACAACACTGCAGTGTAAAACCTAATTTTTATATTAGCAGCTGTTACTTAAAGCACATTCCAGATACTTCAGAGAAGTCACTAATTCAAAACCTAGCCACTATGCAGAGTAGAATGGGTTTCTCTAAATTCTTGATTTAAAATCCCAGCAATAAAATAGGAAAACACTTGAAATGACTGTTTTAGGACATGAAGTTACTTCATGAACTCTGGAAGGCAATTCATAGAGTGTTTTTTTCTCCTTTTCTGATCCATGCCTTAAGTGAATGAGAGAAAAAGGAAACTTCGGGGTTTTGTTTGTTTGCCTTGAGGTTCTACCAGAGGTCAAGAGCTGTATTTATTTTTACTTCAGATCTGCTAGAAATACTTCAGTGCCCAAGAAGTATGAAAATAATTAAGTTTATTCTAGAGCAGATCTATTTCCAATAGCTAAGACTTGAGAGGTTTACTACACAGCACACATGGAAACTTCAGACACAGCTTCATAAACATTTAAGATTATTTAAATTGGTGCTGTTGTGGTCCTAGTCTCTCTCCTACATGGGGATAAAATTGGAAGGAAGCTTTATACTCTTTGGCTGAATTACCTTCTCCTGGTTAGCATCTTAGGCATCTTAATATAACATTGCTTTCGTGACATCGCTGAAAAGTAGTAGAATCCTCACACTGACAGCATAGAGAGACAAGCTGTGGAGAACCACTTTTCCTTTTAAATGAAAAAAGCCTAAATAGGTAATCATGTTCTCCTCTCTACTTCTGACATAAAACCTAAAAGCATTTCTTTGATTTTAAGTGCACCTGCTCATATTCCTATTATTAATACAGTACTCACATTAATGGTTAAGTTCAGATGCCCATTAATGTAACTAAAGGGAACAACAACTACAGGCCTAGTAAGTTCTGTGTGCATGGGCTCCAAGTGTTGAGTAGCATTTAGCTCAGGCAGACAGAGCTTCTACAGCATGCCAGAAGCATGAGGTTCACTATTTATTCAGAACACAATGAATTTAGAAAAGTTTGTTTGCAATAAAGGTAACAAGCCTACATCTCACTATAAGAAATTCAGACACTTGCCCAAGACCTATTACCTCTATTATACACATTTAACAGCAAATTGTATCTGTGAAGTTCAATGAAAAATCCCAAATGCAAACAGAGACAACTGAAGTTGGGAGAAATTCCATTTTCAAGACACTGTAGAAAATAACCACGATGAAACTGAAACTGTATATACCAAGTCAAAGAACATGTTTCACAGAAAGAGAAGATTGCCCTTCTTGCTTTATCTGTTCCTGTTCAGAACGAGGCAAAACCTATTCACCTGAAGGTAATTTCTCACAGGAAATAAAATACTTCAGTGAACACTATACATCCATATGGAACTTTAAAGTTTTTTCACATCTAGAAACAGGGTCAAATATACATGTGTTAAATTAAAACAGGATAATCTACAAACATGCTCTGTGACATGACAGCTCCTAGTCATTTATCACCTAGCTACATTACATGTGTGTGTATATATATATATACACACATCCATATATATTTATACATATAGTACTAACTAGATTCCTGTGTTCAGTGTAACTCTTTAGTTCAGTGTAACTTTAATTTCAATATCTTCCTACACTATCACCACCACATCTAGATTTTATAGAATGCTTTTGTTAAATACCTCAACTACTTCATGCTTGCTGAACTTAAAGCAGTTGAAATAGCAGATGACATAGGTTAATGGTAGGAGAGTAGGTTTCCTCTACAGCAATATAGAGATACCAGTTCTTGACTTGCCAATCACTTCCATCAGTGAAAGTGTGAGTTAACATAGTGAAGTAACAAGGAGGGAAGGAGCATCAAAAGAATTTCTGTAAAAGCTGGGCTTTTGTACTGCACTGCAAGACAGCTATTTCTGCAACTTCATTAAGATGCTAATGTATGACATGTAGCTTAAACTACTCCAAGAAATTCCTATTAGACCTATCTCAGCTAGTACAGATATTTTATCAGTTTAATGGATTTTGTATCTATGAGCGCTTAGTTACACTTTTTCTTTTTTTTTTGTTTTACCCTTACTAATGCATGCTTACTTCCCTTACAGTGTAGAAAAAATATAGCACATATCACCCATGTACCACATATTTACCAACACCTTTACTCTTCTGCATTCTCAAAAGAGAATGTGAATCAGTAAGTAGTCATCATTCACCCTCTAGTCTAAAACTCTTTCCAACAGACACTTCCAAAGCAACTGCTTTATCATTGTACAAACACTCGAAACTTGGGTGAGAAAGGTACTGGGTAGAAAACAAAGTAGCAGAAATGACTATACTTAGTATATTAATGAAAGGCTGTAGCAAATCAAACCTGGCCCCAGATTCTTCGTGTATGTCACCAAATCCTCCATTGTCTCTACCACTTCTGCCACAGTCAGATATTCCAATATTCCTTTGCAGACACGGATGATTTTACGGACCTAGAAGACCAACATTCCATTATTTGATAGGTGAAGCTAAGTTACATCTGAATTAGAAATGCAAACCTGTTATTAGAACAGAATAGGTATAGCATTTGCTAACAAGATCAATGGGGAATCACAGAGGTCTGAGATACTGAATAAGTTACCCAAAATGTCATTACTTGATTGCTGTAATGAGAAGCCAGTATCTAATCAGCTTTCCACTACTCAGAAATGCGAAGTCCTACTTCCACTGTTTTCACTTTGCATGGTAGAAGGATAGCATTGAGAAAATAGGTTATAGAGAAACTGCATTTAGAGTAACACAATTCCACAGATTAACAGATTGTTGCAAAATTAGGATAAACATCAGCAATTCTAATTAACATCAGCATTTCTGGCAGCATGAGCTTCATTTCTTCATTGTAGCATGGAATTTCTTATTTATAAATAAGCAAGACTCCATATCCCCAGAAAGAGCACAAAAACTAAGATTTGTAACATAAAAAAACATTTTCAAACATAAGACTCCACTTTAAGTTTCCTTGTACAATGGCTTTTTTTGTCCATATGAGGATGGACAAACAGCACTTCTGAGCCACTTTTTGGCTTGTGCAGCAGACAAAACATAGCAACTGTTAAGATTTATCAGAATACACCTTCTGCCTGCCCAGCCAGAGAGTCCAAATTTGTGTTACCTTCTACACTCCAAGGCCAATTAAATTACCACAGCTACCAAGTCAGACAAACATGTTAAAAAGTGGCCTAGGGCTTTTCAGTGAAGGGATACAGAAGATATAAGGATCAGCAATGGGTACGGTGAAAGGAATACAGGAAAGAGTCAGGAAGATATAAGACAGTTGATGGGATCTGGCCTTTATAAGCAAAAATCACAGGCAACACATAAAAATGTCAATCAAAGATGCTTTTAACAAAACAGCACAAAAAGCCTAAGCTCCTTCTGAAGAAAGGAATACAAAGTATGCTTCCCATCAAGCTAAAATTATCAATACCACATTAATCTACTCAATAGTTAAGTTTACCTAATTTAGATAGGGGGATATTTTAATTAAGAACACTATTGTGCAGATACCTATGTCAGCCATGTTGGGATTCCTACCTCCGCTTCATCAAATGTCAGCAGCAAGTCTGATGTTCCAGAAAGGATGCCTCTTGATCCATCAATTAGATAGTCACGAGCTGGCACTGAATAAGGATCTGCTTGCAGCATCTGGGCTGCCCGGACAAGTTTGGTGCAGGCATTCTCCACCCTGTGGAAGTCATCAGACAAAACTTGCTGATTAGTTTCTGTCTATATGACAGAAATTGACGAAACATTGGATTTATTTTTAACTTTACTACTTGAAGCACTGCAAACAAACTCATCATTCAACACCTCTACAGTCTACAAAGCAAGACTATTCATTGTATTTACTTTCTTGTTAAAGTAACCAGCAACCACACCATGCAGTTTTTTAGAAGTCATGCAATCTTCCCATGTAGGGAATGTCTGAAGCACCCTTTGTACAGCAGTCACTACAGTGGCATCAAGGAGAGTTCCCAACCCAGCAATATACCTTACATTCTTCAGGACAAGGGCAGGGAACAACACAATTATTCTTTTAGGACTTCACAATCGAAGTAATTGCTAACATTTCTCAGCCTTGTATATGCATTGTCATTTAAGTAGCAATTGCTATTAATAAATATTAAATGATAGCTACACATTAAGAAAAAATAACATAATATTAAGAAAACCAAGGCACTGCTCCCTGCTCATTAAAGGTGTAGTCCAGCTCTTCAGAATGTTAACACTCAAGACAGAAATAAAATTTTAAATAACCACAAAATTTAGTGGTAAGGTATGATCTTCAAATGCAGCTTGCAACTCCAGAATTAAAAAAAAAAAAAAAAGGAGCTTTTGCAAGATACCACAGTATGTAACTCCAGTACCACAGAAGTTACTACAATAAGAAAATGAGCTCTGAAATTTGGTTCTATCAAGCCACAACAACTTAAAAATATCAAAAACTGGAAGACTGAAAAGGTTTTGGTTTTGTCCTCTTGTTGTAATTACTTCATGACACCTTAGGGAAATACAAAATTCAGACTTCACTTTCACATTAGCTATACTACTCATGACTGTAGTTATTGACTATGCTGACAGTGACTTTGCTCCAATCTCTCCCATTGCCTTCGGGTGCAGCATAGTACAGTGGCTCTGTGCATGTGAGTGCCATGTGCTCATTCAAGTTACGTGAGGTTCCAACAAACATTAAACCCTTTCAATGCAGCAATTCTATCTCTTACCACCACTTGTTCCTGCACGTCACATAGCCCATTTCCTACTGAGCACGTAGATACACTCTTCTACCATACTTTCAGGTAAGTACTTTTGGAAAGCTACAGTTATCTCTTTTTTTTACCCTATGTTCTTTCCTAACACAAATATTAGAACTTAATGGTTACATGTAAATCTAACCAGAAGTAGAAATACGATACTCATTACAGCAAAACACACTTTTTTCCAGAAAGTAAAGTTTTCAGCTAATGGCTCCCTAGAGTAGATCAAATTGGGCCAGCTGCATTATCATAACCTGCCCTTTTGTGGGACATCTGCTTGGCATATCAGATAGCAGTAACTCATAACTGAGTAAGAAAATGCAGGAGGACTTCAAGGCAGAAAGTGGGAACAGTCTACTCATTACCATGCAATGCACTTGGTTGTATTATCAAAGTCAACTGACTTCACTAAATTAGATTTCCACGCTTGCTTCTCATATTTATTCTTTTCAACTCTGCCAAGAAAGGGATTAAACAAATCACCTATTCAGCCAGCTCAGAAAAACTTAATTTTCTACAGTTTAATTTCATGGTCATCTGTTTAATACTAATAATTATCTGCAGGCTGGCTTTTTCATTTCTAAAGAAAATAATTAATGCAAATGTGTATTATATCAGCAGTCACCATAATTAATGAAAATAGAATTTCTAAAGATGCAAAGTTTTCTTTTACAGTTTTTAGGGTTGAACCTCTTAAAGGTAAACTTGCATTTTACTAATATAATACCTATTTTGTTTAAGCTTTGCAATGCACTTGAAATACTGCAGGAGTGTAAACTATGTACAAAAAAAGCAGAGTGCTGTTCAAAAATTAGACACACTTCATCCTCTGCAAAGTATACATGCTAGGAAGCAAAAGATTAGAATTTGGGGGTGAAAAAGTATTCAATTACTTTCATTTAAAAAACCCAACCAAACAAAACAACAACAAAAACCAAAAACCACTAAAAATATTCACTGCAATGAACCTCTTGTTCTGTCGTAAGAATGAAATTCATTCATAAGTTTTGAATAGTTGCTCATTGCTATGGTGAAATTTCTGGTCTCTGTATTATACTGCAACATTAAAAAAAACTCCAAAGCTTTATATAAAAAAAAGTGTATTTATTTTTGAGGCATGATTACAATAAAGCTATGTTAACACCAGCCACATTCTTTGTGTGAAGGACATTAGTCATGATATTTCTAACCACACTACTTTAGGTAATCAGCTTCACCCCTGTTAGAAGTATTCCCTATGAAATGTGAGGGGAAAAAGTGTAGCTTATGTTAAACTACCATTTTAGTCCTCAGATTTTAGGATTGGTCTATGCTTTTCCCAGAGGTCATTTTCCAATTTACTCACTACAGTTTAGACTACTTGCAGTTCTAGAAATAAAAAGTAAAAAATATTTTACATTTGTTTGGTTAATACAGTTACTAGCAATGCATCGCCAATTTAGCTACCAAAAAATAATATTAGTATAGAATAGTATTGCTGCTTGATTAGTTAAATGAGGTTTTGCATGCAAGTTAAACACAGATTTTTAATCTCAGCGTAAACAAATAGGTGTTACCCTATTCTTTTACTAGAAATTGCAGTTCCTTCCTTCTTTACACAAGAAGTTTAACAACTAATATGAACACATTGCAAAACATCTGATGCAAATTATAATAATTACTCATATTCCCTGGTGATTAAGATAATTAAGATAAAGAACACAGCATTTTTTAACTCTAGGTCAACAGTTCCAATGTGGTTTATGTCAGTAGCAAGCAAAGGGATGCCTAATAGCTTCTCAACAGCCAGCAAGTTATTTTGCTGCACAATCATACACCTACTGAAAAGCTTTACAGATTGCCATCATATACATTCATTACGAACCCTCAACACCCATCTCAAGTCTTTCAGAAGAATAAACAGATCTCCTTCATCCTCCAAGACTGATTTCCTCAAGACTGGTGATCCTTTTGAATGGAAGAAATATGGACAGGGAATGCAGTGCTAGCACACATACACTGATTCTAACCCATCAGCCATGTGCAAGTAAAAATTCTGCTGGAGCACTCCCTTGAAGAGCAATGCAAATTCCTAAAATAACACTTTAGAACCAAAAACCACTCCTTCTCAGTAAAACAAAGAAAGACCCTCCTCTGTTTCACTTCCTGCATCCAAATTCTGTCCTTTAATGCAGGAAAAGCTAAAAGTCCCTTGGCAGCTCACCTGTTACTATCACTTGTCCCCACAACCAAGATATGTGTGACAATACACTCCACATTGTTAACAAGAAACTGTTAACATGTACTAGCTCATTTTAATATAAACTCCGGATTAACAAAAAAACCCCACAAATTAAATAGGTCATCATTCTTAAAGGCCACTGAACATTCCTAACTCATGTTACAGCATCTAGGATCATAAGCACTATGGGCAGTAGATTTCATTACTATGACAGACAGCTTTGTTTCCCATTTTTCACTATACCACAGTTCAAAAAACCATGAATTGCTGCAGCAAAAATTCTTGCACACAGCATATAGTAGTACTATCCAGGAGTACTTGCATCACATTTCTATAGTAATATAATTATTGAAGTCTTCACCATCTGCTAAGTGCTGATCAAATGCTGAATATAGTATAGCAATTAGAAAAATCTCTTTTCCTTAATCCCTTACTTGTCTAGGTAAAAAAGTAGCTGGAAATTAACTAAAAATTCTACACATCTAGAAAATGAGCATAATCAAAATGACATGCTTGTATACAAGCAAGAAAAAATATTTGATCTTATTTCAATATGTAAACATTTCTCTCATAAAAACAAAGCCCTTTTCACCCAAACAAGATCACACACACCAGGAACACAGAGTGATAAACACTAGGGTAGATTGTATCACAGGCCCATTTAGCTCAGTAGCCTGTCTCCAAAAGCAGCTCCAAGTAAATGCCTAAGGAAGGTTAAGAACAGGATAAGCATTTATCATACTTCCTCTGGGGACTCTCCCATTCTCCAACTACTTTCAGTTCTTGGGACTTCCTGCAGTTTGTCTATTTGATAACCCACAATGGATTCCTCTGAGTACTTAGCTATTAACCTCCAAACCCATATAAAGAATTTTCACAGTACACAATCAACTGTACAAGGAATCTCTCCCTGCTGTTGGGTTATAAACTACTAGCTTAAAGTAATTTCCTCATCACATTCTTGCACAGGAAAAGTACAAGTTTCCATCTTCTCCATGCAACTCATACTTCCTTAGACCTTTGTCAGGGCCCCAAACCCCTCTGTCACTTTTCCAAGGATGAAGAATTCCAGCCTACTTAGCTTTGCCTTACACAGAATCCCAAGCCTTTTTTCTTCAAGCCCTTCTAAGAGCTTTTTCCAGCACTACTATACTACAGTCTTTCTAAAAATGTGGGAGTACCAGTACAGGCAGTATTCCAGGTATGTGAGAAAAACACAGATTGACATTTTGGTCTCTCGTTCTTTGATGATAAACCTATTATTTTTATTTTTTTTGACCACTATGATCACATAATGGATGCTCTCTCCAGTATATCACAGCTCCAAGACCTTGCTGACTATTGGTAAGGGTCAGTTCAGCCAATCACCCTATCTGACCCTAGAACTGCTGCTCTCCCATGTGTGCATCATTTTAGATCTTTCAAAATAATTTAACCTTCACTTAATCTCAAGTCACTTAAATTAATAAGGTCACGCTGTAATTTCTTAGTCATCCGTTAATCTCAGTACCCCATATAAGACTTGGGGTCATTGACAAGTACTTTTGCCTCACAACTTAGCCTAGTCTCCAGAGCTTTTATTAACATGGTGAAAAGCACAATCCCAACAGAGAGCTCTGCAGCTGTACTGGTTATCTCCTGCCACTGTCAGGGTTAAAAGTGTGATTTTTTTTCCTCCCACCCTCCTTTTTTTTTTTCCATACAAGAATTTGTCATATTACTTATGTCTACTTCATTTTCTTAAAAGCCTCTAGACTCTGCCAAAAAGTTTAGAAGTCAGTGTATACTTATTACCTGGATTACCCTTTCCCATGTTTGTGAGATATCTAAGAATACCAACAGATTTATAAGGCAGAATTTCCCTCCACAGAAGCACTGTCAATTCACCCAAAGCACACCATATATATGTGATCTGTTAATTCTCTTGTCTAATACAGAATGTATAGTCTTTTGCTCCAAAAGTATGTCAGACCTATGGACCTCCTGTTCCCCAGATTTCCCTAGAAAGTTTCTCAGGCAATAGCATCACTTTGATTGACACACTGGTGGTCTCTCAAGTGACAGACAATTTTGCTAATAATTCAGCTATTTCATTCTTGAACTGATATCCTAATACCACCTAGTCCTAAGCATTATCTTATTTTTTCATTCTGTCAGCCTACACCACAACAAACTAAATCCTTTTTCACTGCCTATCATAAATTTTCTCTGTAGGTATCATCTTTTTTCTCCATTTTAGTATTTTTTTCATTGCCTCCATGCTTTCTTGTTTTGACTATCTGCCTGTGTGGTGTTTGAAAATACATTAAAATATTCAGTCATTTACAGAGTGGACAAGTAACACAGAGATTACTATATTCAGTAGATTGTAGGGCAAAGCCACTTCAGTAGAAGTCTGCCGGGTGACAACAAGCAGCTTGAGAATTCCACAACAAGGTGTGAGGTGTCATTTTTAAGACTTAAGGCACCAGAAGGAGCAAATCAGTTGTCCTTGACACCAAGTCATAGAATTAAGAGTGTCTGCTGTAAGTATAGTTACTGTCTACTAGACAGTCTGCGGCAAGTCACTGCTCTTCAAATATCTTAGAATTCCAAAGAGTTCTATCACATGCATCAACTGCCTATACTGACAAAGTCACACTTTTCCATGAACCAAATAAACAAAGAAGATCGGTAACACCACATTATCTCTGACACTGTTAGATAAACCTACAGCAGCACACAGCTAAGTACCATTGTTAACCTGACTTATTTTATTATTATTTTAAAAGGAAGAAATACCCTATGTATGTACCCATACATAAAGAATGTAACAGGGTAAGTCACTGCTGCCCAAAAGGTCATTCCTGACAAAGGTCAGCCTCAAGACCCCTAAGAACATTTCAAACATAAGAACATTTTCTAATTCGTACAAGAGAAATGGGTAACAGTGATCTACCATTGGAACAGGTTTCCTGTAGCTACAATACAAGATTTACAGTAAAATGAGATTACTTGATAAATGCTGGTGGCATATCCCTTTTCAAGATCTGGTCTTCTGTTGTCTGCACAGTCTCCTTTCCAACCTGCAGGAGAAAGAAGTCATACTTAAGAATCAAAATTTCAATGTAAAGGCCAGATGAAAGCCAATAGCAAAATAGTAACAAAAAAAATGCTTTGCACTAGTAATAATTCCTTTCACCAGGTTCTTGTTTCTGTGTCTGCTTTTGAGCTCAGTATATACTCTGGTTAGCCTAATGCTTTAAAAGTCATAAATTGTTTCCTATCAACATCTCTACCAAAATAAATGGGGACAGACAAACACTTTTCCCTCTTTCCACTCTCCATAGAAACAATTCTACTTTTTTTTTTGCACTTAGTTGTAAAAACTTAATCACTGAACTCTGAAGGCTTTCCTCCCTCCAACTCCCCACAAATCAGAAATCAAGTTCAAAGTTAAAATAAAACACCCTCATTTTGGACTGAACTTTGTCTATTAGAAAAACAGTTAATTACTGAGAATACAGACCACATCCGCATTCACACCATCCTTTTGGCAACAATAATTATGCAGGAGTTAATAAAGAAAGAGAGAGTAAAATCTGGAGCTCTCTATACACCAGCTCTTGTGTTATACAATAGAAGTCTTATAATTGGTAGCTGACTCTCTGAACTGTGAGATCACCAACTTGACAAAATATTTCCAGCTCCTTTGTTCGCTGTATTTTCCAGCTGAATAAGCTATTCAGAAAGGGATCACAAAGCAGAAGGTCTTTAACCCAGACACTATTTTGTGTTAAGAGCTGCCAGACCTGCTCAAGCTGGACAAGATAGCCCTGAAAATCCCTGATCAGCTGGTGTTTTAAGATTTGCTGGGTTTTGACAGAAGATGTAGTGTGTCAGTATACACAGCACTTGCCAATTCTAATTCAGTGCAACCGTCCAGAAGCACCATTTCCTTGCAAATTTTTCCTGCTTGCCAAAAACTGTCTCCTTGGCCTGGTTCTTTTCAGGGGAACTTGACAGAAGTACATTGACCTTAGTCTTCTGTTTGCTTCACACATTCAGCCTAGCCTTTTTTTTTGTTTTAATATCTACTAGTACTACACTCAATTAGTCACATGGTTACTTAGAAGTAAAGAAGGAACAGCAAAAAGGAAGTTAAAGGCCTTGAATTTTATGGTAGGCTTCTATCTCTTGTATTCATTGTAGGCTCACCAACAGTCATGCTCCCTCCTCCTGCAGAGCACTGCAGAATTGCTTTGACTTCCACACTTCATGGCAATGTCTCAGAAGCATGGTTCCAAATGCATCTCATGCCCCACCTCTTGGTACAGGGTTACATGACCCACCAAAGTGCCTGCTTTGCTCTAGTTATTTCCATTGCACTCATGAAACACATTTCTATTTCTCACAAGTTTGTATGCACACATACATGATCAAGATGACACCAAAATTGGAGCAATCTGCATTACCTTTGGATTACACACTGTTCAGACACAGGACAGACACAAGGTGAAAATGAAGAGCAGTGTTTTATTTCCAAGCACCATGCCTTCAGTATTTTTCTTGCAGCTGTACCAATATGCAATTTAGTTCACTATATCGAAAAAATACATTTGGAGACATAAAATTTTTAGAGAACACAAGAAATAAAGCCTACAATGTGGGGGGCACTTCAAGTTCTATATAGCAATCTTTATTGTTATTTTACATTGATCAGTCAGAAGCAACCAAGAAACAATTTCTGCACAAGTTGCACTTGATGCTTGATGTATTCTAAGTTACACCTAGTTTTATGAGACCATACAAAAAGCATTTCATCGTTTAGTCTGGAAAGCATAAGTCTCTATCAAAGGATAGATATAGATTCACTATTCACACATTATCAACTAAGTATAGACAGATATATACACTCACTTTTTCTATTTATACATAGATATATGGACATTCTTTGCTACAGCTAGCTAGGATCTTTAGTCTTCAAATGAAAGTCACATATAAGTCAACTCCCATTTTGTTTGGGGGTTGTTTTGCAGTGAGTTTTAAGCTCAAAAAACTGCTCTAAACTCCAACATTTCTCTTCTAAACCCAGCCACATTCTAAGCACTGTATAGCACAGAGACAGGGCAAGACTTCAAGCAGTTCCCACAATGCCTCAATTAAAAGTGCCCACTACCTGTCTAGTAAAAAGGACTTTCAGCCTTATTTTAAGCATCAATTCAGCATGCACTCCCTGAATCTGTTTAGATATAACATTGTGCCTCCAAGGAACACATGTCCTATTTACATAGCTCTTACTTAACCTTTCCAGAAGTTGTTCTTTGCATTTGTAGCCAAGGCATAGACATGGCATGTAAAGAAGAAATGTACTCCACATAGCAAAGCATCAAAACATGAAGCCACAGTCATGACTAGAAACATGTATCCTCAGAAGAGTTTAGTGGGTTCACCTTTCTAGCTTTGTGGTTGGGGGTTTTTGTTGTTGTTTTGTTTCTTAAAACTTAAGTTTTCATAACATCCTATTTCTTTAGATTGAATTTTACATGACCTAAGCAATTTTTGGACAAACTGCACTGTAACACAAGGTAGAGATTCACTCAACCCTACCTCCTCCACAATCTAGTACTAGCAAATGAAGTTATTTTTTCCCTTGAAGATGTAGTATCTACACATTGCTTATTTCAGATGGAAGGCTTTTCAAGCTAATACAAAACAATCTACAAAACATGTATTTTATTTCTCTCCAACAGTTCACATGTAGAAAAAGACAACAGAATTCCTACTTGGGTTTCAGACATTCTTACCTCCTAAAATAATCTTTTCTTAACTAATTGGGAAGCAACAGTCCCCATGCTATAGAAGCTTCTGCTTTCACATAACGCTGATGTGGCAATTACTCATGGTTCCAAGGAAACTGCCCTGGCTAGTACAGTAAAGGGACCATAACTTCAACACTGTGCCTTACAGAGTAAGGGAAGCTCTCAAGCAAACCTTACCAAGGCAATGCCATAGTTACAACTTCTACCCATCCACATTAATTTCCATACACTTTGGGATATCACAGACAAATCAGTTGAACAAAGAGTGAGCTGCTTTCCTGCCTGCTCCCTGCTCAAAAAAACAGGGAACATGAGGCAGATGAGTCCAGAAATTTAAAGGAAATGGGAGACACACAAATCAGAGGGCATATATGGCCACCGAAAAACCTTATAGGAATGTAGCTATAAACAGCAGGAAGAGACTGAGATTTCCTGTTGCCTTTTAACTCTGCTGGTAGGCCTCATGCACTCCTATTTGCCACTGATCAGTAAATCAGTATGCTTTAAGCTTCCTGGCAGGGAGTATTTTCTCCATGGAAAAAAGGAAAATTTTTTCATCAGGCTGAGTTTTTTTCTCCTTATAACCAGTTTTGTACCTTTGTCATGTCTACTTCTACTGCAGAAAAGACAAGAGCACCCTGCTTTTTTTTTAGCCTGCTGCATATAACAAACAGCTGTTCAGTGAGAAGGGGAAATAGTTTCAGCTTCTGTAACTCTGTAAGAGCTTGGTTAAACAAAAACATCACAGGCACCCAGTAATATCTACCTCTTTTTACTTCTAAAAGTTTCAAAGTACAAACTGCATGTACCATACCAAATACAAGACAAATATTTAAGATGATAGTCTGAAATTTATTGTTTGAGGGTCATTTTATTTTAGTCTTTTTTTAAACAAAGATTCTTCTGAATGCCTATATGGACAATGCCAGTTTGACAGTTTGCCAAATGCAGGAAATGAAATTTTCCTCAGAGCTTATATGATTTCCCCTGTTAAAAGGGAAGATGACCTTAGAAGAATTAGTTCTTGCAGTGTTGCAGAAGCTACTTTAAAACATCTGTCACTTTAGCAAGGAGCCTAAAAATATTCCTTCATCATCATCCAGTGAACACATAGCAGCCCTGGCTGTTACACTAGCCAAGCCCCACATTTCCCCCAAGAAATAAGCCCCAGTATGAGTTTTGCTTGACAAACTCAAGTGTCACACAAAGGGATCTAGTCTGTTTGCTGTAAAAGGAACTTTACCATGAGACATCTCACAAAAAAATCAAGTTGCTGGCTTCTGCATTCTTCCATGTTTTACAAGCTTCCAGGAAGGATCATGACAACAATAGAAGCCCTAAATTTTACAAGTTTCCTGCAACTTCTTTCCCAATGCCTTCAGGTGTCTGTCTGAAAAATTAAACTTAAGTATTTGCTTTAACTCTACAGTGACAACAGTCTCTACACTGCATAGTCATTTCTAAAATCCATCTCACAATGGAGTTGCCACTGCTTTCTCTACATCCTGCATTTTAAGAAAGTACAACTGCCTAGATCACATAACTATGAACAATGCATCAAGCAGAGCTAGAAATAAGCCAAAGTTACACCAAATTTATGCTTACTCCTTGCTGGCAGAGGTTACATACGTTTCAGTTCAGCTTAAAAAACACAGCATCTTCACGAAGGCATTTTACATTCAGGTTACATACTTACTCACACACAACAACATAAGGAAAGCGATGACTGAAATTAATGGTATCCAGTTGTGAATTCTATACCTTTCAGAGTTCAACCCTCCATGCAAGGCTTCTCCATTGAAGACCTAGAAAGCAGGTTCTTTATCCCACACTGATTCCAGAGACAGTTTGGTTCAGTGGCTTCAGAAGCCAGGACTCATTCACAATTGCTCAGTTTTCCTTTTGTGAAACTAGTCAAAAACCTGTCAGATGGAAGACTTTGGGAAAGGAGCTCTAGCAGCAAAAAAAAATTTAAAAAGCAAAACAGGACTTGGCTGTTTACCTTTCTCCTTTTCAGACACAGTATTTTGATTGCAATCCACATTCTGTTTTTATTTACACTACCAAGTGGATCCAATTGTTGGTATTTCAATCTATTTCACTCGGCTGTTTGAGTGAATGTGTTTTATCATGCCCTCACCCTTAGCTACCATAATTCATGTGGCAAACATGACAAAACCAACCTGCACACATCCTGGCATAGCAGCCCAGCATCAAACTTTGTCAGATGCAAGTCAAACAGCTGTGGGGTACATCATAAAACTTCTCGGTCTCATCTAAATTTTACGGGTCACTCAAAAAATATCATACGTAAACAGCTTCCAGTAAAAACAAAATTACTGGAAACTGAACAGAAGACACAAGCAATATTTAAGTATTTTTAGAAAAATCAAAGAGAACAGGTTTACAGGTCTCTCCTCACAATCTAATCCTTCTTATTCAATAAGACTGAAAAAAGTGAGTCTTAACAAGCTATAACTTTTAAAAAAACCAAAAACACACAAATATTTGTTGTTCCTTCAAAGGCTCTCAAGCATTTAAAGCAAATTCCCTATTTCTTCATCATTCTACTAATCTTGCTTTGAATTTTAAGTGTGATTGATATGTCACTTGCAATTAGTGAATTTAGCACTGGGTTAAGAAGCTTTAGGTTTTTCTACTTCTCTATAGGGGAATATGCCAATGCAATTAGAGACTAAAAAAATCAGTCCAAAGAAACACACAGCTAAATTTGCTTCCTCCTTTTAGTTTACACCAAATGAACAATGCACACACACCAGCAGTGACATCAGTCACAACTTTTTCTTGAAAGCAGGCATGAAACTGAAGAGTGCGCTGAATCAGAGCCTCTCCACTTGGCCTTTCAGTTAGCACAGAAGCTGTACACAGACTCCTCGTTTCCTCATGATTGCCCTGGAGACTGCATTCCAGGCATAGCAAGGTACAATTTCAAAGTCATCTGGCAAGTAAATTAGAACACTCCAGCCATCTGGTCCCCAACAGCAGCACAGTGACTTACCTGTTTACATTGCTGATTAACAAAAATTTAATTGGCTGGAGGCTAAGAAAATCCTGCTGTCCAAGTAAAATACAGAACTGTGAAACAAGAACCATATGGAAAACAGAAAGTGACATCGTTTGGGTACCAAAAGACTTACTCATGCTGCTATTATCTACTAGTTCTGTTACCAGTACAGAGCTGAGGCCTGGATGTTTTGGCTAATTACAGGATTAACTTAACAGAAGGGAAACAAACACATACTGATTATGTGAGACTTTTTACAGAATTATTGCAATTTGGAAATTAGTTCTTTTATCAAGAGAAGAGTTTCTTCTTCCAAATGAGCACTTCAACTAAAACTAATTTAGGACACCATAATTCCACTTCAGTCAAATAACAGATCATCTCTTACCTTTAGGCCTATACAAAACTCACCAGGAAAAATAAAACACAGCAACTGTAGACTACAAATGAGATTGACAGCTGCAACAAGCCACCTTTACCTTACAAGACAGTCAAAAAAAAAAACCAGCAAACAGCATGCAGACTCCAAAAGCCTTTCCAGTTCACTTCCATGTACCCAGATCTGTGAACCACTAGTTTCAGAGCACCTCTTATCTAAATCTTGCTGCACATTTATACACACATTAGTACAGTACTGAAAAATGACAGAGCTAAGTTTTCTCATTATTCAGATGCCTGTGTGAAAACCAAGAAACCAAACACCATGATTGTGCTGGTAAATTCATACCATTTTTGACAATCTGCTGATATCTGCATATTAGAGAGGATTTGGGTTGATAAGGATCACCCTCCCACCCCAGTAACTGAGATGCATCCTGTCCTCCCAGCCTTCCTAGTGTTAAGTCAAGCAGAAGCATTTAGAAAGTTTACTTAATCTTATGGTTTTTTAACCCTGTTGGTAACAGAGGAATAATAAAAAGTCTCACCGTAGGAAGTCCATAGATCATATTAAGCAGAAGAAAAATGTGGTTCCACATACAGCAGAGCTACCTATGAGAATCTGTGTAATAAGCATTAGATAAACATTGTACTGCACCATCCCTTCATCAATCCAAGCTATAGCTACACATAGGCAGTAAGTGACTTTCTCCCCAGGATGTTTTTTCTGTCACCAGAATAATAAACTAAGTTGTGTTGTGGTACCTGTAACAACAATATTATATTAGTATTCCACTTAACCATGTGTTGGCACAGAAAATATTCACACTGAAAAAACCAAAGACAAAATAATATTTGTTCTCTGTTACTTCTTTAATAACTTTCAAATGTAGAACAGTAGAGCAGTTTCTTTCTCTACTGTTCTGTATCTGAAAGTTACCCAAGAAGTAACTGCCTAAATCAGGTACAAGGCAGGTGTCCAATATAAATGTCTTAATTTCCCTTTGCTATTTAGTTAACTACAAAATCCATTGCTGCCTTTTATAGCCCGTTTTACTTTTTGTAAACACCACTAATTTGACATGTATTGTTACCTAAATGAGGCATTTTAATACACCACAACTGAAAACATAGGATGTCTACCAGGCACTGAATTTTAGTATCTTCTGGTTTTTACATGCAAACTTGTACTGACTTCTGAACACCAGACTGTTGAACACTGATTTTTTCCTCTCCCTCAGAAAGGGCAGGATCGCTTCCCTTATCAGCTCCCTCCTAGAGCATCAGCGGTTCCAGAAAACAGACTTTTTTCTAAGTTCACGGCAGCAACAGCCTCCTGCAGTAAGTAAATTTTACAAGCACGAGAAAGAGATTCATCTAAAATTCCTCTATTGATAAAGTAATATCTTTCATTGACTTTTTTAATATTATATTAAAAATACCTTCACGTGCTCACTAAGATGTGGCTGAAGCAACAGAAACTCTCTGCATTCATCTTTTGGCATAAGCCCTGCCACAGCAAATGTATCTTCATCAGCATGATACATACTACATGGTGTCTTACAGTAATCATCTACCTTCAGTAGTATACTGGACAATCTGTCTTTCAGAAGAGTCTCACTTCACTTGATTAACAGCTAATTTGAGTATACAATAAGTTCATGGTGTAAATCACTGCTCACATGTTAAATGTGATCATTTAAATAGTTGCAACAATATCTAGTTACGTTAAAGAGACTGTAACTAGAAATGGTAGGCTGTTTTCCAAGGGACAGTGCATTTACAGTACCATCAAAAACATAAGTGTGTCAGAAACTTGATATCATGTGATTATTTTCCAGCTTGATTTTGCCTTTAGTGCTCACAACCACTTATACCAGCCCTGCAAGAATTCAGCACGTAGAAATGACCCACTTACGTGCAGAGTCACCACAAAGAACTTGCAAACTATTAAAAAGCAGCCACTAAGCAGAAATAACTGATAAATGATATTAAAAATCAAATAGTACCTGATCAAGCATTAATTCCAAGTTAGACAAACACTTATTCAGCTGCTAAAATTAGTTTTTAATAAATCAAACATAAACCACTATCACATCCAATAAAGCTTTAAAAACAACTACTTTCAATAACAATTGTTAGTTATTTCTTGACTGATCCTAAAAAGAAAAAAAAAACCCACAGTAAGTGTGTGGGGGTTTTGTTGCAGTAAAAGCTAATAAACTATGGCATAGCAGCAAATGTTACCAGCGCAGTCAAAACCTACTAAGGGATAACATAACCCATAAGAGTGATATAATCCAATTCCTAGTTGTCACTGATTCTTTTGAGAATTTTTATCATTTAATTCATTCTCACTCAGAACAATTATTTCCCAGGTATCTAAAGTAAGAATGGACCCTCAGCCACTTTTACAGTCAACATTGAGCTGTTAAAATCTATTTCCATCCAAATCAGTGCTGAAGCCAATCTACTTCTAAAACAGTGCTTTGGATTAACATATATTACACTATACCTCTCTACGTTCATCCCATTAAAGCATTATGAAAGCATTACACCTACCCTTGCAGTGTCTACTGGAACGCTTAGTTCACGTAATACTGGAATCTGTGGCAACTGTCTTTATACAAAATGAATTTGTTTGGCCCCAATACTGTAGACAGCTTGATGCGATGGACAGACTCTATCAGTAGTAGCTTCATATTAGAGCTACACTCAACTCTCAGTTGAAATCATGCAAGAAAGTTAAGTAATATAAACAACTTGAAGGTTACGGTCCAGTGCCATAGAAATATCTAGGCTAAAACTGCTTCTTTAGTGATGTTCTTGTAATTGGCAAAGCTGGTCAAAGCTTGGGCTCATCTCTTGCATACAAAGGAATAGTCCTAGTCGCTGTTGGTTTAGAAGCTGTACAGAAGCAAAGCCTCTATAAACTTGTCTTAAAAACTAATCTTCAAATTTGACACAACAATAAAGAGACATCAGAAAGTTCAACTCATTTAAAACAAGAGCCATTTTTTTCCACTGCAATTTGTTAGCATTTTAGAGCTCCATTGTGCCGGGCACTGTACAAACACACACTATTACCCAGTTCACATATAACAGTAAACCACTGCTGCGTCACATTACAACAATGTTGACAAATCAACTCCATATTCATTAAAGGACCACCCATTTCTAACTGTTAAAATCCTCTTACAAGTTTAACAGACATTAATGAAAAAGCCATAAAATCTTGGTGAAACAAACACCATTTAGAGATGAAGTTACAGTACCTGCTACAATAATGTGGTCCAGAAGAAAACATCAATATTGCTGCAAATCCAATTAAAAGCAACTCATAAAACAGGAAGCTACACCTGTTCCCAACAACATTGTCCTATTTGAGGAAGTCAGGCCAAGTTTAATTGGAACAGAAGAGAACCACTCTTCTGAACAATCATTATTCTGTATTAAACAGAAATACGAGTTTTTGGGCCAGCTAACAAGCAAACAGTAAAAACCTGTCTGAGGAAAGACATTTTATTCAGTTGCGAGAGCAGACAGAGTCATCAAGTTTACAAAAGCCTTACTACCTCCATTGCCACACAGTAACCAAGTTAGTTTTAAATATTTTGGTGATTCTGATAATTAAGAAGCCATGCACAGGAAGGTTTGCACTTTGCAACAATAAATGTGCGAGACAACTATGTAAAAATCTGCCACAACAAGGCTTTGTAATGGTTCATAACCATTTCAGGGTCACAAGTATCTTTAGCATTGCACTACTCTGAGTAACCAGAGAACTGGCCAGATACTCCCTCCAACTATACCCCACAAGCTCCCTCCCCTCCCCAAACTGCAAGAGTGAAGTTGCTAGGCAACAAATTTACTTGCACTTGACAGATAAAACACTTTATATTCCATGGCTTTGAACTACAATAATCACTATGTCAAGCTGGGAAGAAGGAGGAGGGAATGACAAAAAAACTAAAACAATCAGATCAACCAAAAAAATACATTCCTTCATGCTGCATGGGGGGGTGGGCTGAGCTCAGCTGGTATGACAGCTCAAGTGCCAATGGAATCTAGTCAGAGAGCTAAGCAATGCAGATTCGCTCCAGCATTAACTGAAGAGAAATCAAAGAAATGCCATGCTTTTTGTTTTTCCTCAGAGAAAAACTCAAGTCAAACTGAAATCCCCCTCAAATTTACTGAGGTTCCCACTCCCCACCTCTTGTTTTTTTGAGAAAAAGAACTTTTTATAGGTGTGGCAAGGATTCAAACAGCACTTCACTTGCTGCAGTTAAGTCAGTGGTTCGGCATTTAGTAGCCCTTCACAATTCATTTTTTGTCATTGTATCAGGGCAAGCTAAATAAAAAGTGACCTTTTCGCTACATATCTGTAGTTTGAGAGAAATCCTATTTGTTCATCTCTGTTATTCAGCACAACTATTGTGCTGCAAAAGCTGCAAAGACAGCAAGGCTTGTGAAAGTGAATTTTATTGTAGTCCAAACACTAGTCAGTGTAACTTTGCACCTAAAAACTTGCAAGAGTTACATGGTAATTTGAGGACAAAGATTAAGGATGATACTTGCTCGAGTCAAACCTTCTTGGGCCACCACAAAAAACAGCAGTTTAATATGTAAACTTCTTGCCTGTACTTTTCATTTCACAGACTGTAAAGCTCTAATTATCATTTTTCATTAGTAGATACAGATTGAAGAGCCAAAGGTAGGCACTCTGCTGTTCGAAACAGGGAAGAATTGGTTGGGAACGCAAATGCCAGATGCAGTGACCTTTAGATGGAAAAATTAAGGATCCTGACAGGAAGAAACTTGACAAATCAGAGCCTGAGCTTCAGAACAGTATTTAGCCTTTTCAGAGACCTAATTCAAGAAATCACATGGGATACAGTCTTAGAAAGAAGATACGTTCTAGAGAGTTGGTTGATTTTCAAGGATCACCTACTCCAAGCACAAGGATAGTTCACCATGATAAGCAGGAAGACAAGCAAAGGTGGCAGAAGGCCTGCATGGATGAACAGAACACTCCTGCCAGGAAGAACAAAGACATCAGCTGGGCATGCAGGGATGTGGTCCATCACAAAGTCTATCTAGAACTGAACATAGTGAAGGGCACAAAAGACAATAAAAAAATGCCTCTGTAAATACAGCAGCCAAATAAGACTAGGTAAAATGTAGACCCACTGCAGAACAGGTGGAGGGGGGCTTGACCACAACACAGAAAAAGATGAGGTACTCAAAGCTGTACGTACCTCAGTCTTTTCTGAGACTGTCTTCAGCAACCCCAGGTCCCCAGGATGCACTGAGTGTTTAGCAGAAAAAACTATACTTGGTGAAAGAAGACCAAGTTACTTTTGCTATTCTGTGGGTGTAACCATTAATGGAAAATGCATTGCAGCATTATTACAACAAGTCCCTTCATAACTATCCTAGGCCAACACAAACACCATGTTTCTTTTCTCCACTTCTCACTGGAGAAACCTGACATGAATCATCAGTTTCCTACCCTATGGATACTGGGAAACTGTTCCAACGCATGTTTTCTCAGTGAGAGAAGGAGTTAGAAATCATCACCAACTAATAGTCAACAAGCTAAGAGTTTCAGTGACTGTGGAAAACCATTGACAATGAAGAGGTTTTAGTTTTTTCCTTCTTTCCCCTTTCATTAGCCACTATTGCTATGCATTGCTCATTATTCAAGCTGTAAATAGCTATTCTGA
This sequence comes from Margarornis squamiger, assembly GCA_035222235.1. Taxonomy (NCBI): domain Eukaryota; kingdom Metazoa; phylum Chordata; class Aves; order Passeriformes; family Furnariidae; genus Margarornis; species Margarornis squamiger. The sequence goes on from JAWWTY010000158.1 coordinate 14,662,994, forward strand.
AGCATCAGAACAATATTTACTTCTGAATAAGATTTGTTCCGAAGTGAGTTTATCATTATATTTTGGCACAAAACTTTTGTTCTAGTTTCAGGATACGGACAAGTGAAGTCATACTTCCATACACTTTATTTGGCAAAGTAAGGAAAGGTGTGCTCTCTCTAACCAGTTTTTCGTACTTGTACAGATTCATGAGAACCTGAAATTACCACAGGGACAAACCTGAGCCACTGCTAAATATTATGTACTTAGGGCCATGCCCCCCCATCCCCACCCCATTCAGTTCTGAGAAGCTAGGATGCTAGACTTGTGTTTTTAAGAGATACTTATTGAGGAAATATTTGTAACTGAAAACATCCAGGTTTCATTTCATCTCCCCATGCAGCAAGTCATCTTGTATTCACAAAGTATCTTCTGAAATCCAGGTAGCTGCAATATTGACTCATCTGTGGTGTATTACCATGCAACATAAATTGTTGCTTTAGACTCCAATTACAGGATGATTTTTAAAGTTAGTTCTCTCTTACCTGTTGTCACAAAAATTAAGGAAGAAATCATACAACTAAACATTACAATTAATTTAGTAGATAAGCTTTTGACAGTTATATAGTTACAAAAAGCACTTTACTGTTCAAATTCAATAACAATGCTCCTATTGTTGTGTTTAAAGATAAATGTCAAGACAGTTACCACTTCACAGAAATTAAGAACCATGACTGCAAAGGCAAGTTCTGTATCAAGAACTGCTTGTGATAGCATTTGACTGAGCAAATGACAACATAATTTGTGTCACTAAAGAAAAAAAATACTACATTGCAGTGTTTCTTAAGGTCCAGTTTGCCAGTCTGACTTGCTTTTCAGTGTAATATCAATTCTCTGCTGCCATTTTTAACAGCAGATACTTTGTCTTTATATTGGAGGTGAAAAAAATACAGACAGTAAGACAATACTGTCAGAAACAAGAGCTTAGGAGCAACACAACAGCTGTACAACAAAGAAGCAGGGATAAAAAGCCAATCTTCACTACCTGCAAAGCTACTACCAAAATTAAGCAGTATTCAAGACAAGGATTGACTAGGACTGACCTATCCTCTCCTTTGTAAAATTGGCAGCATTTCCAGTAACTACCATTAAGACTACATTTGCCATAGATCTTTAAAACCACTGCTTGAATACACCCCCACTCAGTCCTCTCAAAGATTTGTTTCACCAATCCAAATTTCAACTACACTGGAAAAGGGAAAACACCTGTACATTACTCCATTTATATTCTGAAGCTACACATTTCTGAACCATATTTGGTTTGGTTCATTTTTTATTAACCTCTATAAGAAATTCCATGTCTACAGTCTAATACCACTGTGTGGAGAAAAGTATCTTGTTCTTTCAAAGCACAAGTACATCACACTCCAAAGTTACAAGATGCCAGGAAGAATTAATTGCTGAAAACACTGGCCCTGAACATGGATTTAACAACTCCTCCTACACTGGTAATTCAGTTATGCAGCAGAAAGCATATATTAAGCTTTCTAGTGCAGGAGTGGTATCCACTAGATTCTCAGCATATGGAACTTTTTAGTCCAACTGCCACTTTAAGGCCATCCACTCCACAATAATATTCTCCATTTTTATGCCCAAAAAGCAAGCTGCACATAATTACTAACGGAGGCATTTAGCATCTCTGTGCACATTTAAAGGAAGAGAGAACAAAAGATCCCTTTCGAAAGCTGATGGACATTGGTATAAATTAAGTATCCAAACAATAACAGAACAAAGATTATTCCATTCAAATCAGAATCTAATTTATCACTTACGTAAAGATAATTCCTAACAGATAAAAGCAAGAAAGAAGTTTGAGGTGTTTTTCTTATTACAAAGTTGCTTTCCATCTGATTAATCACTTATTTCCCAGTTCCTCCCATACACACACCCTAATGGGTTTTATCCACTTGCTCAGAGCATATGGCCACAGTTCCCACAATATGGCAAATAATCCCTGTGGAAATTGTTGGTACACTGAAGTAGGATGTTCCATTTCAAAAAAAAGGAGGAAATCTATTATTTGTAAAACACTAATCACAGTTATCTACGTGTAGTAGAAAAGACCTAGAAACCTGTAATGAAAAGACTTACTCTCATGAGATTATCAGGCCTATTCTGGTACTCTCATTCACTAGTCACTAAGTTGGAGTTCTGTAGAGTTCAGATGAGCTGTTCTAACAGCCTTTTCTTTCAGCTTCAAAATGTAACAATATAATAAACTGAAGATGGGAAAGTACAGATCTGTACATATCCCATGGCAAGTTACACACATCAAGAAAAAAAATGCAGAAACTACAATTCCCTTGAGAGTCACCTTCTGGCTGTGCAGAAAATCCTGCAAGAAAAGTGTTTATCTTTTTCCCTTCTCCTCTCCATCCTTTTCCAAGATACATAAATACATAAACATAAATATTGCAAGCTAACTTTTCCCTCAAAAGAAAGAAACATTAAGCTGCTCACAACAGTCCACTTCTGCCTTGTGTACCTGGGTTACAGGCAAGTCAGCTACGCCAGAAGAAAACTTAGGGATGATAAAGCTGTTTTACCAGCCAATCTCCGCAACACTCAGACCATTTCTCCTCATTCCAGATGTTTAACCATGTATTTGACTTTTGCTGTGGCCATGACAATGATTAAGGCATGCTGAATTTTCCACAAATTCATGTAAACAGGTGATTTCCAAGCTGGTTGTTTGCAGGCATTAGTGGACAACTTACAGCCTGTGCAAGGAAGATGCACGGTGCTTTCCACATGGCCCTGCAACCCCAGCCAACTTCTCACCTGACAGAGGCCCATGGTTATGCAGTCAGAACACACCAATGGCTTCAGATGATTACTATTTGATCTGCTAGGATTATATAAGCCAGATGCTACAGCTACACTAAATGTAGTTAACTTATTTGTTTGGTTTAAACTTTATGTCACTGCTTAAGTACTGGTATAAAGTTGCCCCTGTTTTAAGAGTTATCTGGGTGGTTTTAACTGTGCTTAGACAGAGTGGGCTTCAGCTGGTGGTAAAGAGACTGACCTTTCAACTTTAGGAAGTGACAAAAACCTCTGACACATAACTGTTTGACCCACTGCTATAGGGTCCTGTTCTCATCAAGTACAATCTCCAGTTAAGCTTAACCTTACTCTAGACTGCATTTATTTATATTTTAAAATAGTGCTTGGCCCAGCTCTACTTAAAGGAAGCATCTGATAAACCATGACTATGAGACAGGATATTTATAGTCTAAGAGACCCTTCCTGATGATTACCCTGAGCTGCTAGTCACAGTTAGTAACTGAGATGCAAAAATATGTCAGTACTGTTTTACAAGCCTCCAAATACTAGTAGGTAAATAAAGGTGTATCACAGCATTCAACAAGAACACATTCTTGAGAAACATGACTGTTAATTTAATAGAGAGTAAAGCGATTCTTCCCCATTAAAACAATAACAGAATAGAAACTGGATGCATGTAGACACTTGTGAAACAGATTCACATATAGAAATACAACACCTGTAGCACAGAGGACAGAAAGGCAGAAGCTTCATCATCAACTACACAAGCACTATTTTTACAGAGTAGATCTCTGTTCTGAAAGATCTCAGCTACTTCATTTGTTACCATGTTTTAAATTTTTCATTATGAGCATTCCACAGCAGTACCACTTTGCTCAGATGCCTCAAACTCTATAAAACTGAAGGACATGAAAACAGGATAACTGGTTAGGTAACTGCTCTAAGGTAAAGCAGGTCAGATCTTTCAGCCCATTGACCTGGTTGAACAACCCAGCCTCTGAAAAACGATCTCCTTGAGCTGCTGAGCCCGCTCCAGTGTTTAAACTATGTGTACTTCCTAAGTCCCTTCTATTACCTTAACTTTCATGCAGAGAATTGCTTCCCATTCTGTCAATCTCAGCAGCCTCACCCATGGTATTGTTGGTATTTGGCAGAGCAACAGCAACGCTGCTCTGAAGCAATTCTGTCTGAGACAGCAGCGAGAAGTGACTAGAGTGAGCTATGCCTCTACTGACAGAATGCATACAAGGCAGTAAGTGAATGGAGTTTAAAACAGTAAAATTTGCTTTCTCTGGTGATAGCACGAGTCTGAAAATAAATGCCTGTAAATTCACTACTGGAAAGTAAAGATTTTTTTTTCTCCTCCATGAAATGAAGCTATTTATATAATGTGTGCAATTGGTTTAGGATTTCTGCATCATCATTAGTTATCTTTGATGCTAGTCCCTCTTTTTAAAAATCGGCTAAAAAAAAAAATCTAATGAGTGTTTAAAAAAACCAAGACAACCAAACAACTAGGGAACAAAAAAAACCCTCAAACAACTAGAAAACCACCACGAGGTTCATTTTGTCCCTGTAAAGTTTGACCAGTTAGAATTTCACTTCACTCTCCACTGAGTCAACAGTATATTTAGCAAGCTCAAAATTACTCCCTACCCATTGGGTGGTCTTGACTATCACCCACCACCAGTACCACTTCTGTAGACTTAAAGTGTCACATCTTCAGCCAAGAATACCAAGCACCAACTTTCCCATAAGAGACACAGATCCACTACAAATATAAGCCAATAAAAACAAAGATTTTCAGTTAAAAGCAAACTGATTTAGTACATTAGTAGCCTTGCTGTATCTGAAGCCTTACCCTCAAATACTTGGCTCCAGTCAAAGCTTACTTCTGTGCAAGAAAAGCTTCTGATGCTTACCTCCCTCCACATGCTGAATTTTTGCACAGCCAACAAGTACTTTACCTAATAATTAAGAAACTTCATCAAAATACTTCAAAATCATTTGAGAGTTGTTCTGCAGAAGCTACCTGCTAACAGAATATTCAAGATACAGTACAATAAAACTCACATATTGCAAGCTGAATACTAAGTCTTTCTTCAGTGTTTACTATGGGAAAGACCAGCTTGTAAAGATTTAATTATTTCATTAACTTCAACAATGACTTGAACTATCTCTTACCCAGAATTACTTTACAACTAGGTTCTGACAAGGAAACAACTCCACAGTAGATTTTCTTGGGTGTGCAAACTTTACGTTATAAAAAACCCCATGTAATTTAAGATGGCTTCAGGCAAACCTTAAAATACAGCATAAATATTTCTGGCAAAAAATACAGAAACACGTGTTAAATGCAAACTGAAGGAAGAGTTGTCATATAGATGTTTCAAGTCAAGGTATTTAGGAGAAGGACTCCCTTTTAACTCACGTAGTGGTCTTAAACTAAAACTCATATCCATCACATTCTGTTCCCTCTTAAGTACACTGTGTAGTGCTAACTCCATCTCAGGAATATCAACAAACGTTTTTCAAGTTATTACATACGTGTCCTTCCTCACAGCCATACAGTCATTTCCTAACCTATTTCCCCACACAGCACATCTCCCAGGCCTTGCACAAGAATGGGTCTCAGCAGGTCTCAGCACTTGAATAACTGTTACCAGCAGTTACTTACAGATGCAACAGTTAAATCAATTAAAAATTGCATTTTTCCAAAACATAAAGTCCTTACTGTAGGCTGGGGAGCTGGAGAGCAGCACTGCTGTGTGTGACACTTCATCACTAAAAAAATTCTGTGCTTATCAATACTGTGCCCTTCATGATACACATGCTACACAAAGAACCCTGAGCAAACAGCAAACAATACAACAGGCTGGCAGCTACATTACCCTCTTGCTTGCACTGACAACTCCATCTTTGCTGTCACCTGTGAAGCCACCAGAAGGCTCTTAATTTGATAACCTGTATGCATAAATACTCCTGCTCCAGTGAAACTGCTCTTTCACAGATCCCTTTTACACTTCACAGTGATGCACTGAAAACACAGCTCCAGATCAGAAACAGAACTTTAATTCTGTATTTTTCCTAATGTAGCCAAAGCTGTATTCTACCAGTTCAGGGTATCTTCCTGATAAGTACTGCCTCAGATTACACCACTTGTATTTGCTCTTTGTAAATTAACACATGAAAAATAATTCACGTGTTAAGTTCTCCCATTTATCTAACTAGCAGACAAGAAAACCAGAAGCTTCCAAAATAATTCAAAATTAAAAAAGAGCACGCATTAGCAAGCTGCAAAATGAAACTAGTTCTGTTTCTGTGCTGCTCTAACAAATAAGACCTTATCAGATCAAGTTTCTTTGGAGAGGAAGGAGGGGTGGAGAAAAATAGGCACACAATTCAACGATACAAACTAAGCTCAGAGAAGCAAAGCATTATCCCAAAGTCTTCCTTTCAAGGAAAAGTATTTCATACACTCAGGTTTCACACCCTCACAGCCAATACACCTATTACATCAGTTCATTGCAGCAGACCAATTGTTCTTCTTATGAAGAGTTTCTGCTAAAGTCAGCAGGAAGCACAACTATTCCAGACAGCACAATCTGTAAAATTTACAGTCACAGGGACCAAGAGATATAGTAACACTGTAGTAAATTGCAGAATACCAAATTGGCAATTTATTCTAGCAGTAGCAAGTACTAGAGGCCAAAATGTGATAAACATATCACATACGTTAGTCATCTTCACAGCTTCTTATACCCACAAGCCTCATTACGTCAACTTATTAATACATCAGTTAGTAGTGACAAAGTATGTTAATTGTACATAGCTATTAACTTTAAAGAAAAGTTTACTGGCTAAGGGTATTGCTTGCCACAGTAACTTTAGAATTTTACACGATTCAAAATGAGCAACATCTGATGTTCAAAAATTAATTCAGTATCTGTAACTGAATTTAGAAATGTAAGCTAAGTATTACCAGGTAATTCTTACTGCATTAAGAGTATGCAACATTGCAGTGCTATCTGTACCACACAAAACATTTCTGCCTTGCAACAGTTCGCTATTTGGATAGTTATAAAAGCACTAATACAAGTAAAATATTTCATGTTTTAGTCACTTGCACATCTCAAACTGAAATGCCCATACTGCAGATACTCGGATTTTAAAGGGGCATGCCATGCATAGCTGCTTTCAAGAAATCGAGGGATTCAAGCCGAATTTCAGCTTCCCACAAGCAGAGAGTAACTCACACTCGAGGCTACGTAACAAGCACAATTTACAGCTCCAGACTTTGCCTGGAAACCACAGGTCTGTCCCGCCTCGGCTCCTGCGCTGATAACGCACGGCCAGCCGTCACCAAATTCACAACCAAAACCAAACGCCTGGGAGGCTTGGCGCTTAGCTGTAGGGGTTGGGGTTTTTTTCTAAGATAGGCTCATGCCAAATAAGTATTTTGCCTTTTATAGCGCACACACTTAAAATAGGAGTTTCCAAGGCAGCGAAGACCCACACAGCGTATCAGAGCCATCTGCGAGGCGTTCCGGGGCGGGCAGAACAGCAGCAACCTCGGCGCCTTGCTGCGCTGGAACGCGGTGAGCTCCGCAGGTGGGCAAAGGCTGCTTCGCTCGGAGACGGCCAACAACTCTGCCGGGACACCTCTGCCCGGCAGCGCGGCTCGCCCGGCTGCTTCGCCGCCCGGGGGAACAGCCGAGCCCGCTTCCAGCGGGAGCCAGAGGTCCGGGCAGCTCCCGGCTGACCCCCTTCCCGGCCCCCGCCGCCACGGCCGGGCCGGCTCACCTGCCCGCCACAGCCCGGCCCGGCCGGGCGCCGGGGGCTCCCAGTTCGCCGCGGCGGCCAAAGTTACTGCGGGAGGAGGCGCCGGCCGCCGCTACTCACCCGCACCAGGTTGCTGACAGCGGCCTGCACGGCCGACACGGGGGCGGTGAGGTCCGGGATGGCCTTGCCGTCCACCTCCCCCTCCTCGTGCATGATGACCAGGTGGGAGATCTGCTGGGCCACCGGCTCCAGGATGCTCTCGATGGTGCGCGTGTGGAAGACGGGCATGGCGGCGGCGGGGCGGGGGGCCGGGGCCCGAAGTCCGTACAAACTCCGAGCAAACTCTGTCCCTGCGAGCTGGCGCCCCACAGCGAGAGCCGCGGCCTCGGCGCAAAGAGGAAAATGAGGAAGAACAGGAAACCACACGACCACCCCGAGCTCCCCTTGCCCCGGAGCGGAGCGTGGCAGCGCAGCGAGGCAGCTCCCGGCTGAGGCTGGCGGAGGCGGGACTCGAACCCGTGCACTGCTGCCGCCCCCCGGCGCTGCCCGCCCCGCACTGGCACCACTCCGCGCCCAGGCGGCGGCTTTTCAAGCGCCACGGCCGGCCCCGCCCGCCGGCCCCGGCCCCGCCCGCCTCGCCCAATGGCCGCGCCGGGGCCGCCGCTCCCAGTGGCGCGGAGCCACGTCCGTCAGCATTCCAGAGCCTCCTTCCCGCTCCGCCCGCCTTCCCGGCCGGGCTCGGCGGCGCGGGCGCTGGTTTCCCAGCGTCGAGGTGACGTCAGACATTCTGGTGTCCATATAAGGAGACGATTAAAGCCGCGGTGCCGGGATAGCGGGGGGCCAGGGCGGTGGGATGGCGGGATTCCGGGATTGCTGCGCCACGCCCCGCCGGGCTGAGGCGGAGCGAGCTCTGTGGCTGGCTCTGTGGCGCTGGGCTGGGCTGTGTGTGTGGCGCTGGGCTGGGCTGGGCAGGGCAGGGCAGGGCCGGGCCGGGCGCGGCCCAGGGGAGGTGACGCCCCCGGCCGGATCCCCGTCCCCTGGCGCTGCTGGGGGCGCGCCCCTCCGTGCGGGGCGCCCGCTGTGTCCTCGGCGCCCGCAGCCGGCACGGCACGCCCCGGGCGCGGTCCCGACCGCTTCCGTCCGCCCTGAGGGGAGGAAAGTGTGGAGAGACGGCGGGCGGCGCTTCCCGCCTCAGGTGCGGAGCGGTGTCCCCTGTGCCCCGCCGAGGCTGAGGGACGCGGCGGGACAGCGCTGAGGCGGGGGCGGGCCGGGGTGTCCCGGATCGGGAGAGCGAAGCCTGGCTTAGGCTTTACCGCCGTAACTGGTGGCAGCAGCGGCGCGGGGTGAGCGGCGGTGCCGGCGGCAGGAGCGCCGAGCGCACCGCAGAGAACACAGAGCCCCGCTGTGCCGCAGCGCCAGGGCCGGCAGTGCCGGCACAGCTCCGGGCGCGCCCGGGCGGAGCGCTGCCCTGCCCGCCCTCCTGTGACTCCGGGTAATGAAACAGAGCATGTCAGCGAGGAGTTCCAGCGCTGCGCTCTGCGCGTCCGCCTTTCCCTGATAACAGGGGCGCAGAATTAGATTTGGAAAGTTACTGCTGGTTTTTAGGTGTTTTTGTCCTTGTTCTGCTATTTTAAGCTATAAGTCAATGTTCCTGTCGGGTGGGTTTCACTCCGAAATGTTCCAGGGAAAACTATGTTCTTTCTGTGCAGTGTTTGAGCACAGCTGCCCTACAAGCAGGCACAGGGACATATAGAAAGAGCAGTTAAATCACTAAGGCGTATGTGGGCTCAAGGACCTGTCTTTGTAACTTCTCTACCAGCACTGACATGGTTAGAGCTACAGGAACAGTTGCCAGTTCTAGGCCTGAAGAGCTGAGAAAAATTTGTACAAGATTAGAAAATTTAGCAACAAGCATCTGAATTTGTTTGTTATTGTTCTCTTTTGGTGAGCTGGGAATTGTGTTTAAGTGTGTGGTGTATTTATTGAATCTGCTATGGCAGAAGTCATATTGCTAATTTCCATGTTGTACAACCCCATTTTGTTCAGAAAGAAGTATACCTGTAGGCTTGATAACATAATCAAATTATGCTATTGGCATGCAAAACATACTTAGAATATCAGCCTCTCTGCAGTAATGGGTGTATTAAGTTACTTGAACTGTGCACTGTAAGAGTAGTTTATGTTTTTTGCCATTGGCTATGTAGCAGGTGCTTCCATTTCTAGTATATGCATTCCCAGCAGTCCCTCTTTTGCATACTATGGGTCAGTAATAATGTGCACAGATAAAAATCCTTCTTGACAGCACTGTGCTGGAACTAGGAATTACAAAAAGCAATTAGTCCATGCCATGAACGAATAATCTGTTAAATTCTGTTTTGTGGAAGTATGCAAACCTAACAAACCACGTATTTAGTAATTTGTGGGACTTGCACATAAGCTAAGTTCTTTGATTAAAAATAATTGCTTTAGGTTTAGGATCGTGTGTAGACTTCTGTCTGACATATGCACGGGTGTGCATATGTCCTTAAGAAAGAAAGTGCTATTTTTTTGCTATAAAAGGTTGACTTGGTGGCTCAAATAGGTACAGTTGCTATAGGCAAAATAAAATGCAGAACAGATGGACATTTTTGGTGGCCTTCTGAAATTTTCTTACCTCCAGGGACAAAATATGTACTTGTATTTGGGATGTGTTGGTATTTAGAGTTTGTTTTGCTATTTGGGTTATATTGGTGGCATTTTTGCCCATACAAAAATCAAATTTTGTTGTCTGCACTATGTGGCTGTACTGCAGGCCCATCACTGAAATTCCCTGCATGCTGTGGCTGCCTAATTTTTGAAGCCACATCCAGCAAAATTCCATGTAATTAACAGTAATGCATGTAACAGTTGTAACACTGCTTTTTTTTTTCTCTTAAGTATTGCCTTTACAGTGTTCTCTCTTTCCTTTGCAGTATTCACAACTATCGCATTGGTGTCATATGAATAACAGCTTTGAGGCAGGTACTTTAAAAGTTCAGTTTCTTTTGCCCTTTGCACAATTCAGTCTGTAATTATACAATAATTATGCTGGGATTGTTTCCTCAGGTTATACAGTCATTAATTCATCAGGTCCTAACAGATGGTTAGAAAGTAATGTATAGAACCCAAGGTGGAAATGTATGACTTTTTTTCCTCTTCCAGTGTGGTATTACATGTGCAATAATGGATTCCCACTGAGGAAAAAAAAAGATGCTAAACCTCCTATCCTTTCTACACACTCAAAATCTTAGTGTTATTAAGAAGTAGTATCTATTATTGGTGTGACAGTGGTGACCAGCATCTCAAATAAGTCCAGTATGGTTATAATGAAAGGATTAGCTTTAAGACACTCTTTCCATGCCTTTTAGTATTTCATAAGAATTCAGGTGAGTCCAGTTAAATCCATTTCTGCAGAGAACTTGATGACAGCAGACTCTTCTGCTTACAAAAATCTCTGTTGTCTTTAGGGCCATAATGTCTCTTAGTCCCAGATGATCAGATAAATAAATTCTCCTTTTCTCACAGGTCTTTTAACGAAGCAAAGAACTCATCTCTTTACTTCCACTAAAGTAAGTGAGATGTATGAATGCAGAAGTAATAGGCTTTGGTACAAAAAGGGAGAATGCTGTGTGTTTACAGAAAGCGTAGCTGCAATGTGGCCTCTGCCACAGTATCTTTTGGAGAGTTCTGTATCCCATGCTCAGGGTACATGGCACTGCAGCTGCAAGTGGCAGGAGCAGTGGAACAGAACTCTTTGCAAAGAGCTTCATGAACTTGCATTTTCTGTAATTATAAGGTGTTTTGCTAGTATTAATACTTGACTCAAGTGCATGCATCTGGTTAGCTCTAAGCACTAGCCTCCATTTAACACATTATTCTCAGTGTTTGGTACCACAGCAGAGAAGAGTTATGTTTTCTTGGCAAATATGCTTAGCTGTGATTAATCACTTTTTCCTGGAATGACCTAATGTTGTTCCTTTACTGCACCAGCTTCTAACTTTTCTTAGTAAAACAAATTAGCTGCCTGAGAAAATTTACAGAAATGTTGTATTATTATTTCATTAACTGGATTGTATTACTGTTTTGATCCTATGAAGATTTAAGAATATGTTGAAATTTAAGGCTTAGAGTTTCTTTTATCAGCTTCTGGAGGTATGGAGTTTACTGTCGATCAGTGGATGTTCTGCATTTTCCTTTTACCAAGAATTAACTTTGGGTAATCTAAGGAGTAAGCAATGGATGCTTGAAGTTTAAAAAAAATATATTTTTTTCTGTCTTTGGTAATGTCTACCATAAACATAACCTTTATGTTTGTCCTGGGCTTATTATAGGGTGGTATTACTATACTTATAGCTCTAGTGTGTAGGTGACTGGCAAAGAAGGAATAAATTTCACACCTAAGAAATGACAACCCAGGGGAAAGAAAGTGCTTAGATTACCAAGGTGTTATGACAATGTAACTTCACCAGAGCAGCTTGTCAGTGTGTCTTGCCATTATATAGATGACTTCTGCCATGAAACTAGGTTAGGTTCTGTTTAGTTCTGTGTCTTGCTGGCTGTGTTCTAGGAACTGCAACAAGACCGACACTTCAGAATTTTTATACACTGACTCATTGTCAGACACTATCTGAGCTAGAGGGGAGCTGGAAAATTTAAATCACAATTGTCATCCACCTCCTGAATATAAACTTTGTTTCATCATACACCATGACTTCATTCCGAAACTGCCTTTCTGTAGTTGTGTTCTGTTGTTAAAACATACTGAGGTTTAGGTCTGCAGAGAATGCTGCTACCAATTCACTTTTTCCTTCAAGGGATTTCTTGCTAGAAGTTCTATTGGGAAACCAAGAGCGCAAATGTAGTTTATTTTTTTATCTTCTCAGTTACTCTCTCAACTACTCTGAACCCAAAATATTTTATTAACTACACTGCATTCTGAAGTGATTTGTTGTAGAATATCACAACAATTTTAACAACAAAATTCAAGGAATGTTTTTAAGAATGTGAAACATGTAGAAAAGAAAGGTAAGCATGTTAAATATACATGCATGTCTATTCCAGAAGTTGCTCATTAGGGATGAGGTTCAAAAAAATGATTTTTTCAACTGAAAAATTGCAGACAAGAACGTATTATGTATTTGTAAAGCATGTGTGATGTGTATGTGTAGTTAAATTATACAATCTGTTCACAGTAAATGCAAACAAAAAGTATTTCTAGTCTTGTGCTAACATTAGTATGAACCTACAATAGACCTTGGTTTTTCATAACGTAATAGGTAGTTTTCAGGTACTTGACTCTCTGATTGGATAGATGAGTTCCACTACCAAAAAAAAAAAATTGAAAAAACTATTCCTATAAATTCTATCATAGTTTTTATGGCAGTGTTCTTTTAAATAACATTTTTAGGCAATGGGAGATGTATACCTATCTTCTGAGTATATGTATGCTTGCTCAGAGCTTGTTAATTACCTACGGGTGCTTCATTCTCAGTAGGTGACCGTCTTAGTAGCCAAAACATTCATTTTGTCAATTGTGATTAGGATCATTTCTACACATAGACACAAGGAAATTGAGGCAAATAAACTGAAGATGCTAAATGTGTTTAAGTTAAGATTATTAAACCTCGTGTAGATGCTGTCATTCAGCTTTAAACAGCCTTTGCTGCACCATGATTACTTTCCAAGAGCATGCTTTTCGAGAGCAGTAAGACTCTTGTCATCAAAGAGTTTAACAGAGCTGCTGCATCTACCAGCTGAGATGTGGGAACTAACTTATTCTATGGTCTTTGTGTATTTCTTTAAAAAGGGAAAGGGTGATTTAAATTACTCTTGTTGATCACTTTAAACTTCCCTTGCTTTACTTTGCACTGAAATGGACAGACATCTCAACCGAGATAAGTAGGGCTTCACATTTTTTGTCTCCCTTGCAAGAACACATCTTGATAGTCAGTTCTTGATTAAGTGTTTTTGCATGGAATTATGTTCAACTCCATTTCAAGGACCCCTGTATCCAAATCAGCCTATAAGGTGACCTATGAAATACTTGCCTTTTTTCTTTTTTTCTTTTTTTTTTTTTTTAACTACATGTTTGTGGGTGCCTCTGTAGGCTTTTTTCCCATCTTGTAATATTAGCTGCTTGTATGTATCAGTTCCTTTCCTAATAGTTCCTCATATTGGATTTGATTTACTGAAGTATTAAAGTGTGTGTATATTGGTAAGTGTAAAATTAGTAAAAAATGTGAAGCGTTTTGCTGGTTTGGAGTCTCATAGGTTATTTATTTCCCTACTGCAGAATGAACAGGCTCAGGGGTTTCTGCAATTTTATATATGTTCAAATTCACCACAAAGCCAAAACTGGCCAGGACTTCAGGAAAAGCCAATGGCTAAAATTAAATAGTACTATATCTAGTAATAATAAACTCTTTGAATATATGCCTGTATATATTTGGTTTTTAAGTGGATTATTGTGAAGATCTTTCTAATTTTCGTAATTTATGGCTTATATAATTATCTGATTTAGTATGCACGCTAAGAATTTGTAGATATACATTAGGAGTTTACTGACATCAGCAAGTACTAAATGGCCAAATTAGACAATTAGACTTAGAAGACAAATTGCTAGATAGCACTGAAATTTTGCATATATGTGTAAAAGCCCTCCATATAGAGTGGAGATATAAATCCACAGAATAACCGTACTTTTGAGTTTCTTATCTGTGTCATATTCATTAATACATCTTGACTAAAACTCTTTCAAGTGTCCCAGAGGAGCTTCAAGTAATTACAATACAGACACTTAACCTACTGCAGACATACTTCCTTCTTCCTGCCCCCAGATCCTGAACTTGCAGTTATTTTCATATAATTGGACCTTGTACTTGCAGAAAATTCAGTAGGACTCATTGTAGGATTACTCTGTGAATCTTTTTGTTTTCTGTTCCTCATAAAATGCAGTGGTGTCACAGAAAGGACAGTATTCAACACTGTGCCACTCGTAAGTTTAAAGATCATTAGGATTGTAGCGAGAGTTTTATCCTGTAGCAAAGAGAAGAATCCAGAATTACATCAATGAATGCTATGCTTCTGGGCTTGAAAAAACTGTCCTCATTAGATATTATGTCCATAAGATTTGTTTTAGAATTTTTCCAAAGTGTACTGAAAACATGCTCATCTTTCTCTTAGTCTGCTCCGTAGCCAGATTCATAGCTATTATGAATTAAACTGTGAATCTTTTACCCACAGAGAAGATCCCTGAGCTTTGCCTTGCTTTCCTGTTGTGGTCAAGTGTTAGAGGACTGGCATTTTGCCCATTACACAGGTGACATTGTCATGCAAGTATTCAGAGATAGGAATGAGAGGTTCATAAATCCTGTCCTAAAGGACCTTGGCTATAAACTATTAGTTCTGTTAAAATGTTTCAAAATCATTCCTATTTAAGGCATTATGTTCTGTATGATACCATGTATTCAGTCCACTTAAAAAAACAACAGTTGATTAATAAAAATATTAACATTTTTTTGAAACTAGAAGATGTTTGAGTTGTGCTGTCTTGAAGCTGCTGGAAGATGAGAAGTGAAAATTGAGGGCTACCAAGTTTGCTGGAGGTGTCCTGAAATGCCAGGAGTGAAATGAAATTCCCCTTTAGGTTTTGGGCTCTGTGTATAGAAAAAAGTCCCTGACACCAGGCAACAGTATTTTCCATGAGAGTGTGCCATTCTTTACTGTTGCATCCTGTGGCAGCACTACCAATTCAGTGTGGTACACAGTGATAAAGCATGTGCAGACTGCTGCCAAAGGAGGGCCAATGGCCTCAGCAACATCCCCCTGTGCAAAGCGTGCTGTGCTTGTGAAATGTTTTGTCCTGAGACAAACCTTCTGCATTCATCACAGTTCCCCTTGCAAAGCAGTTAGCCAAGCTTATGCTCGCATTTTTCACTCATACTGTATTTGATTTACATCAGCTGAAGGAAATGGTAATGTGCAACAGTGACTCTGGAATTTAAACAAAAACCCACAAGGGATCTCCATGCTAAAGGCCAACTTCCAAATACGGGAGAAGAGAAGCAGCCGTAGTAGCCTGGGAAGCCATCCTCAGCATAGCAAGGGACAAAATAGTTGGGAGTACATGAGCCTTTTGGAATTTGTTCAGGAAGGTAACTGCTGTAACGCTTTAGTCAGAGTGAGGGAATGAAATACAAGTACTGTAATAGCAGAAAGAAGCACTGTTATATGTTAACTGTCTAGGGCCTGAAGAACAGAAGTGCAGCAATTTTTTTTGGGTTCTATTTTTCAGTAGGTAATAGTGCGCTTACTCCAGATTCAAATGTGTATCCAGACTCTACCAATACAAATCTGTTGGGTTCACAGTTTTCTCAGGAAGACTCCTAAGAACATGAATAAGAAGATTGGTGGATCTCAGTGCCAGGTCTCGTTGAAACTCTGCCAGAACAGTTTCTCTCAACAGAAATAAGTTCACTGATAGAAGAAGACCCCACATTCTGCCAATTCTTATTCAAAGGCTTAAGAAGAGCTTTTAATATATATATATTTATCATAGCCTCAAGAATGCAGAGGCTCAAGAGATTCTACTGCTTGGTAGATTAATTTGTATTTAGCTGTTGCAGATTTTTGAGGCTTCTGATTTCCATGAGCAGCAGTAGCTGTGTTTCAGCCAGGCACATAGAGAAGCAGTGGCCTACAGGCCAAAGGAGTACAGAGCCAAAGCAACAAGGACAGCTTTGACAGAGTAGAGGGGTGCAAAGTGGTTCACATTCTTCATGGGCCACTGTTTACAGAAACCTTTGTAAATGGTACCTTTGTTGGCTATGTTATAGACAAAGTTTAGGACCTTTCATTAGCATGAGGATAAACCTGGCTTTTAGAAACAAACAAGGAAAATGAAGCAGATGTCTTATAAAATTGAAATGCCATTAAAAAAAGCCTTCTTATGGATGTGGGATTTTTATGAAGGAAAATAATTTGTAGCCTAATTTCCCTTCTCATTGTGAAAGAGCTGTGAGTTTTCTAGAATAGGTCAGGCAAAAACAGCTGTGAAAGAGACAGGGTGCTTGTCCTGGGGCAGTCTGTTAAGATGAAGGTAGGGGTAATAGATTCTATTTTTCTTTTGAAATTTCCTAAAGGAAGTATCGTGTGTTCTGTTAGGAAAGGTATTTGATTGCACTGTTTCAAACTTCTTGAACTGACTCTGCTGTTTAACAACTGCATTTGAGTTTCTTTAAGGTGATATGGCGATATATATGAGAGTAATATATATCTTATTAGGCAAAAGCATCAACACCTTTCAGATTCTAAACAACTTTTTGTGTGCCTTCATGCCTTTTGTGTACTACTGCTGCCAAAATAAAGATACCACATGCAAGTTGTACTGGGAAGGACTTGTAAGCTTTGAGTCACAAGTCGCTCGAATTAGGAGTACGATGTTGAGTCACAGTGATTCAGTACTGTGTCATCAGTGAAAGATTTAGTAGAAGTGCTACTAAATTACACCGTTAGCTCTCAGAGCTCTTCAAAATAGGAAACATTGCAACTTTCTGAAGTTGTTTCTACCTAACTGCAGAAACTTTGTGCTTTATTCTGTAAGAAAACATTGTTTTGGCTGCTGCTTGAAAGATGTATTTTACTCCTCAAAAGGCATAAACCCTAAAGCCTGATTTAGTTTCGCTTTTCACCTTTTATTCCTGTACATGATCATGGAGTACAAAACTCAGTTTTCAAAGATGTAAAAGGCTCCTCCTTGCAATCCATGCTTAAAGAGCTCAGACTTTAGTTGGAGATTAAAGAAAAAAAAAAAAAAGAGCTATCTATTGCTGTAAATGACAAAATAAGGGGTTCTGTATGTTAAGTGCTTGTAACTTCAGTAGTGATATATTTTCACTATATCATCATAGAAAGATGTTATTGATTCCAAAAGCTTATATAGAACAAAGTTCAAAAGCTATTTGAACAAATTTAAAAGTAGACCCATCAGGATATATTAAACACAGAGACAGTATTTCTAGTTCAAGAAGATCCTCAGCTTTAGATTTTTTCATATGTACTTTGGGAATTGTTATTTTATTCTTGTCCCTGTTTTGTACTCTTTCATATACATCTATCATTGACCACTGCCAGAGCCTAACTGTCTGAATCTTCATGTTGTTCCTGTAAAAGGGTTCTGCTCTAACACCTCAACTCATGAAAGAAGGACCAAAATTGGTGTCAGGGTAATAATAAACTTGAGGGTGATAATGTGCACTATGAAAATAACTTGTTATGTGCTGTTCCTGTTATGTCCTCTTTTCTGTGTGACTGAGTTTTTCTTTTCCTAGAATATTGACTCATCTTTGTTGCAACAGGAGTTTATCTTGTATGAATACAGTACTGTTCCCATTTGAAAATTAGCAATAATGGGAATGAAAATAATGCATGCTGCATCATCATGTCCCGACACAATGGACAACTGTGGACACAGTGATCTGCTGTGGGTCAGGTCATGGAGTGGGCTTGCATCTATGCATGTGTCAGGGGCTGCTTACTGAACAAATCTACTGCCATTCATGCTTTTATCACTTGAAATATGAGCTGTAAGAAAATAATTGTGCATATATTAAATATATGTACATAAATACATATATTAATATGTGTGCTCCCATGCACCTAATTTACGTGCCTCTCACAAAATGGTTAAGGTTGGAAGGGATCATAGGTGAGGTCATCTGGTTCAACCTCTCTGCTCAAACAGGGTCTTGATAGAGCCATTCTCACAGGATTGTATTCAAATGGTTCTTGAATATTTTCAGCAAGGGAGACTCCACAACCTTTGGGCAATCTGTTCCAGTGCACAGTCACCTGCACAGTGAAGAAATTTTTCCTCACGTTTAGGTGGAACTTCCTGTGCCTCAGGTTCTGCCTGTTGCCTCTTGTCCTACTGCTGGGCACCACTGAGAAGAGCCTGGCTCCATCCTCTTGACACTTTCCCTTCAGGTACTTGTATACATGGATGAGGTCCCCTCTCAGTTGTCTCTTCTTGAGGCTCAACAAGGCCCTGCTCCCTCAGCCTGTCCTCATAAGAGAGATGCTTCAATCCCTTAATCATCCTTGTCACCCTCCCTGGGTCCTACTCCAGGAGCTCCCTGTCTGTCTAGTATTGCAGAGCCCAGATCTGGACACAGCACTCCAGATGTGGCCTCACCAGGGCTGAGTAGAGGGGCAGGATCACGTCCTTTGACCTGCTGGCAATGCTCTTCCTAATGCACCTCAGGATACCCATGGCCGCCTTGGCCACCAGGGCACACTGCTGGCTCGTGGACAGCTTATTGTCCTCCAGGATCCCCATGTCCTTCTCTGCAAAGTTACTTTCCAGCAGGTCAGATCCCAGCCTGTACTGGTGACAGTTCTCATGGCACTCTCAATGAAATATTTTCCTTACATCTCCTACACAAAAGTTGGGAGTGTGCTTGTGCCAGTTCTCTTCCAAAAAACCAAGCCTGGAAACAACTTCCTATGGCTTTGTGCAAGCCCATTTTCAATCTAAATGTCTTTAACTAATATAGACTAAAAATGCCATGTGTTTTTAATTAGGTTTGCATTTCTCTTGGCATCTAGGAGCAAGAGCAGAGAGAACATAATGTAATAGAAACCCTAGGAAAATGAGATCTAAAAATGAGGTAAAGAAAACAGATTCTGAACAAAGGTCTGAGACAGAAAATATGTTTTGGGAACATCACCTAAGTGTTCTACTGACTACTTTGAGTATCTGAGAGATTTTATGAAAGGAGGAGAAGATTTTATTTAGTACATGAAATTACAGCGAGCATAGACTTCCTTTTAGCAAATAAAACATGCCTTCTATATTTTAATTTCAAATTACTATTAAAGGAGATAAAAAATCCATGGGTTTAAACTGAAGCAAAACATTTTAAGGAATTCTCCCCCACACACTTCTGAGTTCATACAGTTCACATGTCCACAGCACAAACCCCCTGGGATGTCAGCTTCCTTCTGCAGCTGTAGGAAACCAGTACTTCTATAACTTTCAGGAAGAGTTAAAAATAATATCACTAAGTGTATTTCCAAATGTGAGTATCAGCAGGGAAGGATGTTAGCTGCACTAGCTGTTGTCAGGAGGGCTCTGTACAGGCAATGTGTTTCTGAGGACTAGTTGTGGTTCTTCGTGGTTACAGAGTGTATCACTGCGGCACAGTTGCTTTCCAAATCTTGCAGCTGAGAGAATCCTGGGAATAACACAGTAACCTTCACTACTGTACACTGGAGTCTGCTTCTTCTTTTACCTGTCTAGTTGCAAAATACAGCATCAGTGTTGGTTTAATATCTGAAGTAGAAAGAGAATCATTGTTCATAGATTTGCAAGGCTCAAACCCTAAAAGCAAGTACCTTTCAAGTGACTATAGAAAGGGCTTCAGCACTCTGGGGACCCCTTTGATTGTATGTCAGATGTGCAATGCCGAGATGAGATATAAATGTTAATTGCCACATGTCTAGGAAATAGACCTGCCAGTGCAACAGCAGATGGCATTGCATGAGATCTTTCTCACATGGATTGTGAGAGTATTATGTCCAATGACACTGATCACAGAATAGCACAACAGATAAGATGGTCTTTGGATTTGTGGATTTGTGGTTAGTTTTTAAGAAAATTTATGTCCCATTCCACACTAACAAATAAGTATCATTAGTCTTCTTCAAAACAAACAAACAAAAAGTGAATACCAGAAAACCCCATTAATATATTTTTAAGCAATAATAATATCACAGCTACAAAAATCCAAAGCAGATATGCTGATTAGTGAGGGACCTGTGTCCTTTTTTCATAAACCCTTTAGTGCATGTAAGCAGATGAGCACAGCGATACTGTATGAGGGGGGGACCATAACCTATGCATTGAAATTCAGCAGATCACACTGAACCACTGTAGAGGGAAGGAGGAAGTGTAAGTCACTCCGTCCTCACTGCTGCCATTCTGCTCTCTTCGTCGCCTAGAAAATAGGAAGGAGTAGAGTTGCAACCCAGACCTGACCTCAGCTTGTGTCTCTAAGATAACACTAAGAAAAGAGAAGTAAAATTAGAAAAGAAACCACACAAACAAACAAACAAACAAGAAAACCCAAAAACCAAACCCAACCCACAATCAAACAAAAAAAGCGAAGTCCACCTGACCCATAAACAGCCCAGTATGTTGAATCTGCATAGTTCAGCTTCTGCTCAGGGTCTCTCCAGTACAGGATTGGAATTGCAGAAGCTGCATAAAGGCAAGAACTTGTGAGGTCCAGAAGCAGAACAAGAGGGAATGTGGACATGCAGGGAGCAGAGAGAGAAATCACTGGTAAATGCAGGACCAGAAGAACAGCAGTTGCTGGAGGCCAAAGGTTGAGGTGCCTTTCACAGAAGAGCTATGTAAAGAATCTTGCCCAGCACCTGTCCATAGTGTCCCAGGCTTGGTTGTTCTGTGATAACATCTAAAGCCACTAGTATATATTAGGGGAAAAAATGGAAAAAAAAAAAAAATTAAAAAGGAAGGGAGAAGAGAAAGTAAAACAAGAGAAGAAAAAAAAATAGAAAAGAAGACAACAATGATAACAATTGCATTCATTTGGAGAGATTCAACTCTGTCCCACACTGACCAAAAAGGAGTCCCAAGGAAAGAAGTAGCCATTTTGATAAAATAATTTTGGGGTTTTTCTGATAACAAAATAATCTAAAAGTACATGGAAACATCAACTGAGTTATATTTAAAATGGTGATAATGGCCTCCAATCAGCTTTGAGCAACAAAACATGTTAAATATTCTTAAGTTACATCTTACTTTCTGTACATTTGAATGAATAGACACTGCAGGAGCATTCCAGGGAATTAACCATGCAGCTGTTCATAACTGCAGAATGGAGAACTGTGCCTCCACATCCAGTGTGTGGGTCTCCCACCTCACCCAAAATCAAAGAAATTTTGCTTCTTTCTACTGCACTGTTTCCCCTTCCACTCTCTGTGGACTGAATTTTGAGCAGGGCAATACATGGGAAACAAGGTGCCACTGTCCCCCTGGCCTGCAAAATTAAACAGGTGGCAGCTGACACCTTAGAAATTTATTTTCTTGCAGTTGCCATAGTCAGAAGATAGCTTTTACAGTGAGAAGAGGTAATTTGGCACTACTACTAGTGCTACTGCAAATGTTTCCATATGCTTGGAATGCTCCAGAGCTTCATGAAAGTCTCCAGGATATTTCTCCTTTCTCTTTTCTTTGTATTCCCAACTAACACCCTACAGCCACACTGAGTTCAGGCGTCTTAGTATTCCAGAAGCAGAGAAAGATACTTTTCTTTGATATAAAAAATAGAAAGTACTTCTACTTTACATTTTCCTAGGAACACAAATGCTTACACAGACTTTTCACAGGAAGGTAGCAGTTTTCATATAGATCAGACTGCTGCCCCATTCAAGTCCAATCAGATTGCGGCCAGTCCTGACACTTTCAGAGGAAGATGTAAGAAACCCTGTGTAGAATTGTCACCCAAGGTAGGAGACTGAGAGGGATTTTTTCACCCCCGTAATGTGGCAGTGAATTTCTCCTTTTACTTTTCTTGTAACATGAAGGCAAAGCAAACTCATTTTGGACATGAAATAGTGCTGGGTCAGAATTTAGAATTTAGCTGCCTTCATTCCCCTACACAAGAAAATCCCACTAGGGTGGGATTTTCTTGTCTGTGTGATTCACATACTGACAAAATGACATTCATAAGTATTTGGACTTACAAAACTGCTGAGCTCACAAAACTTCCACTGTAGACTGTAAGAAATACAGACATAACACATAATGATGTGACATTATCAAAAGTAAATATGCCTACCCTTTTGCTGCCAAAAATTACTGTTATTGCGTAACTGGAAGCATTGTTTAGCAAAACAGTAATCTCAATTTATCTGCTGGATGGTTGTGGATGTTTTCTGTTTTCTCTGCAAGTAATGGTATTACTTATATCTATGGATGCTCTTTGCAAGTTCATTCAGCACTGTATTTTTCAAAGGATGGATTAGATACTAGCTAATGTGTAGTTCTGCCTTCTGAGGTTGGCATGAAATAAGTCCTTATTTTAGGAAAGAAGGAACTGAGACTATTTGAAAATAAATAAACATTTTTTCATTCTTCAGTAACGCCTGGAGGTTGCTAAGTCATATTTTTAGGCTTAGTCTGTGGCCGCCTCTTTTTGAGCTATTTGAGAGCACTGTTCTTATGTGCTTTTATTTTATGTGATTTGACATCAACACAGTAATTACACTATTGAATGCTGTTACCAGACTCAGAGATGTTAAGAAGTGGTCTCAGAATTAGTTTCCCAGTTCAATGCTACTATGTGTTTTAACCAGTGGTCTTGGATGCAGCTCTGAATCAGCACCCAAATGTTAATTCCATTCTGCCAATTCTGGGTATTCTAAGCTAATTCTTTTAAATTCTCTAGGTCCAGTAGTATACAGAACTGAGAATCCATTCTCTTGAATTTTTAACTTTAGTAGTTAGATTTCAGATAGAGATGATGTAATACTACTTAGGTCTTGGCAATCTCTTTTTCTCCATGCTCCCATTCTTGAAATGTTTGGCATAGTTATAGCTTTCTTACACAGGGGTCATTTATTTACTCTATGTAAATTTTACTATTGTAAGACTTCTGCATATCTCTCAAACGTTTATAGGAATATTTGAACATGTGGGAGAATACTTAATGTGAGACATTAGCTGTATATACAAACAAGACGAAAAAAAAGTGGAGGTTATACACAAGGAAACAACTTTGCTGGAATTCTCATGGCAATGAATTATGTAATAGAATGCACACGTATTTTAATAGAGCAAGGAATTTACCCCTGAACTTCAAAGAACTTATGTGACCTGGAAAAAATTATCTTTTCTTTTTTTCCCTGTTTTATCATTACCAGAATTAATGCATCAGAATTATATTTTTAGGTATGTGCACATTATTCCCAAACACATTCAGTCTAGATTTAAACACTGTTAACAGTGCAGAGGTGCTCCTGAATATTTCGAAGGGAGCTGTGAAGCACATTGGGAGCTGTGAAGCACAGCAAGAGCTGCCCTAGGACTGTGTACATAAACACTCTGAACCTTACTTAGTCAGTTTAAAACTAAATCCAACTTCTTGAAGCAAATAAATTTCTTTTGCTGTAGAAGCTCCAGGTAGTAGTTCAGCAACAGATGTGGTCAACAGTGTCAAACCACAATGAATCATGATATGGTAAACACAGTGCACAGTCTCTGCTGGTTAGCAAACTGCACAGGGCTTGGTGTGCGTGAGGTACCTTTGCAAAGAGCCACGAAGGATTAGGTAATGTATAGGAGGCTTTATAACCATGATGGAAGTTGAGGAATATCCATTGAGTCATGAGCATTGTTAATGAGTTTTAACATCTTCCACAATGTCTTCCAGAGTCTGCAGAGCTTTCAGACACTCTGAGAAACAACAAGCAGCTCATATGGGCCTCTCCGACAGAATTTATATAGTCTGTGACATTCCAACATGCTTTTTGTTAACAATAGTCTATTACTATTACAAAACTGCTATCAGTATTCTCCTGAGAGGTGAGCATATTCCCTTGTTTATGTTTAAATCCCTGGCAGGAAGTGCTTCAATTGCAGTTGAGGGCAGTGCAGCCCATTTGCTAACAGTTTATAGAGTTGTCATAACATACAGAGGAGAGCTGAGAACTTTTCCTAGCAGACCATTTATGCCCTCTCTCCTAGTAATTCTACAAATAGTCTGCTCACTTCATGTGGGACATTACTAATTTTCTATTTGCTTTAGAATTGGACATGCCAAGCAGCACACAAAAGGCTAGCAGAAAGACAAATATTTCTTTTTGCAGTAGAAATTGTATATAGTTATCATGAAAAAGTCCATAGGGTGGTGTAAACTATGGTCTTATTTACCTGTTGTCTTCTGCAACGACAGAAAGGCCTTGTCTTTGTTTGGAATGAGGCCTTCAGACACTGAGGTAGAGGAAACAGTATAGCTTCCAGTTTTGTAAGAGAGACTGCAATCTCTGCTCACACTACTTTTTGTCCCTTTTTCTTGTGGGTTTACCTTGTGCAGGAACACCAGAAGCTGCCACTGTGGTTTGCAGACCAGATAGTGCCATCAATTTCAAATGCAGTGTTGCAACATGGGCTGGGACATAAACTCGGGTTTTCTAAGAGCAACACTCCAAGGTGTGCAACTCATTTTGAATGAGACAAGAGTTCTCGGTTTGCAGTATTTATATAAAGATTTTTTAAAAAGAGTAAATATTGATCACGTGCATGAAAGCTAATTTAAAACTGATCACCTTTAATCTGTTCAGAAATAGAGGAACAGTTCATAGCTTTCACTGGGAACTCAGCAACAGGCTCTCTTCATGCCATGTGTATCATCACTCCCATTTAGCCCGCTGACTAATCTAGTTGTTAACTGGTCACAGTCAGAAAGAAATTCATCACCCACATCTGTACTTCTTAGGCTACAGCTTTCTCCTGGGCCTGATGTGGTGGTTCAGAAGAGGCTTGAAAACTGAATACTAATGCAGACAACTCTTCACACCCACAAACTCAGTGTCAGCTAAATTTTAAAGTTCCCCTGTGGCTGCAGTGTCCTCAGACACTCAGTGCTGGGTTTTGTTTCATGACTGGAGTGTTGGGTTTAGGCTTTTCTTTTGAGAGGCATAATTTTTTCTGCTTATTATCTGATGAAAAACCTGCTTTCATTACTTCAGGTTATTTTCTCATCTCAGTTAACTCAGCATTCAGTGTTACTGACTACAATTTCAGAAGTTTTCTCCTTAGCCTTTCTATTGCTACTAATTGAACACTAGTTCTTGAGCTCTCTAGCTATTTAATGTAATAAAAACTCATATATGAGTATGACTAATTGCTATATCTATATGGGGGAGAAAAGCTCAGAAATGGGGCACTCTCATTCTGAAATCCCAGGCAGTAGTTTGAGTCACAACACTTAATTATAACACTACACTTAATTACAATACTGCATTACTTTTCAGGATCTGATTTATTTTCTGTTCCCAATAAATGTGCAAGTTTTCCACTGTATTTAGTTTGCATTGGGCTAATCTTTATTAGTGGGTACTACAGGTCTAGAAAGAGATTCCAATTTTTCTCCTGTTTAATGTCAAATATTTTTGTACTGTGGATAATGTCTATAAATCTGCTGAAAAGAAAGTTAGTGGTATTCTGATGGCTTCTGAGACTTAAATCTCAGAATTGGTGACTCCCAGAAAATACCATATTATAGTTCGGGAGATGAGCTTTTCAGTGCAGGATGCTGGAGTTCATAAGTATGAACTCCACTCCTGCAGGAGTTCCTGGGTTTGTTTGGGGCCTTGAAGATCCTACGGTGCTTCCCTTACCAAGAACTGTCAGGGAAACTGTATCACCCTCTCCACCTTCTATTTAAAGCTGTGTGATGGCTAAATGGCTAAACTTCTATAGGATCCATCAACCATCTTTTATGATGGTTTTCAGAAATACTTCTTTGAAGTATTTTAAGACAGTTCGTGCTTTTTAAAGTACTGCTTTAAACTGCAGTTTGATTCTCAGAAAGCATTATGAAATGGCTTTGGAATGGCCTGTGTTTGCACATTGATAACTATCTCAAATCTTATCTGTTTATAAATAAAATGCTATTTCTGACAGCTACTCCTACATATTTTGATTGGAGAGTGAAAGCCAAGAAAGGTTTTCCTCCTGTTCATTAATCCCTTGCAGTAAAGACCTCAAGTACATTAGGAAAGATGAAAAATGAGAACCTTTGTAAAGGCGGTGCATTTGAAGCCTTGGTATTCAATCAGGAGCCAGAATAAAGAGCGCTTTCCCAGAGTGGCATGTGACGTACAGATACTATAAGAATAAAAGCAGATTCCAAATTTTCACCAGTGTTCATAAATCTTGTTTGGAATAGTCCTTAAAACACCAAACAAACCAACCAACCAACCAAAAACCCACAAACCAACCAAATCAAACCAAAACAACCAAACAAGCAACCAAAAAAACCAAATCCACACACACAAAAAAATCCAAGCAGGTGTGCTTGAGTTTTAACTGGCACTTTCAAAAGTAATGAAACTCTTAGTATAGAAAGAACCAGCTGTCTTTTGCTGCAGTGGATTCAAACACAAACTTAACCTAGTCTCTGGCTAGAAGCTCTCTGAAATAGAACATCAACCATTAGAAGGCTATTGTATTTTAAATTTTCTGGGACACTGAGTTATTACACAGAATTCATAGATTACTGCAATCTTTTTAACAACCACTGATTCTAGCAACATGGGTGTAGACAACTCACCAAATATTTCTTCCAGATTTCTTAGTCCATGCTTATTGCAAGCTTCCTCCTCTTTAACAACACCAAGTGTTGCAACAACATGATATACTAGTGTTGCCATAAATGCTCTATATTTCTGGAATCTGTGAATCATGCATAGAATAGGAGGATTCAAAAATAGTAAGACTGATGAAAATTGCTATAAAACAAAATCAAATCAAGTGTAACAGCAACTAAAGCCATGAGGTTGTGACCATCAGATTTGTTTGCTTTAATGGAAAAAAAAATTGGCATCAAATCCTAACTTTTCATCCCACTAAGGGACCTGTGAAAATGCTTTCTGTAATCTAAAATAAGACATGCAGACCAGAAGTATAAAGCTGCTGTTTTTCTGTGGAAACTAAATGCAGATTCAGAGTTCCTTGAGTCAGACTTTTTGCACTGTTTATTTGGAAAGACCTGGATTTCTGTTATTTTGTCTATGTAAGTCATACAAAAAGAAAGTTCTGCAGAATGTGATAGCTACATGGAGAAGAGTCCCTTTTCCTTGCTCTGTTTCACTTGGCTGCCACTGGCTGTGTGAATGGCACATGCCAAAATGGATTGTCCTGTGCCTGAGAAAAGCCTTGGGGGAATAGCTGCTAGAGATACTAAAATTTTGGTTTGTTCCTGTTTTCCTTTATCAGTTGACAAAAATATTATGCTTGTATCTCTCTCACGCTGGTCTATTAGAGAAGCTTCACAAGGGTTTATTGTTGTGCTGACATGCTCTGGCCCTAAGAAAGAGTATATCTATCAGTACTGAATTATTTCTGAAGTTTTACTTGCTAATTTTTTCCCTACAATGTTAAAGACTAGTTCAGGGTCAGGAATGACCACCAAATAGAAGAGACAGAATAGCCTGTAGTTCTATTTGGGAAGCTGTGCTGTCTTGATACCAGTACCTTTGCCACAATGTTTTAGGCTGGAGCTCTAGTGTCTCTTCTATGGAAAAGTGAATTTTTGTCTATCACTTTCAGATTCTGTGTGTCACAGTGGTTGCAGGCTGTTTCTTTGTTTGGGAGAGAAAATGAAAGGAGGGGAAATGGGGCATCTGTTAAAATTTCTAAAAAAGTATGTCTTGGTTGGTACAGCAATCAGGGCCCTTGAAGATAACTCAGAAACTGATCAATCCACCAGACTTGCCACCACACAACCCCTCAGAAGGCCATAGGTCTTACAGGGTGCTAAGAGCTTGTACTGGCTCTGTGCAGCGACAGATACCCAGCACTCTTGTTGGCTATCAAGCTGAGGAAGCGTTGAGGAGGTCATACTGCTAGGAGTCATAGCGAACAAACAGTATGTATACAAGGAGTAGGGTGAAGTCCATGTACTGGTGCAGTCTCCACTTTGTCATGGTGAAGCCTCTGAATTGTTACCAGTCAAAATTGTCCCCCACCTAGTTTTCTGTCTTCCTCACTGTCTTGTGTACAGCTAAACTATGCTCTCTCTAGTGATTTTTTTGACTCTTGCTGTTGTACATATTTAGGAAATTTTCTTGAGCTGCCACACTCCTAAGACAAATAAATCCTTTTTCCCACTCTCCAGCCCTACTGTATCCTCTTTGATAGGGAATATTTTATGTCAAAACCAAAACATTTTCAATTAGTTTTCATAGCAGACCTCATAAACATATGTTTATATACTGCTGTAACTCTTTTTCTGTATACATACATTTAACTCACCTTCAGTGTTATCAGGGCAGGAGCAAGACCTGATCATGTGATGCTTACCTTGTAATGCGTCTTTTTTCCGATTCATGCAGGATTCTTGCAGAACAATACTAGTGCACAATTAGTGTACAATTATCCAAAATATTGTCATTACTTTGTCTTATCTCTCAGTGATAATGGCGATCTCTGCATTAAATAAAATTGCTGCTGTTAGTATGTTTGCTGATATATAAATGCCATGATTTTATTGCCCCCGTAGCCAAATAATGTTTAAACTCAGATCAGTTTGACTCAAGGAATTGTAGAATCTCATTACATAATGTTGAAAAAGACAGAGAATGTTATATAAATATATATGTACCTCATGTAAATTTAAAAAATGTTATTTCTCTTCAATTTAAAAATTTGAAGTCCATAAAAGTTTGAAAAGACAGGCTAGAACTGTGAGCATAGTACAGGGAACAGCTGACTTGTTTCAGTAATAAGCCATCTGCTTAATTTGATATGATGATTTAGTATCATAATAGTTAGGCAATAGGAGTATCCTTTAATAAATGATGTCCTGATATATGTTCATTTCCTCCCTGCCACACCTTGAAATCTTTCGCAAAACTATTGCAAGTAACTTGAGAATAACCTGAGAGCAGGACTTGTAAAGCAAGAATACATGAGTTAATCACAGTGATGAGCAAGTGTGACTGTCCCAGTGATCACTGTTACGATCTTGTGACTGGCAGGGGGGAGAAGCATGGCTTAAACACAGGAACTGGTACAAACATTTTCTTATCTTCTAGAAAGCAGAGCCTGCTGCTCCTATTCTGTGATATTTTCCTTATAGTGACATACTTCTTGAGATTACTCAGAGCACAAACATTTATTTCATTTATTTAGAGTCCAGATTGTTGTCTCTTTTCAGCTCCTCTTCTGATGTCTGTCTATTATCAGACAAGTCTCAGCCTCCATGGCTGAAACAGGTTTAGTATTTACACGGCTCAGAGCAATGAGTCACATCTTGGTTCTGTCCAGTAAAGCACATAGAGTTCATCATGAAATACAGAGTTATTTCCAGACAGGGCCCCTCTCTGAAAAATGTTAACAGGTGGAAGCCCTAGTAGATAACTTAACGTCTGCTCTTCAAGAGAGGGTTATTTTTACCAACAGCCTGAGTTTGGTGAGTGCAAGTGTGCCATGCAATGCTATACAGAAAGCATTTATAGCTGGAGTGCTCTGGACCTGTCCCTCCTCATTTTAAAAGCAGAAAGGACAGTCTGATAATGTGTAGGCGTTTGTGCATTCGTAACACCTACATAAGGACATTATTTGATTTCTAGGCACAGAAATAATTTGATCACTTTGACAGAGAACTGGGTTGTGAAGAGAGAACCAAATACCAAGTCCATAGGTGCTTTGATGAAAAGAAATGTACAGAAATACTTTGAATGAAAATGCAGCTTGTCTCTGTCAGCTTGCTGATCTCAATAAGTTTACAGCCATGTGAACCTATGTAGAATTTCCTATGCTTATATATAGGAAGTCATTTAAGGAAAACGGTATTTTACTAACTCCACCTTTTTTTTGCTTGAGAAAAGATCATTAATTTGTAGCTTCTCAGAAAATATGTTCTTTTTTCCTTAGTGTCTAGCTTTCTTTTTTTACACTTGGGGAAATATGCATGCCCATGAAACTGAATAAATTTTGTTCAGAAAGTTGAGCTGGTAACTGGATGCAATAGTTTTGTCTGATGGCTGTTTAGCTGAGGAAGAAGGAGACTTGATCACTTGTGGAATTCCCGCTGCCTCAGCCCAAGTGGATGGGCAGTGACCTGCATCTCCCCCCCGGCCTGGCAGCTCTGCTCATGACTCATCCTAAGGACTTCAGTGCCTTTGACACCACTGTCTGCTGAAGTACTTGAGCCCCACCAGTGTCCCTTGTGCGTCTAGGATGGCAGTGCCTTATAAAAGCATGATACATTCCTAATGTGTTCCTGAGAGAAAGGAGTCCAGCTTTATCTGGGTCAGGTTCTGTGGAGAAGAACTGTAGGAAAGAAAGCCCGCAATAACAGTGTAAAATGGTAAGTCGCACTATGCTATAAACAGAGTTTAGGTTTAGGAATGAGGAATTCAGTGGTGAATCACATGAACTCTCCTTCCCACTTACCAAATACCTCACATGTTTTTAGACAATTCTGTATTAGTAATACTATAAAAATCTGCTTTTACTGGATTATGGATTGTATTACATATCCACAGTTGAAAAAAGGGAGGTTGTGCTCCCCACATGCTCTTCTATCTGGGCCACTAATATCTCTTTTTGTAAGAGAACTGCTCTGTGTATTTTCATTATTTCGTCTTTTCTGAAACATCCAGTATACCAGAATGCCAAACAGAGGCATGCTTTTGATGAGTATCTTTTCTCTAGAAACTGGGATGAGAGCCACAGACTTGCTGCCAGTGAACCACCAAAGCTTCTTTTAATTTGATGACCTAAGTTGCTGTTGAATTTGGATGAACTCAGACAAGTTTATATGTGAAAGTGTCTGTCTTTTATCACTAATCCTTTGAGCTATTCAGTCCTTTTAAATCCTCTTCTTTTTAGGCTTAAAAAGGTTACATCTCTATCCAGACACTTTCAATGTTCTTTTACAGGACTTAAAAACTCATTTCAAGGCTCTTCCTGTATTTAAAACAATACTGAAAACTGCAAAGAAATTTTTAAGCAAAGATTTTTGCAACATCAGCCAGCATACAACAGTCTTATTTTATTGAGGTATAGATGTGCTTAATTAACTAAGGTACATTGTTTGCATATTTTAAAATCATCTTTTCTAGAAAAAGACATGAAGCATGTAGTCAGGTTATCCAATGTCTTGCTTAAAAAATTCTCCACCAATAAAACCTCATAAAATCTCCTTTGAAGAAAGGAGTCAGCAAATCATTTCATGATTTTCAAGCTAACATAACTAGACATTGGAATGCAGGACAATAGCAATGAAATGGATTAATGTGCCTGAGTTCAGAACAGTCAGTGTTTCATATAAATAGGCTTTGAGACAGAGATAGAAGAAAGTTTTGTGTCATGGGCTCCCAGATGTTGAGTGCACATTGACACTGTAGTCTTTTTTCCAAACCTGGACGCTCAGAGGGGTCACCATTTCTATACTGTCACATCAGAGAGATGTGAGAGCTCCCTGAACAAAGCTACTTCAAGCTATAAATTGCCTAAACTTCCAAAAATTACTTCTCTGTTTATTTTTTTTCCTATTTTCAGTTCTTTTTTAGTGTCAGTTTGAAACCAAGACCTTTGATGATTTTAACAGCCAAAAAAGTGTAAATAAACAGGTAAGTATGGTTATTAAATCTGTGAAGTTCTGCAGAATTTCAGTGATACTTAGTATCTTCTGACAAAAGTGTCCCTATCTTTTTCTTAAAACTTGTGGAATTGGAATGGTGATCATTAACTCAGGTGAATTTTAAGAAAGATAGATAGGGATAGATTTGTTTCTTCTTTGTTTTTCTTGGGTTTAGTTAAAATCAAGAACGTCACAGAACATAATATAAGTTCTCAACAGCAGAAGTTGCCATCTTTTACTGAACAAATTACAATTTTCAACTACTCATGGAAATAAATTGCTGTTAGAATATTCTTTTAAGGTCACAAAGAGTCAAATGTAGTCAGTCATCCTGGAAATGGGATCTGAGAGAGTCTGAAATTGTCTGAACTTGTCAACATAAGGAACTCTGTGTTTGCTTAGTGTGAAATAAAAATGTTCACAGCTCCTGTGAACAGCAGGAGATGGAAGATAATTTTTTCTGAACTTCAGAAAGTATTTTAAGACACTCATATACGTGCTGCACTCTGGTGCACTAAGGTAGCATGGTGGTGGCATCTACTGTCCTAACCTGATACTAAGTTACTAGGTAAACACACTTCTATGCCCTACCAGATATAGAAAAGGTATCAGGAAATGCTGTACTCAAAAATGGAGAGATGGAAGTCAAGGAATTACCCATAACCTTTTGGATTTCAGATAGAACTGCACTTAGCATGGACTTGCTTTAGTTTTAAATCCGTTCTCTGATAACTGCCCTTCTTACTACAGTATGCAAAATCTGCTGCTTACAGGTCAAAAATATACAATATGTTTTACATCCTGAAACAATCCTCTGTGCTAGCTATCGACTCTGTCATGGAGATGGATGCTAAAACTCTTGACACTTTCCTCACTGTGAAACACAGTATTTTAAATAAAGAGAACAGTTCAGTTTAAGGCTTTCTGACAGATGCAAAGAAGTGAGAAGCAGAGCCTGACCTCCCTAGCGTGCTTGTTAATTCCTATGCCTTACACCACAAGCTTTTGCAAAATGCTTCCACTTATCACAAAGACTCCCTTGTCCAGATGAAGAGGGAATGCCCTCATTTCCATGCACCCCGGGGGTCTCCCTGAAACACCTCCCTGTTGCCCTGTCCCACTGGTGCCCCGGGAGCAGCCCGACTAAGCAGAACATCGGATTCATTCCAGGCACTGCTGGCTGCCAGCACGTTGTAGGACTAACTTGCAAAGAATGCTCCCCTTGGCAGGCAGCCTCCTCCTGGCATCAGCGCCAAATGATATCAACCATAATTGTTGCTATTTATGATTTTTCTTGTTGCTTTTATGATTCACTGCTAAGACAGCTAGGTTATTCCAAATCTTTGAACGACTCGTACAGTGGGAAGCCTGATAATAGGTAGAGGATAGTATAAATTATTTTGAATTGAGTCTACAATTTTTTGAGCTGAGAGATAAAAGCATATTCTGCTTGAGCTGGGAGATCCAAATCAAAAAACTGCTGAGTCTTAGAACTCCAATATTGCCACTGTCTTGGTGTATGCTGTGGAAATTCTTGAAGGTCTCTCTTAATTTTCTTTTACTTACACTTTTCTCTATTTTCTTTTAATTTTCCTTTTTTTTTTTTTCCAGCTGATTTGAAACTAATGTAAGCAAGCAGGCCCACATGTAATAAGCATTCCAGTACTGAGAATAGTATCATCTCTATGAAATGGGTCTGACTGTGTGTAAAATCCTGAGCTGCTTTGTGTGTGGATGAAATATATAGATAAAAACGGTAATTCTAGTTTTGACTGAAACTAACACACAATTAAAAATATAACAACAGCTCTGTCCTATTTTGTTTTTACCGAATAAGCAAACTGCAAATATGTATGAAATTCCTGAGGTGAACACTGCTGTAAGCGCCCAACAGCTCTGATCCAGGTCTGCACTTCCAGAAACCCTGGGCATGCTCACTGTCACAGGCATTCTGGAAAATGTTGAGTAAAACAGCTATGCATACACAGTAATTCTGGCATGTCCTAAAAGCAGGTGACTTCACTGTTCAAGTACAGTGTCATGTGAATGCACACAGCTTTTATCAGGAAATCCCAAGCAGAAATACATTTCTGTGTGTCACTCCTAAGGCAGGACAAAAAATCAGTTTTCTGTAAAAGAGAGAACATTCTATGCAAGGTGCTCCTGGGCAGGGGTGAGGGGTTTGGATGCCTACTCTAATGGCATAGGAAAGTAAGTCTACTCTTTGATGCTGTAGAATAACCTTCTGTAGCACACAGTGACTAGTAGAGACTTCTGTGGTAGTACTTGAAGGATGCTTTAAGTTCTAAACAAGAAGGTTTGTGTTTTTCTCTACTTCTTGTGACTGACTTGGATAAAACAGCATAGACCTCTTCTACTTTCAGTGTGTTTAATGTCTCTGCAATGATGTTATATGAATAATATTGCTCTTTTAAACTTCCATACAGTTGCTGTGTGCCAATAATACTCAGGTCAGAGTTTGAGTTTTCCATTGCATTTAGCTACTACTATGGATTTAATTCTAAATGCAGTACTACATATTTCATTTTGCAAATGAGAGGAGCCTATCAAACATCACTGTTTATGACAGCAAACTTATGAAATATACTATTCAAGCAAAATATAATGCTCTTTTAAGGTTCAGATATATATAATCACAAGAGGGCAAATTTTAATGTGGGCATGTAATGCAACTGCCTGGATCACCAAATATGTGCATTTTCATCAGGTCACCCAAAGCTACATGAGGAAATGGGTTGTTAGTCAGTGTAACAGACAGACCACAGATACGAAGCATCTGGAGACCCAGGCAAGGCACCACAACTACGTTATGCCATCAGAGATCATGAAGCTTGTACAGAAATAGAAGGGCTGGTGGCTTGGAAACAAGAGGCAGAAGGTTTGAGCTGATTAGGGATTCCCTGCCAATGCCAGTGCTTCCTCTCGCCTTCAGACTGGCATTATGTCAGAGCAGGCACCATGCTTATCCTGTGCAGAAAGACAGGATATTGCTTAGTACAAGACACAGAGAGAAATGGGAAACTGTTGAGGTACACCATACAGGTGAAGACTAAACTCTGGGAAAGCCACTAAGATACTCTGAATGTATACAGTGTGGCAGCAAGCAACCTCTCTATATCAGCATTAGAGAGGGCATCCTCTCTCCTGGGGTCCAAAGCAGCCAGCTCAAGCTCACATTGCAAGAGATGTACAAGCTCAGTTGTTTGCTGTCCTGACCCAATCACATAAATGCACAGAAACACTGACCC
Organism: Margarornis squamiger; assembly: GCA_035222235.1. Lineage (NCBI taxonomy): Eukaryota > Metazoa > Chordata > Aves > Passeriformes > Furnariidae > Margarornis > Margarornis squamiger. The sequence goes on from JAWWTY010000158.1 coordinate 14,698,287, forward strand.
AATCACATAAATGCACAGAAACACTTTTCATATCTTGTTTACTTTATTCCAAACTCCAATTAGTGTAAAACTCTGAGAACATGGTGTTGTGGTCAACAAATGAGATGCTTTATAATGATGCAGTTGCAGAGTCAAGAATCAGAGGACTTTTTAGTGTAATCCTGCCTAGAAAAAAAGTGATACAACAGGGAAATCTTGATGTTTCTTAAACATGAAGTACAAAAACAAGAACCAGTCCTTTGGGTTTGAGGCCATTCTGAATGAATAGATCTAGATATGCTGATATTTTAAATAGTAACCAACCACAAACTTGTTTCTAGTTGTTCAGTTCCTCTTTCTTCTTTTTTTAATCTTTGTAATTCTTAGAAAACAGAATGTAGCCAGAGGAAGGATGGCAGTGAAATAGTGGTTCCTCTGGTCAACAGTACATTGAAATGGTATTTTCCTCTCTTTTCTAGTGAAGAAAAGGCCTTTCTAGGACTTTTTTTTTCCTCCAAACTCATAGTAATTTTTCAATTAAATTACCATATATGTTAAATTTCACCAGCTTTCCAGCCCACCCAGAAATGTGACTCTTCAATTTTCCCACTGTTAAAAGATTAAGTAACACTCTTCCATATTTTAATTACTGCAGATCTCTCAAACTGCCAGCCATCTAGTTATGAATAGTTTTGGTTTTATTGTTACTTTAAATGTTTTGTCTTCAATTAACTTTCATCTGCCCTGAAGACAATATTCACCAGATTGCAAGGTGTTGGATGTGTGGCATTATGTATACGCTGTTCAGGTGATTCTTTTTCCCTTGTAAAGAGTCTTTCTGCTGCTTTAGGCCCTGGGTCTTCTCTGCTGATCACTGTGATAGTTTTGAACACACCTGGAAGGCAGTGGCCAGAGCAGTGATTTTGCTTTGATGGTGTATTTCTCAAAAGCCATCCAGACACAATAGTGATGGACATCTTTGAAATACACATTTAATCTCACAAACTTTCAATTAAAGAGCCTGTTACATCAGAGCAAGAGAGGAGTCTTAGAAATTAATTGTAGTAAAACAAAAATTTTGATTTATTGGCCTTTCTCACTTCTGCCTCTCATATTGTGTGGTGGTTCCTAGTGATCAGACTGTAACAGAACATAACATTCTTTTCTTTGTTATTATTTTGTTTTTTCTTGAACTGTTCTCTTCTTTATAGAACTCTGACCATATCCTTTTCCTACCCTTTTTCACTAGTGTAATTTCTCTTTGCATTGTATTTCACAATATCTGACCTGAAGTCAGTGAGAATGCAAAATCTGAAGATTATTGATGTCAAAGAGTTAGAGGATTAGGGCTGTAAAGACAAATATGCAAGCTGGAGCACTGATGAAAAGCAAACCAAAAGGTCAAAATTACTAAGCATTTTCTACACAAGACTATTCTCTTGTACATGGCTATTCTCATTTTACTATAAAATTACTTGCATCAGAAGTGCCACTCTTGTATTAGTTATTGTTGCAGGCTACAACATTGCTGTTTGTTTCCATCTTACAACCAATTAAACTGAAGGAGAAAAAGAACAGGCAGGATACAGACTAGATTAAATTTCTTAGGTTTCTATTCAAAGCTATATTCAGAATCCTTATTTTGGCAAGCACTGCTGCTATTGGGTAGGTTTACTGTGGTGATGGGAAACTGCCATAATTCTGTTGCACTTGCTCGCCATAAATTGTAGCTTTTTCTTATCTAATGCCTTTGTAAATTGTACAGGTAATGCTGCTGGGCTGTCAGGGACACTTTGTAAAAAGCATCTGCTGGACTCTAAACAAATAAGGTACAGCACACATGGCTTTATAATCATTAGTATCTAGCAGTTTTAGCAACCTACCTGTCTACATTTTGCTCTTTGGGAATGTATGTTTAAATAGACATATTTTTAAATTAATGATATCTTCTTTGCTTGCTCTCAATGATTTAGGGGCTTTTTGTACTTTAAACTATAGTCTAGCAGGTAACAACAGCAGTTAAATACAGCATTTTTAGAGCACAGATTACAAGGCACAGAATTCCAGCCTGGAACATCTGGCTGATAAATTACAGTGCACACTAATCAGCATGTCATGGTGGAGGATTTACATGGTCCATGGCAAGTGCCAGCCAACTCTAAAGCAAATACATCACTATTTCTGTCTCTTCAACCAGAGCACTATCTGTACAGTAATTTGCTTCTGCGCCCAGTAAGCTGTAATTTCCTAGTCATCTGGAGAAAGATGCAATTACCAATAAGGAGACTGATTCTGTGGGGAGAAATCTGAATGCACTTGGGCACTGTAAGCTGAAGAATTTAAAAATCTTCATAGTTCAGGAAATACATTTTTATCTTGATTAGAAGATACTATTTTTTACATTTGTGAGATGGCACAATAACTCCTATCTTTCAGATCCTCAGAATCAAGTTATATTGTGGTTATTGTCTGGTGCTTGTAAAAGCATCTCTACTTCCATTTCATGCAGGAAGTGAAGCATCAGCCAGCATGGAAGTGTGTGTAACGCTTGCATGCGAGACATGTGCCTGTAGACAGATGTCAAATTAAAGTATGTGGATAAGGTCACTAAAGATGACTAACAAAAACCAACTAACAGAGCTGGAATTTTGGGGTTTTTTTTTTCATGATTTTTATTGTTCATCAATGGCTAATGATTTCTTGCTGTGTGAGGTGTCAGTCCTGACAAAAAAAGAATAGAGTTGCCACAGCCCTTTAGCTGTTGCATGTTCTCAGAGTATTGATGTAGCTTATGACCTGTAGAATATAATGATTCAGTTCTGGTTGTAGGAAAAAGGCAGAGTTCTAATAGTCAGCTCTGATTTTATATTTTGTCTGGTAATGGGCCATTGTTTTTTTCAGCCACTCAGCAGCATAATGCAAATTCTGGATGACTGATGAGCAATGCTAGCTCATCTAGCTAAGTTTACAATGACTTTACGCTGAGCTGGGGGTTTCTAGGCACCAGTAGAACTCCTTTTTGTTGCTGCCTTGTGTACAAGCTGCTAGGGAGCAGCAGCACCAAATTTCAGATCTAAACCTGTGCTGACTGAAGCACAAGTGAGGAATGGAAGTCTGAAAGTGGGAGTGTTTCAGTTTTTGAGAAACTTTCGCTGCCTTCTTCAATGATCAATTAGCTAAAATGGTTTTTCTGTTTGTTCTGAAAATTTCTGCAAGTGCTTCTCTTACGTGGATCTATACTGTTGATAAGGCATAAGCTTGTAAGGAAATGACTAAGTCATATGGTGGCCAGTTGATTGCTGTGGTTAAAAATGGTACTGGGTGGATGGGAATTTACGGAAATATAGCATACTGCTGAGCCCATTGTGGCTGGGGCTTAAAAGTCAAGGACAATATGTGTCCATTCACTGCAGGAAATAGAATAAAGGCATGCCCATGAGATATATTGCATTTCTAAAAAGGAATCATAATTGGCATTTTGTTTGTCTAACCTTGCCTTCACTTGCCATTGTTTTGAAATCTTTCTGTCACAGTGAATGGATGCTCCCAATAAAATCCATTCCCAAATTGCTAACTCACATAAATTTGTTTTAAATTTTCTGATTTTTTGGTTAGGCTGCCTTAAGGCTGAATCCATAAGCAATAGCTACACAGTGGTGGTGGAAGGGAGAAAATGAATGTACTTCAGTAGACAAGAATGCAGGCCCTTATGAGAATTTTCTTATTTAAGGTATGAGTCACACCACATTGACACAATTATTTGTTCAGCTCAGCGGTTTAGCTGCTATTATGTCTGATTTTGAGTATGCATACATTGCCATGTGTAATTTAGGTGAAAAAAGCATTATATTCACTTACATATAGAAAATTATTTATGAGGTAACGATACTATGGAGCCAGATTTGAACTTCCAGGAACACTCTCTGACTTCAAAGACTACAAACATTTGCAAACATAGTTAATAAAAAATGATTTGGAAACGTAGATGGAGATGAGACAAAGGAGCACTATAAAATTGATTTCAAATCAACATTCTACCTCTGCGTTTGTAACTAGACTCTCCTTAAAGCTACGTCTATGGAATCAGTGTTTTGCGTCTCACAGAGATCTTCAGCAATCCCAAGGGTTTGCATCACGGTTAGCTAAAAAATATTCTTACATTATTTACCAATGACTCATTTGTAACCATCTGCCACTCCTCGTCCTTGAGTAAATATTGGCAAATGTTATTGCTGCAAAAACAACAGTCAGTTCTACACCACAGCGTTCTCAGATACTGGCACAATGGCTGTGCCAGTATAAGGCGAAGTGCTTATATGGAAGCTGTAGAAACCATTTGGGACTTTCTCACATAATGCCAGTCAGAGTAACCCTAGAGCTGTGCCATCTGATGATGGGAAAATCAGGACTGAGATCAGGAAATCACAAAGCTTTATGCCTCAGTTGTTTCAGTTGTGCCAGAGGACTTGATCTGTCTTCCCTTAGATAAGAACAGTCTTCTGGCTTGAAGAGAAGGGCAAGGGCAGACAATGGTGCTGTGAAATCCATTTGGGTTCTCATTTGTGGGAGAAGTTTGTGAAGTCTAGTGATGCCTAGTGTTCTTGCTTTTTCATGGCAGGGCCATGAAAGAGGAAAGACTCCTCATATATAAATATATATTACTTTAGTGCTGTGACAAGCAGGTGTATCTAATTTCTCTGCTTTCAGCTTCTCCTTCATCTTCACTGTAAAATTATGGAATCCTCTGTGACCTGATGCTGTATATAAATTATTCAAAGTGGCATCTTGGTATAAAACAGCAGACAGTGCTTTTTTGCTTGTTCTATGAGTTGGCCTGTTTTTCCAAAAATTACTATATTTGCTGCATTCTTACTCAGTGATCTAAAATTATATCTGCATTGATTTGGCACTTAGCAGACTTCCCAAATAAGACATTTCAAGATCCTTAATGGATGTGCTTTTGTGGCTTAGTAGTGGACTGGCTCCTGCTGTTTGCTTTCAAGGTAACCTTTCATGTTTGCTACATTTTCAGAATACTTTGACTATGTGCCCAAAACCACCGAAGACATTCATCTTGCCCCATCTAACTACAAAGGCTATTTCAGCCACTCTCTCATGAGCAAGTGAGGTTGTTGTAAGAGGATGATTTGTCTAAGTGGTTTTTTCCCTCTACACTGGTTCTTAGTCAATGCACATCCAGCGCAGCATGGAGGTGCCCTGCTAAGTATGGACAATTTAGCTTGGCTGCTGGAAGCAGCACAGTTATATTAATATGTGTATCTTCACCTTAGCTAAAATTCTTAATCTCATGTTTGCCTTGGACATCCTGAAAGAGTGTGTTAGTCAAGTGAAATGCTGCCTACCCAACAAGAGGAGAGAAAATACATTTCTCCTTCATATTTGCATGTGTTATCCTGGTGAATTCTGGTGATTGGCTATTGGATTCTTGGCTTTTCAATCAAGAAAAAAAACAGTGATGTGCTACATCCTTCTTGTTACACACAGGCTTAGCAAATAAGCTTTTCTTCTAAGACTTGAAACTTGCTTCCACATGAAGAAAAAAGGTTCTTAAGAGACAGTAGTAATATTGCTGGGTAATATATAGACTTAGTTTGTGGAAGCAAGATCTTTGGTAAAATTACTGGTTTATGTGAAAATTCTTAGAAATAGGCAGGAGATATTTAAAGATGGAGCTACAGTCTTGTGGCTGACTAGAGCTGGAAAAGTAGGGCTACTCACATGATGTGTGAAAAAACCCATGCTCTGCTGGATTTAGAATTGTGTAGGATGAAAATTTACAGTAAATACTCATAATCCATATTCAAATATTAGAGCAGGGATTTGTATCAGATTGTCCTGAACCCTTCCATTTTTATGAGAGTATTGAAAGTCTTGGCCTGCTTTCATTGCAAAAGAAAAATAACACTAATTTTGGGAGCTTGAAAGATTTTGCAGGAGAGAATTAAGATATTCTAGTCTAGTTCTGTGTTTTTCTTATTTTGGTGCAGCATGTGAAAGTGAAATGCAAATATTAGCAATCTTAGAGCCACCTAGACTTGTTTTCTGTTTGCTTAGGCTTCTCTATGGATGATCTTTAAAATAAATTGCACTGCAAATACAGTTATACAGAGTTCAAGTATGCTAATACTGTGCAGATGTCCATATCCCTTCCCCACCATCTTATAAAGTCACGGGATTTTTTTCTGTGATCCATGGGATTTTTTGCATTTATTTCTGTGTTTTGTTTAAGGAAACACGTGCATTGTGATATTACTTTTTTTCTCCAACCTTGAAGAATAAAATTTTTCTTGTGAATGAAAGGTTAAGTTGCTTGACTCTGGGCTTTAGCAAAACACCAGTTATCGTTACAAGTTCTCATAGCTTTTATTATCCTAAGTGGTATTATTTCTAACTAAAGACATTGTTAAATACTAATGGTGCCTCACAAAAAAACCCAAAGAAAACCCCAAATAACCCACCCACATTTAGCTTGTTCTGCAGTACAGGATTCTTGTTGACTAGGCTGCTTGTTTTAAATCAAGCCTTATCTGTGACCATAGGAGAGATGCTGAGGTGAAGGAAGACAAGAACATTGCAGGTTCAAAATGGGGACCTAATTTTAAAGTTATTTTCTATACTTGACACACAGCCCGAGGTGAGAAACATAATTCAGTTGATTTAATTGCTGTGCCATGATCTTTCCCAGTATGATAATAAACATTTAGCTGCTTGGTGACACCCTCATAAACTTATATTAGGAAACACTGTAAGGCCTCTTTGTACACAGAGAATAGGAAAACAAAAAGAACGCATATTTGCTGGGTATCATCTTCTGACATCAATAATTACCTGTTCTGTAAGCATGGAAGCTTGCATCATAGCCATTTCTCAAAGCTGTCATTATTCTCCTTCTAAATCCACAGAGATCAATGTTAACTGAAGGAAGAGTAATGATAGCTTTCAAAGTCAGAGGTTGTTGTGATTATTGGTAGAAAGACTTGTAGTCTTTACACAAGAATAGCCACTCATGAAGTCTAAATTCAAATTCCTTTTGGTTTATATAAGTTTTAGCTTGTTTCTTAATTTAAACAAAAAGATATTACTAATGGATAACTGAATGTCAGAATGTCTTTATATGAACATCTATCTTCACAACCAATATGCCATTTTTAACACACTAGCTACCCTTACAGATTCCAAATGAAGACTCATCTCCATGGCCATTTCCTTTGTGCTCAAATTACCTGTTTTAATTAGTCTAAATGCCTGAAGAGTTTTATGTCTTCATACACCACTAAGCTTAGTTTCCTTCTGAACATACAAGCAACCATCTGGGTACAGAAGACATTGCAGTGTTACTCATTTGAATTGTAGTGCAGCTTTTGCAAAAAATTCAATCAAGGCATCAATTTTAGGCTGTGTTGATAATAACAAATTCCCTGTTTAATAGAAATTATACTTTGATGCTTTTTCATGTGTCATTTTAATTAATCAGTATAAGTGCTAATGAAATAATGAAGTGGTTTGAGCCATAGAAAATAACTATTATCTTCTATGTACTATGTGAAAAACAATAGCAGCACTTACCAGATGGATGCATAAGTGCTTCTCTGAGTTTATGGTTTTCAGCTTTTTTTATTTTGCATTTTCATTAGTTCTAGAAATGTGTGACAGAATTAAGTAACACACAGCAGGAAATCCAATGCAAAAAGTTAACGCTTAAGTTGTGTAATTACAGTCAATAAAGGATGTGACTTGTAAGTATGATTAGTTTACATTGAATCGTATTTCACTGTGCCTTGAAATGTGAGTCGAGTCCAAGTGTGAGTAAAGCCAAGAACCTACACAAGATGCAGCCCTTTGATTCTGTCATGGCTTTGAGAAACAGAGGAGGTGAGTTATCAGGCTTTTGGGTGATGTGCAGGGCTTTCACTTCCTGTGTGCATCAGCCTCCAAAGCAAAGCTGGAACCACAGGCATTCCTCCTTCTGTCAGTGATTGATCTCCATTCATTGCTTGGAGGTGGCGAAAGTTGTGGTCGAGTTGGTGACTAGTTACCAGTCCCCATGAATCGGGCAGCGTTGGCTATTTGCTTCTGGTAGGCTCCATTTCGAGTGCAAGCACTCTCTAATTAGACATGAAGAGATTTGTTGAATTATATTCCCTTTGCTCACTCGGTCAATGCTCAGAGCATGAATTGTTTAGCAGATACTGACACTGACTCATGGGATTCTGGCTGATGGGGAAAAGGTCGTGCATCTGGCATGCTCAAGGTCATGTTATGGATTATGTGTTTGTGGGAAAGCACAGCGCTGTTAGACAGCTACCCCGAAAATGTGCACTGCTGCCACTGTCTGCTCCTTCTGAAACACCACAAACAAGGCACAGCAAAGATCTCGAGGAGAATCCCAGCACTACAAGTACATGGAATGCAGATTGTGGCAGAAGTGTGAAAGTACATAAGCTGAGGTCTAATTGAGTGAGTCATCAGCTCAGAGCAATGAGACCTGACAGGTCTAAGTGAGAAAAGGCCCAGAGGGGCTCTTAGGAGAAAGAACACTATTGCTACTGCAGTTCAGTTCCTTGTCAGCCTCTTGCCAGAGCTGCAGCCTAGCCTTGAAACTATGACTTGCAAACATTTCAAAAATATACACTGCATAGGAAGTTTATCCTTGTGCATTTTGTGGTTTTGAATCTCTTCTCTGAAAGTTGTCTTTGGAGGCATTTGATCTCACTGTGGTATGTTTCTGTTTCATGACAAACCGGACTTCTGAGTAAAAGAAAGTTGGCAGATTCTGCCTCTGGAATGAGTACCTGGTGCCTAAACTGGACAAACAGGATTTACATATGATTGTATTTTTTATCTTATGTGAGATTCTTTAGCATGTATTTTATCCTGGGTAAAACAGTTGTTTGAAAAATGATGTGCAACATAAATACCATTTCTGAATTTGGTTCCAGCTGAGGGAGACACAAGGAGAGGAGATGGAAAAAACCACATAATGAGAAATCTGGCCTTAACCTACTCCCTTGGTGGGTACATGCTCTTTAACTCAAGAAAGGTCCATAAATAATAGATTTTTAAAACATTTAACTTACATTTTTCAAACATTTAACTTAAAACAGCAATGCTTCTGAATAAATATGTTTAGCCATTTCTTTCCAGCTAACAACTGCCATGGTGTTTGGTTCCCCAACACTGTGCTGTTAAAGCTATCGCAGGCTAATCTATTCTACACGTACCTGAATTTCGTCAGTTCTGAGTAGTCAAGCAAGTCCTATAGCTTAGTTTTATTCCTCTCCTGTCACAGAGGCAGAGAAATAGCCCTGCTGCTGGCCTTGTTCAAAGATGAAATTGCTCTTGAGTCTCATTAATAATGTGAATCAATATGTTCTCCTGAAGTGACATGTTTTATGTTCCTAGTGTCTCCTCCTTAGGAAGACATTACTATTTAGGAATCAAATCTATACAGCAAACTAAAATGAAGTAATTTTCCCCTCTCTTTATATACTTTTCCAGTATTCTGAGCAGCATTCTAAATTATTCAAAGCTCTATAGCCTGTGGAATTTTCAATCTGCTGGAAACAGCTGAAAAATAAAAACCACATGCTCCACTGGCGCTGCGTACAAGCATCTGCATTTTAATCCAGAGCTGCTGCATACACTGTAGCATGTGCCTCTATCATTTGGTGTTGACATCTGCATTATGATGAGGGGAATTATTCAAAGCCAAATTACTATTCAGGGTGGTAGTGTGAAACAATGAAAATGAGATTGCTAGAGGGGAAAATATATGCAACAGTTTGTATAGTTAGGAAAGAAAATCAGGTTCATTTGTTGAAGCACTTCTTTCCTCTTTAGCAGAGTTTAACCCATTTATAACAGCTAAAATAAAGCTGTGACATCTTTCTTGACAAAATTCAAGCGCTTTCTATGTACTTTTTCAACTGACACAGTTGTAATATTTATGGACCTAATCAGAAAGTGGCCTGTAGGGTGGTAAATACTTTGTTTAGACACACGTCTGCACCTTGTTGGAACAGTGGGTATAATTTGCATCAAAAAAATATTCATCACTTTTCCTCTTACTAAGCTGTGAACACACTGATTTTCCTTTTTTTATTGCAAATGTATAAACTTCCTCAATGAATTCATGTGGATCTTTAGTGAACTGGGCTCGTGCATGGTGAATATTCTGCCATGTCCTGTATTGGTTTGCTTCATAGCTCAGGATATTAATTTCTGTCCCTAAGAATATTTTCTTCCTTAGCTAACCAAGGCAGTCTGACTAGTAAAGACTGAAATATAGTATCAGAACCAGTGATTGTTTCTACAAGTTTGTGCTAGTCTATAGCTGTTTTAGAAGTAGGGTCCCAACATTCTTCAGCTACCCAACCATTCACAAGTCCTAATTAAACTTTTAGAAAGTCATTCTTGCCTTGTACCCTACTTCTGCAGAGATTCAGAATAAGAAGAGAAACATCCATAGATTATGGTTTCCTTCCTACACTTTAAAATTATCTACAATAGCTATAAACTAAAGAGTTTGTCTATAAATCTTTGTCAGAATTCCAGGTTTGCATATCACATCCCACAAAACAAGGTATTTTGAGCACACCATTGTTTCATGGCAGAGCAAATTTTGCACCCATTCTTGAAAGGCTTACGCCAAAGTGTAGCTCTAGCCGAATTGCTGCCTCTGAGTCCCCCCTCCTTTTTTTTATATTGGCTGTCCAGTTATCTTACAAAGTGGCTTCAGTGCCTCAGGGCCTGGGGGTAATAGTGTTCCCATTTAATTTCTTTCCTTCTTGAATTGTGTGCCAGACCAAACACTGGCATATGGACACATTTGAACTGAGCAGAAGTACTTATCTAGTGAATAGAGAAATGTTGCAACTGTTAAAAATCTATTTTTAGAGATGGACAAACACAGAAGCAGAAAGGGGACACACAAGTTAGTGTAGATTCTGTGGTGAAGAGACCAGGAGTATATCCAAAGAGTGCAGGAGATACATCCGTGGCTCTTGCAGTGTCTGTAACTATTCTGGCTGAACATCGGATACTGAGATTTTAGAACTGAATGTTTGATAACTGAACAGTGATGTATCTGCACTCTGTTGCAAAAGATCTGAAGTTGTTTTCAGCTACGTCAGTGCTATGAAAGGCAGAATACGCTTTGGTCTCAGATAGTTGAAAAATCAGGAGTTGTCCATGATGAAAGACACTGATAGAAGAGTTACCTTCTGGAAAACAAAAAGTCTGTGTTTGCACTAAGGTGGTGCAGAATTCTGTTTTCATACATATGGTAGAAGATACCAGTTCTCTGGACCCTGTTCACCCCAGCAACACATTAAACATCTCCCATTGCTGTGTCTTTAATCACCTTCCTGCAGATGCTGGAAGGCTGCCACACAGAGTGCAGCCTGGGCAATAACAGTAGGAGCTTCGTCATGAACTCCCCACTCCAGCAGGGCCTGGAAATGATAGCTATTTAATTCACATTTTTTGCATGAAAGAGATTTTTCCTGTGTAGTTCAATCTTGAGTTTATGTAGCATATGGTGATAGGTCAAATGAATCTCATTGAGGAAATTGATTACTTGACTGTTACCTTTCATTTGATTCATAACTGAATGCTTTAGGAAGATTTCTTCTATGCTGAATAATCTTCACATTCTCAGATAGAATTTATCCTTTAAGCAAATATAATCTATTGATTTATCCTTGGCATTTAAATTACCAATTTTTGCAAAAGGTATCAATTCTAGAAATAATTTTTGAAATCATTGGAGATTATGACAATCATTTACCTCCTCCTTTAACTTCTGAATCAATGCTGATTGCCACAGCTTAATCTCATTTGCTTTCAAAACATGGTATATCATATACTTGTGGCAGAAATTACTATAAAAGAAATGGAGGATTTGGCATCATTTTAGAATGTAAGTGATCCATAAGGAAGATCAATAGTAACCTAGAGACTGGGTAATTTTTATGTGCTGTGCTCTTGTAATAGTCTAACAGAGTATGTAGCAAACCTATTTAAATGTCACAAAATCAATTTCTAATGGGGATGCATCATTTGTGAGAAATGCAGAATATCTCAGGAACTCTGACTGATGTCATGTTTGTTTGACATCTGCAGAATGAGATTAAATATGTGTTCAGTTTTGTTCTGGAAAAGTAGAATTTGCTTCTTTAAGCAATACTGAGTTCTGTTCATGTGTCAAGAAGAAAATAATCTTTAAAGTGCTCCTTAATGGAATGACAAACTAGGATTCTTTATCATTGCCATATATTTAATATTTCTTTTGTATTGTGTTAATTTGATAAACCAGAGCCTGAAAAAAAATTTCTTGACCTTGCAGTTTCCCAGTCATGGGTGCTTTAACAGCTTCCTATTTTCAAGATCCAGAATGATAATGTTTGGGTCATGGGCTTCCTAAAATTGGGTGACAAGTGATAACACAAACCAGACAACTATAGCGAAGGGGTGTGCCGACTTGTTAAGCACATGCAAGCCTCTCTGACTGAATGTTCTGTTAGTCTTTGTGTTACACCTACTTTGATATTGTAATGCCATTTTTACTTTCAGAATGGGACAACTTCTTGAACAGATCGATAAGATTTGTCATTTTAGCTGTGCATTGATGTCTGAATAGACCACAATAATTAGTCAGTGTACAATCAGTTGTGTTCTGAAGTTGATGTAGTTTCTGGTGGAAGCATATTGTCAAAGTTAATTTGCTTCCCTGCCTGAATGTGTCATATTGTGAAGACCCATGAAAAGCAAATCATAAACAAACGTCTGGCTATTACCTGAGTGTGTCTGTGTTACCTTCAAAAAACAGTTAAGGAGTGAGTTCCCCAAGCACTTGTAGAAACTTTGTGGGTGTTGTCTTGAAGTTAAAACTTTGAGCATTCAAAATTCAAGAGATTAAACCAGCTCAGAGCAAATTGCACTGTGTTGTTCTAACTCGGGTACAGCAAAGTACTTACTTGACTTTGCTTATGCGTAGCATATAGCAGAAGTGGCCTGGAGAAGACGGTGCCAGTGCCAGGACGATGCCGTGTTGCGATGCCTCCTCGAGCCTCTCCATCCCAGGAGCAGGAACACTCCGCAGCTCTCAGCCACTGCAACGAGCTGGCTCATGCTTAGACGTGGCCGCGCGGCCTGAGGTTAGTGTTTTCATAATAATATGAAAATCAATACTTTCGTAAGCGGAGGTTACAGCCTCGCGGTACCTGAGGTACCCCGGGGAAGGCACCATCCATCCCTTCCCCGCGGGGGCGCGCAGGGAGATGCTCCCGGCAGGAGCGCTGGAGCGGCAGCAGCTGCGGGCACATTTTAATGATCTAGCGCCTTAGAGCGGCTCAGGGAGGATCACTGTCATCGCTCCCACTTAAAACAATTATAGCTGTAGCTCTCCTTAGGTAAGATTTAGTATTGCCGCGTTAGCGCGCATTTTGTGTGCCACCTTATCTTTGCCTGTGCTGCTTCAGTCGCATTCGTGCGCTGTTGGAGGAAAAGGGTTATGTGGCGTACTGCGCTTTTGCAGGTTCCTCTTAAACACTCTCCCTGCTGTTTCCATGCCTTCGATGCCTTCCTGTGAGCGTGACATTAAATTACTTGCCTTTTTTTGTTAGGTTTTTGATGTTTGTTTGTTTTGTTGTTCGATTTGGGGTTTTTTGTTTTGGTTGGTTGGTTTTGGGGTGGTTTTGTTTTGGTTTGGGTTTTTTGCTTCATTCAATAACTGCTTTTGTTGTGACAAGGGGCTCTCACAAGGGCAGCATTCTGGCCATGCCGCTTCTGTAAAGTGTCCTAACATTGACTGAAATCTAGATAGGTCAGGAAAATGCAACATCATAAATGTCAGTGAGGAATCACGGTCTTGGTTGGCAGGGTCACAGTCAGAAGTGCCGGGTTATAAACGTAAATGGCTGAGCAACTACTGCTTATCCCTTGCTCACCTTTTCATAAGTGCTGGGGGTGGAAGGGGAGCAAAGGTTGTGCTATAAATAAGAGGACTTCAGTGTTATTTACGTCCTCGGTGAATAGCCTGTGCCTTGGCTGCGAGCTACAACATCTCCTTTTTCGAGGCTGCTCCCCCATCTAGCGGCGGATGCCGGGAGAGGAACGGAGCTGCCTCCCTGCTCGCCTTAGCGACTGCAGGCACATAACTTACACATATACTTGAATAAAAACAAGTGCAGCACACCCAAGTTTGAGTGTATCTAGGACATTCAATAAAAGACATCCGTACTTTTTTATTCAGATGTTCAGAAAATTTTTAATAGAGAAGACTGGCATTTAAATAAGGGAAGCTGCCTTGTCTACTGGGAGCTTTGTAGGTGTTTTGTAAAACTAGAGATGTAAAACAAGAGATGAGGCTGGCCCAAACAAGTAGGACTAACTCTGGAAATAAGAATTCAATTGCTCTTGTAGATCATTCAGTAATAAAGGTGTCTTTGTCAGTGCTATATTTCCATTGTCCCTTTAAAACATTATTTCTCTAATAGCTCACAAGTCTCCAAATTGATCTGATTACTCATATCTTTGATCTGAAGACTTTTTAATTTCTTTTCTGTTTCTGAATCTGTATAAAGCCTGTCTTGATGCATCCTTGTTTTCATAGCAGGATTCCGTAACTAAATACTAAAAGTTCTGGTTGGGATTGGTTTTGTTATTAAGAAAAATGAGCCATTTGGCTCCTATGCAGTGATACCAAGAACATGGTTGGGTTACTGGTAACGTTCTAAGTAATGATGTTCCTCTTTGGCATAGGCGTTTTTAGTTGTATTGTGCAGGCAAGTGTAACAGATCCCTTGGGATTAAGTCAGTGAAGTACATTATATATAAGAACTTCAGCCCTTGTCATGAGTGTTTAGTAGGAAAAAGCACAGTATTTGTGAAATCTGGACCTTGTTACCACAGTCTTTGTAGCTGTAAAATTGTCAATCAGGCAAAGATTATTAGCATATTTCAACTAATGTAGTGAAAACTACAAAACATCATTATACCTATATACTTGTCTCTTTTCTTATATTGACACCAAGTCTATCAGCAGAAATGCCAGCACAGGTATGGGTGGCCTGGCCCTGTAGTCTTGTATATTTTCATTGAGATTCTGTATCTAGTTCCAGAGAGGTTCTTGAAACATTGCTGCCTCCTGACATTTTCAATGCTGCAATTAATAATAAATCTTCTTATTATTATTGTAAGTTTGTCACTCTAAAAGGCTCCTGAAATTGATGACGGTTAGGTGACAAACTTTGGGTTTAGGCTTTGCAGTTCAAAGCACTCACAAGCTAACATCCCTGGAAGGCTGAAATCCACTCTATCTCCTTCCAGCATTTATCAACTTACATGTGTGACAACTCTGTTGCCTCTGAACAGTCAGTATTTTTCCTGTCTGTATGATTGTTTTCTTGCTTTAGGAGGACATATGCATATTTCATTACTAGAACATGACTGTAAAAATAAAAATTGTTCTAAATTTTTTAAGTAAAGCTAGTAGCCTATATAATTTCCCCCTGAATGTTCTAAAAGTCTCTTTAATGTAGTTTTAAGGCTGAGCTGAGTTGACCATCAGAAAACATTTCTGTAGCCTGGTTTAACCTTCGCAATATAATATATTTCTTTGTCTCCTGAGGTAATAAACAAAAGAACTCTTGATATTGTGTGTATTAAACCCATTGTAAATAGAGAATACAGTTAATATAAGTCAGAAGTGTCCTTAGATGGCAAAAGATTCAATAGGTAAGATAAAGCTAATTGCAGTTATTTTATATGAAATTAGGTTGTTTAGGAAAAAAGATTTCAAATTTGTCTATATATGTCCAGTTTGAAATGAAATTAGAAACTGGTTGTTCTTAAAGAGGATACGTAAAAACGTGATGTCTGTGATGAAATACACCTGATCCCAAATGCAAGGTGCCTAAGGGAAATGAAACAGCCAAGCTTAGATTTGAATACTTTATTTCTGTTGTGCTCAGTCTTCACATGATAGACTCAATGAGAACTTTTACCCCACACTTTTGAGGGATTCTTCCACCTCATTTTCCACCTCCCACACCTGACTTGACACTCAAAGCTAAACTGAACACCCAGGCAAGGATGCCTAGGACATATCCTGTGAAGAAGCACAATTGCAAAATGACAGCTAAGGTCCTTCCAGAAATCAAGCAGAATCTGTTAACCACAAAAGGAGGTAAAATTGTCTTCCCACCTGAGTGATGGCACTTGAATTCTGATGCTGATTTAAAGTCAGATAGTTTCTCTCATTTTTCTGAAAGATTATTACTTGGAATCATTTATAAGACAAATCAATTCAGTTTTGAATGGCAGCTATATAAAGCTGCTTGATGTCCTGCACTGTTGCTCAGGTACAGTCTATCAAGTTCTAGAGCAAAATTTGACTCAGATGGTCACAGGTACCTATTCAAGGCAGTTCTTCATGTGGCTGGGGCTGCTGTTGATAACATGTAAGCATGTTTAAAAATAAAAAAGTTACTCAAGCACACAAACTTGCAATATGTCAGACTTTGCAGGTGCATTTGAAGATGAAGGAGTTGGAGCATTGGTGAAGATTTTTTTCTCATGGGTGCTGACGTGCTGTAGCAATGCCAAGTACATGCTGTAATCTTCATGGAACAGCTGCAATTTCAACAACTGTAGTGATGTTCTGATTTATGCCACTTGAGGATGCTTTGTTTTAACCAGGCTAAAGTTTTGTGCCACAAGGCAAGAAAATTTAGGGAAGAATTAGTAAGTGGTAAGTAAGCAATTTTTAACTACTACTGTTGATGTTATGAATTTACTGCACTTAGAACATCTGAACTGTGACTAGCGGAGATACTTTGCTTCATTTCTAATAAATGTGAAACTGCCTGTGGATGTGTAAACATGTCCATCTGGTTTTCTGGAATCATACTGTCACCAAGCAGGCATCAGATCCTACAATGCATAAGTCAGTGACTGGCAAAGCCTGGTGTTTGCCTGTGATTTTCAGCTTCTTTCGTGATTGCCTCCTTATGATAATACTGTGCTTTGGAAGATTTTATCACACTCAGAGGCCTCTAGCTCGAAGCATACTGAGGTAATTCATGCGTAGGGTGCCAAGTCATAGCATTACATACAAACCACTTTCCAGTTACTCAGTGGGAAAATAACATTTCCACTATCCAATGGGGGATAATAATTTTACTCTCTTGCCAGTTGCACATGTTATTCATTGCAATTATTTTGCCCAGTGGGACATGGAAGCAATTAATCTGATTCTAGTCCTTTCTGGAATATTATTTTTTTTAAGAGTCACTGAAAGGTTTGCTCAAAACCCTTTATAGTTATTAGTCTACCATTAAGATATCTACCTTTAATTGTTGGTTCAAAAATCCAGGCCATTTTTTCTTACAGTACGCATTTCTTAAAGCCACTTTTAAAAAGATGGGTAAATTGTGTAATACTATTTCTAAACTTCCCTGTAATGTCTGTATTTTCATGCAGTCATCTCAGTCACTGAGCATGTTCATTGATTTCATAATGAAATAGGGAACCTGAGATTAGATGATTTGTCAAAATTTCTTCCAATTTCACTGCAAGAGCCCCAAACAACTGTTTTATCTCTGTTTAAATTGTTCTGAAAAATTCCACTAGATGAGGTTCAACAACACTCAATGCCATTTACTGTTGTGCTTCACTACTCTCACCAGTAATTTCATAATATTTCACTACAGTTTCCCTTCCTGCAACCAGGATTATTGCTTTTCACCCCATTTCCTGAAGACGCAGAGGACAGTTTATTCCCTTCTTTGCTGCAGCCTTTTCCCCTTTGAAGAAAACGTCCCTTGTAGATTTTGCTTCTCTGGATAAAATTAAACAAGTATTTTCAGTCTTTTCTCCTTGATTATTATTGTTGTGTTGTCATGAAGAAGAATAACACTCAAAACAAGACACAGCTGAGTGTCTGGCTAGTCCCTAGGTTTACAAACTGTGTGCTGTTGTAGGTGTCAGTATGTTTACATTTTTTTACTCAATACTGTTGACTTAAATCCAGCTGTGGTCTGCTATGCCTTCTGGATCTGTTTTCAGACCAGTCACCATTCATCTACTTCTGTGTGTTTGATTATTCCTGTTTGTCTTTGTTAGCTTGTCCATTTTTTAAAACTCTGGATTGCTGAGTTCACTTTGAATTCTATTTGGATGCTGGTATACCCACAGTCCTTTCCAGCTTCAAAGATCATCAGTGTATCCTACCAGACAGATGCAGCCTAAATGTGAATGAGTCAACTTGTTGGCTGTAGCAATGGAACAGGACAGAGGAATCAGCCATACTGCTCCTGTGTGCATATGTTTTCATGCTTGAGTTGTGGGTCTACATTTCATTTCACTGTTCATGAAGTACATAGTACTTGTTTCTTCAACTTCATGCATTTCCACTACTTAAAGTTCCACTTTCTTCACTTGTCAGAAGGTTAAGCAACACAACCCAAATTCTGCTCAGTTTGCCCATTTGTATACTGCATGAGGTGTGATGGATTTGGAAGGGTTATGCCAGACCAAGTTTGAAACCAGATTTGTTTAATGAATATGTATTGTTTCAAGCCTGCCACGTTTTTTTTTTTTACTTCAGCTTGAGATGGATGTATCTGAAACTTGAAATTACAGGATTGATGAATGCAGAAAAGGTTTTTCATAGATAAGTTCTGTACTCATTTGCCCTAAAGCAAGAGCTGTGGTTAAGTGTCAGAAGTGAGCTAAAGGCTTGGTGATCAAATAGTCATATTGGGGTTTTTTAGTTCAGGTTTCAATATGCAAACGAAATCCTCTTATGCATACAATTCCAGTGGTGGAAGTGATCTAGCATATACAACAAATAGGTGACTATGCATCATGTTTCCCCATACCTTAGTTTATTTAAAACAGGTTTTATTTTTAAGTGCTTTGAGTCACACTTCACTTCCATGGGGAAAGCTTCAGCTATATAAGTCAAGTGGTCTGTCCATTCAGGTTGCATCACTTCCTTCTGAGAGCTGACAGATTAAATGAACTTCCTACGCTTTGGACACATCAGATACTGCTTTATCCTCATTGATTAATATGTTTCTTCTGTTAAAGTATTGAAGGTAAGTAGGAACAGGAGTTCATGTTAGTTATGCTTCTAAGGCTTCCAAGGGTATGACCTCTTCACTTTGGCTGATGCCAGCCTCTCAGCTGTTTCTAAACACTTGTTGGATTCCTATTCTACTCCTTTCTGTTGCCTGCCACATACCTGAAATCAATGAACAATATACTTAAGAGCAGCTTTATGATATCAAAATTTGTCTGACATGTATATTAGTAACCACCAGATATCAAATATTTTCCAGAAACATCCTCTGTGGTATTTGTCTTGTCATTTTGCAGTGGTGTTGGCCAAACTCCATGCACAGTTCTCTAGGCTGTTTCTCTTCACCAGCACCTCAACCTGGATCAACATCTGCTCACTCTCTGTAACAGGGAAAGAAAATGTTTCCTATGGATTCTGTTGCAGGAAGAGGAAGTCTTGCATAACTGTACTCTTGTCTTCTGCCCTTTGTTTTCCCAGTGTCTGAGAACTTGCCAACCAGATGATATTGTAGCTGTGGGGCCAAAGTTGTACAGAGAACATTGAAAGAGACAATATAAAGTTATTTAGCACCCAGGGCAGAGGTGTATGTATTCTGTGTGTTTGTTTAAGGACTTAATTTTTGTTGGGGTGGTTTATCCAACATAAACTACTAAACAAATAACATTGCACACCCAAACAGCACCTAAATGTCCTCTGTTTTCAAGATTCTGTCTTTATTCATACTTTTTCCAGAGCTTCAAAATTAGAGAAACCGAAAAGCAAGTTTTATTAGTCGTTTTTCATTCTTACTTATATTGATAATGATGGGAGTAAGTTGAAATTTAAATTGTATTGGCTTTATGCATAGAAGAAGACCATAGAAGTCAATGACAAACGTGCTGTTCCTTGCAATGAAGATCATATACAATTACCCTAAAGATACCTATGTTCTCCACCTGTAGGAGATTTGTTGATTTTAGTACTTTGATAACTGTTTAAATTGAATACTGAAGAGAGAAAGTTGTAGCATGGCAAAAGACATACTTAAGATATAGTGTATTTTTGTCCAAAACTTATCATTGCTCACTTTGTGCCTGAAACATTCTCTGCCAACACTGGCCAGGCAGTCCTGTTACTCACTGCCTAGAAAAGCAGTGGAGAGGTGCCTTCCTTCTCTTCTTGCAGTTTCCAGTGTCCCAGGGAAGATGTCCAACTCATTCTCTAAGAACAATGCAATTTTAACTAACTCCCTGCACAAACTTTCATCAGCAGTCCACAAACAGCACACTTGTGCCAAATAACACTACCACACACAGTGGTTACCTCTGCTAACAAATTTGTTTGCAGAACACAACCACAAATTGTATTGCCTAACAGTTTGCAATGCAGCCCTGTCCATAATCATTTTGTGTTCAAGTGGTGCTTGCTGTCCCTGTATAAGACGGGTAGCCCAGTTTATAGGAGCGGTGGGGAAGTATAAAGACAGAAGACTTAATAACAGAGCTGGAAATAGTTGAGATGGTACTTGCTTCAGTCTTGAGTCTCAAGGACAAGACTTGTTTGGAATTCTTATTCCTGTCATTCAAGCAGCAGTGTTCAAGGTTTATGTATCCAACCTACAATAAACTACAAAAGGGAGCATGCTTCTCTCTACTACCCATGTGCTTTTTAGAAAGAGAATTTTGCTTATGCATATCAAATAGTTTAATAATAAGTAGTTTAATAATAAGTAAGTTCAAACATTTGGTTTCCCAAGGAATTTTTATGAATAATGGCAGTTCTCTCTTAAGTTATACCTTTCTCCTTTCAAAAGAGAAACAGACACATAAGAACAAAGTTTTTTAATGAAATATTAACACCCATAATATAAAGAATAAGTTAATCACAGTAAAAATAATTAAATAAAGCTTGAGGTGCCAGCCCTCATACAAAAAATTCAAATCTATAAAACAAAGACAAGTTTAAAAATAAAACCAAGCGTAAGTCTTGGGGGGAAAAAAGTCATTTCCATATAGTATCAGTTAAATGAATGGAAATAGATTTCTGACTTTTAGCACTTGCAGCATTCAACAAGTGCCAAATCCTTAAATCTTTTTCTGGTTACATATGTACATGGAGAGAGGTTACATAACCCGACTTTCCAAGGGACCGAGACACCTTCAATGTCACCTGGAAGTCCAAGCAAGTTTCCAATTTACCTTCTTGCAGCACAGTTCTTAAGTGGAATACATTAAGAGTGTAATACTGACACAGCTACTTCTTTTTTTTTTTTTTTCCACTTTTTGATGCAAAGTCTGATCACTCTCTCCTTACTGGTCTTAACAGGTTAGGTGTGTAGCACTTGAGCCTTAGTATTATTCAGTATGATGAGAAAAGATTTTAGTCTCAGGTCACGTATAAAATGACTACTTAAGTTAAAACTGTACCAATATGCCCAGACCAAGTGCTGGATCATAAATTAAGTGGAGAGATAACTTGTTATGCGTAGTATCATGCATGGGAATACTCATTTAAATGTTAAATATTTAGCTTCCCTCTGAGTGGTTTTCAGGTAATTCAGAGTAGTAAGATAAATATCAACCATCTCTCTGCCTCATGTCTCACGAACACTGATGTGAGTGGCAGACCACACAAGCATTTAAAATGAAAGCCTCTTATGACATTCAGGTCTTCACTGTCCTGGTGTCAGTACAGGCTGAATCTTGTTCATTTCACTCCAGCTGTAGGAAAAAGGTCACTTTGGTTCAGGAAGAAAACGACTCTTGGAAACAACCCCATTCATATTGGAGTCAATCCAGTTAAGGTATTGAGTAACTCTGGTGTAAACACCAGGCTTGTTTTCCTTTGCACAGCCATCTCCCCAGCTGACAATCCCATAAACCATCATCCTGCCATTGTGCTCACAGACCATGGGGCCACCGGAATCTCCCTGACAACAGAAAGAGAACACATTAGGCCATTTTCTGCAGATGGAGTCTTTGTAACATAGAATGTGATTACTGCTTTTCTAAATACTCTAGTCAATACGTACAAGCTAAAGCTTTGATCTTTGAGAGCATTGCTTAGATGGGACAGAAGGCTTGGCATCTGGTGTGACTTGAACAGTCTCTAAAGGAAGAAGGTCTCTATTTCCCCCATATCAGGATATAGAGAGAATAATTACCTTGCAAACAACTCTCCATCCTAAGTTTATAATCACACATACTAGGCTAGTGATCTAAGGCCAGTTCTTCACAGAATCAATTGTCTCCCTGCCCATAAGCTACTTTTACACTTGAGAACATTTGTTCCTTTTAGTGACTCAGTATGGCCACTCTGCCCAGTAAGGTTCAGAGAACTAAATCTAATTTTGAGGAACCTGGAGGAACTCGGTGTGGCCCTGTAATTTACCTTTTATCCCTTGAAAAGCTACAGTTAAAGTGCAAGCTGAGATTACAATAACTGCTGTATTCCCCTGACACACATCTTTCAGCCTTTGCTTGAATAGAATGCAAATAAAGCCTTGAGGGAAAAAAAAAAAAAATGTCTAAGGTACTGTACTTCTTCCACCTCCAAAGGACGGTCTGGAGGGGGCAACCCCTAACTCTAGGAGCCAACCTTATTCCATGTGTTTGGTCATACTACAAGTCAACTCCATTGGATGTACTAAATTCCTGCCACATAAAGAGAGACTCTTGTGACTAGTAGAATTACAAGATGTCACCAACTGATCTATATAGTGTACATTCATTTAGAATTATTTAGAAGATAAAACAAACCAGTTTTACCTTGCATGCATCAGTCTGCCATGTAGGATCTCCAGCACAGACCATGTTGTCAGTAACTCTGATACTGTCATAGTATTCATATTGGCATTTTCTCTGTGATATTAAGTTCACAGTGGCTGACATCAGTCTTTGAGCATAGAAGATGTCATCTGCAAACAAAAAAAATCTCACTGTTTTCACTGTCCAAGACCCAAAAAAAAGAAACAAGAAAGCTCCCATGTAACATATTTTCAGCACTTGACATTAGTATAACCATTCCCGTTCTCCATTGGGGTTCTTATTTCCAGCTTATGCAGTATTAGTTTGCTTTTACTGTTAACATACTAAGTTTCTGAGAGAAAAACTATTCCAAAAGCAAAATATAAAGTTCGCTTTTTATAGAGAAAGTTTGATGGCTTTTGAAGGATATTCTGCACAAATGCAATCCTTTGTTAATCCTCCCACATGGCTTTAATCTTTTTTTCTATCCCTCACCACATCAGAAATGAAAAAAATTGTGGTTTACATCTTGGCTTGCTTTATATGGTTGACAAGTGTGAGAAGCATCAGATAAGAAAAATGCCATGGACAACGAGACAAGATGACAGCAAAGATCATCTTTGAGATGCACATGGAGTACACAGAATAGAATGTTTTTAATACTTCACAGATCACAGTGTGAAAAACATTCAGTTCCCACACTATGGAAGTACACCTTTGGTAAGAGAAATCATTCACTTACAAAAATCTTGTTTTCCATAGCCAGCTATTTCACAATGGGTATTGTCTTTCAAGTACAGGTTCCTCTCTGGCAGGCAGACTGTTCTGACATATTTGGATTCTACTGCACACTGTCCAGAAGTCGTTCTTATCCTTATCAAAGCTATGAAACAAGTCAGAGAAAATACAGTTAGATCTATAAAGCAAGTTTTTCCCCTCAAGTTTTCCAACAATAGGAGTATTTGGTACAGTTATGCAAATAGTTGCAATTATATTTAATTCTGGTTATGTATAGCTCCCCTCATTGTTTTTGAATGAGTCATTATTTACTAACAAAATTAATTCCCCAGCGCTAAAATAGGCAAGTGTTCCCACGTGAACTTCCTCCTGGAAGGATAGGAGCTGATAGCTCACAGCAGAGAGTCTTCTGCAAGTGTATCTTTAGATGTTCTAAAATCTCAACTTTCTGACTGGCTCTAAAAGGTGGCATCTACTGCCCTGAACAGCTTACAAAGCTCTTCTTTGATTTTCTTTACTTTAGCAGCAGCAGGAGGAATCTGGAAGAGGTGGCAGAGTTCTAAGTCTCAAGTGCAAGAGTGGCAAGTCTGTTCTGTGCAAGTTGGAAAAACCCATCTCTGACTTGTTGCTTTAGAAATAGGCTTGTGCAATCCAGAGACTTCTGAAAGTCTGGATTAATTCAGGATAACCATCAGCTAATGTGGTGCCTGATAATGGCCTTCCCATACTGTATGATGAAGTCTACTGTGTATATATTTTTTTCATCATTTACTATATATAGTGTGATCTCTGTAGACACAGAATAAGATGGTAGAAATGGAACACTGCCAGCAGTGCTTATGGAAAAGCCATGTCTTGCAGAGGTCCAGAGACAAGACAGGATTATAGCTGACCATCTGCCAAGTTATGCATCTGCTATGTGCCAAAAAACAAATTTATACAAGCGGAAAAAACTGTGCTCAGCACAGGCCTAGTTTTCAGGCTGTTCCTATTCCCTTCATCTAGAAACACCTAGTTCCTGTTCCCTTTCATCTCATCTCTGGTTCTACTTGTTTTAGAAGATGAATGCCACAATTACATAGCCTTCATCTATGCTCAAATTTTTTAAGGCTCATATTAAGATGACACTTACCAATATCATTCTCATTGCCACCTGTATCATCTGTAAAATCAGGATGAGAGATGATGTCATCAACCATGAATACTTGTTCATTATCATCAGTAACATTCAGTATGGACTTTCCAAGGTAGACTTTATAGGCAGATTTGTTCAGCTGTCTTCTTGACCTGAGTGAGAGTAAAGAGATGATGAAAAATAATGATTTCTGAGAGTGAGGTCAACAGTTTAGATACAGTCCCACTTCTGTCTCAAGTTTACTTTGATGTTGACAAGAAAAAACAAAATCCAGTCAGCTTTGAAAGTTGATCCAATACTCTAAAGGAATGCATTCCAGTTTTCCATTTGAAGGGATCAATTTAGATGTTCCGACATTTTGAAATGCACACCTATCTAGCTGCTACTAATGCAAGGCATTGGCATTAAGAATCCTCTGCAGGATGCCAAAAGGATCAGCTTTCCACAGGGAAACCAACAAAAAATACCCAGAGATGTATTGTTCATACAGCTCATAACCATCAGTACAAATATGAAGTTTTGTGAACAGCCAAGGCGAAAGTGAAACCTTGGCTCCAGTATAGGCTAAGTTGTTTGAATCGCATCATCCACCAAGCAGTTCACATCTTGCTAACTCCTTCTGCTGGATGTTGACTCCCAGAGGCTTAATGTTTCTGGCTGCTCTTGTTCAGTCAAAAGCACATTCTTACTGTGGTACATTTGGAAGGGTTGTTCAGTGAGCTTCACACAAAGAAATCAGCTGTAAATAAGAAGCACACGGAACTGTAAACTTACGGAGTGTGGAAGCAGTGTGCTGCTGTCAGCACCCAGCAAGGGTCGATGAGGCTGCCACCGCACAGGAAGTGGTCCATGCCCCTTATGTTTTGGAAGATACCAGCTACCCAAGGCTGAGACTCAACCTCTGCCTGCTTTCCACCAACAATCTTGAAGTTCTTGCTGATGCTCCTTTGACCACATGAAGGTCCTGTGAAAGGACAAATTTTGTTCAGATGTTCTTACAAATAAATACCAATCCTGTGCTATTAAAAATAAAAAAAATAAACCAAAAAACCCCAGTTGTCTTGAAACTAATGTTACCTACCACACTTCTCTATATTGCAGGGTATTTCTCGAATGGCATATCCCTTTTTGGTGTAACACCAGGGCTGGTTCCTTCCATTTGGGTTTCTAAAAGACAAAGAAAGTGTGCTTTTCATAAAAACAGTTTAAAAAAAAGCAATAGTGTCTTAAGTGTCCTGAAATAAACTAGTGTTTTGTTAACAAGATTCACCAGAGAAAATAATCAGTAACTGATTATTACTCTTGTATGCTATGAATTTTGCAGTACAATCAGCTTCAGTGAAGAACTCTAGACACTCCAGAGAGTCACATTCCAAATATTTTTAGTCAAAAATCATCTCTGTAATACAGTTAATTTTTTTAAAACATGTTCATCACTGAGCACCTCTAGGGCTGTAACAATAGAAGTCATCCCAGGAAGAGTGATGCTTTTCTTACCTGCAGTAGCTGTGTTTGCCCAGTCCAAGCTGCAAAGCATTCTCCAAGTAAGCACTGTAAAGACCCCTCCTGAACAGCGAGGGTGAGTTCCATGGCAGACATTCATCTTCTGTTGCCATCCCTCTGTAGTCCTCACCATTTTCAGTATAGCATACACTGTCAGTGTCTGAGAAAATAAGTATTTTATTAGCAGCATCTTCTTGTTTATAATTCTTCTGTGATATGGATGAAACCTTGTAATGAGGACGAAGTTCTTACTTTACACTCAAAAACAGATGACGCAAAATCTAGACTGATTACATATCTTTATTAAATTTGTCCTACATGAATTTGCACATCAAATATATTACACTTTAAAGTATGGATATTAATTCTTTAACAGTTTCACTATATTTCACAACATAATCAGTTCTGCTTCTGAAGATTCACAAACAAGTTCACTTTTTTCACCACAAGCTAAAAGAAAGGTAGAGTTAAGCAACCTTATTGAAGAAGCAAACAAAAAAAATTAGAGATCCTGATTTTGCACGAACATTTAGTTGTTTCTCCTCAATTGTTCTGTTAGCATAAAGTGCTAAAGACTATCCAGTCGCACTTATGGGTAATACTTCCACTTGGCATTTCATTTAATTATTTGACTATCTTTTTAGACCTTTTCCATCAGTTTAGCTAGTATTAAGGAAGATACTCTACCTAGTTCACAGTGAATCCCAGTGTAGCCTTCGGGGCATATGCAACGAGCAATTCCGCTAAAGAGGTAATAGGTAATGCAAGTTCCTCCATTCAAACAAGAGCATTCTGTAAGTAAAAGACATCACTAATTATAGACAAAACATTTGAATGATGAGGTGAAATGTAATTGCAAACTAGTTTTAGGTATTTAAGTGTTATTAAGAGCCTTCCTCCTTGTATGAGGATATAACTGCAGAATAATAAGTTTTCAGGTTCAAATAGAACAGGCAGATACTTACCCTTGTGATCTGATCTGCGTTTATGTAGCAGCTTGTAGTACTTCCAGCTATAAACCTGTGGGAAAAGAAAAAAAGAAGTTTAAGGAAGCAGTTTATTTTATATAGTTTGATTATCTTTTAATGGCCTAAGCTCAGTTCCCTACTGCATGCCTTCAACAGTTTAGGTTTTTAACATGTAGCAACCAGCTAAACCTGATTTGTGGAAGCTGGATATGAAAAGTGGAACTGCACTTGAACAAAATAGGGAAGGAAAAAAAAAATATCTATCCCACATCATTCCAAAAAACCCTCAGAAAAGCCCCCCAAAGCTGGCTCACTACATCGGGTCAACACTGCTGTAAGAACCCAGGCAGTTCCTAATGGTCAGTGTCCTCAGAACAGGGAAGGAAACTTCTCTCCCTCCACCAAACACTGCAGCAAAGATGTAACATTCACCAGCTGCTATATTCCTTATAGAGGTCAAGTGGGCTTGCTTGAGCTAAAACAGGTAATGGTAACAATATAGTTCCATATGTTGGTGAATGGCTGTGCTGATAGGTATCAACTGTCATAGCCAAAAATACTCAAAAATTGGTCCTTTTTTAGCATCACACTTTAAAGAAGGGGAGGGGAAAATTTAGCTAAGGCCCAACATCCACCTCTACAAAAGACCAGCAAGCTCTTGGTGCTCAGTGTCCAGATCTAAATTGCTTTAAGAGAGAAACAGAAAAGCTAGTAGATTTCTTGATGATTGAATGTCTTCACTATTTCAATGCTAGCAGATGTCTTAAGGTGGAGCAGAATCAGGAGAAAAACCAAAGGGCTCAAAAGAGGTTTTTTGGAGGTGTATGTACAGCAGTTGTATATGTACATGCAAAGGCAGCAAAAGAGACTTCAAGACAAAAGCCTGCTAATAGCATCCAAAGCAGAAAGTGTAATCAAACCCAGAAGTGGTTCTAAGCAAACCAACCCCCCATATATTTAAAAACTTACAGAATCTAGTCCCGCGATGAGGGGTACTGTAAGAAAGATGAGTAACTTCATGTTGTTAGTTAACGCCTCACTTTGTGTCTCTTCTATCTGTATAATTTGATCCTGAAAATTTTTAAAAGAGGAACTCAGTGTCATGCTAGAGCTTGCAGTGTCAGCTTTCTTACTTCTGTTGTTCTCTGCTGGTTTCAGAATAAGTCACAACACAGTTAATGAGGACTTAAGCATTGACTTGCTGTGAAATATCTGCTTATTACTTCCATATATTAAATTAGAGATTATTGCGTGACTTTTTTTGGTTGGTTTGCTTTTTTGTTTTGGATTGGGTTTTTTTTTAAGGGTTTAAATGAAGTTGGGAAAGGGAAATTGGAAAAGTGCATGCTCAGTTTTCACAGTGTGGACTAAAAGTTGGAACTTGGCAGATTTATTTAGCTGCCATCCAGATGTTTGTACCTATGTAATTGATTATTGCTACCTTGCAACAAAAGCACTGAACAGCCAACTTCAAGTTATGAATAGGAAATCTGTTTTTCAGTAACTTTGTAGTTACCTACTGCATCTTGTTGATGCTTAGTACTTAGGTAAGCCTAGCCACCTGAGTGCCTCTGACCTCTGCAAATTCTTCAAAGTCTGCTTGTGATGTTACCTTACTTATTTACAGTATTAGAGGCTTGCAGCACATTGGGTCTTGATTTCTTATATGCAGCTGGATCTCACAGCCAAGCATGTATAGCAATCTTACCCAGAGGAACCGGTAAATAGTTATCTTGTAGCAACAATGAAGGGTACAGTAAATTAGCAATATATCTTTTTCTCTTTTCTGAATTGCAATGCAAGTCATGGAATGATTTTTTTAAAAAGCATCATCAGTTCTAGAAAACTGTAAAACTTGATGCTTAAAAGATTACCTGGGAATCTTAGTTATACTTACATTAGCAAGCAATGCAATATAAGAGGATATACAGAACTGAGTAGGTGATGAAGACTTACTCCACACTGTACCTGCTTTATGGGTCTCTACACTGGACTAATTCTAGTTTGGTCCTGCAGACTGAGTGCCTGCTAACACGTGGATTGCACCTTCCAGGTTGGTTTTCCTGGGCAGAAAAGGAATGCATGTACTCTAGAGCTCATTAGTGCACACTCTAGAAGTTCACACACCCTGTGGTGTGAACCAAAAGATGGGGAATAAAAATCAGTAGATTCATTTGGAAAACAGAAGTTATTGGATATTATACAAATCCAAATGTTGACACAGACACACCCTTTGCTTCTAAGCAGGTTTCATAATGTAAGAAGCCAAATCATGCTTCAGGGACTTGGCTATGCATGCTTTTCAGATTCAGACGTGATTTCAGCAGATATAATTTTCCCGTAGACATTGTTAAGCTAAATATTTTTAACGTTTTTGGCAGCAATGCAAGTAATTTGCTAACACACTTAGTTTCTCAGGCCCAACCTTCACATCACAAATAACAGCACTGCCAATTCCTCGTCAAAACTCTGATCCACCGTAGCAGGTAGAAGTGACCTTCACCGCTGCTGCAATACTGCATTTTTATTTTTTTTTTTAAATTTAAAGAGCAGCTGCTTCATTCTATTCTACGTAGAGGCAGGCAGTACTCCTACCCTGAGAAAATGCCCCCGGGGGTGTAAAGGCACGGCACTTACCGGCGGCGGGGAGCGGCGGTGCGGGTGCAGGGCGGCGGCGACGGCTGGAGCGGTGCAGCGCGGTGCGGGCGCTATAAAGGGCCCGGGCGGGGCGGGGCGGGCGCTATAAAGGGGCGGGTCCGCACCACCCTCCCTCTGGGGAGCATCCTCCGTATCGGCGCCTGCATCGCTGCGGGCAAGCGCTGCTGGGGTGACTCAAGGGGGGAAATTTCTGATGGTGCTTTTGAGTTTTGGGGGAAAGGGGGTACGGTGAGGGTGGGAAAACAGCTCTGAGCAGGGTAGATTTGTGGAAGGGGCTCCCTGGCTTCCCCGCGGCAGACAGCAGTTCCTTGAAGGCATTTGTAAAACCAAAAGAGAAATGTGAGTGAGAGCTGTGAGAAGAATGATGAGAAACATGCCCGGAGACATGACATAGAATGATAACGTATATGTATATAATATGATAACGTATATGTATATACATTAACGATAAACGTAAAACCTCTGAAGAGATACAAGCAAATGTGGTGTGTTTTATTTATATGGCACTACCCCTAATGAGAGAGGCACAAGTGATTTATTAATTGAGGAGTAAATTGTTTCAGGTGTGGGTTAATCACAGCCCGCTGGGAGGGAGTATTGGGCTGGAATGTGTACTTGAAGCACGGGATATATTTTCGGAGAGCGGTCTCCAGCAGAAACGCAGAACAATGGGGCGAGCAGGGAGCGTTTCTCGTGCCAGCTGGAATCTATCAGGATACGGGGCTCACAGCAGGTGCTAAACTAATCTCCAGAGTTACTTACAGCTCCCTTGCCCTTGAGCAATCTTCTGCTCGTGAGAAATTGGTCATGGTTTTCTTATAATTTATGTCTTCCAAAGAAGTATTCAAAGTATGCTTGTTGCTTTACATGAGGATGGAGATATGAACTGACAGATGCCTATCTAAGAATACATGTCCAGCGAAATGGATAGTCTTTCCTGGCTCAGTCAAATATGATTTTTTTGCATTATTCTGCAATGTTATAGCAATGCAGCGAGTAACAGCAGACCAATGCATACATACAAACAGTGTTTATGGTATATAGGATTTAGTTTCACGTAGTTCAGTGACTAAGCTGAGGTAGGTCTCCATAGGCTATGTAGCTGTTGAAACACAGTTTCTTCAGAGGTCAAGCCAAAGCAGGAGTTGACCTGAACTTCCCCCAAGAGAATTGTTTTTGTAACTGGACAATTCAGAGCTTAATAGGACCACCCTTCTATGTTTGACTTGTAACAATTGGTATGAGTATGGCTCAGCTTTCTTCTTCCCTACTCACCTTCTATTTGTATCAAGTCTGGGGTATAACCATAGCTTTATTTAGGTAATGTCTGCATACTGTCTCTATTTTTTTCTGTTCAGATCTTCAGGCTCACATCAGAACAGAGCTTGTGTCTGCTAAGAGCACACTGAGTCCACTCACTGAACGACAGGAACTGAGTCAAGAGAAACAGCTCAAGCTGGATGTCCAAAAGTGAACACAGGTAAGGAACAAATCTTTTTGAATTTCAGGAGAGTAGTTCTTCTCTCATTCTGTAGTGACTTCATATATCAACATCACAGGTAATTAGGTCCTCTAAGAAATAGGGCAGAAATTACCAAGTTAGAATCACCGTGGCACTCTCTTCACTTCAGATGAGTGGCTGTCAAGTAAACTTAAGTTGGGGAATCAATTCCACAGAGGGAGGAATAATCCATACTTTAAAAGCAGTCTGTAACCTTTGCTCTCTTAATTCATTTCAGTACACCAACCTTGCATGTAATAAATGAAGAAATGTGTCATGGTTTGATTCAGCAGGGAGAGCAGGGAAGGGACAAGATGCAGGAAGAGGAGGGCTCTTTGGGGCTGGACAGCTGCTCTCCTTTCTCCTCCTTGCTCCCAATGAAGAGATGCTGGGCCTTGGTGCCTTCTTCAAACTCTCCTTCTGAAAGAAGAGTCAGCTCTAGAGCAACTCACTTTCCTCTTTCATATTTGTTGTTCCCTGAAAAATGTTGTAGAAGTGTGAGCGGTTATCTTCTCACTGAACCTTTGACCAAGCTGTGTAGGTGACCCTTGTTCCTTATTTTTCCCCTACAACCTTAAGGTTTGTACTTGTTTTCCAGGACCAACACCCAAAAATTTTTGTTATCTTTACTCTGACACAAGGTGCAGTAAGATTCAAAACTCCCTTTTTCTACCATTTGTCATGTACTTAGATTTTACTGAAATGCTATATTACTAGATATATAAATATATCTAGAAGGCCACCAGGAATGACCTGGGCTTTATTTCCGTCAACTGGTGACAGTTACTGATCAGAAATTCTGACATGTTTGCAGTGCCACTTTAGTGCCATCAAATTCCTTTGGTCTGAATATTTGCACCTGGATAGGTGAATGAATTATAGTTGAATGACTGAACTGAAACTGTGGTTTAGTAGAGAGATATCCAAGCTGGCTGCAAATGAGTTTGTTTTGGTATTCCAAGTAATCTCACAGCAAACAAGGCTGCATGAACTCTATGAACATTAAGGGGCTCTTAGGGAACAGAAATACATTAGATAATTTCCAGTGCCTGAGTTCACTGAGCTGGCTGATGGCTGGCACAAGAAGATCTAAAGTGAGTTTTCTGCCTTAAGTCAGAGACCCTGGAAAATCTGCAGCCTGGCATTTCTGCCATGACCACCATCTGACTTTAAAGCTGGACCTGACTGTACAGAGAGGAAATGCACAGGCCCAGGGAGGGGAGGGATGAAACAGGACTGGTTCTGCTAACAAGGGACTTCTGGTAGCTTCAGGGTCAGCATTTGTTCACTACTGCATGTCTCAGGGGTTTAGAAGGGCCCTATTACAAGCCATGTTATCTCTCCAGAATAGGATTGTAATAAGACAGAGGAAAAGCAGGTCTTTATAACTCAAAATCAAATTTTTTTTTTTGAAAGAACCGTGAATAAAATTAAATGCCTACTGCAAGACTCTCAGTGGAACTTATTTGTCCAGTAGATACTGATTAATGACAAGCCATGGCTCTTAAGAGAGAAACTCTTGTACAGAATCATGAAAAAGTTTTCTATTTTGAGAGCCACTTTGTGCTCTCCAGCGTGTATTTCCTTTGCCTTATACATGTCTGTGGTTTCATCACTTTGGCCCCTTACCACAATTTGGCAGAGGAGTGGGCAGGAAGGAGGAGGGAAAGACTTGTGAAAAGAGGTGGTCCAGGAAGTGGTATGAGTGACTTTGTAGACAACACTATCTGCTCAGTAGGAGTACAGCATCTAAACAAGAAAATGCTATTTACAAAATCTCAAGTCATTCTCTCATTTAAGTAGTCAGAGCTGTTAATAATAGGGCTGTATGTATTTCTCTTGCCTGCACCTGGATTATTGGACAGAGTAAAGAAAATGTATACACCTATTATGAGCTGCTCATGTGATTCCAGTCTGTGAACCCACTGCAGTCATAGACTACTTCTCTAAAACAGAGGTCAGATGCAGTGTATCCAACTCTGAAGAGCAAGTAGGATCAGACCCACAGTCAGGCAGTTCTTGGGTGACTGTAATTCTGTTGCTTTAGTTTTCAGTTCCCAATAAAAACCTTGCTGATTCTTTTAATTTATAGTTGAAGTAACTTGAATGTTTCAGACTAATCGGCCAGCCTGACCTAGCAAATTTAAAAAAGATAACATTCCATTCCAACTAGATGAGAACACTGACCCTCTTAGAGAAATACAGCGGTTTTATCTCATGGTGGTGCATTGAAAGAGATTGTGAGGTTTGCATTGTTCTGCAGAAGTTGCCAGGATGGAGGTATTATTAGTTACAGTGTTCATTTTCACAGCTGATGATAAAATATTATAACTAAAGAGAAACACCATCCATCACACATTGACTCTGGTGGTCCATCAGTAAACCCCAAAAGACTAGAACTCATGGAGAGTTAAATAATCCTATAAATCTAAGTAACAAGAACTCCTACAGAAATGCTGTTCTGTAGGGGAAAATATCCCTTATTGTGGTACCCTGATATTCCACATTGATTTTCTCAGACACAGACATCCATTAGCCTAATAGGAATCTCCACATGCTTAAAATTGCAACTATTCTTGGAAATCTATCCTAGATCTGAGATCCTGGCTCTGTGAGCAGGCACTTGTTCAAGCCCCTACTAAAAGTAATGGATCTCAGTGCAGGGAGAATAGTCCCTTCTGCACGTGGCACTTCAGGGTCTGAGCTTAGCTATGCCTGAAGCTTTGTATTTCCTTAAGTCTGGTGGTTGTTCTGGTTTGTGCCAAGTATAAGTAACATCAGAATTAGTCCTTTGGCTAGAAAAACGTCTGTTTTGCCAACACGGCTTACCATGAAATAGAATAATCATTTCCAAGTCCTCTCTACTCACGGTACAATAAGAATGGAGAAGTTAAAATTTGCATATGAGCAGTTATGTGTGCTTAAACCTCTGTCATCTCATAAAAGCCACACATTCAGTATTTGGTTAGTGATTAACAATACAAAAGCTAAGAAAACACCTAAAAGTCATGCCAAAAGGTTGACATGACTTGTCATCTCCATAATGATAATAGCTTCTTGTTGTTTGGGCTTTTTAAAAGAAATTAGTCTGCCACTGAATTAAGTAGCCCCAAGTCTGGGTATAGAATTTAAAGAATATAGCTATATTTACAGCTGCTTTATGTATTGGAATGCAGCTTCAAATTCAAGCTGTATTGGGTTGCAGTTAATTTTGGGTTATAGCAGATAGGATTTTAAGGCAGTCAGAAAATGTGCTACAAGTTTAAGGGAAATTTTTCAGTATAAAGTTGTTTTAGATTATTCTATCTTCATCTTGAAAAACATGGGTACTTTTATAGTAAAACATTTTGTATTTTCTCTCTGATGTTAGTTGTTACATTTTTTAATGAGTTTATTTCCAGCTCTTGAGATAATAACAGGAATGACTGAATAAACCATTAGATTTTGAAATATAAATGAATAGATTTCAAATGTTACATTATCACTCTTCATAAAGTTAAAAATATAAAACTTGCTCTTTAATCTTATTCTCTCAAATTACAGTTTGCATGAGTCCCAGGAATTTCCAGAGTAGCTGATTTTAAGTTGGATGTGATTCATAAAAATTCTTCTACTTTAATGACTCTTGATTACTTGTCAGTTGTTTGTGGTTGGAATCTGAAGCAACTGATGATCTCATTTCCTTTAGGTATAATTCAGCTACTCAGGTTTCTTTACTTAATATTTTGTTCCTTTTCCTTACTGCTTTTCCTCTTATCCGTGTTATCTGTGTGGGTAGAAGCAGCAGAGCATTATCTGTTGAGGGCCACGAGACACTTTTGGATGCTTGTTGGTGCTGCTTGTTGCTTTGCAAGCAGCAGGAGTAGCTGGTGTTTATCTCTGAACTAAGCCAGTGTTACCTTGAGTGCCTGTGAAATCCCTGGTCACTGGGCCTGTTTCATTCGTGCAGAGAGCAGCTACTTGATGAGTTTTCTTTTTTTTTTGTGTATATAGTGTTTTGTTGTTTCAGTGAGCTGTCCGGATACGGATATTTTTTTGAACAACAATGATCGCATCTGAGGATTACTTCATCAGCTTGATTTGCACCTGCTTTTAAACTATGCTTTAGTTTTTAATATGCTTTTAAACTCTGTTATCTCATTTAGCATTCAGTGATTATAAAAATCAGCAATCTCTTTGACATTTGTTCAAATTGCCCAATTGAGACAGCTAATATCTCAAGCAAAAAGTAGTCTGAGCTACAGATCTTGCATCCAGGTCCTAAATAGTTGAAAATTATGTTTGTGTTTGGATTTAGGCCTACCTTTAGTAGAAACTAAAGTGCTGCTAACACTGGGGAAAACACAGAAAAGAAGATTTCTGAGTGAAGTGAGAAGGTGGAAAGCAAATACAGTATTTTTTTAGGGATTAAATGTGCTTCATTTGATGATCTTAAATCCTGAAGTAGGATATTTTTCCAGGGAATCCTTTGTCTACCTACCATTTACTGGTCTGGAATAGCACATTGAAATCTAACATTGGAAATTTACAGAAACAGCCAATTTGGACTATTATTTCTGCAGTGCATCAGTCAATCAGATTCACATCCCACAGGAAACCCAACAAACTGAAAGCATGCCAGTTGGAGTACTTCTGGAGAAAAAAGATTTACTAAAATCTGGGGGAGAAAAAGCAAATTTGGGGGTTGAGTTCTGCAAGGTATCCCAGTGGTGGCATATCCAAGCAAGCAGCATACCCTAAACACTCTGTGCAAAACAGCCCAGATAGAAAAATTGGCACTGTTCATCTCTGGAAAAGGCTGCCTGGTTAGATCATTTAGGGTTCCACTCCTGCCTGCTCTGATTTTACTGGCTGCCCTGCCAAGCAGCCCTAATGCCACAACAGATTTGCCCTCAGTGAGGTGTGACACTGCCTGCTGTTATCAGCTTGGTCTCCAGGGATTGCACAGCAGGTCGTGCAGGTCTCGCACCTTTCAGGTAGAATCCAGGGGTGCAGGATCAGTGGAAGGAGCCCTGTCTGCCCAGAGGGCAGCAGCTGGGCTGAGGGTATCCCTTGCTCACCAGGGATGCAGATTGCTTGTAGCCACGGCACAGAAGTGTGCTACAATGCTTAAAATGAAGAATTGTTTTGACTGTAAATATCCAAGTCCCAGAATAGTGGGCAGCAGTATGAATTTATAAAGCATTAATGATCTAAATAAATACATGCTACAGGAAAAATAAGTCTAAAATTTTAATGTTAATGACATTAGTAATGGACCGTTCTATGTTCTGAAGAAGGCCTCAAGGAAAAAAGACATCCCTGTGAATTTACAGGTGAAGGAAAAGGTTACCAAGTACAGAAAAATGGAAGTGTAGAGAGGCCATAGGGCAGTACTGCCCAGTGTGTCAGACAGTCTTAATACACTTGCAAGTGAACAGCTGTTGAACAATTCAGAGGATAAAGAGTTTTAAGGAGGAAAAATAAGTTGCTGCCTGGGTGCTGTTGAACAAGAGCATTCTTGCTGCATAAGCTCATAAAGAAACTGTGCTGAGAAGAAAGGAGAAACAAAATTAGCTTGGGTACTCTAATAATAGTGTGTGTCTTGGGTGCTCTAATAATAGTACTTACCTTCCCCACCACCACTCCTTCGGATGTTTTGACTACATTCTTTCTTTTTTTTCTAGTTAGCTTCCTGTAACTTATTTGTAGTATAGGCACTGGGCTACTTTCCCTAATCTTTGTTTGCTGATTGCTGTTTAAAGTTTGTAGGCTTTAAGTAAATACATCTCTAAAGAAAATTGTGCTGGCTCTCCTGCAGGAACTTGAACACCTATCCTGTCCATAGCAGTTGCAGCTTTCATGGACAATCAAAGAGGACCGAAAAAAAAAAAAAAGAGAAAAAGAGAGATTACAGATAAGCTCAACAGAAAAACATAACTTTTAAAAATACTTTTTTTTTTTGCAAAATAGGCCTCTCTTTCATCCTTGTGCAATGTCTTCCAGAGGGAAGTTCTGGCATGTAGTGACCTATCATCAGTACTACCAAGGTTATTCCTGCCAGAAAACAGAAATACTTACTTTGTTTCCCTCCTCTGTCTCCATGGCTTTTTCTTGGCCATACCGACCTCTTAATGCCATTCTCTGATTTTGGTTAGAACTGTTGGAAGTGACAATGTTTTCTTTCTTCTGAAATGTATGTGTGTTTTTGACAAAAATATCTCAAATTGAAATACAGCAAAGCCTCCATCATGGAGAGTTTTTGGAGTGCATCTTCCCTCTGTTCCCCAAGAGGCGTCAGGAATATGCTCACTTCTTTCTGCAGACCAAGCAGTGAGTGAGGCAGGCATTTACAGGAGAGGTGGAGAAGGCAAGGTGTAGAGCAGACTCCATGCTAACAAATCTGTAAGGCTCAGTATTTTGGGCTGTAAGCTGGTGCTGTTGTAGTCATGATCAGAAAGGTAGGGAGGTGGGAGGAAAGAGGCATCATTATATGTTGTTTGCCAGGAGAAGGGCAAGAAAAAAATTGCTGTTAAGTTGTCAGAAATGGAAGGAGAACACACTGCTGGAAAATGTTGAAAAATACTTATCCATTGACTTAATATCAGAAAAATTACTATGTGGACAGTGGAGACTGGCCACGCATGTTATTGAGGAGGAGTCAGTATCCAAAGGATGACTGAGAGAGGATAGGCCTAGAGGGCATAGATCAGGAGGTGCTCGGAGAGTGAAAACAAATTATGTACTGTTGACTCAGTGAAGAACAGGCAGAAGATACAGGATGACTTGATCACAGAGAATTCCACAAGAGATGGCTTTGCATGAGCTTTTCTGAGTGCAGACAAGAGAAGCATAACTGCATTTTCCAAGGCTTCTGGCAGGCAGAAAAGTTGTATTGCTTTCAATGACAGCCAAAGAAGGTGGAGGACGTGGTCTTAGACTCAAAAGAACCAGGATAATTGGAGCTCTGTTGTAAATGAGTTTGATCTCATGAAAGATCTGACAAAAAGGTGATCCCAGGGAGATGTGTGAATTTACTCTGACAGAGTTTACAGAAATTTTACAGTAGAGATGTAATATCACCCACGTAGGGTTGGCAAATTAGTTCGTGTTTCCAAGTTAATAAAATGAAAGAAAAAAGGAAACCAAAAGAGAGCCATTTCAAAGTAAAAAATGGTGAGTTTGAAGAATATGAAGAGAGTTGTGGAACTTGTTCAGTGATGTGCAAAGGTAGCTTCCCAAGCCCAGAAAAAGAAGGACAGAACTTTGCCCCTGAGCAGTTCTGGTGAGAATAGCTTGTACTCCATGCAAAGGACAGATGAAGATTGGAAGAAGCCTAAACTGAAGTTGGAGGAGAAACTCCACTGTTAAGTATTTTGTGAGCTCTAAAGAGATCTGTATGTGTCGGAGTTGCAAATAGTGTATGTAGCTGGATATTGTTAAGGTAAGACTTACTATAGTTACTATAGGAAAGAACTGGATTTTCCTTCACAGCACCTGGTGATGAACGTTCATGTTGCAGTCCAATAGGAAAGCTT
Source organism: Margarornis squamiger (assembly GCA_035222235.1). Lineage (NCBI taxonomy): Eukaryota > Metazoa > Chordata > Aves > Passeriformes > Furnariidae > Margarornis > Margarornis squamiger. Next base: position 14,737,119 of record JAWWTY010000158.1, read on the forward strand.
TTGTAGCCCATGTGAATTCCCCTGAGATAAATGGAAATTTCTAACATAGTCTGTGTAATACAATTCATTATATGGAACTGCTTCTATGAATAAGCGTTACTCAGTGGAGTAAGGAACGTTGGGACAAATCCAAGGCTACTCAATTATGCTGTATTGAATATTACTTAAAATCACTGTGTGCTCCACTGAATATTGTTTAAAAGAAAACTAGCTTAGGGAGATAGCAATTTCCTGTTCTTTTTAATGGAATAGGTCTGGGTATCAAAACACCTATTTAATCAGAGACCCAAACTCTCTTCTGAAACATGTCCATAAGCTCACTTGCTCCATAACATCTTTATACTGCTCTAACAGGAATCAGCATCTGGCCCATAATAAGTCATCACTGTTTTCTTGTATCCACCAAATTACAGAAAAAGCCCACTGTAGAACATACGTTCCAATGGAACAGCTTTTCCTGAAAGCTGCCTAGTTACTTTTTGTCTCTTGGGCTGTAGATCTCTGTCTCTCTCTCTTCAGGGCCTCATTCTCATCAGAAAAAGGTGGAGAATGACTCCTGTCCTATGCTACCCTTTTCACAAAAGGTAGAAATTCATGCCTTAGGCTGATCAAGAGCCTGGAATCCCAATTTTTCCTTTCAGGGTAACTGCAAAAAGTGGGTGCTGCTACTGCTGGCTCTTTTGTCAAGCTCCTGGTCTTAGAAGATAACTTGTTATGTCTTAACTGAAGGAAGAGAGTTTTTAGTGCAGGTACTGAATGTCAGTTTTGTGACAGTTCTACAAATAAAGCAAAGGACTTGGTCAGTGTTTTTAGGGAGTGCTCTCATGGGGCATAAGGACATCAAATACCTACGTTAGGTGTTCTGAACAGGGCCAAGAATCCTGTTATGGGGGGCGGGGGGGCTAATGTTTCCATGCCTAAATTTGATACATGTGGAAATTAAGCTCATAAGAGTGATGATTTTCAAATTAAATTCCAATAAAGGCAGTGTAGGCTACTAGGTCACTTGCTTGCTTCAGATAGTTTTAGGTGATTAATTGCTATTCCTCTGCCGTTTGTTCTTCCCCCTGTGTGATTCATAATGAAAAAGGAATTTATCTTGTCTTTCCCAGTATGGTGATATATTAGTAGGTGATTCTACAATAGTATTCAGTGCCAGGCAGAGGTGTTTGCTTCAATCCCCAAAGCATGTCACTGCATTAACATGAGGTAATTCCTGCAAGTGAGGTTCGTTAAACTAACAATGCTGCACCGTTCTCGTTACACAGCTCTCAGTTCTGGAGCAAGATAATTTGGCACACTTGATCCTCTGTGTTTCTCTGCATTGTCTTCTATATCCCATTTTCTCCCTAGCTGTGATAAGTTCTGAGGAGACTGATTCAAAAAAAAACCCCATTAAATGAGAAAATACAGAAAAAGAGGAAAGACAAAATCATTTAAGGAACATAAGGAAACCGCAGTTGGAGCATGTGACATTCAAGTCTGTGCAAGCATATATCAAGTATTGTGACTTGAAACAGCTTGTGCAAGTAACTTGAGACTAGACACAGGCAAACTTTACCTTAAGCATCTTCAAAAAAACTGTTAAATATAAGCTCTAATACATATGTAGTATAAACAATTGAAAAGGCATGAGAAATATTGCCAACTATGGTGGTTAACAAATTACATGGAAATTTTACAGAAATTTAATAAAAGGGAAAGTAAGAGTTGATACCTAAATATCTAATGTGACTTTCTTCTTATGAGAGTATTTCTTCAGATGCTAACTGGACCAATGCTATCAGAGCCAGTAGAGTCCAGGAGCTGTGACTCATCAGGAGTGCTGAGGGACCTTTGATTTAACAGGTAGTTCTCTGAATCCTGGCATGAAATTTGTCTTCTGAAGCAATAGAAACACTTTTTTAAAAGAAGTTTTTCTAGGAAAAAGAGGCAAAAAAGAGCAGCTGGAAGTCAACATAATTTTTTCTTGTAGCTCTCGATCACGTAAATTTTATAAGCACTGCCTTTTAACAGGTGTTTAACAATAGCGGTCTGTCCTTATCTGTTACGCTGTTTAAAGCCTTAGATTGGTAGATATTATGCAATGACTGACAAAAATAGCGAACTCCTGAGTTCTTGTATAGTATCATTGTCATCTCACCTCTACTGAAACCTGTATTGCACAACAGCACCATGTTGGGTTGTAGCTATGTGAAATTCCACAATAAATACTTAGAAACTGAGGTTTTGGGTGTATAGGAATATTGTGAATGCTATGATCTATTTGGGCTGCCTTTATAAGCTAAAATGGTATCAACTGCAAGAGATTTGGGTCACCTCTTGGTGCCTGGCACACATGCAGCCTGCCTTATGTCACCTGAGTTTCTGATTTCAATGTTAAAGTTTACCAGTGGTTCTTGGTTTTGTCATGAGTTATGGAATAAGAAGTCAGTGCTGTTACTCTACCAACAAAATTATGTCCTAGTTCCTTGTGCACTAAACTTCAGAAAGAAATTTGAATGTGTTAGCAGTTCATGGTTAGGCTTAAACAGTTGTCTTCTCATTCCACTACTCTTCTTTTGGACAAATTTTCTCAGAAATCTGGTTAACTGAGGCTCCAGACTAGTTAAATCTTCAGTCCCTTTTAGAATGAGAAGTTACTGCTTACTGCCAATTAAAGAAGATATGAAATATTGGCTGCTTTGTCACATGTGCAAGTAGTCATATATATTTTAAATAGGCTCTCAAACAACTGGACTAACAATGAGAAATCTAAACAGAAGTATCCTTTACTTACAGCTTTACTTCATATTCTTAGGACTTGAAAAATATCTAAGCACAACTTGCCAAAACTTTGCTAATGAAGATTGTAGCAGGAGTCACAAAACCGTAGGAGAGTGCCTAGGCTTGGCAGGGAGGCAGAAACAGCTCTGCTGTGCCATATACATGCAAGCATGACTTCATGATGAACTCACAGATCCTCACTAGGAATTAATCATTCAGCTACTTGCAGCCAACAGTCTACCACCAAGAGGAAAAGGCTGCTATCTTTCTTCTGCATATCATAAGGGCAAGTACATTTATCAGCCTTATTGACCAGAGAATTAGCAATGAATTTATGAGGTAATTTCTATAATTTCTGATAATAGTACCATGTAAAATTCCCCCACTAGTACTTATTTGTTTTGAAGATGTGTAATATTATAGTGACCTAAGAGTTGCTTGTTTTGGTTTTGTCTGTTTCTAAAAATGCTGTATAGCCTCTAAGATATGGAAGTCCGACTCTCAGGAAGTTTGAGCTGTCTCGAGTTCCTGATAAGGAAAAATCATCCTATTCAGTAAGATGTCCATTCTATTACAGTGAAGTGCTTTGCAGTGCCATTGAAGAAGAACGTAAAGCAAGAGAAGCATAGACATGCTTTCTGAGTTTTAATTTGAATAAACCCCTTATTTTATCTCTTTATAAGAGAAAATCAATATTGTATTACATGTATGAAATGATACTGCATTTGAATAACCTCATTCAAAGGCTGTGAGATGGAATAGTGTATTTTGAACAAATGCTATACAAAGTGTGTGTGTTCTGCAACTTTGTTGTCTTAAGTTGTGAGGCTCATTTTCAGCTGACCAGTCAAACAGTCCTTCAAAATATAACAGGCAGCAAGAGTCCTGCAGGAAGTGGTATTTGTGATTCAGTCAACGGCACCTTGCCCACTGAGTCAGTGTGAGCCAGGGTCCAAATGTGTTTCTAGAGTGGGGAATATAAAACTGAAGTCATGACTGTTGTGGCCACCGGGAAATTCACTGAACTATTGACAAGAACAGGGATATTAACCACAACATCCCAGATTCCAGACAGGGATAATTGCAACTTTCCCCCTCTTGCTTCACTGGGAGAGTAATTCGTCTCATTTTCTCGAAGCCCTGTACCATTTTCCTGCACGTAACAGACCACCATCCTCTAGGCATGTTGGAAGGGTGAGCACCACGACTCAGATGTGCAGTCTGTCTTTCTGTGGGCACTGCTGGAAGTGCCAGGTGTGGCACCTGCAGTTTTGCAATCTCATGACTTGCCCCACTTAGAGGCTTCAACAGACACCATCACTGTAACTTGGCTGAGCTTTTCCAGCTGGTTCAACTTTGCAGCTGAAGGGATGTGCTGAGGCATTTGCAGTATATTTCCTCTTCAGGCTCGTGACCCAGTAGATGTGCAGAGTGACTCAGAACAGGCTTTTCTAAAGAAAGTCTTAATTCATGGATAGGAATGGAACAAATCTCAGCTAAGGTTAAACTGAAGATGTGATCTTTCCTCCTGGCTTTCACATGTCCAGTACAGAATTGTTCCCTACTCAGTAGGTTTTCTGGTGGTTTGTTGTTATGTTTTTTTGTTGTTTTTTTTTTTTTTTAAATCCTAACATTTTATAGACTTTAAAATTTAAAAAAAAAAAAGTCTTCAAAACAGATGTCTAATGTCATTCATCCACACATTAATTTATGTAAATTTTGTGGCAGTCAATTTTGGTATCCAGATTTACAAAATAATGCCAGAAGTTGCTATGAAATATCACAGCTACAAATCTGAAGTTGTCCAACAGGCAGTGTAAGTGCTGTGACCCTGCATGTAGCCAATGACATAGTGCTTAGAATAGTAAGTTGTTCATGTTAGTTGTTTGCAGATATCTTTTTAAATATTTCCTAATTTTCATTTTTTGTAATTATGAAAGAATACCTACCTGCATTTGACTTAAGAGAAATATTAGTAAAACTCTTGGTAACTCTCGTTTTGAACTTGGTAATATTTTGGTTAAAATCATTACTAGCGACACATAAATGGGTTGAATTTTGTAGCAGGTAGATGTGTTTTGGGCCATTTAGTTAGACTCTGCAATCTGTATGTAATGGCTAACTGATTTCTAGGGCTATGGAACATATTAAATATTAGGTAACTCCTTTAGCAGGTATATATAGGTGAAGTTTGTCAACATGTGAGTTCCTCCATTACTGTTGGGAATATGTTTAGACATTGGATATATCATCTTGGCTAGAAGAAGCAGTTCATCACGGTGTGATGCAGTAGCCTCTACAGGAAAAGGGGCATAAGCATGAAAAATTCATTTCCCTGGACACAACAGTATTAACTCTGAGCACCTGCTGGATCTAGACTTGCAGGTCTAGGTTCCTTTTTTCTTAAAGGAGTAAATCATTTTATCACAGTGAGGAATAGAATATTATTTAATGTGAGGAACAATTACAAGATTTCAGCCGGAAACATGATCAAGAAGTTCTCTTGGTGTCATATAGAAAACACATGGATAGTGCAAGCACACCAATTAATCCTGAATCTCTCCCCTTCTCCTTCCTTTACTTTTCCTCCACCCTCCGAAACAAAATTTTCCACTTGATCATGAAGGAAGAGAGGGAGCCTGGATGGTACCCCAGGAGAGAAAGCTAGAGGAAGGGCTTGGTCACTTAGTCAAGCAAAGGGGAGGAGAAGGAAATGGCCAGTGAAAAATAAGGTTCTAAATGCAGGGCTTTGGACTAGAAATATGTTGAAACACTTCTAAAGAAATGACAAATGGGAATAATAAATACAAAGCAGTTTAATCATGTGCAATTAGTAAATGGAGCTTTCAAAGTGCGTCGCCTAGTGTGAGACTGACTGCCAGCAACATTGATTTAAATTGTCAATTCTCACTATCTGTTGTACCAGAAATGCCTATTTTTATGAAATCCCTGGTACCACTTCACCCCACAGTCCACCCACAGAACAGCCTGGTTGACTTCATTTTTATCAGAATCCTTACTGATGTCTGTTGCAGCACCTTTCTTTGTGGCTTCTTTCTCCCTAGGATATGACTGTCTGCATTCTAACACTTACAAAAACCCACAACAACACAAGAAATTGATCATATCATATCCAGTTACCATATTAGTCTACTTTGCATGTGTCAATTAATGTCTGTTTTATTAGAAAGCCAAATAATTGTTAGTCTTTGTACTGTGTGAACATACAATAATGTATTTAGTGTTAGCCCGTCCTAAGTATTTTTTCACTCTTTTTTTTTTTCAGATTTTGCTTGGTTTAGGTGTTGCTTTTAGGGTATTTTTTCAAGTGGCACATCTCCTTTAGTTCTGTGAGCATCTATAGGAGCCAAGCAAGCTGTTTCTGACCATGTTGGGGGTTTTGTACGTACATTGCTCTCGTTTTATAATGCTGAAAAGACTTGCACAGTGCAGAAAATTAAAAACTTTTAAAAGCTCTTCAGTCAGAAGTGCTGGTATCTTTGACCTGTATTGCCATAGTGTGGAAGCTCACAGAGTGTAGATGATGAGTTTGCAGGAGCTGTGGGATCACAAACAGTGGAGCCCCTCTGCAAGTATACCAGCTCTCTCACAAATTCTGCTCTTAAGGGCTGGCAAAAAGGAACTGAAAAAGTAGTAACACTGTTATTTTTAGGTTTGTTTTTTTTCTTGACTACCTCTTTCCTATCCTGGGCTTCCTTTCGGATATGTTTTCATATCCTGGGCTGCATCAAAAGCAGCTGACAGGTCATGGGAGGTTATTCCCCACCTCTAGTCCACTCTGGTGAGACCTCACCTACAGTGCTGCATCCAGCTGTGGGGTCCCCAGCACAGGAGGAACGATGACCAATTGGAGTGAGTCCAGAAGAGGACCACCAAGATAATTAGAGGGATAGAGCACCTCTCCTATAAGAAAAGGCTGAGAGAATTGGGATTGTTTAGCCTGGAAAAGAGAAGTTTTTGGGATGACCTAATTGTGTCTTTCCAGTACCTGAAGGGAGCCTACAAGAAAGATGGAAAGAGACCTTTTACAAGGACATGTAGTGACAGGATGATGGGGAATGGCTTCAGACTGAAAGAGGGTAGATATAGATTAGACGTTAGGAAGAAATTCTTTGCTGTGAGGGTGGTGAGGCTCTGGAACAGGTTGCCCAGGGAAGTGGTGGATGCTGCATCCCTGGGAGTGTTCAAGGCCAGGCTGGATGGGGCTCTGAGAAACCTGGTCTAGCAGAAGGTGTCCCTGCAGGGGGTTGGAACTATAAGATCTCTAAGGTCCCTTCCAACCCTGGCCATTTTATGATTCCTAGCCTTTGAGGGAACCATCAAGATATGGATACATACTGAAGTAGGTAGTTCAAGTTGTGGAGAAGGGTTAGTAGTTGAAGGCTTACTGGGAAAATTTTACATTGACAAGTAGCTACGCAGCTCAAATCCTTTCTAAGTTTCACTTTAGGGAGATTTCTTATAGTCCATCAGTTAAAAAGTCATAGAGCAAACAAATCACACTGTCCCTGCCTGTACTAGGCATGCTTAATGAATAGGATTTTTTGCTGCTTCCTGCACTCTGCTATTTCTGAGCCTCATGGGATTGGCAAAACTATTGTGTATCTGAATAAGAACTGAAAGGGCAGAATTGTTTCATCCTCTCCTTGCAAATGCAGGTTGATGATAAAATGGCTAAGAATATGTAAGATGGCACCACTCCTTGATGTCTACTTACAACTAATTTGCTTACTGTGGACCTCTTTGCTTTATCCAACCTGTTCAGCGAGCAAAAATTAGGTGCTGTCTGTGCTAACTGTAAAAGTTTTAGCCAAGGTACACACAGTTCTCTTAAGAGAGACTGAAAGTCAAGTATTGAGGAGAAACATGCCTTGTACCCACAGATCTTTTTAGGTGTGTTGGGGCAACTTCCCCATTTCCTTCAGACACATAAACAAGAACACCATGTTTAGTGGCAGCAGGAAATTTCTGTTTCTTTCACTTCCTGGGAAAGTACTTTTATTAAATTTGGCTTGTAGTAAACAAAGCCCTGCTAACAGATTCCTCCCCTGTGGTTCAGCCTGGTGAGAAATGATTGTCAGGTGATTCTCTGAAAGCAGCTAGTGGAGTTGTTTGCAGGTGCAGGATGAAGACATTGCATTTTCACAGTTCCCCTTCTACCCATGAGGTTTCTTTCTGATGTGTGTGGCAGTAGGCATAGTCGCCAGATGAAGACTTCTGTCAGATGCAGACCTCAGCAGACCTGCATTTTACTTGTCATCTAGCTGAAGATGCTCATAAGGGAGCATTTTGCCTGTCTATGCCTCACACATTTATTTGCCTCAAATTGTTATCTATAAATGAAGGGGGAAAGGAAAGTAAATTTTTCAAGGTCATAAGCAGTCAGATTGAAAAGTAGGGCAGAGATCTGCCCATTATTCAAGTGATTCAATTTTAAGCCAGAGGTTTCTCAAACTGCTGCCTGAAGAGGTCTGGATTATTATTATGAGTCTTCATTCAGCTATTTCCAGTGGCCTCAGAAACAAACCTAAAACCTTTTGACACCTACCAATGTGAAAAAATACAGAGCAGCCAAAAAGAAGAAAAACTCAACCATTTCCCCTCCAGACTTCAGGGGAGAGGCGGAGTAATTTCCAAGCCCACTGGGTCAATGTACCAATCAGCAATTATCAGGAATACTACAGAGAGCAAAGACTGGTGCTGGAAACAGTCATAGCTTTAGCATTACAGCCATCTATTCATATCAATTACTGTGCTTTCCTGCTACTTTTATGAGTTCCCATGGGTTGGTAGAGAGGTTGTGAATGTGAATGGGGAGTAGGCATATGTTGACAGCTATGAGAGAAAGCAATATAGGGCAAGCTCCCTATTGAGGTGTGATTCACTCAATCAGGATAATTCTGAAGAGTTTTTTGTGTTTATGGACAAAAAGTCAAATAATCCAGAGTGGATGATATTAAAAGTTAAGACAGTTTCATTGTGTCTAATGGAACTTCATTCAAATGTAGTTCTTTTTTACTGCTCTTGTTTCAAAGTAAGATGTTAGAACTGAAACTCCATTTTTGACTCTTTTCTCTAACTTGACAGAATTGAGCTCTGTTTCCATGTTTCATTTTTAAATGCTTATGAACAGTCAGTTTCAAAACACAAGAAAAAAAAGTTGATGGTTTTGGCCCTGCAAGAACTAGAATGTGCCAGACATCCTGAAACCTGTTCAGTTTTGGAGGTGACCATGCAGGAATTAGTTTCAGTCTGCTTCAGTTCTCTCTACTAGGAAAGTGAATTATTTTGCCCGTGTAATGAATAAATAAATTTTATCGTCTTCAAGAAAAGAAATCATTACTGCTTTCCTGGAAATAATTCCAGGAAGGCCTTCATAGGAAAACAAATATTTTTATGCAGCTTCTTTCCTTAAGAAGTAGCAGAATGCTCCACAAAGTATAATTGCACAAAGAACAAAAGTATCTGGCACACATGGAAAAGATGTAAAGAGAAATGGTTCCACGAGGAAGGCTGTTCACTGCACTGGTGTGGTGGGATAGGAACTGAACCTATAGCCAGCAGGGACCGTTTGGGAGGAAGTATCTTTTCTTGGAGTTCCAGATAGATCAATAAAACAGCTTCCACCTGAAAGTAAGGTATAGCTGGGTATTGCCACGTAAGCAACAGTAAATTAAAGATTTATCTCTCCCATATTAATTCTAGAAATTATCTGACATGATGGGTTCATAGCTAGAAAAGACATAATGTCCTCACAGGGAAGAAATCCTGTGTTACTGCAAAGACATGCAGAAAACGTGGTTTCTGTAATATGTTTGTGATAACAGAATAAAAAATTGTCAAACTCTAAAGCAAGGAACTTAGCCGATGTTGTATTAAAAGGCAAGGGGTACAACATATTCCTTTCTGTCCTGTTATGGAAACTGTTTATTTTCACCCTTCCAAGTGAGCAAAAATTTGCAAAGAGATAAGTTTCAGCGAATGCTAGAAGTATTAATTTCTCAATAAAATGCCTTTTGTGTTTTCACTGCCAATCTGCAACATCTTGGAACTCGCCAGTGCATCCTGCTGCCTGACATTGAAGGGCGTTTGGTCACATTGTGCTTGAACCCATTGCGTATAAACAAGAGGGAGATGTATAGTTTTGTAAGATTTTTAGAGTATGATAAGAGTACTCCAGTGTGTTGGAATAAATTCCCTGTGGAGTTCAAATTCATTGTTGGCTTATTTTGTAATCTAGAATGGATACTGACAAGAAGTATGCAAACACAGATGAAATTAATTAAGTTGTCTTCTTGGCTAAAAAGGAAAGAATAAGGTTTGGGCTGGGTTTTTTATATTTTTGAAATGAAAATGCTAGCAAACAAAACCATTTTTTAAAATCCTTTCATTAGTAGCTCAGTAACTGTAGTGACCATTTAAATATGGGAAGATTGAGACAGGTAGCCTCTTAATCATTGTGAAAAACAATAAAACAAGCAGCCTTTTGAAGAAAGATTTGTAGCTGTCATGCACCATGTTGAGATCTTGTTAGATTTGACACACATTAAGCTATTTTAAGACAGAACTTAAAAAGAGCTAGCTAACTCCTTGCCAAGGGTATCTGAAATTTCCTGTAGTCCAGGTGGGAAGCACAGTTGGTGCAGGTGTTCGTAAGGTAGCTTTACACTTCCTAACTTAGCTCTACATCTAGGACAGCTACAGGGGCATGTGGGTTTCAGTGTTAGGCCTGGAGTCCCTTTGGGGCACGTGGAGCAAAAGCTGCCACAGCTATGCTGGCAGTGCTGAAGTCTTGTACTTGAAACTTCTTGGGATATGTTTATACCAGTTGCAGTGCCACTGGATTGCCCTGTATACAGATCAAAAGTGTGAACCCTGCTCAAAGCTCTATTGCACAGGCATCCAAGTTACAACCATTTCCAAGCGGGTTTTCTGTGGGCTGCACCTCTGTCTCAAATATCTAGAGAAAATCTTGTTGAACTTCAGTTCTCTAGCACCTCTATTATGCCAAGGTTCGTAGCGCTATCCTGCTGTCTGCTCAAGTGCCAACTCACTGATGCACTAATCCAGCTTCCAGGCATAAAGATAACGGGATAGATCATGTTCGCATCTATAGCATGTGTGTTTCCTTGTCCTACACAATTTTTGTATTTCAGTCCTGACATTAGTCAAGCTGTACGTGTTCCTGTTCTTCTGTTTGCTGAGGTGCATGTAACATACTGTGCTGGGGAGGTTTGTCATAAAATTGCTTGTTGGCTTTATAATGCAGGAAGCTCTTCATTGAATCATTAACCTAGAAAAGGAAAAGCAAGCTAGTATGAGCAAAGTAGCTGACTGATGGAGGACTATGAATTAGTCATATTTACTGTAGAATGTCATATTTACAATAGGATGTGTTCCTAAGATAGATGTCTGTGGGTACAGATTTCTGTGAAATTTGTGTGAAAGGTGTTGATGACTTGTCCATTTGCCTTTTACCTCCTGTCCTATGGGCTGTTATCTTACCATGCTCAACTATTTTCCCCAACTATCTCATTGTAAGGAATCTTTTCCTGGACAGGCCAGAATATGCTCCCCCAAAATACTCCTGTACCATCAAAGGCATGCCCAGGAGACACCATTAACCCAACTCCCCTTTCATCAGCTCCCCGTCTCCAATGGCTTTTATTTCCCTCCTCTCCTCAAATTGTTTGTTACTTGTGGCAATCATGTGGTTGTTGAAATAGATTGTTTTTCTGGTTTGAATTCTGTGTAGAGCTGTGTATGGAAGTTGTGTCACTCCACAAGGATGGGGCAAAAACGAAGGGTACGCTTTGCTTATTTCCTACCTGTATGTTGAATGCTGATGATTTGGGTATGTGACCCATCAATTTATTCACGGTAGAGAGAGACTGGAAGAATGAGGGGCTTACAAATTGTGAGCCTAGCAGATACCCTTCAGCCTGGTTTTGCAAGTGAAGTTACTATTCTCTCTCAAATCACAATAAAATTTGGAACAGTTAAGGCTTCCTATGTGTCTTGGTTTCCATCTGTACCTGAACATTTCTATCCTGGTGATAACTCTGCAGTCAGTAACCACTGTAGTTCTCTCAAATAGTTATAATGAGGGGGAAAAAAACTGCAGCAAGAGTTAACTGCTGAAGTAGAGGTGGAACTCCGAAATAGATCACATTATCAGCTGGGCTGAAAACTCAGGAACACCAAAGTTTTTGCCATAGTGCCCAGTCCCCAGATATCATTTCAGTGAGAAATCAGTATTCACGGCTGGACTAAAGAAACTATCATGTTTCCCACAGTCTTAAATTATTTCATAGATTCCACCAAAACTTGTGATTGTAAGTATATAAACCTTACCTTTTTAACTTTCATGTGTTTCAAAAGGAACTCAGCCAGTTATATCTGCAAGTTGCTACTCATTTTTTCCCGTGAGCAAAAATATAGCCTAGGGCTATGCTGTCTTGACAGCTGACAGCAATTTTGAAAAGATACTGTGGCACTACCAAATATTGTGTTAGTCACACTGTGTTTTAAAAGTAGACTATTCAGTGCATATAGGAAGAAAGCAGCATTGCATTTTTGTTACTAATGTATGAATGCTGCTTAAATAATTAGAAAAATATCTAGAAAAATGGTAAACATATTCCACTGGGATGAAGTAGCTCAGTTTCGGACTGGTCATTAGACTGATCATTTACAAACAGTGAGTCAAAATATGTCCCTAGCTACACCCTTACGCTGCCACTGACGTCACAGTGTGTGACCTTCGAACAGTTGTATTCATAACTATCAGTGATGCAATTAGGAAATGTAATGATGGTGTTATTGTATGCTACTTTTACAGAATCATTAGCTGTAATAGTAAGAGCTCTGATTTTAAGAATACAGTTAGTAGGAGACAGTAGCACTAATAGTCACAGCTACCAAATACTTTTCTGTGATGCTTTTGGTCAGTAGGGGCTCAGTTTATTCTTTTTTTTCGAAAGGAAGATGGCCAACTATTTTTAGCCACTTGAGATGAATTGGGAAGGTCATTGGAGTTTCAAACAGGTTTTCTGTCAGTCCGTTAAAAATTTCTACTACTAAAAATACAAGTAAAACTAGAATTTTATTTGCTTTTCTCATTAAACAAGTGAAAAAAGTATTTAAATGCTTCCCAGCTAGCAAGTCATCTTGTTTTGCCCTTTTTAATATCAAGAGGCCAAATGAAACCCATGACCATAAAACTGACAAACACAGTTTAAAAATGGAGAAGAGACCAACTTGCTGGTTTTGCTGCTCCTAAGTGTATGTGAGAGGTAGAAGGAAAGCTATGGCAGAGACTGGTATAGCTGAGGGGATATATTCCCCTCACTGCCAGCTGGAGCTGTCATCTCCCACACCCTGATCCTTCCTCTAAAGACAGCCACAGGAACTCTCTGGATTGCTTGCAGCTCTGGTCATTACTCACTTCCAGTTGTGCCCTAGGAATCACCCGATCTAGGCAACCGCCCTTTACCTGCATCAAAACTGGTCCCACTCAGGAATGCAAGACAAAGCCTCCATGCAAAGTTTTAAAGTTCTCCTGAAGAGTTTCAGAGTGGAATTTCTATAACATGTGATCTGGACTAAACCCCCTGAGAAACATACTACATTTGTGGGCGATACCAGCTGCACATTGTGCCTGGTATTCTGGGTACACGAATGGTATAAATAAATAAATGGTTTAGCTGCAGTAGGAGGCACCAAAAGTTTAAATTGCATTGTTTGTAGGTCAGTGGGAAAACAGGGTGCAAATTTAAGGCTTGAGTTCCATTCCAGGCGTCTACTTACAGGTATGTTCTGTGAAATGATGTGAGCATTGGAGTGCCCTGAGGGCAGTGTGTGTGACTGTGCAAGATGTTTTTGGTTTCATTATTTGCACTTTTATTGGCTTCACAGTGATAAATCCCCTCAACTATTATTTTTGTCTTTCTGAAAATATTAAGAAAAGTAGCCTTCTCTTTAGAGACTACAGAATAGTTTTGAAAAAATTAATAACAACAAATCCCCTTGAAATTAAGATCTTTTCAAATGCTCATATTTCTGACTCCTACATCAGCCTTTTCTTGGAAACTTTGGCCTTATAATTTAAAATAAATGATAAATATTTGTGTTTTCATGTTGCTGCATAGTCTGCATTCTTTCATGGCATTTAATGTGTTTCAATTTGTAAATACACGCTATTACGGGAATCCTTAGTACTTACTAATTGGAACAGATTTGTTTATTCATGAAGTTTGAAATAAAGCAGCCTGTCAGCCTGAAGTATACAGTTCTCCCACAGGGCTTAGGACATTGCATTTCCTCGCGTGCCTGCTATCTCTGATGGAGTTGAAGGAGTTCTGGGTCACTCATGGTAGATTAGTTTAGTTTGGGTGTGGAGTAGTTTTTAAGATTACATAAAGGACCTCGATATGTGTGTTCTGTAGTTAGAATAAAAAAGTTAGTGAAACTCATGTGCCATGCTAACAGGTGAGTCAAGTCCAAAGAGTGCATGGAATTACCTTGAGTACATTACGGTGCTGAGTTTTTTTGAATGGGTGCTTCAGTTTGCCCCTTTTAAAGGTATTTTTTGAGTTGGTACTTAAGTTTGAAGTTGACTTCAGTATCTTAAGCTGATCACTCCACAACTTTTCCTTTTTTTCAGGAAGCTGTTGCAATCTATACAGGTTTTCTTTTGTTGATCCTTCAAAAGCCTACAACAGAATAGGTTTTTCTTGTTTTAAGCATTTTATAAATGCATAGAAAGTTGTGCTTTCAAAAAATTCACAATTCAACTAATACACCATTATTTGGTAGGCTGAAACTAAGGTATGGGAAGTTCAGCTGGCAGAGCAAGCTCATAAGATGGAACTGGAGAAAGAGGAATCAATGGCAGTAAAATAAGGACTTCTCAAATCATGTCCATCAGCCGCAAAGTCAATTCCTGTGTATCTCTGTTCTCTTAATATTGCTCACAGACATTGGCCCACCTAAGAGATATCAGGAGATGTGCATTGAAGTATTGACAAATTGTGGTCTTCAATCTTAAAGATGACATATGTCTCAGAAATAGTTTTTGCTATGGTATGATATGGTGGTAATTTCTGTGGAGATCAGGGTGTTGCATTTGATTGTCCATTTTATTAACTAAGTTCCTCCATTTGAGACAGAGTAAATCAAGGGTTGTTTATTTTCCACTGATACATGGTATTGGCATGCTAGCTGGAATGTTTACTGTCTGCCAAAAATGTATTTATATGCTAGTTCTTTAGAGAGCATGACACTTGGGAAATGAACCTTCAGACTTTGAAAAAAAGAAAAAAAGAAAAAAGGCAGAATTAAGAGCAGCATTCCCATCTGCTGCTCCCCAGGTTCAGGAGTATTATCAGTCAATTACTATAATTAACTTCTCCACCAGATGAAAAGCTGGACTACTGTTCTTTGAACTACGATCAGTCAGATATTTTACAGATCCTATCTTTTTCAAGCAAAATGTTGTTCAATTTAAGTTGAAACATTCTTGAATAAGAGCCCTGTTAGGAAAAACAGCTTCTTGTATGGAAAATTCAGCAGCTGATAATGGTGACAGGGTCTTGATCTGATCACTGTGAAATTATGAACAAACCTGTAATTTTAACTATTTGGATTAAGGACTGCCACCAAATACAGTTGTTACAGTAACCAAGGCCATGTTTTAAGAAAATGACAAGTGTCTTCATGCACTGGTTTATGATGATAGGTGTTGTGAGTCAGCAGCAAAAAACATCAAACTTCTACAGAATTCCTGCCCATGACCTGAAAGGATGAGTAAAGAACCTTTTCCTGCACATAAATTTCTATCATTATACCCTTAAACCTATACAAAATTAATTTAATGAAGATTTCTCACATGCCAAATGTCAAAAGGGATAGAAAGATGTTAACAATTCTTCGGCCATCACTCATTTTCATTTTGATAAGTCTGGCAAGGGAGGGAGAAAAGGCTAAGGATCTGCTAATCTTTCTCTTGCCCTCAAAGTGTAGATGACTGCAGGCTGCATATTTTCAGGCCTTAAGGTCATAGCTAATTTGATACTAATAGGGAATATTAAATGAGCTCCAAAATGTTTTTCTTTGAGAAGAAAACATACTTCCCCAGGCACCTAACAAGGGTAATACAAGGATAATTAGAAGATATAAACTGAGCTTTCTTCCTCTGCTCTAGATGCAAAAAGACTTCTCCAAGTCAGTAGGGATTAAGAGAGGCATGTGGGAAAAAGCAAATATCCTGTCATACTGGGACAAGCAGAGGTACAATGGACATGCTAGTGCCTGTTAGAATGAGTAGAGAGGTATGTTTGGGAGAATGTAGTTTAATTTGGATTATAACAGCATTGTCTGGAGACTGGATAAGTGTTCAGACATTTTTGTCCATGGAGGATGAGTACTAGCTTTCAGGATCCTTATGATTTTGTTAGAATGAAGTTAAATGTAATTCGAAATTATGCTATCTGCTTTCCTCATTGGTCAAAATAGTACTTGCTCTTCTTCCGTAATGAGCTGCTTTCTTCTGGTATCATTCATTAAATTGGAATGGTTTGGGTTGGAAGGGACTTTAAAGATCATATAGTTCCAACTGTCCTGCCGTTGGCAGGGGCACCTTTCACAAGTCCAGGTTGCTCAAGGCCCCATCCAGCCTGGCCTTGAACACTTCCATGGATGGGGCATTCACACCTTCTCTGGGCAACCTGTGCCAGTGCCTCACCACCCTCACAGTAAAGCATTTCTTCCGAACAATCTACTCTGAAGCCATTCCCCCTTTTCCTGTTGCTACGTGTCCTTGTAAAAGGTCTCTCTCCATCTTTCTTGTAGGCTCCATCCCGCTAGTCACCTTGGTGACCCGCTTCCAGACTCACTCAAACAGGTTCCTCCTGTGCTGAGCACCCCAGAGCTGTGTTTTCTGTGGTAGCTGCCACTTAGTGGCAGGGAAGTGGCAACATGTGTACAGTGCACCGACACACATTACATGCATTGTCCTCTCCAAGCACTAGGAACATGAAAAGGAGATACTTTTTGTATCACTATTCACTTTAGTCTTTAAAAATCCATAGAAACTCTGAATCAGATTTCCACTTCTCTGAAGACGTTAATTTTAATAAGAGAAAATAATCAGATACTGTGTTTGCTGTTTGGCTGAGAGAGATACCCCTTCTTCCACTGTTGGTAAGGATTTCCTTCTTATGATTAACATCCCTACCAGATCAAATGCTGGACTAATTTTCTTTGAACCAGAATTGGTCAATACTGATAATTTTACATTTCTCCCTGTCTGCTATTTCACAGATCCCACATATTCCACATAAAAGACTGTTCATCATGTATGGAAATGATACAGTTAAAGATAGAGGCTCAGAATATAAAATTGTCACACTTCTTGCATTAATCCTTTATGCTTATTTCAAGTGACCTGAATGAGCTGGAGTTCAGTGAGATTATAATACCATTTTCATATGTTGTTTAGAAAATTTATTATAGAAATTTTTATCTGAAATACTTTGCAGAATAAGCACATAGTAGTTTTTTGACCAAAATAAAATATGTTAGTATCCTTAACCCTCTTCCATTCTAGCATAGTAGAACCAGCACAAAGACTTCTGCTAGCATAGAAATATTGTAAAACAAATCCTGCTTGCTTGTCACTGGTAAAACTTTCTAAAGCAACATGAAAATTTCTTTTTATCTGAAATTTTGCTAAGTTAAGATCTGTAAATCTTACGGATGTATTCCTAGGTTGCACATAATCCTGATCCTCTTGCAAATCTCAAGGAGGAGTAATGAACAGGTGCTCTTAAACTGGTGAATTTCATAGCTATTCTTCACCAAGAACAACACAGGATCTATGTATATATGTTAAAACTCCTTGGCTTCTGAGAACCATCAGTGCTAATTAAACTTAAACCACTTATTTGATGCCCCAGGAAGGTTCTTACTGACAGACTTAAGCATTTTGAATTCCTGTACTGCTTGGAGCTGTGTTCTGCCCATACAACAGACCTGTCTCTTCTCTTTAACAATTTTGAAAGCCTGTGTGCTTTACTGTCCTTGTCAGGAGTTAATCTATAGGATTACTTTGTTGTTGCTGACATGCACAAATAGAATCTGACACTTGCAGCCACAGCCACACGGCTGTATGAGGTTCACGTACCCAAAATATTTCAAGGGTTTTTGTTCTTAAATGCATACATTAAAATATACCTTTTGATTTATTATATATAAAAGATGCAGAATTAATTTCTGAAATTCAGTAAAATGAACTGGGTAAAGAAGAAGAAAAGTATTTAGATTATATCCTTGCATGAATTTCTTTTGATGTTTCGTAGATACCTAAATGTACAGTGAGAGTCTGCTGTGCAACATGTTTTAGTACCAGTGTTTCTATTGATGTCAAGAGACGTGTAAATCCAATCTTAAAGTGCCTGTTTTACCAATAGACTTCATAATATGTCAGATCTGGAAAGGAAAATTGGATATATACCATGCAAGTACATCTTAGTAAGCAACCTTCCATATAGGGGCAGTGATAATAAAAATCAAGAGATGTGCCTCTTCTGGTAGTACTGGTGCCAGAGCAAGCACTGACTAAATTTACCATCCAGTTATCAAAGAATTCAAAATTCAAGTCTCAGATGAGTGAAATATTATTTGATTTAGTTGTACGGAACAGAGGATCTGAAGAGTAAGGTTCCCCTTTGATGTACTTGTTAACATTTCAAATATATAGGAAACAGCACAGCTCTCCTGAAGTGTGTTAGTGTATGCTGTAGAGACGTACCATATTGCTTCTCCTCAGGTGTCACCTTATCTGAATTTGAGTCCACAGAGGAGTGAGTATAGGCCAGATACTTGCAACCCATATGACACATTCCTCAGATTCAACATAGAACTAAGCTTTCTTTGCATATTCAGGATTTTTGACGGCAACGAAAAATTTTTAGACATATCTGTCCCTATGTGACTTTGCTGATCACCACAGAAGCGAAATGATTGCAATAGCATGAGCAAGAGAACAGAATCAGTCAGATTTTCAACATATTTTTCACTCTGCTTCCTTTACTTGCGCTATTGTAAATAAGTTTATGCAATCATGACTTGACGCTAAGTCTGTCTTGCTTTACATAACTGTGGGCTGCATTTCCAAACAAAGTAGGATGTGACTTAAGTAGCTTTTAAGACTGAATATGACTGTGAGCCTTGTAGGGTCATCTTTATTCACTTCCTCTGCATAGACACTGCAAGCCGTACATTGAGGTCTCTCTTAGTCTGTTCTTTGCAGTTTGTTAACGGCTATGAACCACCAACCAAATTGCATTTTGTCTTTACTTTGAATTTACACCTCATGTCTTGTCTGATATATCCACACTCCTTTATGAACCTTGTGCTTTTGTTTCAGCTGTTTTCCATCTGGCCTGCCCGTTTTGGTTCCCCACTCTTATGCCATTGAAGCCTGATTTATTTGACATTTGTGCTGTTTCAAAGAGACATTGCACTGGTATGATGAATGGTATTTGATCCTGTATCCATATGTGCTCAATTTCAGTTAAATTCCTTTAAAAGGAATTGGAACAAAATACAGGAGTTTAAAAAAAACACATTTGATCCATTCAATTCCAAAGAATTATTTTGGTTACATGGTGAGATGTGAAAAGCCACTAAAGTCACACCAAAGTCTCTGACAGATGAAATCAGTAAACTGAAATATAAATTATGACAGAGATTAAAAGAAAAGATATTACAAATAATTCAGAAAATGGTTAATGCTGTAAAATCAAACAAAAGAATCATGTACTACCTTAAGTTTATTGGAAAAGACAAGCCCATGACTGATTTGAGCCTACTGGATCATGAGATGTTAGGAAACACCTTAGGAAATGTAGACAATTTCTGTGATTGCAAACCAACATCCCGTGTCTCCCTTCTTTATTAATTTTGAAGATATGTCTGTCTTGGATAGACTTTTTCCTTGTAGTATATGCAAAAGAAAAAAAATCAAAAAGAGGGGGACCTGATCTAAGTAGTGGTTCGGAAAGAAGCAGTGCTATTAGGAGGTAAGCAACATCTGAAACTTCTGAATAAACTTTCATATGAAGTACAGGAATGCTAAAAATTAATTAAATTTTAATTAAAAAAGGATCAGAATTATTAAGTATTGCTTGTGTGTTAAAAAATATTCCAAAGTTAATTCCTCAACATTCTGTGCCACAAAACCTTACCTTTATTCCCAACAATTATTTGAAACTATAGCTAAAATAGAGGGAATGTTGGAAGATGATGTTCTCAGAGTAAGAAAGAATACAGATTTTGGGAGGGTAAATCTTTTTTCTCTTATTTGAGAATTCTTCAAATGTGTCAGTAGAATGAGGAATGAATAGGAAACAGATGATATAGTTTTATGTTTTAAAATTTTGATTTTAATATCTTAAAGAAATTAAATGATGGTGTGGTTAGGAAAAAAAACAAACATTTGGCATGGAAAAAATGAAATAGCTTTGTGGACTTTCTGTTGTTCTTCCCTCATACTAACATGGTTACCCTCACTGCATTGATGTGCAACTAAGCCATGATTATATGGGTTTGTTCTGTCACAGAAATAGTCTTTGTCTCAGATTTGGCTTCAGCTGTTGTTTTTTCTGTTAATTGTTTATGGAACTAATGGCAAAGCTGCATAATTTGGGGATATGTTCAGAGACATAGCCTAACCTTGGAAATAAAATAATCCTCCCATAAATTATGAGTTTGTGGAGAAGGCTGTCATGTTGATTTTTTACTAGTTTTAAAAGCTCAATAATATTGGTCATACAGGACTTTCTTTCAATATAGTGTGATAGTTTGAACTATCTTGAGTGCAACTCTGGCATTACTTAATGTAAGGTTATTATAGCAATATGCTAGAGAAAAAAATAGGTTGAAGAGGACAAATGGGGTTTGTTGAATCACCATTGCAAATACTGTAACACATAGAAGGACAGTTGTTTGTGAGATCTCATTCAAATAATTTTCAGGTACTTGTGAAAATGTTATGATATGTATGTTTGACACAGCAGCTAGATCTGAAGAAATCAGAAGTGACTCAGGAAATATCATTATCATCATCATGGCTAGGCTTCGTGAATGAAGATTTACAAGGGCTCTACCCACACTTGCTGCAAGTGCACTGATGGCTAAAAAGGCCAATGTGAGATAGGCAAGCCCAGTTGCAAAAGGCACAGTGGAAAGTCTCCATCTGCGCTACTGGCGAGGCACGGTTCTTCCTGCATTGCCTTTTTTCCTCCAGGCTGATTCTGCGTGTTCTCAAAGGAAGCAGCAGCGTTATGAATGGTGTGTCTCCATTTCTCCTGATTGGAGGCCAGAGTGGACCACCGATGGTGGTCAATATGGCCAGGGCTGAGGTATGGTTTCAGGGAGTCCTTGTATCTCCTCTTCGGGGCTCCTCTCTTGTGGCAGTGGATGGCAAGTTCCCCACAGAGCACAATCTTAGGGAAGCGGTGGTCCCCCATCCTGGAGAAGTGCCCTGCCCAGCACAGCTGTGTTTTCAGCAGCATGGCCTCGATACTGGTGATCTCTGTCTCTTCAAGGATAGACACATTTGTCATGCAATCAGAGCAGTGGATGTTTAGGATTGTACAGAGGCAGCGCTGATGGAAGCCCTCAAGGAGTCGCAGGTGGTGGTGGTAGATGACCCATGATTCAGACCCATATAGAAGAGTTGACTGTACAATGGCTCTGTAGACACTAATCTTTGTACCCTTCTTCAGGTGTTTATTGTGCCAGACTCTTTTATGGAGTTTTCAAAAAGCACTGTATGCCTTTGCTAACCTGTTGTCTATCTCTTTGTCAATCTTACTGTCTGACGAAATGATGCTTCCCAGATAGCTGAACTGCTGAACTGACTTAAGCTCTGATTTACCTATGGTGATGTGGGGATGATGGAAGACTTGGTGAGGTGCAGGTTGATAGAGAACTTCTGTCTTCTTCAAGCTGACTTCCAGCTCAAAAAGCTCAGCAGCCTCTGCAAAGCAGGATGTTAAGCGCTGCAGAGCTGCTTCGAGGGCAGCATTGTCAGCAAAGAGCAGTTCACAGACAAGATGATTTAGACTCGGGAAATATATGCAAACCAAAAAAGCCTTCAGAATGTTACAGCCAAATCCATTTACAGTGCGGTCTCTCTTTTACTGGGCTGTAATAGACTTCTTGCTGAATGCAAAAGCATGGGATTTTTGTGGTAGCTGTTTTTACAGTTAATATGATAAACCACCCTGTAATGTCCTTTGTTCTCATGTACTGGTAATAAACTGAAAAAATTGATGTTTCAGGTGAAGACTATTCTGAAAGGCTTTTCCATTGAAAGGGTGTTTGGGAATACACTGTCACAAGTTAAGGTATCTCAAGTTAAGGTATCTTAAAAATCTGAGGCAAATCTGAATTTTAGTGTTTGAACTTCTGTATGGGTGAAACAACTTTTCCTTGTCTTTGTCAAATGAACTTGGGTTTATGAATCTCAAGAGGCACAGGTGGCCACTAGACTGAAGCTGGCATGCTTATAAGTTTCCTGCCTTCAGCTTAGTTCAACTACATTAGCCGATGGAGTCCTGCATTTCCTAAACTCTGTTACTTGTTATCTGAGGTTGCCCAAGAGTCATTTTAAGGAGTTTCATCAAAGAAGATGATAAAATTTCCAAGTCTGGTTTTTCACCAGGATATAATGCAGATGTGCAGTAGTTTACTTGGGATTTTAAACAGCTCTCCATGAGTCATTGTCAGACACTGTTGTTCTTGGCACTGTTTTCAGAACTGAGGTTGCTCGGTCTGTCCTCTGTAACCTCTGGATTTCTGTGTTTTATTACTTTGGAGGCCTTGTTTAGAAAACCATTCCTGTTTAGCAATTTGTCTGTTAATATCATTACCTTTAAGAACATAGCACATGTTTGAAATTTCTTGTGTGTTAACAAACTTTGATCTGAAGAGACAAATGGGAAAGTTCATTCAGAGTGGTTATTTCAGAAGGAGGAAGGTGAGCAAAAGTCATCTTGTTACCACACCAGTATTTTGTGTCTTAAAACTGTCTTCAGGTTGAATGAAGGATAATGAAAATTTTTCTAGGCAGTAGAAGCTCTGTTCTGGTTGTCTCTCTTGTCCAGCCAAGCACCCAAGAGATCCCTGGCTGCAGAACTATGTCCACATTCCCTGTCAGAATCCCAGTTGTCCTACTCCTTGTAGTGTTCACACTGTTTAATCCAGTTTCTTAGCAGATGGTAGGAATGTCAGTTTCCTTTTCTTCTGCAGCCTGTTCTTTGCAGGGTAGTAATTAGTAAATGAAGCCCAGTCTCTTGATCCCAGTATCTTGGACCCTGAGTCTGGATGAGATTTACATATACGTTATTTCTTTCCTATTTTGGCTCCTCAATCAGCATAGAAATGCACTCAATAAGGATCTTCATTATAGTAATACTTCCAGCTGTGAAAATGGATCTTTAATTTCAGATGTTCTAATGTGGAAAATGAATTTATTGAATTTAAATATCTCTTACCTTATGAAAGTCATTAAAGATCTTTTAGCAATTATAAAAATATATAGCCATTTTTACTAAACAATAGAAAGTGAGTAGTGGTCCTTTTCCTGGCTATCAGATCTTTTTGAGTTTCTGTGACTACTGGAGGCATCTTCCAAATAACACCAAAATAATATGCTGATAAAATATTGTTAATTTTAAAAGCTGCATATAGTAGGAGTAGCTGATATGCATTCTAACCAGTGTACTATCAAGCCTATTCTCTATTTTTTTATGTATTTCCACAAGGAAAGACTGTTTTGAGTATATTGTGATGTATCTATTTAGTGACTTTTCTTTGGCAGTCATGGTTTTAACCTTCAGTATTCCTAGGAGATAGGGACTGAGGCATAGGAAAATTAGATAAGCCTGTAGTCACAGCAGATTAAAAAGATTAACTAATTCCTAGGTTTCTGAAGGCAGTGTGTCTCACCAAGGCTTCGGGCTGCGTAATGGATTATAATGTTGGGCAAGGAATTAGCTTCTGGAAGGAGTAATGTTTGTTAGAAAGATTTGCAGTTACTGTGTCAAAGACTTTTCCATTTCCATAATAGGCATAAACCAGAGGATGTTTTTTATTGTTGGACTGAAGGAACTTGTGTTGAAGATGAAAGAGGAAGAGGATGATTTGCCTGAGGTTCTTTTTTCCCATGTTAGTATTATGTTTCTACATATCGTAACAGGAATTGGTAACATTCACATCCACATGGTCTTGTGAGAATGATGTCGTCTGAGAGCACAGGGTTGTACATAAATTTTTAGATTTGTTTCCTTTTAGATTCTTAAGCTAAGGAACGAGCCATCTACAATACAATGTCACGTGTTACTTTCTTTCATTAAATTATAAACCAAATCTTATTCACAGGAACCTTAGGTTCATCCCTATGTCCAAAGGCAGGGTCACTCTATCTGTGACCTTGTTCACCTCCTTTAAAAAACCTGTGATAACAGAGACAGTGTATGCTCCTCATCAATTTATTCTAATGAAAACTTGGATTACAGTCACTGCAACTGAAATCCATTAGTTCTTGTCCTGTCTACCACATTTTATTTTTACACTCCTCATGTATTCTAAAGACTTCCCTGATATCCCCTCTCCTGCCTTTGCCTGTGAGTGATGCACTGTCTGTTTTCTGCTCACAGGCAGCATTTCCTGAACCCCTGAACGCATTATTTGGGTTTCCTTTGTCTCTTGCTGGTCTGTGCCCTTCTTGGCACTTAGAACCATACTCAGTGTTTCAGCTGAGTCTTTACAAGTGCCAAGGTGGACAGTGAAGCAGGATTATTTCTAGTGTTGTTCAGGCCATGCTCCGACGTAGACAACTCTTGTAAAATGTCTGGGTTTTTTCATGGCACCATGATGTTGTTGACTTTGTGAATTATTATAACCCTGAGACCTATTCCCACAGATCTGCTACTGTTTCAGTAGTATCCCAGCCATTGCCATCTTCTCACTGAGGCTCATTTTCTTTTATTTGCCAAAATAAATTTGCAGGTTTTTTAAAATTGTTTTTCTAGTTTGCCAAAATTACCAAAATTCTGATCTGATCTTCAGCAGCATTTGAGCCCTGCATGTTCAATAATGATAATCTCTATTCCACCCTTCTTGCTTGTTTTGGAAATACCAAACAGTCCTGGGTTAAGGGCAGAATAGTTTTTAAAACCCCACCCAGTGAAACCCCAAGCCATATCAATTCTATGGCAGTTGAAACAAAAACCAAAAAACAGGTTTCTCTGGTTTGCTCTGAAGAACATTTAGTGTGCCAGGATAAGAATTCTGCTACTTGTCTCTCATGCAGGCCTGCCTGCAGAGATTGTGCTGTCCAAGACTGAGAAAAGGAATGCAAAGAGCAGCCTGCATGCCCAAAGTGAAATTTAGGGATGGCTCTAGATTGCCCCTGCTGTGATGACTCTTCTCTTCATGGTGGGCAGACTGGGTTATAAATGCTGATACAGAGGAGTCACATATTTTTTCATCAGTCTATGGGTACCATTAAGGAGAAAGTGTCCTTGGCAGACAAAGGCAGCCTCACATTCTCTATCAATAATCACTGTAAAAAATGTGAGACTATTTAGCATTGTTACCATAGTCCATCTGATGTTCAGCACCAGTCTTAATACTTCATTTATGATATATAAAAAGGAAGAGAAAGCTGGGAATTTTCCCCAAGAGTTTTGGATGTGCATGCCAATTTGTGCAGTCCTGTGCACATAGTGGGAATTTCTCTTACAGAAATGAAATTGAAATACAGTGATCTGTGTGCACTCTTGGCACTTCCTAGTCTCTCTCATCTTAGGGAAGTTATAATATTTCTGTACTTACATTTGCCTATAAGACAAATGATCCAGAAATGTGAAAATGAAAGGGAGCTTTGAGAGGCCATGTAATCTCCCCACTGAGGTACTATTAGTTATAAATTCCTGAGACTTATTTGTGTTTAAATCTATGGTGAATGGGACTTAAAACCTCCCCAGCTAACTTCAAGAGCTCTTTCCTTAGTAATGTAGTGTTTCTGCTAACCCTCAGCTTCTGCATCTTTTACTTACTTGTTGTTTTCTCTACCACTAAAGAGGAGGAAAACTTCATCACAATTCTTTTTCATCTCCAACCTTCCAGAATGCAACATATTAAATTTGAGATTACTTTGTAATCAAGTCAGTATAGTAAGAATGCACCATGTAACTAAAAATGCATATTGTCTTGATTCAAGAAATAATGTCTTTTCAGACTTGCCTATAACTCACATGTGTTGGAGATTAAAAATTCTTAATGCTTAAATGCATTTCTGAACCAGAGTTTATGCATTTCGAGTGTTCTAACTGGAAAAAAAAAAAAAAAAAATCTGTGTTTATACTTCATTGTGATATTGTGTAACCATGACAGTTTTAGGAATTTTTCCTCAAATTCTTGTTTATTACATATTGACTGTGGTACAGTGGAAACAATTTGTTTAGTTTTAGCAGTTTGCCTACACAGCCATGCAAATCTAGAGGATAAAATTGCCGCAACTTCTGAACATAAATAGCTTGGAGTTGGGCTGCTGATGCTGCAATAGATGGAGAAGTACCAGCGCTGTCACTGGTACTTGGGGTAAAAGTAATTTACTGCAGAGTGGCTACAAAGTAGTGAGCAACACATGTTAGTACAGTGGGTTTGTATTCAGGGAAATTTTTGTTGCCCTCATCCATGTTTCTGTTTCCAGTCTCGATAACTAAGAAAAAACAGAAGGTGATACAATAAATTAGCTTAATGAAAATAGGTAAGATTTTTCTAAGTCTTATGTTCATGTCCATGTTCAAGTTTTTTATTCATAGCTCCCGTTCAGAAAACTACTTACTGCTTTCCAGCTACCCTTTCTTTTGAGAACAGACATTGTATCACCAATTACTTACTTCCAAATATTGCCCCACCATCTTTTCACAGTGGACATTCTCTATTTCTTGTTCTCCCTAGTCACAGACTGTCACTTCTTTTCACAGAAATGGGGAGGAAGAGGTCAAATCACTACACATCTGAACCCCCTCCCCATCCCATGAGAATGTATTTTTACAGAAAGAGCTGACAGCATTTCAGAGTTTTTGGAATTTTTCCTCTCCCTATGGCTTGAATCAGACCTTGGCCAATAAAACCCAGTCAGTAAAAACAAGCTATTGTAATAGCAATGCAGCTGTCAGACGTAACATTAGGCCACAAGTGGTATTGTAGGTGGTGCTTCTAAGTAATTGTTTTGTTATTTCACTGTTAATAAAGAGCTTTGGGATAAGGCTTAGGGAATGTGCCCTCTGGGCACTGCGTGTCCACCCATATAAGAATGAGTCTGTTACATTTAGCAAGAAAAGGTGCCAAATTTGCTCGACCTGAGTTTTGTCATCCAAACCATTGTCCCAGCACTGTTGGTCATTGGTAGTTCTTACATCGCTGTGTTACTGAGAGGAATTCCCAGTCTGCAGACCTTGCGACAGACCCGCTGCAGAGATGTGTTAATGTTGCCATAGCCCCGTGGTGTAACAGTGTAGTGGAGGACACAGTAATAAAGAACCTGTTACTGACTAATGCAGGTACGTTCAGTGTAGCTCCAAAGGACATATAGATATGTATGTTGTGTTTTAATGGTTTGGAGGACTTTGGTTTTTTGGTTTGCAAGTGAATGTTACAATGATGGACCTACCTCAGTGCTGGTTATTTGCAGTGGGAAAGAGGTACAGTGGTCGAAACAGAGAACAATCAGCATGGCAGAGCACAATACTGAAGAGCTCTGATGTCACGAGTAAGTGTTCCTTCCCACAGGCTGCCCAAACTGGCACTTCAAGAAAAGCACGTGTGTCTCTCTCAGACACCATTTCCTGTTGTTAATAAGTGGAAGTGGTCTGCAGGGGAAGTGATGTATCTGTCACAAGTTTGAAAGTCCAAGGATCTGACTAGCAGTTTGAAGGCAGCTGTCAGGACTGCAGCTGGCAGATCAGAACTGTTCCACAGAGTTTGGTTTCTAATTCACCACATTGCTCAGAATGCCTTTTTTTGGTCTTTACCTTCTGAACATGTCACAATTCTTATTTGAATAGGAAAGTCAGAGGGGCCCAGTTAAAAGGCACCAGGTAAAGGAGTAAACTAATTAAATCAGTCACAATCAATTCATGCAAGCCCCTCCTTTCTCCCGAGGCTGAATATACAGAATTTGAAGAATTCCTAAAGTTAGCTGCCCAGCAATGTTGCACCCCCACCTCCACCCCAGCACCACAGTTTCAAGAAACACTACAAGGAGGAAAAACAGATTTTCATTTCAGAAATTATAAAAGTGATGATAAAGAAAGGAAAAAAAACGAAAAATTTTGACTTCTTCCTGGCTCAAAGGCTGGTCATTGTGTTTAATAAAATCATGGAAACACTGAGTTGTTACATAGACACCATGTCACAAAGTGGACCCAAAGGAGTCTGTGTAGTAACTCAGTCTCCTCGCCTGGCTGGATGCTCTTATGAGCTAATTATCAGGGAGCAGCAAGTCACCCTCCAGTTTGTCAGTATTGCCAAATTTCACAACTTCATGGCAAGACTTTCTACGGTTGCTTTATTACTTCACGGTTCCTTGGTGTATCGAAGCAGTGAAGAATCTCAGTTATATTTTTTTACCTTCCTGATTATTGGGAAAAGGCTTGAAGCATGGATTCAGATAGGATATCATAGGACCCACAAAATATTGTATTTTGAAAATGTCATTAAGCAAAATCTTTCTTTACAACATTTGAGGTGAGAATTTTGCTTCCTGCAGTCATTATCAGGGTCCTGTTTGATGCAATATATGATACACTATATTACAGCAGGGTAATGCCATGTCATGATAAAGTAATGATGCAAACTCTTGCCGACTGAAGATTGGAAATTTGAACTAGTGACTTGCCTTTCTTTCTTGGGCATTGGTCAGTAGAGCCGAGGAGTGAGTTGAGAGAGATGAATCTGCTTTTCTATGGATTTTGGTTATTTTTTGTATATGCCATTTCAAGTTCAATACCACCAACTTCATGTAATTATGTTTTGTGAAATGCTGGCCTCTGCAGCCATGTTTGTCAAAAACAGGCATCCACTGAAGTGCTTATAATCAACAGGCACCACAGTGAGTCACCAATATGAGTCACTGACCTAGTTGTAGTGCACGGGATTGTAACAATGGGGTCAGATTTCCCTCTGCCACAGGAGGAGGGTACACACTGACTGTCAGCTTCACTACACCAAAGGGAGGGATGTGGCCCTGGGTAGTGGGTACTAGCAGGAATGCACAGCCTATCTTTAAAAGTTGCTCTACAGGCTGAAGGTTAAATGAGATGCCATGTGAACTTAAAAGCAGAGACTCCCACCAGCAGCAAGAGAATCTTTACAGTCCTGAGCATAATGACCAGTGCTCTATCACCAACAACTAGCTAGTGTCATCCTTATGTTTTCCAAGTCAAGGACAACTATGAACACAGCCAGAGGGGGCTGTTAGGTTACACAGTTGTTGTTCAACCAGCTGTTCATCTGCAGAACATCTCTTAGTGTTACCGTACAGTGAAGGAAGGAGCATCCTAAGTCAGCTATCTAAATGGCAGACTTACCCTTATCTGTAGGTCACTTTCTCCCTGACCTATTGCTTAGTCTTGCAAGTATTTCTGCAATGATGGACAAACATTTTGTCAGTTGCAGACATATGTTTGGAGTTGGTAGATGTTTGATGTAAACTACAAGGTTGATATGAAGGGTTGGTTACATTCTGTTTACTCATGTCCAAGTTCACTTCCCACTAGGAATTGGGTGAAATGCATCCCACAAACACTGTGGAAAGACCACAGTATTTCAAGCATCATTCCATGAATATGTTCATTGAAAAAGAGAAAACATATACTGAGGAGGTATGCACTGAACAGCAACATACCAGAAACTGCACAGCCCGTGAAAAGAGATGAGGCTGGCCACCAGGAAGAGGCTTACAGAAAAGAGACAGTTGAAAAGAAAGAGTTTAGCTGCAAAGCCAGTCAAAGGATGAATGTTATGGTGAGGTACCCACTCGCAGGCTGGTTGCTCCAAGCTTGACCACCAAATTGCCAGACAGTGATCTCAGTGAATCTCACAGATTGGACCAACCAGATGTCATAATAATTAACTCCAGCTGTACAGTAATTGAAAACAGTGTAGAGACAGCAATTTCTTCTTGTCAATGCTAATACAACATCAGCTTTACCTGGAAAAGCCTCAGGTCTTGTAGTTTTGAGTACTGCAAAGTTATTAAATAAAGGAAAGAATAAAATTCTAGATTCTAAGACAGGCTTTGCTGTGTGGGATAGGGCTGTAATCTTGGCATAGCATGAAAGGGGCTAGCTCAGCTGAAAGCTTGTGTCCATGTATGAGGCAAGGCTTCTTTACAGACATGCATCTGTCCATTAAAAAGCAATGCTTTCAAATCCTCTTTAACAAAATATTTTGAAATTTTATAAATTAATTCCAGGAACTTTGCCATAGGAGTGCTCTGCTTCTTTTATGTCAGTTCTAGCTTCACTGTTTTATGTAATTATCCTTGAGGTAAATAATTCTTAGGCTGCTTTTTTCTTATTCAAATGTGATATTTTAATATGTACTTGGGGATTTAAATGCCCAAATTGCATTGAAATGCCTTAGGGCCAGAGCACACAGTTCTGTAAAAACTGTTTTCTCTATTAGTATCTCTATGTTCAAGCAAGCCAAAATGAAGCTTCTCATCTGTGTATTCTTTCTCTGTTTCTCATTTTGTTTGGAGGATGTTAAAACTGAGGAAGGCAAAGATTGTGGTTGTTGATATGCCTAACAGTGCGTAAAGGGTGCTGGATCTTCCCTTTTTTTAGGATGAGAGCCTTTCCATTAGGTAATATGATGCTCATTTGGATCTGACCTATAATGTAATGTTCAGTTCTTTTAATTGACTAGCAAAGTATGGTCCTTGGGATACCACAGCTTTTAATTAGTGACGCTACTTTGTTTACGCGGTGCAAATAGGAGTGGAATATACCTGCAGTTGAGACACAACTGAGATATATTTTTTTCATCAGAAAAAGATTACTATCACTTCTAAGATTAATATGTATATATTTAAGAATACTATTACTTGTAAGATTTTTATGTAGTTAATTGTAAATAGGTCAAAAGAATGTTCATTAAAGACTTAACATAAATAGTTTTAATTCCACTCTTTTATCCTGCCTAGCAGTTTAGATGGAAATGGCATAACTTAGTTTTACAATTTTTATGTTTGCCACAAGGAAACAGGGAAATGAAACAGAGGATTAATTAAGGCATTAGCTTTAATGGGGGGTTTGAGGGTTTGGTTAATTGTTGGATTTTTTTTTTCCCAGTACAATTGATACTTGGTGTAAAAAAAAAAAAGACCAACCAAAATCAACAACAAACCAACCAAAACCAACATAAAAAACCCAAACAACCCTCTAGCACTTGGTGTCTTTAATGTAATAACAAACATTTCTATAGTTCAGCACTTGAGCAACCCTAGAATAGCAAACCTGTGCAAACAACTCAGATTTTCTGAGAAACTTTGAAGTAAAAAGTTATTTTGTGCAAAACTCAGCACTTTGTGACCATTTGGATAACGGCAAACCAATGTTCTCAGCTCAGCATTTGCCTGCTTTTCTGCAATAATAAGCCAGTGTGAATGTATGACAAAAACACCCCAAAACACCGCTTAAAGATTTCATTTCAGAAGGAGTGAGTAAAACCAGATTTTATAATTTACAAATGCATTTTATTTTATACAGAATCAAGTGCAAAACGTTATACCTGGGGTTTTGGTGTGCTGCAATACTCATAGTTAGTATGGAAGATGTTTGTATTTTTGTTTTAATTTCCTTACCAGAATTCTAAGGTGACATTAAGTAAGGAAGGGAAAGGCAGGTTGAGATAACTGACAAGCAGTGATTAAGAATTTGCTCCTTTTCACGGCAACTTCAGGGTGTAATTCTACTGCTCACTCGAATGCTTTTAGGGTGCCTTTCTGCCTTTTAACTGTATGCTGCAGGAAACCATTTCAGCTTGTGCTGCTGGTGTAGCAATGACAGGGACAGCTGGACTAGCTGCTCGGGTCTACAGAGCTGTGTTCCATCCCCATCCTTTTCCTGGTCTGAAACATGACTGCCCTTTTCCCATATTCTCTCTCCTCATTTCTGACTCATTTGCTGTTTCTTTTTATATACAGAAAGAAATGATTCCAGTGCAGGAGAGGTCAGAGCTGCTTTTGCAACTTTGCGCTGCTCACATAAAGGAAGTATCTGGATACCTCTCACTCACACAGTGCTCTGCAAACTTGGGGGACCAAAGTATCTGGCTCACAGCAGATTTTTCTTCCTACAGTCTTCAGGTCCTCTGTATGTCTCATGTCCACTTGGTAGCACTGGGGGAGGGGAGGAAGAACAGAGCAGCTGGACTGGCATTTCTCACATGGCAACAAAAATAGCAAATCACCATTATGATTTTGGCCACAAAATTGTCATGTAACCCTGAGCTATACGAGATTCAAGGCTTTTTTCTTCATGCTTATAAATGTGACCTTTAACAAATGTTTTGTGGTCAAATAAACACCAAACTTGCGGAAAAGGAAAGTCCTATTACGTACTGAATGTTCTCAGTTCTTACACAGAGCTGGGAATCTAACAATTGGATTAATGATGAACCATCATAGTCAGAACCTGTTTCACAAACTGAAGGTAGTCTATGGAGTATTTTGTCAGGGATTTAATCCTAAAAGGCTGGAAATTCATCTGGAACATAAGCAGCCTTTGTTCAGCAAACTGCTGACATGTTCCTTCAGGCAAATTTTTCCTTTGGCTGGATTAGTTAAGCAAATAGCTATGCAGAGTGCTTACTCCTGGGTTTGCAAAACTGAAGGAAATTTATTTCCTTTACAGGTGTACTGTATACAGGACTATGCCAAAACAAGGTCATAGTCTTTGGGTCTATGGTTCATTTCAGTAAAGCTCAGATTCTTTGAAACAAAGGGGAACTCTGATTCTGAGTTATTAGCAAGACTACCGGTGGTCATCACCAGGTAGTTAAGAAACACTTTTGATAGCACTGAAACCCTCTTAATATTTTTCTCCCCTGTAAACAAGGAAGCAAAGGTGAAGTCAGGTATTCTGATTGCAGAGTCCTGATGAAGGATGCTAGCAAGCTAGAGGGCACTTGGCTGTACCAAGTAACTCATGAGTACATACCAGATGTTAAGACTATGAACAATTGAAAATATGGCTTTGGAGAGCCCTGTAATAGAATAAGATATAAATTATGATTTAGAAATCTTTTAATAGACAGTTCAGAGACACAGAACTCTGTGTGTGCGAGTGTCTGGTAGTGAGCTAGCTCATGTACAGTCAGAGAAAAAAAAAAGGCATTTTGGGGGGAGAATATAGTGTCATTGTCTGTCTGCCTTTTAGGAGTTTGCAAGGGAATGCCAACATCAGTAGAGCTGATGTAGATATTTTCTGAAATACCTTAATATGTTGTTAACACTACCAGGGACATCAGCTTTGCAAGTAAGTATTAAAGTGCAGTCCACAAGTATTTGGCAAATGGTTATTATAAGTTTTTCTTTATTGGTAAATCCATAATCTTCTTTAGCCCAAGAAGCTGTGCTAGATTTTTAATGATTACCACTCTGTTACAGAGATGTTTTTAGTGTTGTAGAAACTGTACACTGTTTTTCTGAAAGTGTCCTGCATACTTGAGTTTTTTCTCACAATATTTCACAGAGTCATTAATTCAATACCATCATCTTTGCCATTAAGAAATTTGAATTGCTATTCTGTGACCACTACAGACCTGCCTGAAGCTGCTTTTGGACTTTGGTAACACCCAGTTGCTGTTCATAAGCCTGAGTGATGCTCTGACTTGCCTGGACCTGTGTCTTGTTCTGCAACATTTAAATTGTGCTTGTACTGTGCAGCTCATTGCCGCAATTTACTTCCCCTGAATTCCCTTCCCCACTGCCCTTGGTGGCTCAGAGTGGCTGAGCTGAAGTCAGTGAGACTGTCTAAGGAAGGAATTGGTTGTGTCTGCCTTTCCTGTTGAGCTTTTTCCCTTTTACAGCTTTAGTAGATCTATTAGCACGTTAAAGAAAGCAGGGTAGTTGTTTGCTCTGACAGAGCACTTCTGTACACTGTAGTTGAGATGTTTCCTAACACCCCCTCCAGGCAGGCAGAATGATTGTGAAAGCAAGCCTGGGTCTTATAAGGGGTTTTTGTCTGTTTGAGCATCACAGGTTAAAGTTTCCATTAAGGTAGACAAGCAATGGAAATGCCAGATCTTCAGAAACCATTTTGAAAACTATGAGTGAAATAGGAAAGCAAATAATAGACTAATGAGCACATGCTAATGCAGACGTGTCCTGCACCCAGGTGAGAGAAGTTAACATATAGGCAGTGTAACCTTCCAGGAAGGACTCCTCGAAGGCTCTACGTAGGGGCTAAAGAGGTTTAGGAATCTGGAGACATCCTGAGAGCATGAGCAGAGGAAAGGGTGGATCATCATCTCCACGTAGGGCTGGAGGGACTGAGAGCTCTTTGGAAACAGAGTGGGCTGTGATGAAAGCAGAGTTTGGTGACGCATACGTGAAAGAGGACAGCGGTTTGCAGAAAGCTGCTCATGCAGTTTTGGATATAGACACACCAGCCAGCTCCCTAAGGAGTACATGGAGTGACAGGGGTAGCAAGTGGGATTATCCATCAAAGAGAGAAATGGTCTTATCCTCTATCTTGCTGTACAGACACTTCACTACATTTCTCCAGTACCCCATGTACCCTGCCTTTCATTGGGCTGCTCCTCCTTCTCAGTTGAGTGGAAGGATCCTACAAACAGGCAAGATATGGCCATAGGGAAAAGAACAAATGAGCTGGGATTCACATCCAGGAGAGAGGAAGTTCACCTTTCTGTATTTCTGTGTCATATCTTACTGTTTTACACCTACTTCTCCTGGTTTTGTTTCCTACAGAATGTTAGCTTTCCCAGCTGCAGCTGCCCTTCAGCAGATCTCTCTTAGATGCCCACATTGCTTGGTCTATTTGTCCAAGCTGATATTTGATCCTGGCAACATCCAAGCCAGACCTTTCAAGGTAAGTTACGTCATTACCCATACCTTTGTGATGAAAACTGAGATTACAGAGTTGTGGGGAGAGGAGACAATGGCAACATAATGAAAACTAGACAGAAATCCCACCTTCTTTCCTGATGTATCTTGACAACCTGTTGTGATTGTAGCTCTTCTTCCAGCTCTGGCTGTCTGTGGAAGGCGCCCCAGCTATGAGAAGGCAGTTTTGACTTTTTGGCTGTCTTTCTTGTGTCCCAAGACAGTGCTCAAGAAGAGGCCTCATAATCCACTTTCTCTTTGCAATGTAGAGTCTTTGCAGCTTTCTGTGGGAACAGTTGTTTCTCTCTTGGTTGTTGGAGGCTTATTGGCTGTTCGGTTGAGAAAAGCTCAAATGAGCAGATGTGTGAAGTTAGATGTCATTGTCTCATGTAATACACGGGCTTTTCTGATCAAAAAAGACTGTTGAGAATTAACCTTGTTAAAAACATGTGAGACAGTAGGAGCTGTCTGGCTTGACTCATGGGTTTGACAGAGGAGTTAGTAAATTTACCTGAGGATATTCTGAAACATCATGAGACTGGTAGTAGCTAAATATAAGACAAGTCAGTTGGTGCCACCCTGGGAAACAGAACTCATGGGTGGTGTAGTAGAGAGATAGCAGAGCCTGTTGCAAAGAGGTAGACAGACTCCCCTGCTGACTTCTTGAAGGTGTCAAGGCAGTCAGACTGACAACCGTAGTTGTAGAGCTGTGGCTGGAGCGAATACCCAATACCTACGGGATGTTAGGAACCTGAGAGTTTCAAGGAGTTCTAGAGTACCTAGAATTTTCCATCTTTGAACCTGAAAAGATTCATACCTGAACTCCACATATGTCAATATAGCCAGAAAATAGACCTATGCTGGTCTCCTTTTGACTATCTATTGATTTGACTAGCTACCTTGTAGCAACAATGCTGTAATACACACAGGCCAAGATGCTTTCTGATAATAAAACTGTAGCTTGCTAAACCTTAAGGAGGAAAGATACTGGATCCTCTCCAGGAAGAGAATGGTGTGTCCTGCAAGAGATGTGGCTTAAAGTGGAGAGAATTAATGAGCCAGAGTATTTGCTGTATAGAATAAGCGAAACTCAGCACCAAATAGCAGCCTCCAAAGCCAGTTAGTGTATTAAGCTTCTGTTTGTCACAGGTACAAGAGATGTGTTCTGATTTTAACCTCCCTCAGACCTGGCTTCCAGTTAAGGATGTAGAAGGACTGTGTTTTGGAACTTGACCCTACTCACAGGTAACTTACTCAGTAACAGTTCAAGAATTTAACTAGTCTACCTATCTCTGAAGGTCTTGCCATGTGTAAGTAACTCTTGAAACTTAATGTCTCCTCAGATTGATTGTCATCTATCAAGTTGGGGCTCCCAGTGATTCCTTTCACCCACTGCTTTCTTTACCTTTTATTTCTTACTTAGAACTTGAAATCTTTGTGGTTCATACTCTTGGCTAAGGCATACCACTGCAGCTTCTCATTAGCACTTCCAAGGCTTTAGGGAAGGAACAGAAACACAAGCATGTGTGTGGATACAGTACCATCATCAGTGAAGGCTCACATAGCAAGGCTTGCTGTTTCAATGACTCTAGAAAAGGCATGACCATCACAGCTTTGCAGACTGAGCTGTCACCAGAATAGGAATTAAATTGTGCCTCATATTTCTAGTGCCTGATCACTGAGATGTATAAAGAAGTCACACAGAAAGCAGCTTTTCAGAGTGGAAGATAAAGTGTACTAATTTCCTAAATCTGAAAAGACATTGTTTTCATTTATCTTTTGGCCTAGACTTGAACTAAGGGAGATATCTTGAAATAGAAGTTAAAAAATCAACCA
Source organism: Margarornis squamiger (assembly GCA_035222235.1). Taxonomy (NCBI): domain Eukaryota; kingdom Metazoa; phylum Chordata; class Aves; order Passeriformes; family Furnariidae; genus Margarornis; species Margarornis squamiger. The sequence goes on from JAWWTY010000158.1 coordinate 14,773,957, forward strand.
AGTGTGTTGAGTATCATGTGGCATCTGTTTTCAGAAAGCAACCACAGGGTGGGGAAACTCCCAAGTTAGCAATCGTATGAAAATTACAATATTCAATGGCAGCACCCACAGAATGTCCATCTCCCTGTAGAAACTGGTTTTGCTGCTACAAGCGCATTCATGTTGAGATCATTATCTACTCAGCAGTTTGTGATTCCTTGTACTTCAGAGGATATGCCCTATCTGTTTTGAAGGTGGGTGGCAGAGAATGTGAAGACTGACTTATATACAGGTAATTTAAAATAGTATTGCACATCTATTTTAAGCTAGAACACCAGTAGTTTTTATACACAGCATCTTACACCAAAGTCACTCTACCTAGCCCTTCTGGATTTTTAGAAGAAGCAATATTACAGATGTAGAAGATTAAATTAAAATCTTACATATGATAGAAATATTTTAGAACAACTTATTCAGGAGTAGTCATATCTGTGGTCTTTTCTTTCAGATCTCTCCAGATCTTGTTATTTGAATAAGAGTCCCTAATGGTTTTAACCTACAGTTCCAGGCTTCATTGTTCTTCCAGATTCACTCTGCCTGACCACTTCCAAGCAACTTGTTTGAAATAACTGTGATTTTTTGTTGGTACAAGGACCCAGAAAAAAATACTTATTGTAAATCCTTATGCTTCTAGAGGATTTAAGAGACCTTAAAACACTCATTTGAGACTAACCTATCTATAACACTGTTCCACTGGAGATGCGTGAGACCTTTGACACCTCTTTTGCTATCAGTTATCTGGAATTTTTTACTTTTTTTCCTGTGGGAAAATGAAACTACCACCATTAGACTTGACTCTTAGCACTTTGCAAGGAATGCAATAGCCATCCAACAGACAAGGGATTCCAACAATGACCGCTGGTAGCACCCAGGTGCTTCACAAGGAAGTTGCCAGCAAAGTTTATTATTATCTCTTGCATTACTTTAAGGTTTTGCCTGGAGGCCAGTGCTGAAATCAGGCTTCCAGCCTGCCAGGGAATTTACAACAACTCGCTAAATCACCCTCCCTGCCCTGAAGACTTTCTATTCTAAAAAGTCCCTCTTCTATAAATGGAAGGGTGATGCATAAACCAAATCCAGAGTTAGATTTTGCAGTAGGTTGACACTGACTTGCCTGATGTCTTGCAGAGTATCCGTGAGAGAATCCAAAGTGTTTCCTGGGAATGCTATGAGTTTCAGCCCTGTGTCTTTCTCAGCCAACCTCCATTATAAGCCAGAAAGACATGGAGTAGTGTGTGACTGAAGTCTTCAAGTCACCCTAATCTGTGGGGGAACTTATGGCTACGAAAAGACCCAAAATCACAAGTACAATGGATATGCAAAATCCCTCTCATTTCAGTTCCCGTAAAAATTAACATTCTACTAAACATCATGTTTTCGACAGAGTAGATTGGGCTTGCTCTGTTTGGGTTTTTTTCTCTTCCCTCCCTCCCCAGTCTTCTACTGAGTAGAAAAACTCTCATGGAAAATAGTACAGTTTATTTTATCTGTGTGAGAAAGGGCAGGATGTTTTGCTGGTTATTTCACCATGTGTGAAAAATAAAATGTTGCCAAAACCTACATTGAGCATACTTCCTTAAGAAAAGTAGGTTAAATTATATTAAGCCTTAAGGGGTTTTAGTCACAGTAGAAAAGTCAGTCTATAGTTTCTGCTGTACCAGCAGGTTGGAATGCCCATACTTGCCCAGAATATCACTTCTCTATTATAATGCCTTTTAAATTTCATTTAACATACTGGTCTCTAATTACAAAATGGTTCTTTTTTTTTTTTTCCCCTCTATGTGAGATTTTTGGAAAACTCATCTAAAATCCTTTCAGACAGTATTTTATCTTTCTGTCTACATATATCAAAGCTTGAGCGAGAATTCCTTAAATATTCTGAAATACCTGTACGTGAAAGTAACAGATAGTGTTGAACTGGAAAAATGCAGAGGATTTATAACATCTCAATTAGTTCTCATATCTTTATGTTGCTAGGACATGAAACATGAAATGGCACTTACAGCAAAACCTTAGGCAACTGAAGGTGAGCCGTGTTTGACACTCAAGTCGTTTAAAATTTTTATCAGCTCTCTGAGCACCCGTTTTAGAGATGTAACCTCCCATCTTGCAGGCAATGAGTGAGGTGTACTCAGTAAGTGTACTTGGAAGAGAAGAATGGTGCTTGCCTCTGCAGTCATTCGTCTGCGTCATCCCTATGATTTTACAGCAGATTTTCATGAAACACCTGCCTGGAAAAAAAAAAAATGTTAGAATTAGCCTTTAATTCCTCAAAGTATTTTAATTGGTGTTTTTTTTGGTTTTTTTTTTTTTTTTTTAGGATTTTCCAGGGTGAAAAAGGCTCTAAAAAGACAAACACAAGTAAGTCATCAGCAGTGAAATGTGGTAGTTGTAAGTTTTATATTTGAGTGCTGACAGGTCATTTCCCCTTTGCTTCTTGCATAGAATGTAATATTATCACCAGTCAGCACCAGCCATTTGGTTTGTCAGCAGAAGGGCAGGGAAATCACACACCAGGCAGGGAAAGCTGCTTCTTTTCTTTCCCAGGGAAGTCCATGACAGGAAACAAAGGAAGAAATTATAAACTATGATCAAATAAGATAGAATCATCTACTCAGGAATTTTTTTCCCCTTTCATTGGATGTTGAGAACAAAAGGCGCAATGTTTAGCTGCTCTGACCTCGAGATATCTAAGTCAGTTGTCTGAGCACTGGGGCCTTAGTGGTGACTAAAAGCAAACGCCGAGAATCATGATGTTCCAAGGAAAAGACAAGTGGAGCAGGTTGGGGATGGACTACACCTCTACCAGCTATGAAGGACTGTTAAAGAATCCACCTTTGCAGATAAAATATTGGCTAGAAATTTGGCACTTTTTTTGGTGCATGTCAGTCTGACCTACAAAACAAGGTGCAGCACTTCAAGTGTACAAGTATCTCACTGGACCTCAACAAAGCCCTTAATTATGCAGTGGTTAGGGAATTGCTAGGAGCATGAAGTGCTCAGTAATATCCCACAACTGTCTGAAGAAACCTTTGTGCTGCTGCCAAATAGTTTGTGGGGACATTAAAACAAATAGTGAATTCTCAGCAGAAAGTTAGACTGAGGTCCTTTCCTTACAAAGAACAGCAGTGTTTCTGGGCTCCAGCTCTGTGCTCGGTGCTCATGCCAGTGAGGAAAAAGGACTCTTAAATCTTTCCTCTGTTCCAGCTTTTGAAGGGATGTAGATACCTCTTTTATCCCTGCTTTATATTGGTGTATCTTGGCTATTTATGCTGTGTCTTGTCCATTTGTCTTTTCTCACTTTCAAATACTGTTAGCATGCTTGAGTCCTTATGCTGACAGACATCAACAGCTAGAACTAATACCCTATGGAACTGATAAGTTATCAGATGCAAGGGATATATCCTCATTGGATATGATTTTAAAATTTTGTTAAAAGCATGAAACTAGTGAAGACAGAGACTTGTGACATGTGGACAAGTGTTTGAAACATAGCAGTTTTTTAATGGAAAGAACCCTATGATTTCCAGCTTGGCCAGTGTAGAATGGAAGACCCCAAATGTATGGAATGAAGAGATTTATTTTTGGAAACAGAGTGGAAGAGTTCTGCTAGTTAACCTAAAAGAGTAACATCAAGCAAAGTAGAAAAATGTTATCATCTAGATCTGAAATAGTTTGCTATCATCTTGTTTTGTTGCTTTAGATGATTGATTCAGAATTTTTTAGTTTCTCACTGACATATCCATTTAGTGGACTATAAACCTCAGGTACCACCTAGACATGCTGTGCAGTTTGACTAGTGACTATGTGAGGAGCATGCTCCTGTCCAAGATATAAGATCTTATAGGTGTGCAAAGCCAGAAGTGTTTTCAGCAGAGGAGAGTCTGCTCTGAACATCCACAGTACTATGGCTTGGTTTTGTTCCCTTTGTAAATCTTTTTGAGAGACGTGCAGATCCTCAGAGTCAGCCATTCTCTAAAATAATTCAGAACTGAATTTGAATTTAGCAGTTGAGGGGCCAAATTTTGTGATGAAATAACCTGACAGTTGTGTCAACAGCACTGTCAATCGCCAAGCATCAGTCTGGGAAAGTCAGGTGATGTTCCCTCAGGGTTCCTGCTGCACAGGATAAAAAAAAAAAAGCTCTGCAGGGCAGAACTGTTGTAGCCTTTGATTATATACCTCTATCCCGTTTTGGCTCCATACAGTCTTTTTCAGGCCTGCCACTCCTTGCTGACACATTACCAGGTCACCTCCGCTTCCGTCCTTTTGCTCTCTTTTTCCCAGGCAGGCCACCCGCCAGGTCATTTTGGACAAGTGCCATTCAGCAAGCATAAGGAGGTCTGCAGACCAGAACTATTCTTCAGACCAGATAGAAATCTGGATTTTTTTTTAACTGCTTTCATGGGCCATCAATGCTATACATATTCATATCCTTTCATGGAACAATACATATGGCTACATGTGAGTCAGAATGAATTTTCTTGGCAACCAACAACATTCAGGAGGTGGATTTGCCAAACCCTAAATTATTCAGTGTCCTTCCTTCTCTGGGGCATTTTAATCTCTGCAGCCATGAGATTCTTGAATGAAGTGTTTGTGTCAGGCAGCATTCTTATTAAACAGGAAGATGGCCTTTCCTCCTGCCAGTTTTCAGTGCATTTCCTGCTCAGTTCACTGGCACCACTCACAGAAATATTTGGTAAAGTGGCCTTACCTTGCTTGCATAGGTTTCTGTTGTCTATGGCACGAGTACTGCTCAGGAAAAAAGCACCAAAATGCAAGTGCATATTTGGAAATTCTCTGCCAACTTTGTCCATGTCTTTGCCTTTAGTTTGTTTTCTATCAAGTTTTCACATGAGTTCCAGAGGAAACAGTGGGAGTTGATCTCACCTTATAATGTGACTGATAATGTGACTCTTAGCAGCTGGGAATAAATAGCATGGTGAGTGTGTGGTTTTAGGAGGAAACGGTCCCATGTTTCCTTTCACACTGCTTTCCAGCATGATGATCTTACTTTCCTTCATTGAATCGATTACTGATTTCAGACTTCCTTTATAGGATGGTAATCTCCTTCCTCCCTTGAATGGTGTTTAACCTTCAAGGAGCTTTTTTTTTGCAAATGGGAAGTACACTCTTTTTTGGGACTTGATGAATGTAGAGTAGCAGTATATCATAATATGCTGAAAGCCTTGTAATGTCCCAACTATGTTAGGAGCTCTCAATATGTTCTATGGATGGAAACCAACCAGAAGACCAGTTCTACTCCCACCTGGTGGAAAGAATGTTGGTGGGGCAGATAATTAAATCTATTCCTGCAAACTGTTGATGGAGTTGTAACAGAAAGGAACTCAGACACATCAACACTCTTTGTGTTTTAGTGTGTCTGAAACTGAAATTTGAGCCTGAATGTTATTAGGGAAGGATACCACTAAGGAGAAAAGCAATGAAGGATCCCTTTTCTTCTGCAGAGACCAAGAAACTCTGGCTGCAGTCTGGTGCCTTTGTACACAACTGGCAGCATGGAGGTGAACATGTGTGAAGGTGCTGATTCACATGCTATGTGATATTGCATTACAGTTTCATTACTGACAATGGCTTGGGTAAGTGACTCCAGAGAAACCACAATCCCCTATGCTCAATGGATCAGCTACTTAAAACTTTATTGACTTAATTAATTTATCCTTATGCTCATTTTCAGGCCTTGTGTTTGTGGTAAGGGTTAGCATGTTCCTATAGAACTAATGGAATGTTGTGAGCTGCTGGAAAAAAATTTGAAAAAAAAAGCCACTTTAGCGAGATGAAGTAATTTTTCGTACCATATCAGCTTTTGAGAAGGAATGCCTGCCTATTTGACCAACCATGTGTAGATCATACTCCTAAAACAAGTTAGTCATTGAAACTCTTTAATGTCTCATGAATTGTGAGGTATTTTTCAGTTGTCTTTTTCCTTTTCCTAAGACAACTTGCCTTAGGACATGGGTATGTGAAGAACAGACCCACTGCATTCAGTCATTTTAAACTTCTGATGCTTTATTGCAGAATATCTGTTTTGGAGAAGGTTGGTAAGCAGAAAGGTATAGTTAGCTTAGCTGAATGATGAACCCGTTTAATAAAGCTGCTGCAGCTCCAAGTATAAATGGATTCAGTCACTTTAAATCTGATTTGTACAAAGTCAGCTTATACCTACAAGTGACAATTTAGCTTATAGTTAGACAAAACACAGGACACAGATCCTAATGATAAGCACAGAGTGGACATTAAAAATGTTAAAAAAGCTTCCTGCTTGAATCTACTCCTTGGTTACTTGGTGTGTGATAATTGGAAAAGCAAGGCAAGTACATACTCCCTAAGGGGTGTTGGGGGGAGGACCTTGTGTGCAAAAAGCTACAAGACAGGTATTTTGATTCCTTTCCCAATTCATTAAGCAATGCTGTGCTTTTTGTTTTGTCTGTTTCCTTGCTCTCTCATGTGTCAGTGTGGGGTTTTCCTGTTCTTCAGACTAAGACAAGGATGAGGGAATGCTGAGGAGTTTACAAAAAAGTTGTTCTTGATCAACTGAGAAATTCACTGATATGCGGTTATAAATGATGCACCTACTTGAGTTGCCTGGATAATAAGAGGCCTAGTCCACCACAGAATCTGTTAAGACAGTTATATATTTCACATGCTTTTAGCAGTGCCATCACAGACACACATTTGATCTATCCAGTTTGGCATCCTGCCTTTTGACCTGGCTGCTAACTGAGAGTTAGGTGATCAGCACAGTTTCCGGTCTCTTCTCTCACCCTGAAAATATATATGAGCTGTTTTACTGTAGAAAACATTAAAACAGCTTTGTGCCTCAGAGGGACCCTTGATTCATGAGTTGCAAAACTAAGTTTTAGTACCATCTCTACCACTGACTCACACATTGGCTGTAAGAACCTTCATTACTGTTGGATTATTTAAAATCTCCATTTTAAAATCTCCAGCCCACCCGTTTAAAGCTTGCCTGTTCTTATGATTGTTGTGATGTTTTGCAGAGTTACTATTTATTTTCAGGGCCAATCAAATATTTTCAAATACATTCAAATTTATTCCCTGAACCAATGTCTTAAAACATGTTCTTTAAATGCAGGTGCCTGCAATTCTGTTGATAATCAGAACAGTTAACTGTCCAGGCTCAACAAGTGTCAATCTTTTGAGCTGAAGATCTCTTCCTCAGCTGAACTCTGCTCATGTGCCATGTCATCTGCAGCTCCAGCTCTGTGAGAGGAGGAAGAAGGCCTAGTGTACAGCTGAAGGCTGGGAGGAGGTTTCCTTCCTTCCTTTGCACATGGCTGATGAATCTGCTAACACTGTATTTTATGCAGACAAAAAGCTAAAGAATACAGAGACAAGACCAGAGGGTCCAAGGAAACAAAAATCAGCAAACAGGGGTCCATGTAGGTGAGTCTGTAGGGAGCCGGTCACCCAAGGAGTGGAGGGTATACTACTGTTTGAAGAGATTTGGAGAATTATTTAGGGCATAAATATGACTTGGTAGAAAAATGTACATCTCCACTAGTATTTACATGACAGAAGCTATTTATGAAGAAATGTCACTTAGGGGAACCCCTGGAACAAAGCGTACAGATTGTGTCCACTGGTTGTAAGTATGTTTGGGCTGGAAATTGCAGTTATCTGATGATTACAGCTATTGGTCTGGAGTACCTTCATAAATTATGAAATGAGGCAAAAAGCATATCACTGTTTCACAGAGAAAAATGGTAATTTTAAGAAACAGGATGTTATGAAGTGGCTTCTTTCAAAATGCGAGGCTCAGCATGTCCCCTTAATCTGATATTCTTAATATTTGTTCTCTAGCAAATTAAACCATTACTTTACTAAGTATCCTTACACTGGGGTTCTTGTATGTTTGCTTTTGAGCATCTGTGTTTGGATAATTTAATCTTTGTTTTCATCTCTGTCACTGGACTTCTTCAAGGAAACCAAAATATTTTGTAGTAAGGAAAACAGTGCTATTAGGCACAGACTGAAGACATAATGAAAATACCTCATGCAGTGTAATCTGTTTTTAATTGGTCGCATCATTCAACTATTTCTAGTTAGAGGAGATACTGGAAACAAAGTGTTTGGCCTCAGAAACACTAAAATGTGTTATAAAAAATCTAGAAAATTAATGAATCAAAATAAAACTAATTGTATGTAAAATCTCAGCAATCAATCATCATGCAATGACTGAAATAATTTCAGGTGTATTACAGGTACACATGGGCCTGAAATAGCATTTTTTGCTTTGGGTTACAACATTAATATTACAGAATTAATATTTGGGTTACAGCATTAATAGTTAAACTACTTGGAAAAAGTTATTCTAGATTCCATCATTCTCCTTTTAGGTTAATGGTAATTAATATTTGCTTTGTGAAAAAGCAAAAAAAGCTTTCTTTTTTCATTCACCTTATGAAGTGTGTTGGCATAGCACAAAAGTATATCTTTCTTTCAAAGTTTTTGTCTTCTATCCTTAGTTTGTCCTGTGGCAACCAATTAGGTTATCTGCCGGTTGTACTGGGCAATTTTCTAATATCTCTTAAATGCCTCAGCTATTAAATAGCTGTAGGAGCATGGTTTATAGATCAAAGCCCCACTATGCTAAGAACTGTACAAACACAAGAAGACGACCCAACGCCTTCCCTCAGAAAGTACAAGCTAAGTGAAGTAACGTTTCTAAGTGTCTGTGTCTAATTGGCCAGCTGGTAGCACGTTTGCTTTGAATCTTACCTCTATGCAGTATAGTGACAATGAGGACAATCTCCTTATTGAGCCAGTGAGGAGGATCTTCTGCCTGTCTTTTCTTCTTTAGATGGTACATGATGCATTGCCTACCAGAGTGAGTTACAGCTTTGATTTCTCTTCAGTGTTTAACGGGGGCTTGGATGACACAAGATGAATGCTGGTTAGTGTTCGCTACCATTGCTCCATCTGCCTCAGCAAAGAGAGGCCAACACAGCCCAGATACCAGTGTGCTGTGTTCATTACCCTGAGCCCTGCCAGTGGCACGGGCAAGGCAGGTTTGTTTCAGACTGAGCTGGACTCTCTCAGTGAGTCAGGGATTGTACACACTACACCTCTATAGACCTCCTCCACACACTGGCTACCTGCATGTGGCAAGGAGCTGGTGGGGTGTGTGTATTTGTGTATGCTGAAAGCACTCAGCAGTCTCCATTTTAGATAACAGGTTTTGGTGTGCATTTTTCAGACAGACTTGGTTCATTTGTGAAGTTATGCTAGACACCTGTCTTGTAAAAGCAGAGTTTCTGGGAAAACTTTCCATCCAAAGGAATTTTTTGATCAAATACAATAAAGTTTAAACTAGGGCCAATATAAAGAAGTACTATAATAAGGAAACCTTTTTCTTGCACCTCTGATCCCTTTGTGAATGGGGATGCCAGGGAGAAGGAGGGCAGGTGCTCTCCTGGGGAGGCAAGCTGGCAATGTGGACTGCCCCCAGGGCAGGCAGGGCTGTGCTCACACCAGCCAGACCGCAATGGGTGAGCAGGGCAGGCGCAGTGATAGAACCAGTCTCAGCCAAGCACCCACCTGCCAGATGAGCCCATAGGCCAGGAGGACAGCAGGGCAGGGAGGTATGAGACCAGGGATGTCCTCACCCACCACACAGCTTGGGCAAGGATCAAGGCTGAGCATCTTGGCTTCAACACCACTCCTCAGCAAAAGCAGGAAAGGCCCCAGTTTCCCAATCTGAGTCCAGATTACAGCCAACCCTATCAGCCCAGACGTAGAGGACAGACATACGAACCCTGAGGCAGGGGAGGTGCAGGCAGGGCCCTGGCAGGTAGAACTTGCACAGTCCCATGTTGCCCTGGCACCTGGGACTGGGCGGTGAAGGTGGCCGGCATGGACTTGTCTCTGTTCAGACCTGTGCCTAGTTGTTTGTGCAGAGATCTGAAGTGCCTGTTTATTTTCAGACATCATTCATGTCAGTAAGGCTTTGTCTTTAATGTCAACAAGGTGTGTAACTGCAAGTGTTAGGGGTTTTCAGTACAGCTTATTTGTGAAATTAAAACAGTTCAAGAGCCAAAATCTTTAGAAAAGGTTAAATTACCAATTTGCCTATTCCCAGTGTGTGAGGAGGACAGCAATTACTTATATCTAGTATTTGCATAGCATTATTCAGACAAATTATAAGGAGAGATATCATTAGTATTTATGTAATCCAGAGGAGGAAAACAGGTCTCAGCAAGGTCAAACAAGAGATGAGCCAGCATGTGTGAGATCAGTCTTCCAAGAATTAATATTTGGCACATGAAAGTGAACAGTGTGTGTGGGGCTATTTTATTTTTCCCCAGAGATACTGAATATCCACAGCTTGCTTTGAAATTACCAGGAACTCAAGCATTTCTGAAAATCAGTTTGTATTTGCTACCCATTTTTACTTCTAAATAGACAGGTAACTTCTGGTGCAGTAGTTTGAGCCAAGCAACTTGCATACAGAGAATTCACATGTAGCTCTAAAGGAGGATTAGAAACTGGGATCCATGAGTGAAAACCATGTTTACATCCAGTTTTATTGTAAAGCCTCTGGTTATCTGGGTGTGACAGTATGAGAGCAGTAGCTCTGCTCCATTGCTCTGTTTGAATCTGCTGGTTTACACTCATTGCCTTGATGATCTTTTTCTCATTTTCTGATTTTTCCAGCTCACAGCTCCAAAAGAAGAGCTGTCTGTGGGGTCTCTACAATACAGCTTTGCTGAAGCAAAGCTTCTTAACCCTCTGACGTGTCATCCTCAGTTGGCTTACCTCTTGCTAGTGAAAAATGCACTCCATATTTGAGGCTGAGACTGGACACAAGCTCCAGGAAGAAGCCTATGCACTTGGATTCCAAGGGGCTGGATGAAGTAAATTGCACTATTTCCCATCACTCAAGAGCACCCAGCTGTAAGCAGCACCCCCACTGCACCTCCAACCCAGTCCTAGGTGAGTCAAAATCCCAGAATACTAATTACCTGGCGGAAGGAAGCAAAGAATTTCCCTCACACATCTCCAGCTGGGACCAGGGTCTGAAACTTCTTGGGAACAGCCTCCAGATGGACATTAGCCTAGAACTGGAGTGTTCCCAAATATTTGAGGAACCTCTCTATGCCCTGGTACCTTGCTGCCTACCCATTTCTAACTCAAGTACTATGTCACTAATTCCCAAGATAGTTCTCAATTGGACCAAATGACTTGTGCCAAATCTGATGTTCAGTGTTGCTTTTACTCACAAGAAGAATGCAGTAGCCCCATAGCTCCTGTGCTACCTGCTTTCAGTATAGGGTCTTCTAAGGAAGGACGTAGGCCTCTGTTGATACAACTCCAAGATAACCAGTGAATCAGGCTCACTTCTTTGGCATGCCTAAGATCTTTCCTTTCCTTCCCCACTCCTCAGGATACTGACAAAATTTTGCAGAGAAGCTTTCATAGCACTGTGTGAACTAGATCTGCTGCACAACAGATCTTATTAGTGCAGCCCGCCAGACTCTTCCAAATATCACAGTTGTCTTCACATTTTGAAAAGCAATTAAAATCAGCAGCATGTAACATACTACAGCTGTAGTAAACATTTCTCTTGGCTATGGCAAACAGCCCTGGGAACCCTAAACTGCTAACAACAGCTCCTCCTCCTGTTTGCAATGGGGATGCACATTTAGGTTCATCAGCAAAAGTGATTTTTCATCCAATTTTTTTGTTTGTCCTTTGTAAGCCACCTGGGGAGCCACAACCTCCGGAGTATTGCATTTAGAAAAATTAAGTCCCCCTGAGCAAACTGGAGCTTATTATTCTGGAGTTTATGAGAGGCATAGACTCTAGTAAGAACAAGAATTAATCACAGATTGCTGAGAGGGATGCACACCCTGCATAGTATTCATTTCTCACTGGCTACAGGTTTTTCTGGTTAAACCCACACACTGATATTCATTAGCTAAATGAATACACCCACAGCCAGACAGAATGAATTTGCGGGGTTGTTAGTTGGCATAACTTCAGTGACTGTTAACAAGCCTTCATTCTTTATATACCAGTTGTCAGTCATCATCCTGTGTGTGATTTATAGAAGAGATAAGTGCTATCATCATCTTGCAAAGAAAGAAGTGTAGGGTGCATCTGAGGCTGCTGTGGAGCCAGCAACTGAAAATCTGACAGCTCCAGGTCCATATTTACAAATGTAAATTGACTGATGGCATTGACCTTTTCTTACTGGTCACAACTCCTGTGAGGTGCCTTAGTCCACAAAGAGATCCTGTATGTGAAAAAACCTTTTCAAGAATGATAAGCTCTCATAGCCTGTGTTAAGTTTGTACTGGATGTTGCCACAGAAATGTCATGCCTCATGTTATATTATCCCTTTGCTCTTTGATCAATTCCTTTTTCTTGTTGAGTTTGCAATTAAGCGTCTTGCAGGAGATTCCCGATTTTGGTTGGATTTGTTGCTGACTTGTTGGGGCATTGCAGGAATTAAACTGAAGAAGGGTGATTTGTTCCAGAAGGGTAAACACCACACCCAGCCGTTCCCTCACCTCAGAGCCACAGCAGGCGTTAGTATGTGTGTAGGTGCTGAATTTCATCACCTGTGCTACGGTCTGTGCTTGGGGCTGAACTGGGGCAAAGTTTGGATTTTAGATTTACAGGGATCTTGAGCTGCTGTTAGGATAGCCGAAAATCCAAACCAAGGCAATTTCTACCGCCTGCCTAAACTCATTGATCTATTTGAAATGTTTCTGTCAGTGTAAATATTTGAATGAGTTTGAACAGGTTCTGCCCTTAAAATCTTCGAGTAAAATTTCAGAGACTCATAAGGGCACAAGGAATGGCTCAAAGAAATATCTTAGCCTTGTCACATTTCGAACACCTTATGCATAAAAATAACTGCTGTGATGTCTTTGGCGGCAGCCGAGCAGCAGGCAGTGGGCAGCCCGCGGGCCAGCTCGGGCACCGGGCCCCTGGCCCCGGTGGCGGCTGCCCGGCCGTGCTGCTCTGGGACCCGGGACACGCCGGGACACGCCGGGACACGCCGGGACACGCCGGGACACGCCGGACACCCCGCGCCCAGCGAGCGGGCGGGCAGCGCCGGCCTGGGGCGCCCCCTGGCGGCCGCCGCGCGCTCCGGCACGGCTGCAATGCCCCCTCCTTCACCCCGCCGCGTTGTCCTGCTGTCTGCTGTCAGGAGGGTTTCCGTCACTCTGCCAGCCATATGGAATATACTTGCTGTCGGGATCTTCGGATTGCTCTAGTGTTTATTATCTCTCCCGGCTCACCTGTGCCGGGCATCCCTCTGGATCACTCCCCTCTGTGGTTCCAGGAGTGCTGCTTGTGATGTTCCTGAACAGTGGATTTATGAAACATCGAGGCCTGTTTACAGCAAAGTGTCTTGTGGGACCAGAACTTAATATTTTAAGCCTGTTAGGAAATGGCCAAGGGCATTACATTACTGCAGATGTGTGTGTGTTCTGCAGAGGGGAAGTTTGGAAAAGGCTTTAAAGCTCTTCCAGGTTTCAGAGGAAAAGAGTATCTCAAAAAATATAAACCAAGCAAGAAGACTGTGGAAAATATTGCTCTGAATGTGGCAGGTACTTTGATATGCCAGGATGGGTTCCCTTGGCTCTCTGAAGATCTGCATACCTCTGCTGATGGTTGTGATCTATTTGTGCAGGCCCAGCTGAGAGCTGCAGGGAGCATTCAGAACCTTGCTCAGGATCAAGAGGTCTTACCCAACTCCTTCAGGAAGTACCAGCTCAGTTCAGCCCAGCCCAGCCCAGTCCAAGGCTCAGGCTGTAAGGTAGGAAGGTGGGGACTGTTGCTTATGAATGCGTGGAGGTCAGGGCTGACCACCTGGGGAGGAGTGTGTTTCTGTCTGATGTACTTTTGGGGAGCCTAGGCTGGCAGCAGCAATGTGAGGAACTCTGGAGAAGGACCATATCACTCTGTTGTTTTAAGACCTACTAGCCTGACACTCACCTAGCAAGCATACAGCTACCTGGCTTGGTGAATTCCAGGGGACAATACCAGGGCTAGCTTCTTAATGGAAAGTATATGTTTATGGTATGTAGCAGTTTCTTTCTCTTCTTTCTTTCTCTGAATCCCCTTATTATTTTATATGCAAGTTTCACATCAGTTTGTTTCCTTTCACATCTGAAGACTGCCAGTTTACTTACTCTTCTCTGCAAGAGTGGCGTTTTGTGTATTTAACTGTCCTTGGTGCCCCTCTTACTTGTGAATAGCAATGATCAGCTCAGAGTCTATCATTTCATGCATGAAGCTGGAATTCTTTTCTCCTCAAGCATCACTTGACATTTATCTGCCATAAATGTTAGTCAGGCAAGTGACAAGGAGCAGAAAAAAGCAAAAAGAGTGAAAAACTGTGGGATGCTGCCTTCTGGGGGCAGCGTCTGCTTGTGAAATTACAGTAACTGTGATCAACTTTGTTTCTCAAGTGCGAATGGTGTGGTGGTTGTTTCAAGAATTCCTCTCATGCTGGAACTACCTCCCCATGGGATCTAGTCTGACACACTAAACCTCCTTTACTCACTAACGGTGGGGCCATTACTTAAGTAATTAAGTAAATCCTTCCCCTTCCTGCATCTTCAGTTCCTAGAGTTTTATCTCTTTTTACTGAAACTACCATTGGAATTTTTTTTCCCTCCCTCAATACATAGGCATGTTGATTTTTCCCTTATTTCCCCCTCCTAGTAGAGGGCTTTTTTGGACAGATCCTACAGAGATACCCTTTTGAAGGCTGGGCTTTCAGTAAAGATTGTCTAGGCAAGCTGCTAAAACCAGTGGTCAGAGGTTCTCCTGTCTGTAGTGTGACAGAAGCAAGTGGCATCTTCAGCCTGGAAAACCCTAATTCACATTAGAATTCTGGGCGCTAAAAGGTAGACTTTGGGGTCTTTGATTTCACCTGTTACTGTGTGTATACAATATATACATAGTGTAGCATCATTATTTTCTGAAAAACATAAGAAAATAATTGAGATAGGTTTGTTTTTTGTAGTACATCCTCATGCTTAGAAATGTTCTGCAGCGGATGCTGAGATGAACACAGAAGGAAGGAGTACCTCATAGCTAGCCCAGCTTGATCTTAAATTTGCAGTAATTTTCAGAAAAAATTACTTAAATGAATTATGATGTCATCATGGGGTATGCTTCTACATTTGTTCTTTTGTTTTCCCCGCTCCTTTTTATATGTGATATAAAAGGCTGTTTTAAATAGATTCTTAGAAATTAAATGTGAAAATATGTACTTGGCTATCATGTATAAATCAATTTTCCTCAAATATATTAGTGGATATTTGTCGATTCTCCTCTAAATAGTTAAAAAATACCAAGTGATAAAGATAACTTCATAAGAGCCAAAAATCTCTTTAAACTCAGTTAACTGAATCTAAGTTATGGTTTCTCATTTCTCCATTGAGGTAAATGACACAGAAAATGGAGAGAGAAATTTCTTCAGAGTCCTTTCTCTAAATAGTTTTTTGCCTTGATTAGGAGTTCTGCCTCTAATGATATCCAAGCATGACTTACTTCAGCTCTCTTATTATCTCATTGTATTGCTGTACATCTCTATGTAAATACTTGTTGACCCGTGCAAATAAGCAGCACATCTCCAAAGAGTTCTGTTTCCCTCCAAGAAAGCAAAATATCTTCAGCAGAGGAAGTTGTTTGTGATAAGAAGGCAGGGTCACCTGCTTCAAGATCCTATTGTAAGGTTAGATTTTGACAAGGGAACACTGACAAACGAGCACAAAGAGAGTTTTTACAGGCACAGAGGACAACAAAAGCAGAAGTTGTGATGTCTAGAGTTGGACAGACAGCCAGCCAGCTGAAGCTGATTGAAAGGAATGTAGTTTTGTCAGATGGGTAATTCATAGCTCCGTAAACTGGACGTTTAAAGTAAGCTACTTAAACCATGGATTTAAAATGATAGTTGCAGATGTGGTTTTAATCCTCGGGCAGTCTAGAGATCTTGACAGCTGGGTGCGATCCGTGTGCTCCGTGACGCAGCCCACCACGGGTGCGGGTCCGGTGCCTTTGCCGTCGATGTCCCGCCGCACTCGGGTCGGGATCGGCAGCAGCTCCGCGGGACGAGGGCGGCCGCTGCCGCAAGGTGTCTCTCGGCGACGCTTTCTTGAGGACATCTGAGCATCTCAAGTTCCTGCCTGGTGACCAAAATTCTTCCAGCGCTGCACGCAGCTCAGCCTTTTCTACTAATTTTTTTGACTGTTAAAGAAGAAATTTGGAGCCTTTTGGCTTGGACTGTCTTTCATGGTTTGATATACTGTGATCTCTTTTCAATGCCACTGTCTGTAAGTCTTAAGATCTTGCCATACTGATGCTTGTTTTATAAATTGCTAAATTGCATTGGCAATGGATTGCTATTTCTCCCAGAGTGGTCCCTTTTCTCTTATGAGTCAGTAGTAGAAGGAGTGCTCCAACAGTCACCAAAACTTTTTCTCTTCCTCACCTTTCTCTCAGATGTCCCACATTTGTTTCTACTGTAGACAGCTTGCATATTTTCCCCTGCTGCTTCTTAAATAGCTACTGCTCCAAAATTTCCCATGGAGTGAGTAGTCAGCAATGCTTCTCTTCCCTTTCAGTTGAGCTGGGTGGACTTACATGAGGAAAAGTCCCACAAGCATCATAGCCAAAGGGCATGTGTGCTTCCAAGGTGTTGCTGTAAGCCACAGACAAACCCTGAATGTCACTTGTCCTCTGGTCCTGTTCCTAAAACAGTTTCAGAAGCAAAAATAGTCCCAAAAGGAACACACATGGCCAGGGTGCCACACAAGCCCGCCACGTGCATCATGCTGTTGACTGTCAGCCTGTGTTGGCATTTGGAGAAGTTTTGCTGGAAACTTGAATTGTGAATGTCACTGTTGCTGGGCCATCTGTTTATACCAGCCTAACGTCAGAGCAACCACGTGTTTTGTGTTTGAGTAAAGTATGAGTTACGCTAAGGTGGTGCAATGGTAGACTTGAGGCAGCCAGAAACTACTGATTATATGTATCTTTTTCACTTAATAGAACATTTGCTATAGTTCTGGCTATACACTTTATAATTAAAGTTTCACCTCAAGGAAGGTGTTGCAAACACAGGAGCCTAGATTCTAGTCTCTGACATTGAGATAATTTCTGTGAAGTTTGGCCTGTTAGCAGGTGGACAGATACAAACGACTACAAATAAATTTACTGGACAAAGTGCGCATGGTATCTATAAGAAGGTCACATCTCTGAATAACCTGTATGGTAATCATACCTCAAAACTGCATCCATCACAGTGTTTCACATACAGAATAGAACTGGTGATCTAGGCAGTCACCTTTGTGATATCAGTCACAATAAAGACAATGTCAGTTACCAAAAAATGCATACATTTTGAGGAACAAGAGGATTAGACCCTCTAGACAAAAGGACAAAGGTATACATTTAAATAAAGAGACAATATTTAGATTTAGAGAGCATCTAAGTTGTTGAGAGAAAAATGTGGGCATGATATGAAGCTATTTTCAAAGAAAGAGAAATGGAATCATATGGGAGTTTCAAACATTTTGTGTGTGCCTGTAAATCTTCTGTTTCTCTCTAAAAATTATATTTCTAGTGACATGCAATACACCTAAGTTTTTAAATCCTCTGTTCCCCCTTGCAAAGGGACGTGAGAGCTAGGAATAGGATTTTCAAGTCCTCAACTGGCATAATTCATTTGTCAAACAAATTACCCCAGCTCCTGGGCCAACGTCATCCCAGCCCTGGGCTTGTAGGTCAGCCAGTGGAGTCAGGGACAGTCCAGATTGTGCTTTCACCTACCTTCATGCCTGTCTAGGAATGGAGACAGATGCCAAAGCTGAGACAGGTGTTAGCCCTGTGGATTTTAGTTATAGCCAGCAGGTGTGGTTTTCATGGTGAGCTTACTCTTCCCTTAAGAAACACTGACGAATGTTACAGCTGCATGGGATCACAGAGTGCACATCCTCTTCCAAACTCACTCAAAAGCAAAAGCTAAATGGAATTTGGCTCTTAATTCTACTGACAGCATTTATTTTCTCATGCCGGGTCCCTTTCTAGCTTATCCTTCTTTGCTGTAGGGAGCTTACTTTAACTCAGTTCCTCACTGTTGTCTCTTAAACCTTGGCCTTTACACATAATGTTTTTTGTGGCTTGGAATATATATGTAAAAATGCCTTTGATCTTTCCTTGCATAGTTCATGGTATCTCTCTGCTTTTGTTCATGTTTATAGGGCTGTAGTACATACAGACACCTGGCCTATGCACCATCCAGTTGCATGTACACGTGCACACCTCAGCATGAGTCACCTTATCCACATCATTGTGACCAGAAACACAGTTCTGCTTCATGCGTTTGCATGCACTTCTGTGATTTGTAAGTATTCAAGAAACAAACAGCTGCGAGCTAGCATCTTATTTTGCTGCTGTGATGTATTTTTTTTTCACTGGTACTTCTCAAATGTAACATAAGGTCATTAAACATGGAAATAATACCCTCCCCTGCAGTATAGAAATTCCTTTAGATACTTGAGGGCTTCTGAATGTGCAAATATTTGTGTTTCTGCACAGTCAGGTGTGTTTGCCTCCTGCCCTTCAAAGGCAGGAAGTCTGTGTCACTGCAGACTCACAATACTGGATTCTTAATGGGGATCCCAGCCCAAACTGACAGATGTGGGGTATAATTCTTTTAACCTGTCAAGAGCCATCTTTCTTTCTTTTGCATTTTATTTTTATTAACAAGATACAATGAATAAAGTACACTCAGATGGAAGCATAGAAAGCAGTAATATTCACAACCACTCTATAGAAAAAAGTTGCAGGAGCATAGAAAAGCTTTAGTGAGTTTTTAATTGTGAATGACACTCCATGCTGAGGTATAATTTGGGGGAAAAATCTGGTGAGAGCTGCACATTTAATTCTGAGTGGACCACTGCATTATCTTTACTCAGAATCAAGATCAACAGCAAAGCGTTTGTATCTGTTCATGTTGGAGGAGCAACCTGAGTTCTGCCTTTCCATAGCAGCTGCACTCCATGAGGTCATGAGAGAGTCACTATCCCACTATCACTCTCTGCCTCATTTCTCTCATTGTAAAACATGATTTACTTCACTTATTCCCACAGGTTTTGTGGCTGTAATGGGGAGTGTAAATCATTTTACTATTGCTCTGGCTGGGAAATCAGGCCTATCTTTCTTACTGAGTGTTCTCTGTGCATCAAACACAGGCAGAACTGAAACCTGGAGAAACTGGAGACTCCAGCTACTGGGTGGAGTTTTTGCTGTGGTTCCCAAATACCCCCTTGCTGCTCTTGTTGGCTCAGGCTGTGTTTGTAAACACTCACAGTCCCTCTCCTCTGGATTGTTCCTTGGAGCCAGATTTTCTTTGATGTGAAACAGGATGTGTGTGTTAATTAATTTATTTTACTTGGGGTAGGAAATTGCTGCCAATGTTCTTTGAAGAGTCCTGTGAGCCATCTCTCGCCTTGCATAAACATTCAGGCAATTTTGGTTAAAATGTTTATTTTTTTAATGATGCATGAATGTTAATCTGGCTTTTTTACAGTGGAGAGGTTTTACAGGCTCCTTTAAAAATGTCAAGGTCATCTTTAAACAGTTACTGTTTAAACTGAGGAGGTGAAGCACTGGACCGAGATGATTCAGAGATGAAAAAATGCAAACCACTATTTTCTGCTAACAGGTGTTATTTAAGAGTTTAGTGCTGGTGAAAGTGTTGGTGAAATACTCTGGAGACATTGCTTCTGCATCTACTCCTTTGTACTTGTACTCTGGACATTGTTAGTGAAAATACACCCTTCCTGCCTTAGTCCTAAATTTGAAAGGACTTGTGCCTGGTGATGACAGGAAAGCACAGGCTCTGTAAATGTTGACTTCCTGAGGCTGCCAGGAGGGGCCATTCGTGCCAATTATGGCAGTGACGTTTGTGCTGTGCAAGTATAGTGCTTCATGGTTTATAATGGACAGGGAGGCCTTGATGATTAAATGTGCCATGTGAGGTCTCCCAGATTTGAAGTAATCTCTCAGGAGAAAAAGGGCTGAGAATCCAAACGCTGGAGGATTCTGTCTTTTTGCATATTATAATACAGCACTCTCATATGGGTAAGGAGCACAGGGTGCTCCTTGTCAAAACCAAAAACTTTCAAACTGAAAGTTTGAAAAAAATAATTAAGCTATATGTAATGCTATTAAGTTATATTTAAGTTGGAAGAAACCAAATCCCTGTATGTTTCTTTTTAAATAACATTCTCTTTCTGTGATAACGTTAAATAACTCCTCTTGGTTTGATTTTTAATTGGTAGGATGCTATGTTTGAGAGATGATGCAGTTAAAACTGATCAGTCTATCACATGCTACCAGACATGCACATTATTTTACCAAACAAGACCAGACAGATGCCTTGTTCTGAAGAGACTGCAGTTTGAGACTGATCCTTCAAGATACTATATGGCAGCAGATTCCCCAAGGGAATGATATGGTCTCCTTGTAATCTGAAGCATCTGCATACACCTCAGGGTAGGTTTGGTGTCTAGCACTCTTATTCTGGGACAATAATCCATAGCCATTTAAATTGAGGCCTAACGGAAAACTCAGTGGACAAAGTTTAGTATCTTCCCAATGACTATGCCATAAATTCAACTGACATGACAAGAGGGAAAAATTGCACAATGTGTAGCGTGAGATGTGTAGGTTTATCTTAATTTGAGTTGAATTCAAACAGAGCTAGTAATGGCTAGATGTTGTGATGACTTTAGTGGTGAGAGTTAAACTGGAGGTTTTCCCAGTGATCTGTGCTCCACTTTCAAAAGCAAAGAAACAAAATTTGTTGTAGCTGGCACTAAATGGAAGTCTTTTCTTTCAGCAGTAGCAGTAGATCGCAATGACTGATCCACAGAAACCAAACGGCTCATTTTTTTGTTCCTTTTGGTTATGGGCGACCCACAGCAATGAGGGAGTTACTTGTTCATGTTCTTCTTAGCACTGAAAGACAGCATTCAGCTCATAAGGACTGTCCATCCATCATCTTTTTTTGCAGTATTAGCCTTTCCTTTGACAGAGACCTTATTTAAAAAAAGAGGGAGACTCCATTCCAGAATGTGGCATTAAATTTCAGTATTTGTTCAGTAATCAATACCACTCAGCATGGCATATGTATAATTCCACACAATATTTTAAGTTGGTGGAGATGTCTGGGGTATAGAGAGAAATCTGTGTTCATCCTTTACGTAACAGTCATTGAGTCATGCCATCTAGTTTAAACAAACAGTGTGAATCTTAAAATAGCCCCTGAACATTCCAGTGCGATGGCCGTATTCAAATGAATGTTCAAGATGTTTCCCCACTATCGTATACCCACACAGTAACCCTTCAGTAACAGCAGAGCTGTCTGGAGTCACTATTAAGCTACACTGGGCACTGGTCACACCGATCTGCTCACTTGCTCTGGTGAAGCAGGAAAATCTGCTTCCCTGTCACTCACCCACCAAGTGAGGCAATAGAAATGAAACATTCTGAGGCTAAGCTCACCTGTGGGTGATTTTAACATACCAGGTATTGTTACTGGATAATTGTAAAAGGAACTCATGGAACATGACCTTGTTGCCATATAAGTGTTGAGAAATCCTGCTCTTCACCTGATTAACAATTGACATTGGCCAGTTTCAAGAAGACAGAACTGAAAACCTGTAATTTTTTAATGCAGCATTATTAATATGGCTATAGGTACAGAACTAAAGGAAATTCTTCTTACTGCTCACAATATTGGTCTGACTTCCATAATCCTCACTCATGTTTTCTATAGGATCTTATGATACATTCAAAGGATAGTTTAGATGTGATAAAAGCATATATATGTTGTAAAACTGATCACTTCAGAGTGCAGCTAGTAGACATTGCAGCTCAGCATTCAGAAATTCCTTAGAGATGTCTCTCTAGCAAAGAAGGCTTCCATGAGGAATCTGGAAAGGCTACTCTTTTGGAGCTCACTCAGTTTCTAACCTGGAACTTAGGCTAGTATTGGAGGGACTTGGAATTTCATGAGATGAGAAACTTAAAATCATGCTGCTGCATGGCCCCTTCTGTATGGCTCTGTGCATGAAGGACTCAGTTCTTCAAGACTATCCATATGTTATCTTCCACCAGGCTTTGCCTATATCATGTTTAGTTGTGCAGGAATCCGAAACAGCCTGTGAAATCAGTCAATAAACCTGGTATTGATCCCTTATTTAGATAAGGCTCTAGAGAAAAAATTGTGTGGAGTGAGCTTATGGCAGTTAAATGAGCTGAATGTGTACCAAATGCTTCCCTTTTCTAGCTGGGGACCTAACTTATTCTTCTGAAATCCAAAGTTGCAAGCACTTCAAGCTGAGAGGAAAATACCTCGTGTCTAGGTGACATGGAAAAATCCCAGTGAAAGGCATGTGTCCCCATGAATCACTAGGGGAGCTGGGAAACCAGGCAGGCCAGCAGGTACACAGAGCCTGCCTGGAGACACCCAGGCACTGAGACCCTGCCAGACCACAGCTGTCCCCTCTTTTGACTGAACTGCCCTGCGAGCAGAGATCCTCAGCACTGAAGAGCAGAGATGTATAGAACAGGGCTGGCCACTTGGACATACTACCTACCGACCCTGTCTTGTAACAGCAGAAAGCACTCAGAGACATTAAAATAGAACAAATTTGCAATGAGATCAGGTTATATGTTTTATGAGCCATATAATTAACATGCGACACTCAGTGCCATGGGATATTATTGACTTAAATAGCTTAGTAAGTATCAAAAAGGATTAGGCATTGACATGAAACAGAATAGCATGTACACTGATACAAGCTAGGATCAAAATTACAGGGGCTACCAATCCTTGTGCTTCAGGGCATATTTTGATCATCAGCTTGGGGTCAGGAGGAAAGCCACTCTCTAATCAAGTAGTACAGTATGCATATGGGTCACAGTTATACAGGTCTCTTTATTGGCCTGTTTTTATTCCTTTTCCTTTTTCTTCTCTCTTACTTTCATCCCTACTCTTCCCCCTCCCTCACATTTATCATCTGGAATAGGTCACTACTGAAGACAAGACACTAAACTAGATGGATGGCTGAATAGTCCCTACTAATAGGGTAATTTAATATTTGCTTCTCTCCAGAACTCCATCGTTTATTTCAAATATAGATTTTATATTCATTCACTAAAAAGTTCCTCCATTACCAACCTTTTTTCTGTGCACACTACTTTTTATTTTTATCAGCTTCACTTACAAATCCTCAGAGGTAGCAAATGAATGTCAGCTTGGGAGAAGGAAGAGAACAACCAGGCACATTAAAGGAAACTGATTTTCTTGGTAGATGCTCAACAACAGCTTAAGTAAAAAAATTTTGAGGCATCCTGTATAGACAACATGAATAGTCACCTATGAAAATAAGGGGTTTTATTTCTGTGTCCATGACAGTGAGTCTGGATGGTCATGAAAAAATGATGATTGATTTAGGTAACTTCTTGCATTTTACTTTGTAGAGTCAGAAGCAAAATAATAGTTAAAAATTTCAAAACTTTTCCTCATCTGCTAAAAAATTTCTCATTTTAAGATGATGCAATATTTCACACAATTTTAGATGTTTGGATGTTTTGATTTGCATTTGCATTTGTTACTGTACTGAAGTAGTGCCAGGAAGACCCACATAATAGCAGGGCAGGTTGAATTTTATGTCCTGTAAAGCCCCTGTGAGAGATAAGACCTACCAGGAGTTACTCACTCTAGAGACAAGCTGGAGAGCAGAGGCATAGAGATGAAAGTTAGTTGATTCTTTGTGGGACCTCAGGTTAATAGCAGAAACCTAGACATTGTCTATTTAAAAAATATGCCTACTCATTTTCTTTACTGCTTATTTCTTTTTAGCTTCTTGCCTTTACCTTCCTAGACTGATTTCTGACTCCACTCATTCTTACCCTTCCCAAGTCCTTTATTTTTGCTAACACACTCTCTTCATATCTGGCACTAGCCAGCCCTGCTCCGCTCAGCACACTGATACATGCTGCCCTTGGGCTTGTTCAGCCTTGGTGGAAAGATGATATCATGCATCTTCTCCAGCATCCTTCCCATTTTCCACAGTGGATTGAATTCCAGTTAGTTTCTGTGAACTAATTTTGTAGTCCTTCACTCTGCATCTCTAAAGACCAATGCTTCTGTGTTATTGCCTTCCCACAGACATTCTTCAACATACCAAAGCTGACCTTAGACTTCATGGACAGATGGGGCCTGATCTGAAGTCCATTAACATCAGAGGAAATGTCCATTTATGCCCATAGGCTTTGCATTAAATCCTTTGCATTTTACTTACTTTCTTTAGTGCCTCTTACTCAGCTCCAGTTATTAAAATCAGATTAATACCTCACAGATCCCCGACAGTTCAGAGTACTTGTGTAAAACAAAATGTGCTACTTTAAATGATAGAGACCAAAACTGCTACTCTTCTAATGTGAACTCTGCAGCTGGCTAATACTAAAAGCAAGGCATAACTTTCAGATTTCCATCCTGCATAACTGAGGTTAGGATCTCACTTACTGTTCATTAGCTGAATCTCCCATTACTAGTGTACAGGCTGTCAAAACCATTTCTTACTGTTCAGATATTTTCTGGTCCCTACAACATTATTCTGACCAGGCACCATTCAGATTCACCTCTGTTTGCAGTTCTACTCTCAGTACGTGTAGGCTGCTATGTCAGCCAGAACATCAATATTTCTTTCTGTTGACACAATACTCTTACCCATATTGCCACCCCTCCTCCTGCTTCATTTTGTCTACATTGCTTTTGAAAACTCTACTCCCATAATTTAGTCTCCCACTCAGTAGTAGGTTTAATCAAGTCTGTCACTCAATTTATATCCCACTTCTCGCTTAACTCAAGTTTCTCGGTTAGCAATCTGTTTCTGTAGCACTTGCTATTCATAACACATGGTTAGCTTTTCTTTACACACTTGCTCCTCAGTTCCCTTTCTGATTTCCAGACCTCACTTTTCTTTGTAACACTTGAAGATGAGAAACTTCCTCTTCTGTCTCCCTCTTTTTATGTTCCTCATGTATTTTTATAAGACCACTGCAATCAGAGCTTCTTAAATATCATGGTGTGCTTTGTGCAGAGCACAGAATGCTTCTTGAGTCCAGTTAAAACAGTTTTCAACTGCAGAATCTCTCAGTTTAATACATAGCTTTGGGT
Source organism: Margarornis squamiger (assembly GCA_035222235.1). NCBI lineage: Eukaryota > Metazoa > Chordata > Aves > Passeriformes > Furnariidae > Margarornis > Margarornis squamiger. The sequence goes on from JAWWTY010000158.1 coordinate 14,799,266, forward strand.
AAACCTCTCCTGTTGCTGTATTTCTTTGTCACAGCTCCTACCACTTTCCTCTGCATAAAAGTTACGTTCTCTTCCTCTGGCTGCTCATTCAGCACAGCCTGCTAAAATTCAGTCTTAAACATCCACTCTCGGTTTTTGTGTTGTGGAATGGAGTCCTGTTCCAGTTGCTCTGTACATTTTAATACTGAGGACAGGGTTGCATATATCCTGATGACATTGCCTAGTGCAACCACAGCACAAACTTAACAGATCACCTTTCCTGCACAAAGGACATCTAATGTCATTTTGGATGGTGGAAGTGCACTGCAGGTTGTATATCAGCTACATTGTTCACCGCTGAATATATAATTTTCCACTTGAATTTCATGTTATCAGCTGACGCCCCTGGTAAGAACTGTGTGTTGTCAACCTGCTTTACTCTTTGGCTCCAGCTGTTCTGCTAAAGAAAGCGGGGGACCACCAAATGAGGCTGTTGGAGGCCAGTTTTAGCTTGGCAGGAGTCTGACCAAGTGATACCTGTTGGTTAAATCATTTGTTGGTTCTCTGAATTATTCTGCTGTGTCAGCAGGTTTCCAGGTTTAAATGCTGGCATGGTGTAAGACGCAGAATGCTGTTGTTTCATAATCACCTTCTAGAGGTATGGCTTTGTTGTAATGCTACTGTTACGTTGTCCTACTTTTGCTATCTACTTTCTGCATAGGCTGAGGGAATTTTTGCCCACTGCATCACTTTGGTGTAGACTTTGCAGCACTGGGCTGGCTGCACTTAACCTGGAGACAGGGAGTGGGGAGGATATGCAGGTGGCTGCTGTCACTGCTTTTCGTATGATTGAACAACATGTCGATTTCATAGTCCACACACCGCGTGGGAATATATGGTACTTATACAGTACTCTTAATTTTCAGATCACTTTAATGCTACTCCTGGGCTTATGGTACACTTATCTGTCCCTCCGAATGTTCTTAACACAGCTTTCACTCCCAGTCACGAAGGAGAGGCCAGTGCAGCCCTTTCCTCTCTGTCTGGATCAGTGACTGCCCTATATAAATTTGCATATTAAGCAGATTTGGCAATTGTTCAGACAGAGACAGACTCACTTAAGTAAAAGGTGGAAACAAACTTATTGATAAAGGCACTGCAGCAGCAGTCTCAGATGGCACGCTAGTAGAGACGGCAGAGGCCGGTTTGTTTTCTTTTGTACTTGGAGACTGATGATTTCTGTTTGTCTTCTGCGTCCAAGTTCCATCACCATAAACCATGCGTGTGTGCGAATGCCGGGTCTCACTCTCTAACAGTCTCAAGACATTCCGCGTGTTACCGCTTTACCTCTGCACCAGATGGTTCATTTCCTCGGGGACTCCCACACGCGCCCCCAAGGTCGGGCAGCCCGACAGCGCTCGGGAGCGCCGGGCCCAACTTTGAGGTGGATCCGGAGAAGGGCTGGAGGCCCCGCTTCCCCCGCTGGCGGGCGGCAGCGCGGCGCACCGGGTCCCCTGCGCTGGGCGCCGGGTCGGGCTGCGGTGGGGGCGTGCGGCGGCGGCCGGAGCTGCCGCTGCTCCCTCCCTCGCTCGCTCGCTCGCTCTCTCCCTCCCCGCGCTCGCAGGGGCCGGCTGGCCCGGTGCTCGCCCCGCTGACGTGCGCCCGCGGGAGGGCGGCGGCAGCTCCCGCTCCGCTCCCGCTCAACGCAGGAAGCTTATCCGGCCGCGGCTGGCGCGGCGCCCCCCGCGGGGGGAATTCAGAGAAATAGCCGCGGTGCCCCCGGCCGGGGTCTGCTGCCGGCCGGGGTCTGCTGCCGGCCGGCGCGGAGGGGGCGCGCCTGCCCTCCCGCCGCAGTCCGCCCACCTTCCCTCGCTCCCTCCCTCGCCGGTCGCGGGGCGGGGGCGCTCACTGCAGTGGGGGGAGCGGCCGCGCCCCGGCTGCAGCCCCCGGCGGGCGGCGGCGCTGCGGGCGCCCCGGGAGCGCCCCCGGCGGCCACACCCCGCGGCGGGCCGGGGCCGGCGGAGGGAGGGGGCCGGCGCGGGGTGTCTCCGAGCCAGTTCTCGCGGTGCTGGCCAGGCTCAGCCTCCTTCCCCTCCCCGGCGAGCGGTGACTGTGCACGGCGGAGCGGGGAGCGCCGAGCCGGGCGCGGGGGGAAGCCCGCGCCGCCCCGCCGAGCCAGGAGGAAAGGCCGCCGAGCAGCGCGCCCGCCCGTCCCGTCCCCGCCGCCCTGCCCCATGCCCCAGCGGCGCTGAGCCTCCCGCAGCCCGAACATGGCCACCACGGCAACGTGCACCCGCTTCACCGACGAGTACCAGCTCTACGAGGAGCTTGGCAAGTACGGAGCCCGCGCCGCGCCCCGCCGCCCGCCCCGGCCCCGGGACCCGCCGGCGCTGCCGGGAGCCCTGTGCCGGCCACCCGGCTCTCTCGGGAGCCGGAGGAGGATTAGCTGCCGCGCTGTAATCCCGCTCTTCAGCCCCCCGTCCGCCCCAGCGGCACCGCCGCCGGAGGGAAAGGTGTTCCTGCCCCCTTGGGTCGCCCCGCTGCAGCGGGTGTCCCCGCAGCCTGCCTCGGGCTGCGCGCTCCTGTTGCACCCCGAGATATCCTCCCTTCTCTCCTTGCCTTCCTCAGGACCTGGCTGCCCCGTTCTCGTCCCCGAACCGTCTCCCAGCTACACGTTGCCGCTCCTTGCAACTGTTTCTGCTCTGGGACGCGCGCGACACTGTTACAGGCACTCTGCGATGCTTCAGTCCCCACTTCCTTGTCCCTGTGAAAGGACCAGGTGCTGCTGCACCGCGCTTCTCCCTCCCTCCTTCTCTCCTTCGTTCCTTCCCTCCCTCTCTCCGCACTTGTCTCCGCATTGGCAGACCTGCAGCTGCACCCTAGGACAGGGCTTTGCAGGGGAGCCCCGTTGGGCAGGAGAGCAGCGTAGCAAGGGCCAGGGTAGGATTATGGGGACAGTGCTTTCGTGGGTGCTGCTGCTCTCTCTCTCCCTTACTGCACCAACTGCCTAGCTCTGCTGCATCTCTTCTCTCCAGCCCGGTGTCCCCGTCCCTCCCAACTGCTGCAGCTGTGTGTCACCAAGCCCGGGCCCCGGTGCTCACCTTGATGCTTATTGGTTTCTATGTAGAGGTTGAGGAAGGGGATAAAAAGGCAGGACTCTGCAGTATTGGGAGGATTCAAGCTATTTTAGGCTCCCTGTAGGGCTAGCTGTATGTGGGGCCCTTGTGCAGCTTCTGTTCCCCTTTCTCATACGTTAAATGTGTACATTTGTCCTTAGACATGAGCTTGCAGTCCTCATCTGAAGGATTTGTAATTTTTCTGCTACTTTTCTCATATTTTTCCTTTTCCCTTTTTCAGATCTTTTCTGTAAAGCCAGTTGTTACTCTTTTGTTGCCTTGTTTTTAAAACAGCGTTCAAATGCTCATTGTGTAGTCCTGTAGATTTTGAGTCCCTATCTTTTCACTTTGGTCTCTGTTGTATTCTCTCTTTTTTCCTCACAGAAATCCTTCTTCCCTCTCTCAGACCTCTTCTCCAAGAGGAATTCTCTTTGGAATAGTTGTAATAATATCAATAGTTTCAGCTTGAGAAAATGTACAAAGCCTCGTAGCTTCCTACTCACTTCATTAATAGGTATTACATGCTTATCCCCATTTTGCAGGTGGGTTGAGGGATATGAAAGAACTAGTAACTTCTGCAAAGTGTTGCAGCAATTTTGTGATGGAGCTGGAACTTGAACATGGGAGAAATGAGTCCTGGCTTTGTGATGTAACTGCTAAGGATACTATATGTGGGAGATGGACTAATGGGCTAGTGTTTGCAGCACTGTTCTGGGCTGTTTGTCTCCCGTTTATAAATCCCTTCATATCCTGTTTCTGTGCCTCTGTAGTCTGTCTCTCCCTCCACAGTGTGCTCTTCTCACCACGCTGTCTGTGAGGGGGCTTGAGGGGTCTTCAGGAGGCTTGAGTACCATATAGACCAAGTTTATTTGTTGTTCAGATATCATACACTGTTCATCAGATTCTCATGTGTTGTTTCTGTCTTCTGTGTTCCTTCTGCCCTGTCCTTAATCTGGTCCACTCTGGGGACAGGAATTGTTGCTACTATACTCACATTTTCAGTTTCATAGCACCTATCCTCTTTATTTTTCTTCCAGAGGAGCCTTCTCTGTGGTCCGCAGATGTGTAAAGAAAAATTCTTCACAGGAATATGCTGCAAAAATCATCAACACCAAAAAACTGTCAGCAAGAGGTTAGTGTCTTGATCTACCTTTCTGCCATATATTAACAGAAAATGCTTCATTTGAGTCGAAGCTGTAATAAGTTTAAGTGATCTGTAGTTGCTTATTTCAGTAATTATTTGAGCATTGCAAAATAATTGACTTGTGTGGCAAAGAGGACACTGAAAGAAGGTAGTGTAGGATGATATAAAAATTCCTGTGTCTGGAAATGGATACTCTGTAAAGTGATGTTGTCTTTTTTCTTCTTGAGATCTTTCTTCTTGAAGCTGAGCTAGAGATAGATTTACCTATGTGTGCATGTGTGTGTACCAATCCCTCATAATAAAGAGCAGTATTGCAGACTGATTTTGCTGAATGTCTTTTTTACCCGGATCTGTCCTACCAGAACAGATGTGATTGGGTTTTTTTCCAAAATAAATGCTATATGCCTTGCTCCTTTCATGCTGTAGTTAAAAGTGGTGTGTTTGCAAACTAACAAGTCTGCCTTCAAAGGCAGAAAGAGGTTGGGCAGAGAAATCTTATGAGTTTGACTTCTCAGTGTATTAGAACAAGTTGGGGTTTTTTTTGGTGTTTTTGCTAGTCCTGGAGACTTACAAAACCTGAAACCAGACTGTAGCCATATGAAAACAGAAAATATCTTAACTCTTCCCTCAAGCTATTAGTCTTCTGTTTTTCAGGGATGTATATATGCACACAAACCTTGTAGTATGAAGAGAATGTGTATCTTCTAGTGTGTAAGGAATCACTGCAGGGATTAAAGTTGCCTTGCAGTTGGGATGGATGAGGGGGAGAATGAGAGAAACTGAACTGCAATAGAAGATCCTGAAAGCAGGGAATGCAACAAGCTGAGATGCCAGAGTCAACTGTTTCTGGAAGAGGTGAACAAAAAAGTTGTAAGTCTTTAGAGGCCTCTCATATTTGACAAAATTTATGTATTAAGCCCTTGACTGTCTTGCTAGTTGAGTAGAGAGCTTAGTAGGGGGTGTTCACTGAGAAATGAAAAAGAAAAAGCAAGAGGAGAAAGCAAATTATCTTGATAAATGATTTAGAAGTGAATAATGTTTTGCGTAATCCTTATAAAAAAAAAAAATAAATGGAATATGTATTCTGCTTTTTGCCAGAATATGAAATGTGACGATAAGAGCAGAAGACGGTTTGAAGAATAGTGAAAAATTTCCATTTGCTGTAGCTTGCATGGAGAAGTAGTGTCAGTGGTAGAGTGCTGTGAAGAATGATTTTTTTTTTTTTCCTGGAAGTAAGCATATGTGTTAATGTTTTGGCATTTAGTCTGAGTGAGGTCATGTTGGGGACCAACCAGTGGAACCCTAGATTGTTAAGGAGGTGGCTTCAGATCTTGTGAGAATTAGTGCCCCCTCCACTGTCACGTGACAGTGCCTGCTGATGTAGGTGCGATATCCAATCTCTTGAGTTCAAAATTAGTTCAACTTTATATGGGAGAGGTTTGAAGAGTGACTTTGCTTTGCAGATGGCCATTAATGCCATGTTTGCTCTGCAGACTTCCCTGTCCATCCTGTAGCAAGGACTAAAGCTCAGGAGAGCCATCTTCTCAGATGCTAGTTAGTAGACACCTGTCTGCTTAGAGAAGGGAGAGGGCAGATTGATAAACTGATGACAAAAGATAAACCATTTTCTTGTAAAGGAGATGGTATTGATGTTATTGCTGGAGATAAGAAAAACAGGGAAAATTGCAGGGTGAATATAGTGAAACAAAATTCAGAAACATATTAACTGAAATTCAAAACTTGCAGAAAATCTGACTGTCAGTTTTTAAGTGTTTGATCGTCTAATGAGTTATAGAGAAATATACAGATTGTAATTGTTTTTCATATTAAGGTGATGACAGTTTAATGACCCAACAAGTAGAAAAAGTAAGTATGGGTGAATACAGCCATGTTTTGATCTATATTTACTATTTAGATTTCATATCTTCCTATAAATAAAATACATTGAGGCTGCTAGCCTGGTCCTCAGGCTACTTAACTCAAGGCAGCTGACAATTATATACTTAAAGAGATATTGGTTAGGTAGAGGGTAAGTGTGGGGAGAACCAAGAAAGAAAACGGATGCTTCTGCTAGTACAGAAGAGAAGCAGAAACAAGGGACTGATCAGGTTGTGCTCAAGTCTTAACTGAGGGCTAAGGAATCTGTGAGAAGTGAATGGTGACTTCATCTGAATATATAGGTTCTTCAGCTATTCCAGCTGTAGTTGCTAATAGCTGAAGGGTTAAGTACAAAAAGGGACTAAATATTTTGATAGGAAGTTAGTGAATTCACCTTGGAATAAGTCTAAAGCACTGAAGCAATAATGTGTGTTGTTTAGACATTGCAGCTGTAAATCAGTGATTAGGGAGAATTTGATTCAGCAACCTGAAAATGAAAGTCTCAGGGAAAGGCATTTTAGAAAGCTGTCTTGCTCTGGAGGAGACTTATGGTTTCTGTTCTGAATACTGTTAATTCTGCAGTATCCTGGGTACATGTTGCCTATTGTGTCCTTTCCTCAAGCTGGCACTTCTCCTCAGGTTGTCCATGTCACTGCTTGTCAATACCTACTCATGGGGCTTTCCTGTGCACCCAGCTGTTGTCTGTTGTGCAGGTTAATGCCTGACCTGCCTCCTGTGTTGTTGGTTTTCTTCTAGGCATGGTCACAGAGCCAGAATATTCCCTCATGTGGGAACAGTCTGCCCCTCTCCAACTTAGGCATAGCCACATTTAACATTTTGTCCCACCTCTAGCAGAATTTGAGCCTGTGCAGATACCTGATGTAGCAACTACTACTTCAAGAGCCAGCATCTTGCTGCTGCTGCAACATAGGTACAGCCCACAGCCACTTCACAGAAGTTTTGCCTGGTAGTGCTTTCCTTGATTATGTACAAGGAAATGGTAACAGCCTCGCTCTTCTTCTCCAGTACTTCTTGCTACCTTTGTTTTTCAAGACCCTTGATGAAAAAATACCTGATAGTTCACTGGGAAGTGCTGAAAAGCTTACTGTAGGTGTCTGAAAAGGCAGAAGAGGAATGCTTTGGGGTGAAGTTAAAGGATAAAGACTTGAAGAGGTATGGTGTTTTACAATGCTCCTCTGGGAAAGCAAGGAGGATGGACGTGATGCTGGTCTTTGTGAAGGGCAGTGCTAACAACTTCAGTCTAGTAAACTTCACCCTTCATAAAATAACAAGTCAGATATTGAGAGAAGAGTCTCTGTTTCTCTATTGTCTATGATTTTTGTATGCCTGCTCTCTCTCTTTTTTAATAAGTTTCATCAGAAAGAGCTGGTCTAGATTAAAATTCATATTTTGTCTTTAGTGAAGTATTTGCTATTATTCATATTGTGTTGATGCTTAAGAATGCCCAGTGAGGAGCATGCCAAGAAGCTTAATGTAAAATAGGGGCCAAATGCTTGTGGAAAGGGGGAGGAAACAGACTTCACCTTAGTCAGCATTCAGCTGACATATAAAAGCAGTGGTTATTACACATGGGGGAAATACAATGCTTCAGTCATCTGAAATTCCTATGGGATTGAATGCACAGACTTTTACCAGAGCTACAGGTAGCGGGAAATAATAACTGTAATTTTTTGAAAGTTATCTTGTGGATTTCAGCAGAATACTTTTTGAACATGAAAATTCATAGCAAGTAGTGCTACAGTTCTTAGGCAGCAGAGAAGTTCAGATAAAGTAAAAGTACTTGCAGTGATCAAAATGATCAAGAGAGAAGAAGTAGCTTTAGTAGCAGTAGGGAAATATCCCTGATTTGACTCTCCAGCATATACTTCAAGAGAGAGTCCGGCATTGGAAAGAGGTAGGCAGAGCTTTACCAGTTGATAATTTTTAGGATATTATTTATACCAAATAGTATCTAGTGATCCTGCCACTGTGTGTAGTATTTTGGCTCTTTTTTTTAGGTGCAGGAGGACAAATCTCTGTGCATTACATCCATTGTTAAATTTAATTTGCTGATGAAAATCTCTATCTTTCAACTCTTGCCAGTGACATGTCGTGATGAAAAAATTAAAACCAGCTGTCTTGAAAGTTAGTCCACTTCACTGTCTTCTCCTTACTGTGGCTTTGCTCTTGCCTGTGAAATAGAGGTGGCTTCTCTCCCTGTTTTCCATCTTTTCAAATGTGTAAACCAGCTAAAAATTTGCAGTCTACCCCAGTCATTTTGTTCTTGTTCCTGGAGGAGATTATGTGGATTGTGGGAGGAGCAGAGAATTACTTCTGTGTATCAAACCCCGACAGGAAAAAAACACTCTTCAAACTGCTTTTTTTCACACACCTCTAATGTCCCGGCTTTCACATCCATAGTGGTTGCTGATTTGGGCTTTACAATGCGTTGTTGGAGGTGTCAACAATAGTTTCCCTGGACACTAAAACGTTGAGCTTGAATGCTGCAGAGGATATTTAGCAGCATCATTTCCTAAAATCTGTCTTGATCTAGTCTGTACCTGTTCTTAGGTGCTGCTTGAGTTAGGACTCTCTTGGACTGCTCTTGTGGCTACCACACACCCTCTGGAATTGGCTGCATGCAGCGGTGGTGCACTGCAGCAGCACAGTCGGCTCTGGGCAGGAGCAGGGAAGCTCAGCACCCTGGTCACAGACGGCTGAAGTGCCAATCCAAACTTGTGTAGAGATGTCCTGTAATAGGTGTCCTCTGTGTGTGCCTGTGTTTGTAGGTTGAGGACAAATGTCTTTTCTTGCAAAGGATGGCAAATCAAACCATGTCTGCTCAGCTGTATTTGTAAGCAGCCAAATTAGGTCCAGTCATTTGGTGTGGGAGATGAGCTGCCCTTCCTGCAGTGTGGGCCTTAGGCTCAGTGAAGAGTGTCCCTACACGCCAGCTCCATCCCATGCCTCCCCTGTGCTGGCTGCAGGAGTCTGGGAGGTGCTGTGATGAGGAAGCATATATAGGAGACCAGCTGCAGTGGGCTGGGGATATTTTGGAGGTCTTTGCACATGTGGAGCGATGTAGGGAGCAGAGGAAAGAGTGCTGCACCCCCACATCCCCATCAAGAGCAGTGTGTGAGAGTGGGGACTGCCTGCTGGGGGAACCATAAGGGGCTTGGTGGGACAGGGGCTGCAGGGGAGGAATCAGTTGGTGGGGTGGGTGCATGGATAGAAAACATCTAAACTCTTTGCTCTGCACTACAGCACACGTGTGTGTGGCAGGGGCTGGTGGCAGAGCTACTCTGCTGATACCAGAAACAGCAGCTATCTACATCCCACCAGCAGGCTGCCTGCCCCTCTTCTTCCTACCTGCCTCTGCCTGCAGATATATATATATGACTGGGGGATATTCCATTGGAAGAGGTGTTAGGAGAAGAGGAGGGCTCCTTGGAGAAGAGGCTGGAGTGGGGAGCTTAGCAGGGAACTGCTCCAACACATCAGTGTTGCCTGCCCCAACACATCAGTACAGGCAGAAGAGTGCCCTGGCATGAGAGCTGGCAGAGATTGGCAGGGTGGTGAGTGGTGGAAGCCTTGCTTTACCGTGGCTTGCTATGGCCAGAACCTGGCTTCCTCCCACTGTGGATGGTTGGGGTTACCCCGGGTTGCCTCTCAGTTTACGCTGTATATTTTATAAAGGAGCTGGAACAGAGCAGACAGGATTTCAGCTTGTGTCGTGTCTTTTCAGTGGTCACATTGAGTATTAAATTTCCGGCATTAACAATGAGGAGGGGGGGGGAAGCGGGCACACAGATTGGGCAGGAGTTCCTACTGGCTCTGCAGGAGGTTGGAGAAAGGGGCTTGGTCAGAGTGTCGGGTTTCTGGTTTTGCCAATATAAACTGGATTTGTGTGTGGCAGAAATGTGATTAGACTAACTCCTGCACGTGTCTCAAAGCCCTTGGCTCTAGAGCATTTACTCTGTTCAGCAAGCCTTGGTTGAAATATTTGCATGTGTCCCTCCAGTGAAGAGCAGTATGTTGAGAACCCTGTAGATAGTTGAGGCAAGGAGAGTACTTGAATTTTTTGTAAGAAGGATCCAGTGCAAAACCTATTTGCTTTTTTTTGTTCATTTTGGGATGCAGTGTGAAGATTTCAGTCTCTAAATTTAACTCTTCTCTAGACATTACCAAAACCATCACTATCAGAGGAGGGCTCATCCATGGATCATAAAGAAATTCCTAAAGAGTGCTCCCCTCCCCAACAGTGGGGTAGCACCATTGTTTCACTGTTTTAAGAGTGGACTTTGACAATATTTTTCTTTCCTTCCATGCCCTGGAAGTATTCTAGCTTTTTTTTGGCCCTGCAAATTGGGTGAAGATAGTTTTTAAAAGGGAAGCATGCTAATACAAAAATTTCTCTCCACTGTGTTGTCTATGAGCACTATCTATTTGCTTCAGAATGCTGACAACTACGGCATCACTTCCACTTTTCATTAATTTTGGCCTGTCAACTATTTTGGTGTTTCAGGTATTTCTTTTTTTTCCTCCTCTGTTCTTGAAATCTCCTGATTTTCACTAAGATAATTTTTTTTTTTCTTGGTAAAGTCTGGTAATTTGCCAGTATTTGACTATAGAGTGAGCTATTGCTCTTGATTTGGTTGGGGGAAGAGGGCAATATTGACTGGCAGCAGGTCACCAGCATAGGAAAGAAGCCTTGAATGTTGTAAAAAGAAATGTGGAGTACCTCACATTGTTGTGTGTTTGCCTGCAACAGAAGTGATGTCAATGCTCATAGTCATCTCGGGGAAAGCAGAGACGCACTGGTTTCTGATGAGCAAATGCATCCTTAAAATTTTGAGGTACTCACTAGATTTCTTTTTTTTTACTGTATGGAGGGAGTGTCATCTTATAACTTAAACTGAGGATGGCCAAAGGTACGTAGGGCATGGGTTTAGCTTTCTGGGGAAACTGAGTCTATAGTTGTTAGATTTTGATTCCTCATAGCTTTTTTTTCAGCTTTTACTGTTCATCTCCCTTTCTTTCCATTTTAATTTTGAGTTTGTTTTGATTGTTCATTTGTCTCTCATGGATTAGTTACTTTAACCCATAATTATATTAATCTCTAATGTTTTGAATGAGATTAGCCCTTTAGTAATACTGCTCTATCTTCCTGCTTTCCTCCCAGAGAATGTTGCAGAATTCCTGTTGCTCCCACAAGTTAGATGAGCAGACTAGGAAGCATGGTGGTTGGTGTAAGTGGCTGCTTACTGATGCTTGAGATTAGTTCATAGATGGTTAATGTTGTATCTTGCCTTTTTTTGATGGAGTCAGGAAAGGAGGAGATAACTGTGGCTTTACTCCTGGTGCTGGGATCTTTCTCTGCTCCTGGCAGAGTCAGAGGGAGAATTCCCTGTCTCTGAGATGTGAGTTGAGTAAATGCGATGACCTTTCAGAGTGTATGTGTGTGTATAACTTTCGTGTTATGTTTCCGAGAGCATAAGTTACATATCTCTCCAAAGCAGTGACCCGGTGTCCTGCTGCTTCAATACAGAGTTCCCATCTTGAGTTAGCTGTTGTCCAAGCATCCACAACCCTGAGCTGTCTTGTCTTACCTGTGGCTGGAGTGTGCTTAGCAGTGACACTGGGACAAGTCCAGGTTAGCATTGTGCTTTGAAGAAGGTTGCTAGCTAATCTTTTCTCTTTGCTAAGAGGCATGGGTGATTTTGCTGTTACACACAAGGCCCTTTTTCTCCAGGGCAGCAAAGGTAGCAACTCTTTTTGCAGTGCTATTGTTACTGTGATTCTGTCAGAGTTTCAAAAATTGAGCTGAGAGCTGTCGCAGAGAAAAGAGTAGGCATTATGGGAATGAAGACACAGTTAATTTTATAGAAAAACAAACCCCATGTGAACATATTTCTAACGAAGGAAGGTGCTTGCGAAGATGAACCTGGTAGTGGGCATAGCTCTTTTTAGGCCTGTGAGCCAAAGGCTAAATGGCAGATCAGGCAGGGAGTGGCAGCTTGCCTGCTGTGGCAGAGCTGCTGGGTTATCTCTTGGGGGTGTTGCCATGATGACAGTGGCGAACAGGGACTGAAAAATTTACCAGATGCATGTGAGCCAAAGGATTAAACTTTCTCATAGGAGAGAAGTGGGGGGAGGAGGGTGGGTGATGATGTATTAACGAAGGACAGCATCCTAAGTGAGAAATACCAGGCTTGCTCTCCTGTAGCCACTGGGATGGTGACGGGGAATGTGGACTGGCATTCCTCCTCCAGTCTAAACTCTGGGCAACCCTGCTTTAACAGATTTCCTCTTTGAAGAGGGCATGAGTGCACCCTGCTTTTACTCCGTAAATCATCAGGATTTTGATTGCTCTGGCATATAAAGTATAAGAAGTGGGAAAAGATAGTCTCATTTTTTGGTCTTTTTTCCTATTCCCTATACCCACAAATAATGCTAGTTTCCCTACCGTGTGCTTAGAGCTTTTTCATGCTAGAATTTGTGCAAATAATCCAGTTTCAGTGCTGCCTGCAGGTTGCAGACTATCAAACATGATATTAACCAGCCTGCACTAGTGTCATTGGTAACACAAGGCTGTTATCATTGAAAATGTCTGATACAAAACCATGTCAGCACTGGTACGGCTAGCAGTGGTCTTGACCCTGTATACTGCTTTTGTCCCTGCTGATTTTCCTTCCCAGAGCGGGAGCAGTGTCCCTACATATCAGAGCTGATAATGTGGTGGGCAGGCAGTGCATGGATAGACTAGACTTGGGCAGTTTTCCCTCCACTGGAGTCTCAGGGAAGTCCTATTACTATGCTGTGCTGCAGCCTCCTTTGTGGAGGTTGACCATTATAAGGACTGGTCCTAGAAGAGTTAGTGATTTGCAGTTGGCTGTGAAGCAAGGAACTGGTGAGGGGGTCTCTGCATTCAGTGCCCAAAATCCCAGTGCTTTGTAGCAAAAGGTGGTGTCTCTTGGTTGTTTGCAGTACTGCAAATTATCATGGTATCTTCTTGCAGACAGCTTCTTGAAAGACTTACCTGATTGCGCCCAGGAAACCTCTGAACAGCAATATACTGGCATGAAATGTTTGTCTGCAGACTTGGTAAGACGGAAGTGTGGTAATAAAAACTGTTTTCATCCTAGAAGGGCTTCTTCAACTTCAAACATTTGTTTATGAAATGAGACATTAATATCTCTGGAAATTAAGGGTGTAGGCCTTTCTGACTAGCCCAAAAACCAGTGGACTTTTTAAGCCCCGGTGAATACAGGCCATGAGTGAGAACAAGGATGTTAAGCGTCAAAAGCCAGTTCCTGAAAGCCTGTGGAAGGGATTCTTTTCTTTCCTTTTCCTCACTTCTACTCCTCTTCTAGGCACCTGAGTTAGCTGGTGTAGGCTGCAGCTTGTCTAGTGGAGTAACTCAGTATTTGGATGTGCTTTATCTTCTGCAGTTACTGTGTCATCTCCGATAAATCAGTTGGTGTAGACTGTGGTAAGCGATAACCGTGAAGACAGAAATGTCGTTTCTTGATGTTGAAGACAACTCTTTTCTGAAAGATGAGGTTTTCTCAGTCCCAGGGATAACATTCAGTGTCACCATCTGACATAGCCTGAAGTCTGAGGTGAAAAAAGGAGAGAGAAGAGCTAGAAATCTTTGCACTTAAGTGCACCTTTTTTTTTTTCTTCGTCTAATCCCTGTTCTTTTCCAGGGATGACACTCTTACAAGGAGTCTCCTTACCTGTGCAGCAGAATATAGTCAGTCTGTAAAGTTTCCTGCAGCGCTGGAGATGTGTGAGATGTGTGTGTTGATCCTGCTGCTGTGTTTGCTGCTAGAGACCTGATGTCATAGACCTGACTTGAAATGTGACTTCATAGGGGACAGTCCAGTACTGTCTGTGGGATGGATTTTCTAGATGCACATTCCAAATACCACAGGTGCCCTGGAAGCTTTTGCAGGGAAAACAGCTTGTTAAAACTCATCCTGTGTTGATCTCCAGTGCCTGCCAAATAAACTTGGTGCTTCTACTGTATTAGAGCAGCTGCCATTCTGAAAATGTTCATGTGTATCTTGGGGGTTTTTTATTTTATTATTTCCTCATACTCCCTTATGTCAAAGCATATAACATTTTGTGGGTAATGGGCCAAGAAATCGCCCACTGATTGGAAGAAAAACAGATGTAGAAGGAGGAAGTTGTCTTCAGTGCCCCCTGTAACCCACAGGACCTGCTGGAACATTTTTCTTGGGGGCTAGTAGAGAGTATAGCCTGATGATGCCAAGCAGGAGTTTTCTGTTGTCTGCTGAAGGAGTTGGTGTGCTGTTAAGTTTAATTTTGCCTGCCTCAGGGCCACTCCATCTAAGCTTTGAGTATCAAATGTCCTCTGTTGAGATTGTGTCGGAGAGATTAGGAGAGTTGAAGTTGCGCAGCTTTATTTTTTTAACTGGTGCCAGTGCAGAGAGAAAGCTTGATTGTGATGATGTGCTTCTTCAGTGCAAGTTAAAGTAGTGATTCATAGCTCTTGTGTTACTTTAAATATTCCTGATTTTTGGACTGCAGATTGAATTGTGGCTTTCGGCTCTGACCACTTTTGTTTGACTTGTGTGTCATCTGGCCTAGAATCTGCCAGCTCTGCAGATTAGGATGTTGTGTTGTGTCTGCTGCTTTTTATGAAGTTGCCTGGATTAAAATTTTCAGTGCAGAGCCGTGATCCACAGCCTTCTCTGTGTGCCTGACTTGCTCTTGCACCTAATAAGGATGATGTAGAGGAGTGAAGTGTTGGTCAGCTTGTAGTTTGTGTGGAAGCACTTCTACAGCAGCAGACTGGGAGTCAAGCTCTCATAATGCATCTGTCTTCTCCAGACAGCCAAGCTGAGCATCATAGATGTGAAAAAAAGAGGAACAACGTAGTTTTCTTTTTTTTGATAACCATTATCAAACATTGCTGACAAGTTCAGGTGACTCTGGTTGCTGTTAGCAGTTTATAATGCTGCAGAGCTGGGTACCCAGCCTTAAGGAAGCACATATACTTTGCTAACTGTTTGTGGCTGTGTATGTTTAGTTTCTTCAGTAGTACTGAAGCTGAGCTAAAAAAGCTTTCCCTCCCACCACCCCGCAAATGGTCAAGAAGTTTCTCATCTCCCTGATGAATTATGAAATGTTAATTGCTGATGTTTTTCTCATTTGAAAACACAGCTAAAACTTCTTCCCTGTCTTGGAAAGAAAACCTGGATCTCACTGATGCAGTTACCTTATCTGAAGGGGTGGTGGTGGGTGGCTTGTGAACAAGTCAATGTCCACCTCGACTGAGCCAGAGGAACTTATATTCTTCCTTCTGCATCTTTGAATTCCTGGATCCTGCATTGCAGTGACTTGCCACTGCTGAGACATGCCTCTCTGCCACGTTGTTACTTTGTCTGCTAACAAGCTGTAGTCTGATACTTACTTAGCTGGTTCATCCAAAACCAGGGACACCTGATGTGATCAGCTGATGTGGAGAAGAAAGGAACTCATGTTCAGAAAGAAGTCCAGTTGGTGGGATTTCTCTTTATTAAGCTGTGTGCATCAGGACCTTCTGTGTCTAGTGGGTTTGAGAACGAGTTGCTGGAGCTCTTGCACAGGTTGTAGTCACTGTGTATGCGGCAGAGAAGGTGCTGGTATGGCTGCATTGCCTTTGGAGCAGCTCTGTGCCCTACTGTCTCACTTACTGCATGTCCACTTTAAGAGAGTTCATCTGCAATGCAGCTGTTAGCAGGGAACTTCTGTAAATCAAGAGGGAGTGAGTGCAAGCAAGCCTGGTGTCTGCAGTTGTGGCTGGATCCTCTTCACAGCACAGGGAAACTTGTTCAGAAAGATCTTTTGCAGGAGGAGGAGAAAGGGCTGGCAGCACTGTGCTGATGCTAGGAGCCAGTCCTTTCTGTGGCTGTATATGCATCAGCTGCACAGGAGCTGGAAAACATGGAAAAGCACAATGGGCAGCAGTCCTGAAACTGAAAAATCCTGTCATGCTTTTCCCCTTCTCGTTCTGCCACAGAGTCTAACCCGGTGTTTGTTTAGAGCCAGTCCTGTCAGTATGTCTTTATTGCATACTCCCTTCTTAACACAGGATGTCCTGTTACAATTTGGAGCTTGTGAGCTTCTGCACATCACTCAGAAGCGCACAGAAGCCCCATAAGTTGCAAGTTTACTACTGTCTTGTCCTCCATTGCACAGGCTGTCAGAGTCACCATGTGCTGGTGCAAAGGGATGATGCCAGTGACCTGTGGGGATGCTGTGATGCCAGGGAGGAAGCCCACAGGTGGAGTCAGTTGGAGTGCCATGGCAGGTGTTGGGGACTGCTACTGAGTGACTTGCTATGAGGAGGAGGAGAAGAGTCATGTGCTGTGGTAGCCCTGCTATAAGTGGGCAGATGCACGGTCTGTGGGGGAGTTCTGCAAGAGTTGCAGCCCCTCAAGTGTGTGCCAGGAAGGCTGGCTGGGGAGCTTGTGGCTTTAAGCACGTGGCTGAGGAGTGGACGGCTTGCTGTTCTGCTCTTCCCCTGCCCCTCTGCTTCTCCAGCAAGCACAAGCCTCTTGAAAGACTGCCTGGGTATCAGCCATGACCAGGAGCACTTGTAGGATTGCTTGCTGGTTTCCCATCCACAAGTTTCTGAGGGCATTCTGGTGCAGAAATTCTTGTGTAGTTTCTACAGTGAAGTAGCTGTGAAGTGTGATGCCGTCTCACAGGGATCCGCAGGGATACCTGGAGCTCCATGGGCCATTGCTGGAGAGGGCCCAAGAGGACCTTCCGTAAAGGTGGCTGTAGCTGGTGGGCAGTGCATACTACTTTTCATTCTGGTGCTTAGTAAGCAAGGCTTTCTACTTCACTGTGTTTAAAAATATTCTGGGCAGACTTAGTTCCAGATTTCTACTTCTATTTCTTTATTTTCACTTGTGAAAGCATTTCTTATGGACAGTCACTGGTGATGCAGAAGAAAGTGTTGTATGCTTCACCACCTGCTTTTCCTCCTCTGTTTCCTCTTTGCCTCTTCTGTTTGCCTGGGCACTTGTTGTCCCTCTCATAATAACCAAATTGTGCTAACTGTGTGTAAGCAATGTCCCCTCCCCTTTTGCTGGAGGACTGACTTGTTGTAAGAAGTTATTTTTAGGGTTTGTTTCCTGGGATATTCTACCCGTGGCCAGTTATGGTGATGAAAATGTCACTGAGATGCAGAAAGGACTCCCAACTCATTGATAGCATGCCTGATCTTTCTCTTGTAAGGGTGTTCACAGGGGACATGAGTCCCTTATCACTACATTGCTGGTGGTCAGGGACGCAGCCCCAGTGACTGTGCAGCATGACTCCCTGTGAAAAGCACACTGGGCTTCTGAATTGGCCCAGGGGAAAAAAAAAATAAAAAAAAAGAAGGAAAAAGGAAAGAAAAGTAATAAAAGCCTTTCTTTGGTTGCAGTGGAGTTCGTTTGTGCCATTTTTCTTTTTTGTATGTAGGGCTGTCGGTGCTGCAGAGCTGTGTGTCAGCGTACAGGGCTGTCCCTCACAGGTAATTTGCTTCTTGTACTGGATGTATTTGGTTGCACTGTGTTGCTCCCAGATGACTGGTCTAGACTAGAAGAGAAGGTGTGTGCTTTTTCTTTTCAAACACCTCTCCCACCACAGGTCTATGGCTTGCAACACTTGAAAAAGTTGATCTTTATGGCAGCTGTAACTAAAAAAGCATGAATGCAATATGGGCAGATTACAGAGCCCAGCTGAACAAGGCCATGGACTGACAAAACACAG
Source organism: Margarornis squamiger (assembly GCA_035222235.1). Lineage (NCBI taxonomy): Eukaryota > Metazoa > Chordata > Aves > Passeriformes > Furnariidae > Margarornis > Margarornis squamiger. The sequence continues at coordinate 14,817,158 of JAWWTY010000158.1, forward strand.
TCTCTGGTGTCAGTGTTGGCCTATGTAGCACCTGCATCTTCTCTGCAGATGTCTGTTCCCTCTGTATCACAGCAGATCTCTTTTCCTTTTCTGTTGCAACCCCTGAAACAGAAAACCAAGTTCAGGAGAACTATTCAGTAAGGAATTACTGAAGTGGTGGGGATGGGAAGATATTTGTTTTCCAGGTAGATTGGAGATCTATTCAGATCTTCAGATTTCTTGGGGCAGCCATGGAAGGTGTTGTTGGAGTGTAGCTCTGGAAACCAGGATCTTCTGCAGCTGGGTCTGAGAAAGTGCATGTGAAGTAGTATGTTAGTGCACCAGGCTGGTGATGTGGAGATAGCTTTTAGGTGCCGGAATGGTACCCCTGGAAGAGAGTATGGGGAAGTAGGGACTCCTCAGTGGCTTTGGATCCAGGTAATGGAGAAGCCTAACGTGGTTTTATGGCCTGATGCTGTTGAGATTGGGAAGCCAGGTGCTGCGGTGCCAGGATGGTGGCAGCAGTCTTGAAGGGGTGGGTGCTGTGCCTGTGCAACAAGAAACCATGCCAGCTGCCTGCAGGGGAACTCGATTACAGGAAGATTGGGAGACTCTCCTCCCTGACTAGATAGCATCTTCCAAGTTATCAGTGCTTAAGACACTTCCTGTATGTTTCTACATACGAAGAGTTTCTTTCTATGTGTGTAACATACACACATAACTCTGTCTATGCTTTTAAGTAACCTTGACATTTAGAGTTGCTTTAGTGTGTGGTAACTTTTAATACGTCTTCTTGCTATCTTGCTTGTATACATACCTAAAAGTGCCTGAGCACTTTGCATACATAGGATCAAGTTTTTGGACTCCAGGAGCTGGAGGCAGCCACGCTGTCTTTTTCCCCGCTGCCTTATGTTCCTAACTGTCGCGTGGACTTACTGATACATGATGTGCTTTTGCTCTTTGGTCAAGAAGTGTTTTTGTGGCTCTGCTAGAGGTGATACCTGGTGTGGCATGTGTGCATTTTAAGTCTTCTGCCACTGAAATTTCTTGGTAGCTGCTCTGTATTTACAGCTTGCTCTTTTTAATTTAAAGTTATCCTAGCATTGCTAGGGGAACTTAGCCTTAAAATAGATGGTTTGACCTTTTTTTTTTTTTTAATTATTCTAATCCTCTGAGGCTTGATGTTTCTTCCTGTCAGAAGAGCATATTTCAACGGAGGTATTATCTCCTTTGGAGAGAAGTCATTCAGCACTTGGGTGCAGTCCCATTTATCTGTGCCTTTAAGATGATTTTCTATTTAGTTTACTTCTCTCATTCATGTCCCTCAAATATCAAATCAAGGCAGCATTTTCAGCATCCTTCTTTCTCCCAGCTGGCTGGAATAGCTAAAAAAGAAGCAACAGATATAGATTTGCTGTTGCATGGACACAGGCCCTGCAGCATGTCTCATGCAGTGAAAAATGGCCTTCTGCTGAATACCACCATTAGGAGCATGCAGAAATTCTGAGGTTTTGTTTTCCTCCTGAGCTTCTATCCTTTTGGTTCAGCCATAAATTTCCTTGGTTCATTCAAAAGAAATCAAACGGTTTGGTGACCAGTAGCTGCATTATCACACAGCATTTTATTCAAGAGACACATTGCACAGATATGTTACTGGAAAATTGGGGCTGGATGCAGGGGGCCTGCAGGCCTGGACAGCCCTGACAGTAATGGCTGAATTGAAGTGCATTGGGGTTGTACAAGAAGGAGCTTGTGTAGCCCTCATGCACAGGGACAGCCTTACGCTTTCTGTTCATATGTTGGTAAAGGTGAAGTTGATGCCAGGAACTTCCTCTTCTAAGCAGGGTTTTTCCCAAGATTTAGTTAGGGATTTGTTCTCACCTGTGGAAAGGGATGGGTGTTTAGTCTTGTTTTCCAGCAGCTTGATTCCCCTGGCTCCCCCTCCCTTTGTCATCCCAAAATTTGTTTTCCTCTGCCTGAAAGAATGTCATCATTCCACTGCAATGTGCTCCTCTGCACCATCAGAAAAGTGTTCCTGCAGCTTTTTTTTTAACCATGTACCCTCAGTCTTGCTTTGTTGTTCTCCCTATCAACTATGTAATGCATCAATAGGTTTCACATTAAGCATCTTTTATCCTCCCAGTACCACTGCTGGGCAGGGAAGTATTAGCTCTGTTTTGCACTTGGAAATACTGAAAAAGATGCAAATTTTCAAGTGCTTTCCAGAACACTTGGCAATAAGCCGTGATGAGTTAGGAAAAGAGTCCAAGTCATATTCTTTGCTGTAACAGTGATAAGAAGAGTGTAGGTAGAAAAAAGACCGTGGGCATTTGGCAAGAAAATAATGTGCGCTAATGCCTGTAGTTTTATAAAGAGTTGTGGTCTAGTTTGCTGGTTATAGGAATAATATTTTGATGTGTTTTCTGTACTGCTTTTTGCTCTGGTTTTGCTTATTGTGTATGGAATAGAGCTCTGAAATGTTATATTGGGCATGCCTTTGGACTCTACCTTTTTGTGATTTTTTTCTCATGATAAGAAGTGGTTTAAAAACTAGAGGTAACTGCTGTTGATATAGAAGGTCTTAGACAGATGACAATAAAGAGCACATAGGTTTGGGGTTTTGTGTGTGTGTGTGTATTTGAAGACTAGGCAGACAAAGTAAAGGAAGTCACTTAGATATAAAATTATTTCTTTGTATCAGTCATAACTATAGAAACAGGGACAGTAACATCTGCAATAGTTTGTCTTCTGAAGTGGATAAAGTGGCAAAAATCAAAACTTAAATCTCTAAGATAAGCAACTGTACCTAAGAGTGAAAAAAACCACAATCTCATGACAAGAATTGAGGTGAATTCTAAAATGGGCTGCATTTCAGGGTCTAAGTAATTGAGTCAATTGTGAAAATTTAGAGTATGGGATTATGTCAGGAAACCATTCCAGCTCCCTTCTTGCTGTGTCTTTTTGGCTAACTAATAACTCTGTGCAAAGGTTTCCTGCCTCCTGGAGAATTTGGAAACATTCACATTAATGCATGGTTAAGGCATTTGAAGTCTTTTCAAAGGAAATAGCTGTAGGTGCACAAGGTATAGTGCTGCAAGCCCTCTTGACCATATAATAATGTCAAACTAATATAAAGTCTTCAAGAGCAGAACATCCTTTGCCACCCAGGGAGGAATAAAATCTTGTGTGTATTTAAGAAGATTACTGTTAGCTCATCAGAAGGAATAATGAGAAGTTATGGGACAGAGCTGAAGACCTGTCATTAACTGAAAGCTGGTTCAGAGGAAGGGATAACAAATGTGGAGGAATGACCAGAAAGCTATTCTACACTTAATAGTGTGTATCCTGGGAATACTACTTTGTTTTCAAACAGTATGATTCAGTTTTTGTTTAGAAGACAGTTAGAAACTATGCTGTGGAGGTGCTGGAAGGAGTAGCCATATAAGGGGGAGAGTGGAGGGAAAAGGAAAATACTAGGGAGAGGTGGAATGTGATTAGGGTTAATTAAATTGTACTGTGAAAACTAGTTAGGTGCTCTGGTGTGCCCTTTCTGTAATAAGAGACAAATGTGGTTATGCAACGAATTGAAAATTTATCTTTTCAATAATTCATTTCAAACTCGCTGCCTTGAGACAAATATCATAGATTAGAATAAAGGATGAAAAACTTGTGTATAATTAAAGTTGGCATATTTGGAGAGGAATTTTTTTAAAAAGTGAAGTTCTTGCAGACTTCTTCAGGTTGTTTGTGCTTGGTATTGCAAGATGAATCCCTTCTCCCCTTTGTACAGGGTGACTGGGATAGTCCAGAAACATAGATAGGTGTATTTTTTTTCTTTTGACAGTTTCTTTCTTCACAATTTCAGGGAAGAATACAAGCTTCCATTTAGAGATACTTTAGAGATACTTACTCTTAGTACCAGAGGAGGAGAGTGGAAGATGGAGGAACAGGTGAGGGTTTGAGTCCATCACTGGGAATGATTCATGCTATTGCTTGATTAAAAAAAAACAAAACAAAAAAAAAAAAAAAGAAAAAACAACAACAAGAAAACCAAACACCCTCCCCCCCAAAAAAACCCAACATCCAAAATAAACAGCAACAAAAAACCCTCAACAACAAGAAACCCAAACAAGTGAAAAAGCAACAAAGGACATGCAGCCACTATCTTCTTTCAGTCTGTCTTCTCTGCCATCTGGCTGTCCTAATGTTCCAGTATGTTGCAAGCTGAATTGTTGCTATTCTACCTGAATTAGCAGGTTTCAGACACGATTGGTTATGGAATGAGAGACAGAATAAATTAGTGGTCTGGCAGTGAGTGTATATTAAATTTAGGAGCTGACAGTCACAGTCACACTGCTCATCATGACTTGACTTTCTTTGCTTTTGGAAACTGTATTTGTCTTTGTTTGCACTTGAGCTTTGTTTTCTTAATCTTTAGCACATTTGATAGTGTGTAATGCTACTGAGGACTAATGCTTGTGCATGGACCTATGCTAGCACTATTGCACATAATTCTTTGGCCTTCTAGATTGCAAAGAATTTTTCTGCTAGTTTGTTGGGGGTTTTTGAAGATGTTAGAGGAGAAAATAGCGAAACGAACACCTCAAGAAAACATAGCATCCCATGATGCTGTTTCTAGAAATTCTATGTGGTGCAGGTTTACATAAAAGACACTTAAGAAGCATTCCCCTCCACCCGCAGTTTTTTACCTCCTATGAAAAGAAATGTTAATACTGTGAAAGAAGGATGTGAAGCCCATTCTTCCAGTCTCAGTCCTGTGAAATGCCTGAATTTGGTGCGTGGTTGGAATTAACTTTTTACACTGGAGCTATAAACATTGTTCTGCTTCTCTCTGTGGATGATATATTGGTCACCTCCAAACAAACAGGGGGTCTGTTCATGACTAGAAATTCACATTGACTTAAGCAGTATTTGAATTGAAAGCATGAAGAATATGTTGTCAAGCCTTCTCCATGGAAAATGATATTATAAGTTATTAGATGCTTCAGTGCACAAGTTATAGGGATATCAGCTGTATTACTAACCAAAAACCTTGGTGATTCTGCAGGTGTTGTGAAGCACTAAAACACCTCAGCAAATTGACTCTTGACAGCTGATTTCAACTATCATGGAATCATAGAATGGCCTCGGTTGGAAGCAGCTTTAAAGATCATATAGTTTCAACCATCCTACCTTGGAAAGGGACATCTTTCACAAGGCCAGGTTGCTCAGAGCCCCATCCAACCTGGCCTTTAATACTTCCAGGCATGGGGCAGCCACACCTTCTCTTGGCAACCTGTACCAGTGCCTCACCACCCTCACAGTAAAGAATTTCTTCCTAAAATCTAATTCAAGCTACTCTTTCAGTCTGAAGCCATCACCCCTTATCCTGTCACTACATGTACTCATAAAAGGTCTCTCTCCATTTTTCTTGAAGGCTCCCTTCAGGTACTGGAGGGACACAATTAGGTCATCCCAAAGCCTTCTCTTTTCCAGGCTAAACAATCCCAGTTCTCTCAGCTTTTCCTCATAGGAGAGGTGCTCCATCCCTCTGATCATCTTGGTGGCTTCCCCTGGACTCACTCCAACAGATTGATGGCCTCCCTGTGCAGAGGACCCCAGAGCTGAACGCAGCATTTCAGATGCACATTGCTGGCTCATGCCCAGCTTCTCTTCCACCCCCAAGTCCTTCTTGGCAGGGCTGCTCTCAATCTGTTCGTCCCTCAGCATGGATTGATACAGGGTTGCCCCGGCTGTGTGCAGCACCTTGCACTTGGTCTTGTTAAACTTTACAAGATTCCCATGGGGCCACTTCTCAAGCTTGTCCAGGTCCCTTTTAACTATTGCCTAGGCTGACTCTTCTGGGAAGAAGCATGCCAGCTTCCTCTGTGCTCAGTGGTTCTCTAGCTTCATATAAGTGAAATTCTTGTTCAGGCTTCTCTTTAGGCTTCCAAGAACACGTATTGTTTGATTTTCAGCAGAAGTGAGAGTTCATTGTTCAGAGTCCGTATGTGTGAGGGGAGCAGGCGGGGGGAGGCGGGAAATATGTATTTGTTCCTTTTAGTTGCTTATGTGCCTGAAATTTAAGGATGTGGTTGCATATCTTTATAAACGTGATCACTAACCCCAAAAAGGACTGAATGTTTTACTTGAGTAAAAAAGAGGAGGTGGTGGTGGTGTTTTTTTGTTCTTTAGATTTTTTCTTTTTCCAGTTGCTTCTGTTTTAAAAATGAAGTGTTGTTCATTTTTAAGTCGTGAGGTATAGCTTAATTGCAAACTGGAGATCTTTCAAGCCCTCTTTCTCTTAACTGTCTTGTCATTTGGAATAACTGTGAAACCAAATGAAGGGCAAATAGTACTTGGTTTTGAATTATTGGTGTTTGTGGAAAGGCAAACTGTTTCCTTCCCTCCTGCCCTTGCCACAATAAGGGCATTGCTTTTGTGCAATGTGTACTGCATTTAGTAATGGTCTTGTGCTTAAGAGCTTCTAGTTAATGAGACCTATTAACAATAATGAAAAATGGCATCCTTAAAGTGCAGACCTAGTCAGAAAAATAATTCTCCAAGAATGACTGGATGGCTGCATACTCCTTCTTGGCTTATTTAATTTAGGGGGTGGGGGAGGAGCACAGTCTTGGCTCTGAAACTAATTGTTCTCCTACAAATGTGCCCGTGATCTGCACTTCCCTCTGGGGATTTGTAGAACTGGGGCTTATAGTGCTATAGAGCTTCCCAGACTGTGCCTAGCTAAGACTGGGGTGTAGGCTTGGCTTTGCTTTCCCAAGCCTCAGCGGGAGTGGCAGTAGTAAAACTCATTTTTCGGTCTGCTCTAATGAACACATCTGAGTCAACACAGAGCAGTTGCATGGAGTAGGAAAGCGATTTTTTACATAATCATTCATCTGGCTATGTTTGTATTTTAGTGCATTGCCACCTCCGCATCATGTGCTGTTTTAGTTAGGAAGGATATGCGTTGTTTTTCAATACATGAATAATCCTGCTTAAGGAAAGAGGAGGATTGGCAACAACTACATTGGATTGGAAATACAGAAAAACCCTACGTTCCTGCTTAGGAACTGACACAGGGAAACTGTATGGATGATGTCAGTACATATGAATAAAGAGTAAGGCATTACAGGGAAAGTCTAGAGAAGTGGAAGCTACCTATATCTCTCCCTTAGTGTCCTCCCACTCAGTACTGCTCTCACACGTATGTCTTAATAATTTCCTGTTGGGCTAGGGACAGCCTGTTCTGCCAGTCTGCAGACTTGGAATATATTCCCTTAGTATAGGACCAGCTTGTCCATCTTCATTGAAAAGGATTTCTCTTGTTCTCTTACTGCGCTGTTTGTGCTAAGTTAAGTTCCTAAGCTTTCTGTAGTTATAGGTATTCTGTGTATTGGAAGAACTTCCATGCTGTGGAATAAAGTGAGCACAGTTTAGGACAGAGGGGAGATTTTCACATAAAAGAAGTGTTTTTTCTCCATTTTGAGGACAGCATTGGTTGCTGAAGACAGACTTAATTTATTGGTTCTGTACTGTGGCTGCCAACTGAAGCTAATGGTACCACACCCTTTAGGGTTTTAATTGAACTTCCTCTTCTAATAAGGCACCATCCTATTAACTGCCATCTGTGGCAGGATCACATGCCTGAAGCTTAGCAGTCCTGGATGGACAGCTAGTGTCCAGCTCAGTGGTGATTCTTCTGTCTCTCTTCTTCCTCTGCTGCTAAGCAGAAAGGTGTCAGGGTCTGCTCAGAAAGGAATGATTTCTGTGCTATAATGAAAGCATTTCAAATCACCTTGCCCTTGCCTCTAGCAGGTTTTGGGAGGTTCATGCAATTTTCTAGCATATGTTACGTATTTGCACGTGTCCTTTGTGGAAGAGAAGAGTTGGAGTGTTTGCCACTGAGCACTCAAACCCTACTGTACGGCCTGTCGAGCCATCTGTGGAAGACACCTGCTTGAAAAGGAAACAGTCTTCTGAAGCTGTTTATATGTGGAAATCGGAAATCATTGGATGCCTAGGGCATGCAAGAGCATCAGTAAGCAGCTTCCATTAAAATGGAGCTGAGAAAGATGCTGCGTGGTGAGCTGCTGCATCCCCAGAGGAGCTGTGAGCTTGTTGAACAGGAAGCAGACCAGTGCATGGAGGAGGAGGTGGCTGGCAGTGCAATGGGGAGCAGACCACTAATGGGGCCGTCCACAACACCGCTGTGTAGGGGAGAGGAGAAATTAGTTCTTGGTGCAAAGTGTTTTGTGGCCTGACATCCAAAGCCACTCAGCAGTGCCAGCTTTGCGTGCACGTGGTTTGGCCAGATTTTCTTTTCCGGGTCTTGCTTTCCTTTGCTGTACGTTGCCACAAGTCCAAATTTGTGAGTTTGACTCAGAATTGCAAGGATATGCCTCCGTGCTGTTTTCTTAGACTGATGTGTTTGAAAAGATTGGGATTTCTGTACTGAAAAATTGAAACGGAGAAGATTCTTCTAGAATTTCATGTGCTGTAATAAGGTGTTAACAAAAAGAGGGGGGAAAGTAATTGCAAACTTGAACAACATGATGTGAGCTAAAATTTGAACCTTATAATTGTCACTTGCTCTCCTTAGCTTGTTTGTTTTCGAGGTGGAAGCACTGAACACCCATGCTTCTGCTGCTCATAATTTATCTTGGTATACCCAGTGTTGCTGAAAATCCAGATTTTGGGCATTCCTTGGAATCAAACATTTAATCATGTGTTCTGTAATCACATCTGTGTTATGGAATCACTACCAGTTTGCACAGACAATGTTAAGTCTGCTATTTTTTTTAACTTCCAAGTATTTTGGAACAGAACTTAGGTACTACCTTTTTATAAAATGTGTTATGCATACTGGGTTTGGATAAATGTTCTTCCTCTGTCTCTTCATCGTCTTAGTCATTCAGTGTCTTGTTACTCACACTACTGGGCTAACTGTTGGCTGGTAGAGAAGGCAAGCTTTTATACATTTGGTATACAAATGGTATCTCTGGGATAATGTTCTTTTCCTTAAAACAGGGTAAAAGATGGTGACCCTATCTGTTGTCTCATCTTGCCTGACTCATAGCTTGTGTGATGATAAGAAAGTCATTACATTCAGGTGTTTGTTGAGTTTTGATATTAAATTCAGACAGAAAGCCCAATATCCCCCTTGGGGATTTTTTCCCCCTCTTTTTTTTTTTTTTTTTCCTTTTTTCTTTTCCGTTTTGACTGCCTTATTCTTTCGGAAGTAGCTGATGCCTGGTCAAAGCAAATCAGATTGCTTGGCAGGCAGCATCTATTGAAAAGGAGAGATTCATATGGGGCCTCAACCTTCTAAAATGCAGACTATTTTGAGTTTTGTATTGTGTTTCTGCAAAATGGTGTATTCTGTTATACCTGGAGCTATTAGGCTAAATTAATTGCTGTTTAAAGCACCTGACACTTCAGTGCTAGAAGCCATCATAGAAAATACTAGGTGTTCTTTTTGCAGCCAGTATGAACAGTCTGGATCTGTATTGTATTTGAAGGGCAATTCAAATTGTTCTTCTTGATGCTTAGTCATGACCTATCTAATGTGTATGCTAACATGTATTTTCTATATGCTAAATGGAGACTTAAACAATTTACATGCTGAGCAGAAAGTTCTTTCCTATATCATGAAATATTTGCTAATAAGCTTTCATGATTTGGGTCACTCCAGTCTACTGAGTTAGATCTAGGTGGTCTAGTGATGCCCTCAGACCTTTACTAATCAGAATCTTATAAACTAAACCAGGAGCAAATATTTCACCTTTATAATAAAATTTCATAAGCTGAAGGATCTCAAAGTACATCCCAAACTGTCAGTGCTAATGGGACCACTGAATTGCAGCCATAGGCTGAGAAATCACAGAACAAGGCTGTATCTCAAACTGAAGCTGAACCTGAACCTGAACGATCCTATTGAGTAACTCAAACATCAAGACGACAGTTAACCTGTTGGGAACATGATGCTCCAGCATAAAATCAGAAGAAATAATAAGACTGGGGTTTTTGTTTGGTTGGTTTTAGTTTGGGTTGGGTTTTTTTTGGAGCTGTGGGGTGGTGGTGGTTATTGCTCTTTTAAAAACGTGAGGAGCAGAGGGAAGAAGCCAGATCCAACTTGCACTGATGAACACAGGAAGATGCAAAATAAAGATCTGTGGTGTATATTTGCCAAAATATGACTCATTGTTTCACTTGTCCAAATTATATTCCTGGGAGCATCTGATCGCCAGAGAACTGCAAACTGATTTTGCCCAGTGCTTAAGACTCAAGGATTCATCTTGTTATCATGAAGGCAACCAGAGGTTCCCAAAGACAGCCTCTTTTCAGAATAACTGCCTTGGACAGGGCAAAATACGTTTAAGCTCAGCAGGAGGCAGAGAAGACTGGAAAAGCACCTCAGAGCCACAGGCATTTGGTTTTCTGAGATGCGTTGCCCTCTTCATCCTCTGACTTTGAAGAGCCAACTGTCCTAGGTCGTCCTCTGTGGGGACCTGCTTATTTGATAAACGAAGTAAACTCTTCAAAATCCCATCTTTTCCTGGTAATCTGGGTGTTTTCCCTCTCTGTACTGACTGCTTATCTTCTCTTCCCTGTGCTGTGGATCAGAGAGGCCAAGAGGGGTTTATCTTAGCCCACAGCAGTGCTGGCTGCCATCAGCGTGGGTCTGGTGCAGCATTTCCTGACAGCCCCAGCTCTTGGTGATGTTGCCTGGCTCTTCCTTTTGAAACTCCTTCCTCCCACACCTGCCAGGGCAATTTGGTAACTGCTTTTTCCAGACCTGTCTTCAATTTCTTTGTTCCTGTGGTGCCATCTTCATGATTTTTCTCTGAGCGTGAAGAGTTAGTACAGGCTGTAATAAGATAAAGCTACTACCATAAGCAGTCACTGAACTGCTTTTCTAGATAAGTTTCTGTCCCCTTGAAGGTTCTATTTCTTTTGATCATGGAGTCAAGTGTCCTATTATTCTAATATTCGAATAATTCTTGATGTGTGGCTCCAATATTTTCCTGTAGGCCAAACTGGGAGGTTTAACCATTTCCAGTTTTAACTTCAGACATTGTAAATACTTCAGTGCTCTGGCATGGTGGTTTTCTGACCAGCTAGAGAGAGAATTGCTCTGTACACTCATAGACACAGGAGGAGATGGTGCTCCTTGCAAATTCTCCAGTATATTGAATGGATGGGAGGAACCTTAGTGCAGATTTAGGAGTCAGTACACTCTAGTTTTGGCTGTTTCTGTTAAAGAAGAACAGTAGGCAACCTGAGGGGTATCAGGCACCATCTGGTCTCATGGGAGAAGTTTTTGGTTCTGACTAGAAGGAGCCAACTGCATCATTTCTTCCTGGTAAGTCACTGTGTTTCACCAACAGCTGAACAGCCCATCTCTGAAGCACTGCTGCCTCAATAGCAATGTCTTATTTGCCTTGCTATAATCCAGATTGCTTGTGATATCCCGGTATTACATGACTGGTTTTTCTCCTTTCTTTTAAGTGCAGGATCTAGGGCTCCACTGCTGACTCCTTGCAGTTTTCAAATAAATTGCTTTATTCTCATTCTAGTTTTAGATCTACAAAACTGAGTATTTTTCTTCACTATGTGATGAGGGGATGTACTTACAAAAATGATAGCCTCTTATAAGAGTGCCAGAAGTTATGAAGGGGGAATATTAGGGGTAATCTGATGAACAGTTTTCTCTTATGATGGATTGGAAACTAGTGGTAATTCAGTCAGGAGACTAGAACATCATATGGTCTGACATAAACTGCATGTGAGCAGTATCTTGGAGTATTGCAGCAAAGGGTTGTTGAATTGTACCCCATTGCTTCATGAGCAGTCTCAGCCAGCATGAGCTGTGTGCTGCTGCCGAAAGAGGCAACTTTTCTTCTGACTGTTCCCTCCTTGCAGTAGCACAAATTCTTTTTATAGGTACACGGTGAAACAGGTTAATGATAGATCAGTTCAGCTATCCCGTTCAGTGCAGTGCTGCATAAATCCTTGTGCCAGCATCAGAAGCAAAGAGGATGCAGGGCCATTAGAAAAGAGGCAGGGGAAAGATGGGATGGCAGTGACTGCCAGCATTGCAACAAAGGGATCTTCTGTACCTGCTGTTGGACAAATCTGCACCACAGACAGTGCCAGGAGAGTGATCTCTTTTTTTCCTAGAGATACTCTGAAAAATCTGGCTTTATCTTAGCTGTGGTCTTTCAGGGGAGAAAGTCAAGGGAATCAGTGCTATAGTGGGATGTTTAACTCATACAGCTGTAACACCGGAATCCTCAGTTCCAGTAGCTGACTTTAGGAATCACAGATACTATTGCATGCCTATGCAGCCAAATTACTAAAATACCATCTGAAGGGAATATGGGAGTTTTGGAGGAAGTGTGAGGTTTTTCAGGCTAAACAGTATCTTGCCATTGTGCTCACTCTGCTGATGTGTGCTAGTCTGCTGAAGGAACTCTTCTAATGCAATATCCTGGAATTGCTATGCCAATTAAATTTATTTACTGGTAGACACGATCTGGACAGAAAGGAAGACCAGCAGTGGTTAGCATCACCTTTAGCAGGGAATTTTCATGGTCTGAAAGTGTGGTCTTGATGGTGTTATCTATCTCCTCAAGTCTCAGTTTCAGGTACTGAACCAAAAATTTGGGTATGAGATTGGTCTGATTATCTATTTAAAGCTGCTGCATGGTCGAAGAGAATGCCATACAGTCTTAAGATCACTTGAATGAAGAGATCTACGCAGTGTCTCTGTGGGAAGTCATTTCATACAATTCAAGAGCCAGGCTCTAGGAGTGCGAGCGGTTTTCCCTGTGATCCCTCGCAGTGTTATTGCCCACACGGTGAGTCACTGGTAATGCCTGAGTTCTTATTTTTAGTCCTGTTGCTGCCATCGGGCTAAAACCATTGGCCGGTAAGAGACTTAAGCGAGGAGATAAACACATTAATCTCCCTAGACCTTCCCCCTCAGCTGCTGCTCTCTGCTTTTGTGCATCTCAAGATGTAGCTTTTCGCAGACCATTGGGCAGAACGATGACCCCTCAGTACCCCGGTGGGACGTCATTCAACCCTTTTCACTATTAGGTGCTGGAGCAGGGAGGAATCCCTTCCGTGCACGTGGGTTAGCGTGCGCAGGCAGGGCAGTGTGCTTTGCGATCAAAGTGAGCTGGACAGGCTGTCACTGTTCACCCCAGCACCTTTGCCGGCAGGACTTTACAGGGAACATTCATTCTTTACTCCAGTGCTGTCAACAAACTACCTTTCCCTCCATTCCCACAGGGAGAACTCTGAAACAAACAGGATTCTTTGGTATAAGCTTTCTGTAACAATTAAGCAAGTCGGTCCCCCTCCGTGAGCTTTTAAAGTATCCTGTTGAATTCTTGGGGACGCCACGGGTTTGTCTGGTATATTGTATTGGTCTAATAGCAGTTTGTGCATTTATTCTTAGCCTTCCTTTTTAACTTGCTTTCCTGACATGGCAAGGTAGTGCATTTGGGAGTACCGGTGAGTGCTTCTTTGTCCAGTAGTGGGCTGGTAGTGGTTGAGACTGAATAGGATGTTTTCTTCTGCCCCGCCCTTCTCATGCTCTCTTTCCCAAATACTTCTGATCCTGCAAAATGAACTGCTTTGCAGATCCCAGGGTTGCAGATCTTTTTCTCTGTTTTCTGTTAGCATGTTTGTCTCCAACTTTAGGGACTCTCTAAGAGATTTGCACCATGTGAATTTTAAGGGAAGAAAGGAGTGTGTTCAGCTGTTCCTCACTTTTGTTAGCAGTGTTGGTTGTTTTCTTAAATTATGTATTTTGAGGGTTTTGCTTGGGGAAGAGAAATAAAGAAAAGACAACTGCTGAGACTTGCTCTTGTCCCAGGGATAGTAAACCTGAGCCCTCGTGGACCTCATTGTTTCAGAAGTCCCAAAACACACATCCAAAGCTAGTAGTGCTGTATGATTATGGGTGATCAGCTTCTCAGTTTCCTTGGCTCAGTCGCCTTGGGTAGCCAGCCACGGCTCGTTATTTGAATACGGTGCAGACTCCCCAGCTCCTGGCAGCATGCTCCTTGTACAACAAGCAAATGCCTAACTGGGATGGAGTTCAGTCCCGTTGATGATGGCTCAGTTGGTTTCATTCTTCTGACCTTCCTGGTCCATAGCCTCTTTCAGTTCTGTACCCTCATTTTTGTACCCATACATGTGTCTTTGAGGGTGGCCCAGTCTTTACAAATTCAGAAAGATATTTTTGAAAATCTGTTTTCTTTCTGATGCCTACCACTTGGAAGTGAAAGGATGAAGTGCTGGGTGTTTCAGGCCTGGTTTGTTGGGTTTTTTTTTTTGAATGTTGTTTTTGTTGTTTGTTTGTGGTTTTGTTTGTTTGTTTGTTTACAATCTCTCCTTTGGTACAATTTGAAAGCACTTCTCACAGTCAGATTTGGGAGAACATTAGCTCAACCTAGGGATAGCGTGCTCAAGTATACAGCTGATGAGTAAGTTGAACAAAGTAACTACCAGTATTGTTCCATCTACTGGGTGGTGTGATGTAAAAAGGCAGATGAAGGGGGTGACTGCAGTTCCGAATGAGGAGGCAGTGCTGCCGGCATGCATAATTAGTTATATCTCACTGTGTCTGTATTTTTTTTTTTTGTCTCACTCTGTTCCTCTTATTTCGCTACTTCTCGTTTGTAGTCAAGTACTGACCATCTGAAGCTGATGAAGAGAGAGCTTGGTGTGTGCTGGCAGTGTAGCAGAAGGTGTCATTGCAGCATGAAGGACATAGTTCACTAACTTTATTCACAGTGGTGTAGAGATAATAGTGTTGAAGTCTCAGTGATGTGGGTTTCAGTGGAGACTCACAACTTAGGCACATATGTAAGTCCTCAGCAGGCCTGTACAATTTGCATTAAAGTCTATGAATCCCACTATTACTACTCCTGCTAGTGAGTGTAGTCCTAACATGGATGTCTATTCATGCTGTGATTAAACCTTTGACTGCAGAGTAGACATCTCCATAATGCTTTGAGCTCTTTTGCAAGGACAGAAGGTGCCCAGCATGAACAATATCAGAAGCTGGTTGTCTGTCTCTTGCCTATGAGTGCCAGTTCCAGAGGAAATTGTTATGCAGTTTGCTTATCACTTCAGTTTTATTCCAGCTCTCACTCTGCTGCTAAACTTTTAAAGCAAAGGTCTTGGCTTCCCAAAGAACAGCTGCCTATGGTATCCCCTTGCACAGAGTCTTGTTCTCTACAGCCTAGCCTCCTGGCACTTTTCCAGCCCCTAACCCTGTGGAGAAAAACCTGTGTGATCACTGGAGTTCTTACAGGAAACAGCTTGTCTACAGTGCTGGATTCAGCATCATCAAATCCAAGGGATGGCTGATTTCTGTCCCCTTAGTCAAGGTGAGGAGGCAGATGGATGGGAGATGCTGGTGGGAGCCACCCATCTGTCCATTCACAGTAGAGGAGCAAAGAGAGGGGCCATGGAAAGCCTGGGATTTTGCTAGCCTATGCTAGCTGTAGTGTGTTAGGAATTCTGGTATTTTTAATGTCCTGGAGGTCAAAAAAGTCAGTCCTCTGGCTATGGTGCGCATGGGGAATTACCATGACTCTCATGGCTTCTGAAGTCTAAAAAAGGGATCTAAAAATGAAGAAAGTGACCCAGAAGCCCAGTACTCTATGTGCTGCAGTATGCTTTGCTTTGCTCCTCCACACACCTTTCCTGCCACAGGAATGAAAATGTAACTGTGGCAGGTGTATTCCTAACCATGGTTATGCACCCTGGAAAACTCCAGGACCTGTTAGCTATGTTGGTGTGTAAAGCTCAGCAGTTAGGTCGTGGTTTGCCTGTGGGATTTTCATTTGAAGAGGCCTTGATTTTATTTTATTTTTTAATTTCCTTTCCTCCTGATCTGAAGCTCCAGAGAAAATTGTTCTTGGGAAGGTGACTCTGTTTGCCCTCTGGGTGTGTCAGCCCTGCAACTCCCCAAGGCAGATGCTGCACAGTGCAGAAAATAGGGGAGAACTGTGGGGACAGCAAGGCTGAGACCAAGACCACCTTTGGTCTGATTCTTGAAATCGAAATAGCAAATACTTGCTGCTTCCCTGCATACTTTGGATGATTGCGGACAGGTTCTGATAGTTGCATTTTTCTGGTGCTTGGCTCTTGACATAAGCCTTACCAATGGTGTTATCTGTGTCATTGCTGTCATGGTCATACAGAAGTTATTTTCTTGTCCCTGCCAGAGACTTTCCCCTGCCACCTGGTCCTGTCTCTGCTATATGCTCTGCTATAAACCTCCAGTTTGCTGAGTGATCTTCAGAGTCTTTTCTCCAGTTCACCTGGAATCTCCCCAGCTGTAAATCTTATCAAGATGTTGTTCTGAATCAAAGGTGTTTGTTTCATCACTCTAGACATCACCATGAATTTATTCTAGGCTGCCCTTAGCATCTCTTCTCGGGCCCTGTCAAGCTGGGAATTGGACAGCAAAGGTAGTTTATTCTCACTGGATTGAATGCAACTTCCCTGTGTCTGTAGTGTGGTCAAGTGATGACTGTGAAAATCTTTGCTGACCTGTTCTGCAGAGTTTGTTCAGCCTCTCTTTCTGGATCAGACAGAGAGTCACCCAGGAGTAGAAAACAGCTTGTATGTAAACTGATGGCTCAGCCACCTTCTGTGTTTCCTTTGCAGTAGCTTCAGCTCCATTTGAACTGCTGCTTCTGCTGGACACTAGAGTCAAATCCTCTCCCTCATGCTGCAGTTCTCTCTACTTGCTTTTCCCCAGGCACACATCCATAGATGCTCTACAGTGTCCCTGCTATGGATCTCCCCTCTGAGCATTCAGTTTTTCACTGTTCCTGCTGCCCCTCAGTCAGATACAACTCAAGGTACACTGCCTGTGTTGTCCTTTTTAGCTGTGATTTATAATCAGTGTTGTGCTCTGAACCTCACTTCCCACTGATGCAGGGAGTTCCTTTCTCTGTTCTTGTGAAGCTATGTGGCAGGAGATGGGAATTATCATCCAGCTTCTAAATGAGGGTACAGCCAGAAGGGAATTAGCTTCTGACGTATGGTTGATGGGATGGTGAACGCACAACATCAGTGATGGCATGTGGGCATAGGTTAAGAAGGTCAGGATAGCAAAGCAACATCTGCATAATCCCTTTGCTATTTTGTGTGAAGATGAATGAGTGGCTGGGCAGGGGGAGGAGGCAGCAAGATCACTCTTAGCAGGGCAGACTTGAGTGTGGTTACAGGTTTGATTTTGGTCCATTTTTTTAACAGGAATGAACAGATTTGTAGGGTGGTAACAATAAAAAATGCACTAAGCTGGCAGTCATCTTCTCAGGAATTTGCTAACTTCCTAGAATTGCTCATAGGAACAGGAGGCAGATTCCCCACATCAGAAACTCTTGAAGAGCTGATAACAGCTCAGCATTTGAAGGGGCAGCATGCTTACTCTGTGACAACCCTTGCATTCCCCAGCCTGCCTGACCCTTCAGCTCTTTGGCATGTGAACCTCTCTGCAGGTATTGGTGGCAACACAGCCACAGCATTTGCTTGGTGCTCCCCCTGTACTGAGGGGCAGGTCGTAGCCAGCAAAGAGTAAGGAGATGTGCAGGAATATATGATTGCTGTCTGACTGCTGGGGATGAGATGCACTCAGAGAGCTGGGGCATGCACAGAAGCTATGCAGAAGTACATTCAAGTCCAGACACTTCATACTGCCCTGGCTAGGCAAGAGTGTCTGCGTGTTTTAGGCTTTCTGCGGCATGCTGTAACTTTAGGGAGGAAAAGAGGAGTGGCTGTCTTTGCAAAAGCTCTGAATTGCTTGCCTTGCACTCCTCCTTTGTGGATGAGCTTTCATGTGAGCAGTGACAGCTACTAGAGAAGCTGCAGCCTCAGGATTTTCCTGCGTCTTCCTCCCACCAGAGCTGGCAATGCTGTTTTGATGTGTGTTTAATAGACCGAGCCCTGAGACACAGTGTGGGCCAATGCTAATCGGAAGGATCTGTTTTCCACCTGCATCTTCCTAGTCAATGTCTGTCAGAGAGCAGAAGGCAGTGCCTGGGTGGAGGGATTTGGAGACCTTGTGCCATCATGAGCACTCTCTGGGATGAAGTGTGCAGTGGCTGCGCTTTGGGGCATGGAGACCTTGTCTCCCCGTGAAAGCTAGGAAGACAGAGCCCTCCTCAGATTCATCTGGAAAAAAAAAGAAAAGAATGGATGACTAATACACTCTTTGTAAATACAACTTATCTGATCAGTTCTATCAGTCCTATCAGTGACTAATGAAGGCTTTTTTTCTCCCTTCCCTCCTGTCTCACTAAAATAAAAACAGTTGCTCAGAGCTCTCTCCTCCTGTTGTATTTTACTCTTATCAGTGGTGTAGCAGGGGATGCAGGTCTTTTACAAAAGGCAGCTTATTGCCCCGTTTTCTTATGTGAAACTTAATTCTGGATAGTAATTTGTGCATTCATTTTTTGTGAGGGTCATGGTGCACTCCTAAAATGATTTTCTGTTCCATATGCTGATCTTTGCTTCTCATATTGGAACCTGCATCATATCCACAATGCAAGAGAATCAAACCTTGCTTTAACTTTTTTGATGAAACCTTTGACAGCATGCCATTAGTTCTGCACATTTGGACCATGCTTGCTCCTGATTGCATGTCTGGTTCTTGTGAGGGGGCACCCTGTTTTTTTCTTGGCATTCTACCAACAGACAGCTGCCAGCCTGCAGGTTAGGAAGCCTGTGGGCTTGCTGGAAGCTTTTGGAGAAAGCTTACTGTCCTAGTGCCATGCTGTCTGGCCCTTGCAGATACATACAGTATGCTAACAAGCTACCAAAAGAACCAGAAACAACATTCACCAAGATGTCTAGGGAGATATGAGTTATGTATTTGGTAAATGCATTATTAAAAAGAAAGGCTTGTAATTCAATGGAAAGCTTAGTTTTAGGTGGAAATTGTATATCAAAGAGAAAAATTGCACACAGAAGTCCTCTGAACCCTGCTCTGAATTGCCTCCACAGTCCCAAAGGTTTTTCATCATCTGAGACAGAACTGTAAGGGACTCGGAACAAGAATGCCCATGAGTGTTGTCTTGGATTTGGCAAACAGATTCCATAAATGCCTGTCTGACTGTGTCACATTGGCCTTTTCTGAAAAGAAATCTGGAAAACTGCTTGTAAGTTGGGTCAGGTTATTTTGCATTTGAAATATATTTCTATTTTTATGGCAGCCAGGACAGGAAAGGGTGTCTTAATGCTGTCAAATACTGTCCTTCCAGCTCTGTCATGTGAACCTCTTGGAGGGAGTAAAGGAGAGCAGTACTCGGTAAGACCATGTGTCTTCTTTTGAGGAGGCCATCAAGTGCATCTTCCTCCTTTCCCTCTGCAAACCAGTTGGTGTCACATTCACCTGGCATTTCTATGGCTGCTAGAGCAGTAGTTTACATGTGACTTGCGAAAGAAGCCTGTTCCAGTGCCCAACCACCCTCTGGGGGAAGAACCTTTTCCTGTCCAGCCTAAACCTCCCCTGACACAACTCCAGGCCATTCCCTCGAGTCCTGTCACTGGTCACTACAGAGAAGAAGAAATCAGTGTCTGCCCCTCCTCTTCCCCTCACAAGGAAGTTGTAACTGCAATGAGGTCTCCCCTCAGTCTTATCTTCTCCAGGCTGAACAGACTAAGTGACCTCAGCCACTCCTCATACAGTTTCACTTCAAGGCCCTTCACCATCTCCATTGCCCTCATTTGGGCAGTCTGTAATACCTTAATATCTTTCTTATATTGTGGTGCCCCAAACTGCACACAATATTCCAGGTGAGGCTGCCCCAGTGCAGAGCAGAGCAGGACAATTCCCTCCCTCAACTGGCTGGTGATGCTTTGGCTGATGCCCCGCAAAGGACAGGGTTGGCCCTGCTGGCTGCCAGGGCACTGCTGACTCATATTCAACTTGCCCTTGACCAGGACCCCTAGATCTCTTTCTGTAGGGCTGCTCTCCAGCCTCTCGTTCCCCAGTCTGTCCATATGAGTGGAGATCACCAAGTGTGATGGTCCTGCCTGACTTCCACAGGTTGCCAGTAGTGTCCCACACCTGTTTTTTGGGTACCTTCTGAATTCATATTTATATGAAGTTACTTGCTGACTTCACTATAAAGAGCCAAAGTAGGCATTTTCTTCCTTAGATCTTTTTAGTTAGTTGTTTATCTTTAAAAAATTGTTTTATTTAAAAGCACAAGTCTATTAGTTAAAAATGTGGAGGACTCCACAAGTATGGTGAGGGGGTGGAGTATAAGAGGGGCAAGTTGGTTTTCAAAAGCAAGAAATCTGTGCTGAATTCACTCATTAAATTAAACTCTAATCACTAAATGGAAACAGATTTGCTGTTCAAAATGTAGCATAACTGCTAGTAGCAACAAACTGTTCCTCCTAAAAATGTTTCTTTCACAGAAGAACATAGACCCCTTCTCTGTCCCACACAGGCTTAACAATCCTGGTGACTTCCTCCCCCCACAGACTTTTTATCTCTGAGTTCTTGGTCTCCTTGACATCTTGGTGAACAGTCTCTTGCCCTAGGTTTTAGAGTTTGGCTAAAGAAATGCCACTTTTAAATATGACAAAGGGTGATCGATTGCATGAGCAGGACCTGAGCCAGTTGATATAAATCTGCCTCTATCACAGACGTATAAGCACTGGGGCACGTGACATGTGTTCTGTCCATAGGAGCCAGATGCTTAGGGAAGTTAAGTAGAGATTACACTAGAGTGGTGTTGAATGGACCAAGTTGACCGATAGAAGGAAATAAAGAAGTCTTCCCAGGTCTCCAAGTTCACTAGTTGATTTGTCCATCGCTGTATTTCTATTTGAGCTCAGTATAATGGGAAGATTCTTTCCTCTGATTTCCCATAGTTTGCTTAGTCCCTGGACTACTTTTTTTCTGAAGCAGGGATTTGCTGTGTTTTAGGATACCTTTGCCAGAACTGGGTGAAAGACACACCTTTTTAAGGCAGGATGTCTTTCCATTTTCAGGAGACTTCAGAGGCCTCATGAATTGTCTTGAGTGGGCCTGGTTTTTCAGCATATGGGCACTGCTAGCCAGGCAGTTGCTTGGTATGAAGAGCAGCACTGGGTGCTTCAGGAGAATCAGCAAACCAGCAGAGTACCCAGCTGGAGACTGGACAGAGTACTCTCCTGACTAGCATAAGTCAATTTGCTTTGCTCATCTTAGGGTAGGTAGCACATTCTTTTCCTTTTCTCACCCTGTTCCTTCTGGTGTATTTGTACACTTACGAAACCGGGCAAAGAAATCTGTCACATTCTCAATGGGTGCAGACAGTTAAAGCTTTAATAGCTCTCCCATAGGGATTGCATTGGGCACTAAAGGACTTACTTAAACCCCTTCATTCTTAAAACAATGAAGGACTTTACTGCAGGATTTGCAGATGTGATGCCTCAGTATTTCAGTGCTTCAGGCTTTCTTTTGTCTTATAGAGATTTAGCTGTCTGGAGTGTCTGCTTTAGACCAGTTTCCTGTCCTTGGTGCATCTGTAGTGGAGACGTTACACATGTGGTATAGACTTCATATGATTTGCTCTTAATTCCAATGCATTTTATGCTTTGGGTAATTCTGCCTTCATCCTAAACTTCTGCATTGAGCTAAGGCGGTTCTGATGTGATCCGTCAGGACTCATTGCTCAGATGGTACAAGTGAGCAGCCAGCCCTGTAAACAAACTAATGCCAGTACAGGGACTCGAAGCAACTTCCTACATGGTGTCTTCATTACTATTTTTATTTTATTATCTATTTGCTTTCACTTTTTCCAGTGATTTCCTTTTCTGAAAGAGGGAGCTTTAAATTGCATCCTCACCTGCCTGAGATCCCAGTTTTTGAGGGAGAACTGAATGCAGGAGCAAGGACAAGAAGAGACATGAAAGTTGATTGGAGCCATATGGGAACCTCTGGGATCTAATGTGACTATCTCTTCTGCTTGCCCACTTGCACAGAGATGGTGTTGTTCAGTGCAGGCTTTATGCCCACCAGGAGATGAGCAGCAGGGATGCTGTGGACTTAAGAGCTTTGCAGCACCCATCATCGACTGGCAGCAGCATTTATCTAGGCCAGCAGGGATGCAGGGAGCGAGTGACTCACTCAAGGATTCATGCACACTCTCCCTCTCCTCCCCTCCCCGTTGCAGCTGTGGCTTGGTCATGAGCCATTTGGGAACTAGCAGCTTTATTTGGTTGCTGTTTGCAGTGGGCAGTTTCTGCTAAGGTTGTTAATTTTATCAACTGCCTTGGAAGCTAACTGACTTCAGAGAAGACTTGAAATTGCCTTTTCTGCTCTCTTCTCCTTCCCTGCTCGTAGGGCTGCCCACCCAAACAGCTGGTCTGGCACTGAACTTGGCAGAGAAGGTGAGAACAAGCAAATGGGCTGGAGGCAGAAACTCCCTAAGCTGATTCGCCAACAGCATGGTCACTGTTTTGGATGGTGGCTGGTGTGGTTAGGTTAAATGCTCTCTCTGGGTGCCACCTAGGCTGTGATGACTGGAGGGTCTTGTGGCTTTGCTCCAGCTGAACAGAGGAACACATTTCATGGTGTAGTGGAGGAACAAATATGGGGACAGTGTGAAGAACAGGAAATTGTTTTAAATAATTGTAAAATGGAAAAGTTATTACTTTGTGATGATAACAGTTGCAAAACTCATCAGAAGTTGCCAGACTTACTCTCTGTTGAACTGTCGGTGACAGGCTCAGTAAGGCTGCAGGCTGCTGCTGAGGGTCATGGCCTGTGAAGGAGAACAGCCTGCCCTGGACAGCCACTGTGCTGTCCTTTGCTCCTTTTCACCAAGGCCAACAAATCTGATCGCTGAGCTGAGCTTTCTCATCTCATGCCATCCTACTTTCCTTGTGCTGCTCTTTCTGGTGGGTGCTTTGTCCTTCCCATGCTCCATACTTGTGTCTTTGGCTTCCCTCTGGACACTTCTTTAGTCATCGTTGTCTCCTGTATGTGTTTCTGTCTATAAGTGCTGTTAGCATTTTTCTTTTAGAAGCACATTTTATGCTTGCATTTACCAGGGTCTGGAGGACGTGCATTCTAGGCCTGCCTGCCCGCTGGCTGCTGTCACTTCAGATCCTGGCTGTGTTAGACATAAGCAGCTTGGGAGACTTGCTGTCCTTAAGTCCTGAGAGGTGCTGCCTACCCTGCCACTGCTCCCCTCCTCTCCTGAGGTTCACAGGACCTGGGAACCCCTTTTTGCTGCAGAGACTGGTCCTACAGCACAGATGAATATTTAGCTAGTTATTTATTTTAGGTAATGGTCTGTACTTCTTTTTCCCCATGTTCCTCAGCTTCCCAGTGAGCCGTGTGAGCTGTGTATTATTGTGCTGGGGCTGCAGTAGTATCTTCACAGTGTACACCTGTAGTTGTCGTCTGCCTGCCGTGCTGAAGGACTGCAGTATTTGGATGCGCTGCTTGACAGAAGAATGAAGAAGAGGAGAGGCACTTAGAAAGAGACAAGGATCTCCTTTGCCAGCATTCATCTTGAAATGGAGATAGCAGTTTTAGTGGTAGGATGCCCAGGGTTCCAAGTCTCATCTGGCTGGATCAGCAGTCCAGGTAGCAATCGCAAAATGAGGAAGCATGAGGAGACATTTTTTTACTGTGCTGAGTCTTCTGAGAATGGTGCCTGTTGGGGAGCTTCTTTTAACAGGAGTGCTGCTGTCTGGAGCCCACCTTTGTGCTCCATGGAGCTCCTATTGGACTGTGGAGGATTTTCAGGCACTGGCAACAGGAGACCATGCTCCGTTCTCTTTTTTGGTTTGAAATTCAACCTCTGTTTGTCACAGCAACATTTACAGGGCAGAAGTGTTCCTTTTAGGTCAGAGCTGATGCTGTCTGGTGGGTAGTGTGGATAAGCTTTTTCTGCCACTATTTCCATTTGTGTGTTTTGTAGAAAAGGGAGGGTTTAGTCTTCAGACATGTTGGCTCGACATCTTAACCGCCACCTTATTAAAACGGAACCTCGACAGAGAGAGTTCCATCAGTGTTAGTGCTTTAGTAACTGTTTCACCGCATTTTCCTTCTCCTGACACACCTCCTTTACTGCTCTCATTTTTTGCCTGGGATAGGCAGCAATTTACAGAAGTGAGTGCTCTGAGATAATATGAGAGCTACAGTTTCAACCCCTCATCTTCAGCCTTTCTTTGTGGCTCAGTATGTGGGGTGGACTTAATCGGTGAGGATGGCTGTTCTGGGTGTCTGTTAATCAGCAAATCTGGCCATCTCTGGAGATTCGATAAGTGTCTGTTAACTTGATATGGTGCTGTGGAATTCAATGCCAAAATGCACCATATAATTTAGATCCAAAAAACAGCAAAAAACTTGGTGGGGGGGAATGTAGATGACCTTAAAATTAGTATTCTGGTAATGTAGCAGTATTAAATGCCTCCAGGCAAACAAGATCTAAACTGATCTAGCCAGGACCATTAAACATTCATCAAAACAAGAAATTAACTTAGCCAGAGAATAAATCAAAACTGTAGCATAACAGGTACTTTTTTGGAAAAAGATGCATGTCAGGTGCCTCTTTCCCTTGAAATCAGAAAACAAGCATGGTGATGGGACAGGGCGACCGCTTTAAAGCTGTTGTGTTCACCAGATAGTTCAGATCTGGAGCTTTCATGTGAAGGAAGCTATTTTCAGGCTGTGCTCTTGTCAAGTGCAATGCAGGCTTTGTTGAGTGTCAGTTTCACCCAAACAGGATAAATGTTGGGTTTTTTTTAAAGAAAAAACAACCTGTATTTTTTTCCAATTCTGAACACCAGACCATATAATAAAAATTCTTTAAGTCCTAGTATGCCATTGAGGTAGGATGTCATGCTTTCCAGATGAGACATGATGAAGTATTTCAGCAGTGCTAATGTTGCCCATATCAGTTTTTGCTTTAAGAGAGTGCTCAAAATCCATCAGATCTGAACTGCATTGTTTCTGTCTTCATTTCTCTTTCTGCAGAAGCATGAAAGACAGGGTAGTGAGAGGCTCAGATTCCAAAGATCTGAATTTTTTCACAGACTTGTCACTGGCCTGTTCTCTGGTTTCAGTACCTCTGCTTTTCTTCTCCACCTCCTTAAAGGTAGGGAAAGAAACCTTGGGTTTCAAGGGTTTTCTGGCTGCATAGTAAATGTTTGTTACACACCTAGAGATTCTGCAACAACAGATGCTACGGAAGTAGTGTTCTTTATTGAGGATGTTTTGTTTGTTTTCTAACATATTTTCCCCCTATTTAAATATCTGTCTTCTAGAAATTTGCCAAAATTTTTATTTTTCCCAAATCTTTGCTTGTGCTGTGCAAGTCTAGTCTGTGCTAGTCTCAAGAGAGCTCTGCAAAAGGCACCTAAGGAAAAACATTATTGTACAGCTCTTTGTGAGCTAAGACATGCTGTCATGCATATTGTTCTGTCCACCTCATTGCAGAAAGCATGTGGAAACCCTCTAAAATTTAGACTGTGTATTTATTTAAAAAATCACTTGTCCTCTCTTAATCTCTGTGAAAGCATGTTGGGATGCTGTTTATTTAAACAACCAGCCTACAGCTAGCCTTTTGGATCCGAAACATTCCCCTCCCCAACTTTCTAACCAAAAAAATCCTGTGTTGTGTGTAAGTTAGCATTGTGACTGCAGCCTCCTGCCTCGCTTTCCTAACCCACAACTTCTACCTTTCTCTGCTTTGGAGCCCAAAGCCTTTATAGGAAAGATCAGCTCCTTGAATGTACACCTTCAGCCCAGCAGCTGTGGTGCAAAGCTGGCGTCTCACTTCTTTTCTGCCTTTAAGATTGGCTGTAGGCATGTGAGATAGCAGACTCTCCTATTGTGCATTTGCTCTGCATCTCTGCTGTAAGAGCGTCTGGGGGAAGGGGTTGGTGGTGAATGAGGGATGTGGGTGGAAAGTCTGCTCTTGTCTCAGTGAAGTTTCTGGTAAGCCGGTCACATGAAACAAAAAATACATCAGCTCCCTTCCCCCATGCACCAGAGTGTTTCTTGGCTCTGCACCCGAACTAGCAGCTTAGCACGTGATTTACTTGTAAAATGCAGTTTAAAAAACTGGTGCCATTTGCAGATGGCACCACTAAGGATGAGAGAGCTGGACCGGGGCTGCCGTGTATGCAGCTGGGGGCTGCCGTCAAAGGGAAGGGGTGTGTCTCCCTGCTGAGTTGCAGGAAACTGGAGGAATGTACTGCTGCAGGACATAGGCGTGGGGGAACGTGTGCTCCAGGATGTGGGGCTGCAGGGGAAAGTGCGAGCTGCAGGAGGCAAAATGGAGAAGAATGTGTTGAACCACAGCCCTACCAGGGGAAAGAGGTGGAGGTGCTGCATGTGGGGCAGGGGGAAGGAAAGGGCGGGCTCTGTTGCAGGTGGTATTGGGGGGGCTGGGCTTTGAGAGTTGGCTACACAAGTACTCTGAAGTGAAGGTCATCTTACAAGATGTAAGGTCTGAAATGACCGTGACAGAGAGTTGTACTCATTTTTGCTCTGTTTTGGTGCAAGAAAGGGGAAGTTGTTTGACCATTCAAAGCTGGGGATCTCAGCATCTTCTGATTCAAAAACCTCATTCATTTTGCTGGTTGTGTTTGTACCCCACAGTTCATCCTTTCTCTGGAATGTAGGCATTTCAAACCTTTTTAAATCACACTAACCCAATATGCCCAAGGAGAGCTAAAAGAAGTTGTTATGCCCACCACAAATTTAGTGGGGACCTTCCAGCAAATGCCCCCCAGGTGCTAGGCTGGCCAGCAGGGCAGTTGCACCGCTCTTAGGGGGGGAGTGCAATTACACCACGTATCTTCCTGTGTCAGGACTGTGATGGGTGCACTAATGCCTCCTGGCCACAGCAGATAAAACAAGATAAAAGAATTCCTGCCCTTCTGTCTGCCTATCAGCATTTGTGGTTGGTGATCTCCATTGCTTCAGATTAGGAGGAAGGGGACTGTGGTGTTGTTGTTGTTGTCATCTGGAAGATGTATTGCTTCAGAGGGAAGCTACTACAGTGTGCTGCTGCAGGAATGGTTTCCAGTACTTCCCACTGCAGTGCTGGCTTTCCTGGTAGTTCGTCCCACCCTAGGCAAGAACAAAGTTTGTAAAGCAAGAAATGGTACTTTTGCAGTAGCAAATGGAACAGGTGGAGTTGGCAGTTTGGTGGGTAGTTTTAATGGTTAACTGGTAGAATTCTTAATTATTGCAGCAGACTGTATATCCCAGCTTCTGTGTCTGTAGGTGTTTGGAACTTTACCTCAGTGGGGAGACACTTCCTTCCCACTGGTTCACCACCAAACCTGGAAGGGTTGTTCCCTGACTTGCCTCCGTCATGGTGGCATGAAATAAACTGGTGGTTAGCAGGAAAAGAGGGGAGATGAAATTCAGGTCAGAGGCTCTTGGAAATTTTCCTTTGGTTTTTAGTAACTAACGTAACTAGTTGATGGGAAAAGCAAAACCAGAATAAAGGAGAGTTGACGCAGGCCTTGTATATCCCACTGACAACATGGGAAGGATGACTGGGGAGATGACGAGATGTTTATCTTGCCAACAAGAAGAACTAGTATGCCCTGAGAGATGTGGACCACAGGCATGGTTTGTACATGAGAGATGGCACATGGGTCATGTCAGAGCCTATTGGACACTTCGACTGGGGTGTGAGTGGTGCTTTGGCCTATGTCAGTTGTTCTGTAGGCAGGTATCCTCCACCCTTCTAATGCTGTCACGGTGCTGGCTCATTTTTCAGGGGCTGCCCTGACACCAAGACTTCAGGCTGAATCCACTGGGCTCTGCTTGGCTCATTGCAGTGAGTAAGACTGGGAACGGTAAGGCTTTTAAAACAGCCTGAAGAGCAGGAGCTATGGGAGCCTGTGTCTTTTGGGGAGGGGGCAGTGTATGCTGTGCGGGGATGTCTCATGAAAGCGTTTACAAAATCCTGCTCTGAGTGCTGTAGCAAGCTCAGAAGGAGGTCCCTTGCCCAGACTCTGGGTTGATCTCAGGTATGAGGGCAGGAGTCTTCCTACAGTGGATGACTGGGGTGCTTGCTCCTTTCCTTTCCTGAATGCACATCTATTCAGATTCCATGTTGCTTTTCGATGCTGGCTTTGATCAAACTGTGGGATCTGCTCTAGGCAAGGACCTAAGCTGAATGGTGGCCATTCTCTCTGAGAGAGTGAAAAAAACCAACGTGGCTTGATCTGTGCCTTTGTAGGCAAATAATTGTAGGTTAGGCTGGAGTACACTTAACCCCTCTGTTTACATAGTTAATTGTGACTGAGATCACAATCACCTATAGCTTTTGAGCCTGGGCAAATTCACTAATTTGAGCTCCTTTGACTCTTGAAGTTCCTGGAAAGTTGTAGGTGCCTGTGAGAGCCCAAGTTCCCCACTTCCTCTTAATGGGCACATCAGTGTGCTGTTGTTTTGCTTTACAATGTATACAATAGGTAATACTCAGGATATGAGTTCCTGTCCAAAGCCAGAAGACAGGAATTCTTCTTCACTTACCAGATTCACCTTCTGGATAATCCAAAGAAGAATTGGAGAAGTTGTTTGCTGATAAACTGAAAAGTATACATGTGAAAAGAAAAGGCAGCTTTGAATGACACTGAGTGTAGAAACTGCAATGTCAAAGGTGCACACTATGACTTTTTTTAAAGATTCTTCTCCTTTAGGTATTTTTAATACCTGTTTTCCTTTCACCACTGTTGTACGCATATTAATATCTGCCTTCAGTGAGATTATCTTTGCGAAGTACATGCAAGGCAATGAAATACTGGAAAAGAGATTAAATTTCTCTAGCCCACTCTTCAGGGTGCTCATTGGAGATACAAATAGAATTAAATCATCTTGACTTCTACTCTGTGGTGTTGATAGTCCAATTTCTTCATTTCTTGAACAGAAAAGTGGAATCTGTTCTAAGTTTATGTAGTTTATTCCTTTTAATTTGTTTGGTTTGGTTTTCCAGTACAGTAATGCCAGGGAGTTCACAGATCCTAGTGTGTGTAAACACAACTTGTGACCAACTGTGTGAACTTTAGGCTGTCCTTAGGATCCATGTGAGTATGTCCGCTTAGGGCTCGTGTTACGCTTTTACTTGTGGAATTGTTTGTTTCTGGGAAGTGGCAAGAGTGTGGGAAAAGTCTGTTACAAGGTAATAGTATTAGTGGTTTTGCTGGAGGAAAGGCTTTGTCAGAAAGGATGTTTGCCAGAATTTCTTGAAAGAAATCTTGTATTTGTTTATTGTGTCATGTTGGCACTTGAACCTCCTCCTTCTGTCAGTAGCTGAGGGCGAGTTGTGAGGATTTCGCCACTGTTTTGTTTTTCTAGCTTTCACTGGCTGAGAAAAGTGGAGCTTTGCTGTTTCATCTTCACTTGCTGGCTCCACACGTCTTCCCCTTGGTGACTTTTTGCACAGTTGCTGCAGCAGAGATGCTGGAGGTGCTGGTTGGGCGTAGGAGCCCCTCTGCCCTCACACTTGGGGCATCATGCCACTGGGGTTGCTCTGCACTGAGAGGCTAGAAAACAGAATTTGGCTTTCAGAAATGTCACCTGCAATGGCATAGTATGCTGCTACAGATGTATTAATTTTAGCTGGTCTTGGAAATGGCAATGTAGAAACACTGAAATGGAAATGTCAAAATCCTGAGCTGCAAATAGCTGGAGGGAGGGAGCGAGGGAGAGAGGGAGGCGAGTGCTTGGGAAGTGTCATTATATGCTTATTTTCTTTACATTTCTCCTTAGGCATCTTCTCTTAGCTCTTGTCAGAAAGGATATACTGAATCTATGGGGGCTTCTGGTCATTCCTAAGGCCTAGAATGATTTTTATGTTTTGACTATCTTGCGTAGAGGGGGAAATGGTGGTGGTCTGAGACTTGCTGGTATTCCTGTTTAAAGTGGTGGTATGGCATGGCATACTGTCCTCTGCTACCCTATTGCAAATGCTGAGACACCTCAGTTGCTCTGGTGGGAAAAATAAAAAAAATATGAGGGAAAGTCTGTGGCTTTAAGTGCAGGATGAGGGAGCTAGCTCTCTTTTGCTGGGAATGTCTCAGAGAGGAAGTTTAAATTTAAACAAGCAAAGAGCATGAAGGAACCTGAAGGCTCAGACTAGTCTGACACTACCAAATGTATTTGATGTAAATTCGATTTCTGTCTTGAAGCAACTCAAATGATATCTTAGCAGCTGGCACCAATTGACTGTATCTCAGAATTGGCACGATGACAGCAATCAAACTGAATTTATTGCTTTGGGTTTGATTCCTCTTCCAGACTCTTCCCATTCTCAGAAATGTAATCTGGAATGTGTTCCCAAAGGAATGATAGCTGCAAGCCTCCTTTAACAGCAAGGACAGAACATGGTCCTAGTGCAGGATGAAGACAGGTGGACTGTAGAATTGAGCAGCCAGACTGTATATTTCAGTTGAGAGCAAGAATATTATGTATTGGTAAAGAGAGGAACATGGTTTTTTTTTCTTCATGGCACAGATTCTCATCGCAAAGATGATTCACATCAAAGTGTTAGTTTTCTTGCATCTTCTTTTTACAGCGTTTAGGAAAGAATCTCCCTTTCCACTGAGGTGGCTAAACTTCAGGCTGCTAAAAGTTGCCCCCGCCTTTATTTTCCCCCTTCTTAAGGCAGGTGTACTAAATGAAGAATGAGCTTTAGCCACTGGACCTCAGTATAGCTGCACTTCGGTAAAGTAAGCCAGTAAATGCTGCAGTGGATGTAGTCCTTCGCTCATGGAACTGTTTTGAAACAGTGCTGTGTTTCTAATGCTTGTTGAAGCAAGTATGTTAGAATTAATTTTTTGTACCTTGTTTTTCAGTAGATGTGAAGTTAATCACTTTCACTGATAAATCTTCATTTGATTTATGTCAGTAACTGTTTTGTCCAGTCTTTCAATTAGGTTTTAATGCTGACTTCAAATTCTGCTTGCCAGGAGAGGGAACAGCCTGAAACAGGTGCTCACATTTGTTGCTAGAGCAATAAATTTCAGTGTTCCTTGGGCAGGTGGAGGGGTGGAACGCAAAGGGCACATCTCTTTCAACCTCCCTGGCCACTGATCCTTTGAGGAGCTTGTGACAAAGCTCTTTCTGGAGAGTGTCCCCACGGCAGCTGCCCACAGCTGAAACAGAACCCTCTCTGCATCTCTCGGGAGCAGGAGTCAGTCAGGACATCACAGCTATGTCTGAAGCCCAGAGGATTTCGTGCTGTGCAGGGTGGCAGTGTCGGCACCTGACACTGAAACCATCTCCTCCTGCTCCCTGGCTCAGGTTTGGCCCTCACCCCACTTGCTTGGGACTGATCTCCTTTTTGGGTTGGTGGCAGGTGTCCTTCTCCAGACTCTGCCTTTTACAAGTGTACCTCAGCTCCATGCAGACAGGTCTCCCTATGCTTCCCTGGCAGCCCCTTCTCTTCAGCACAGCTTCATAACTGGCTGATTAGGCACAGTGACCTTTTTTTCATCTTTTTTTTTCTTCCCCTGTTGTTGTTATGTAAATGTTCTCAATTGACAGCTCTAGGGTACTGGGATTTGTTGATATCCTGTACCCTGTCTGTGTCTAACAATGTTCTCCAGGTCCTGGATACCCTTGGAAGAGAAAGACCTGGTGAGAAAAACCTCCTGCAAAGCAGCTGTGCATTTAGTGGCTAGAGTAGAAAACTGAGAACTGTTTCCCCTGGAGAAGAATAGAGCCTAGAAACTGGGTCCCACGTTATTCATCCATCTCTGCCACCACATCCTTGGGACAGCAGGCTGAAGTGGTCAGACAGTGAAATTATTTTCTTACAAAAGAGTAAGAAATATGCATCAGTATGAAACTAGTCACACTCCACACTCTTAAGATTGCCAGGTTTTTGTGAAGTAAAGCTGTCTGCATTTTGGTTTTTATTTCTCTTGGATACACTTCCTTTTACATCAAGTTGTCCTGTGTATCCGCTCAAGTTTGATGCATTTAGTACAAATAGGCCAAACTATCATGGGTTTGCTGTCTTCTATACTCAGGCAAGGTCGTCATTGTTTTAACCTGCTCAGTTAAAGATTCTTACAGCTGTAACTTTATTACTTGTGCACAGCCATTTCTGTCCATCCATTGTGTACAAACAGTCCCGTCCCAGTTAATGGCCTGCATGCTTGTATAAAATGGAGTAGTTTAATTTTTGCAGGTCCTTAACTCTCACAAATTATGCTAACCTGATCATTTTTGTTTCCTATTAAGATAAATCCCTAGACAAATCAAAACCCAACCCAAAGAAATCCCAGTCCTCTGAACAGACATTTTCTCGTCAGGTACATTCTAAAGCAACCCAGTGTTAACATTACTATAACAACAGTGAGATATTAGCAGAACAGTAACATCAAAGGTGCTTGGGTCGAATGTAGGTTCACATTTAACATGCTGAACCAAGATGCAGAAATCATAGCATATAAAGGACTAATAAGGAGAAACAAATATTCACACCTTAGCTGTGTATCAAACATGAGTAAGTTTTCTCCTGTTTTTAAGCACCATCTCTTTAAGCATTTACATTTTAAATTTTGCTACAAAAGAGCTACGTAGACTGCACTTTCCTGTCTGTTTAGATACTCATTGCTTCAGACTGTAGATAGAATAATTTTCAAATAGCAAGATTCTTTTTTTTTTTTTTGGCTGGAAAACAGTAAATGAATATTAGATGAGTGTTTGTAATATCCTGTACTTAAGTTTTAAGCATCAGCTATTGTTCAGGGCTAGACAGCTCTGTAATGTAGCAGGAAAAGAGCTTAATGAAATCCAATATTTGGAAGCAGGAGGTAGATGAATTCAGACTTGGAACAGCAGTGCCGAATTTTAAGAGGAAGAATAACTAATATTTGGAGTAATTTTTGTGTGTGTATGGCTTTATTTATCACTTGAAATCTTGAATGTGAACCCTTTTGTTTTCTAAAGGAATATACTGTGTCTTAGGCAAGTTACAGAAATTACTAGCTGAGTTTCATAGTTGTGTGGAAGGTGGAAAATAGGTCCAATGTCCAGGCCCGGGATCCTGTGAGGTAGGTCAGATGTATTGCCATGTTTCTGTTAGCTATGAGGTATACTTGCACTGTGCATTAAGAATAAACACCTCCACTCCACAAATGGCTTGCAGAAATAAGCTTCATCTTTGGAACAGAGGGAGGAGAAATGGTTTTCTTTGCAAGCTCTTGCTAAGGCAGGGATCTCTTCATCGTTATTTTAATATAGTTAAGACTACTTTGCATTTTAAGGTTCAGCAAGACCCTGTATAGGAGAAGTGTTAAAGCCTGCCCATTGACTGCTCTGCTGGACTCAAAAAATGTTGGGCATTTTGTCTCCTACTGGGAATAACCTTTGTTAGACCAGAATAAGGTAGAAGATTTTGGCTTTGTGTTTATTCCTTAGGCATTCAGGTACCAGGTTGTTCCCCACAAGTACCAAATTGACTCTGCTTCTGATTTGACAAGAGTGAAATCCCTAAACCGAGCCAAAGGCCACCAGGTGATGAAGATCTTTGAGGATGGGGTGGGGGAACTTTTTTCAAGTCACTGATTTGGCTGTGTTCTGGGGCTGCCTGGAACAGGATGCGTGATCCTTCAGAAACAGGAGCTGCAATCCTCTAGGACCCGCAGCAGGAAACCCATCCAGCCTGACCTTTCGCTGCTCTCAGTGGTGGCGGCTGACTGCTGCAGGCTGGTGCTCGAAGGGCTGGAGTGTGCTTTTTCGC
Organism: Margarornis squamiger; assembly: GCA_035222235.1. NCBI lineage: Eukaryota > Metazoa > Chordata > Aves > Passeriformes > Furnariidae > Margarornis > Margarornis squamiger. Next base: position 14,850,907 of record JAWWTY010000158.1, read on the forward strand.
TGTGAGTTGTGCTTGAGTTGGCCTGTTTTGTTGCCCTGGAGACAGAAGAGTGTGGTATGCTTTCCCCCCGACCAGAAATAGTTTCCTGTACCTTGTGACTGGAGCGCTGTACTCCTCCTCTGGTCTCTGGCCAGGCTGTGTGATGCTGGAGGGATGGGGTGTGGGGTGATGACCTCTTGTCACAAGTTCTGGTGTGGCTGCTGCCCATGAACACTAGCTGCCCTGCCAGCTCCCCTCCCTCTGCATGATGGTGTAGGATTTCAGGGGAGCAATTGCTCTTGATTTACATCTCCCATGGCATTTTGATGGTTATGTCATTTTGTTTGAGCCTTGCTCCTGTCAGCTGTCTGTCCTGGCTGTCAGGACTCAGTGGCTGAGTAGCACGTGGTGAGCTCTTGCCTCTTCTTCCCTCTTTGCTCAGCTGTTTTTGCTGTCTGCTTCTCTGTGTCCTTCTACTTGGGAACAGATTCTCAGCAAGTGTAGCTGTGCACGAGGGCAATGTGATCTGGGTGGATGAAGGATCCCCTTCTGTAGGAGTTCCAAGTAGAGCTGGGAGGGAAAGTGGGGAATTTGCAATGCCCAAACGTGTGAGTAGACTGTGGATAGCTTATCTTAAACTGTTGTCCTGCTGTGAGAATCTCTCCCAGGTGCAGAGTGTGCAGCACTGTTTTTTACCTTTCAACTGTGTTTTGCAAAACTTCATTTGTGAGAGATGCTGCTGAAAGGGAAGCCAAGGCACCCCCACCCCGCCCTAGCAATGCAGGTGAGAAAATGCTTGCACTGCATCAAGGCCTCAGGAGCATGGAAGCTCTCCAGGCTTTCTTGCTGTCTGTTATTTTATTGGAGAGTGGTTCTGGCATAGAACTGTAAAATATATGCAACAACAACAATAATTGCCAGGACTGAGAAGGAGGGAGAGATGAAAGGAGTAATTTACCTTCCCCCATCCCTGAACAGTAGCAGATGAGGATGTAAGCACATCTCAGCCCTATAAAGTATTAATTGGGACATTTTCTACAGTTCAGCAGTGGAAAAGACACAAATCCTGCAATGCCCTGACCTGCTATTCCCAGCCTGGGAGAGAAAAGTGTTCTGTGCTGAGATTTGGCTCAGCCTCTGTCTTCTGTTCACGGGGAAAAGAACAGTTGCCCAAAGCTTCCTTTACCAGGAGAAGAGAAGACCATGCAGAGACCAAGGAGCTGAACAGGCAGCTTTCAGGCAGGGCAGCGCAGTGCAGCTTTGTTGAAGTGGGTCTAGTGGGGTTCCTATAAATGGGAGGATACTGCATTCCTACGAGTGATTTGCTAAGCAGTCCAACCAACCAAGGGTCCTGCTTACTCCTTGTGTGTCACAAGGGTGCAGAGAAGGTGTGCTTTCAAGCCTGTGTGCTGAAGGTCTGCATCAAAGGAAATGTCAAGAGTGGGCCAAGTGCTGCTTCCCCTTGCTATATTCTTTTGATGGCTGGAATGGAGAGTCCAAGGATTGGAAGTTTTTGCTTGTTATCTCACTCTAGGCACCTGCATCCTCAAAGTCTAGAGCTTAGCCGCTGCCAGGGCTGCCTAAAAGATTTTGTCAGATTCTTTCAGTCAATCTGTGCTTGTCCAGTGTGAGCTTTTCACATGAGAAGATGGGGCTTTTGTGGTGTAAATTCAGGACTCAACCATTGCTGTAGAAATTTCAGTGGCTAAAAGAGCCCCTAGTTCTTGCCTGAGAAGGGCAGAGTTGCTCTATCTCCCCTCCTTTCCTTGAACTTGGGAGGAGAAACCATTTTTTACTCTCCTTCATATTTTTCTTTAATATAGATGAATGTCATGCTCCAACTGATGTTGCCTTTGGGCTGGAATAAGCATACTTAGCATTTGGGCAGAATTACTTGCCTGGAGATTTCTAAGTGCGTGATCAGCATTTCACCAGTGAGTCTGTCCATGGGTACTGGAGTATGGTTACCTTTACAGTTCACTGAAGCTGGCAGAGTTCCCTACTTCATGTGACGGCTGTGCCCTCACAGGAGCTGTGTATTTCTCCCTCCTACTCTGCCCTTCCTTTGCAGTGTTTCTTTGGGGTGGAAGCAGTTCCTTTTCCCATTTCATGTAGATTATTTCTTCTGAGATTTTTCCCTCAGACTCTCCAGCCTTGGAGAAGTAAGTCTCGACAGGGATGTCACTAGAAGTGGCTTTGCTTATTTGAGAAGCTGATGGAAGAACTGTGTTTTTTATTCTGCAGCTACTCACTTTGAATCAAAGGACGCAATACCAGTTTACTGCTAGCTCTGTAGTGGGAGTGGCAGTCCCCTCGCCTGAAACAGCTGTGAGGTTTTGGGAGACAGTCGTGTTCTGGCAGTTCCCAGCCCTCTGGATGTCTGCTGGGTCACAGTGTTCCTCTCTCTGTCAAATATGAGCAAGAGCTTAGTTCAGAGTTGTGGTGTTTAACACCTTCTTTCTTATTCTCTTTCAGATCATCAGAAACTGGAACGTGAAGCTCGAATTTGCCGACTTCTAAAGCATCCAAACATTGGTAAATTTCCTTGGGCTCAGAGGGGTAGGGGTGAGACAGCAGTGTGTTTCAGCTAGCATGCTGTAAGAGAACACATGTGTTCTGAATGTTCACAACAACTCCTGAAAGTTGCCTGTCGAAATCGCCTCGGTTTCTCTACGACAAATTCTGATTATAACCCTGTCCCATTCCTTAGCATCCTGACCCAGATGTTCACCAAAGAGCGCCATGTTCCTGTCTGCTCACCCATGCAGAGCTGTCCCTGCTCCTTGGGTGATGCATGACTCTCATCTGCTCATCTGACAGTCTGCAATGGGAGTGAGGTGTTTTGCTTGTTTTCCCCACACCCATCTTCTGTTTCTTCTTCTTGGCCCTTTGTGACATGTTGGTTTAAATGCTGTATTCAGTGACATGCCCAAAATTAAGGGAGGGTGGGTTAATACATCAACTCTTCTCATTACAATAGCCACTTACTCTGAAAACAAGAGACTGAAACCAAATTGCCCATTTTGATGGAAAAGAGTACTGGAGTAAAGGAAATAGTTTTGTCTAGAAATGCAGGAAGAGGAAAAATTAGGCACAACATAAAAACCTACATTATTTACTGAACTGTAGAGAGAGAGCATGGATTTTTATCTAGCTTGAAAGCACCATGGAAATTTGGACCCTTAATTATCCACTTTTTAGGTTCTTTTAAATAAATAAAGCCTCTAGGATCCTAGCTAAGATCTGATTTGAGTTAATTTACTTAAGAAAACATGAAGAAATACCAAACTACCACCTTCAACCAAACCACAGTTAAACATCCATGCCTGGGAAACCTGTGATGTATTACACTGCCTTTCTTTCACATAACTCTGTCAATGTAGATAATACTTCAGGGGCATGTCTGGTCTTCTGACTTTGAGCTTCACAGTCATTTGTTCCTATCCTCTGAAGGCCTGAGAGAGGAAGGGTGCCTTAGAGCATCCCCGGTGGACTAGCATCTGTAGCCTATTGCATATGTGATGAAGAAGGAATTTCACAGGCTTGGGACCTCACATAATGCAAAGCTCCTTAGTAGTAGCTTTTCAGCAGAAAGAGGTTCCTTGCATCTGAGTGTAGTTGTGGAGGTATGGCATGAGGAGACGAGCAGTGGTTGCCTTCTGCAGTAATTTGCACTGATGAATGTATTAGCCAGTAAATTTATTGCTTGGCAATATTCAGAATTACTAAAACTGTAGTTATTGAGCTTCATTTGCCCTGTAAGACTTGCTGCACTTAGTTTAGTAGGTGATGTCACTTTTTATTTTGACCTTAACTTCATTTTCACCATCTCTCCTTTTTATAATTTCTTGCATCTTTTCTTGCCAGACCTCTCACAAAGTAAGTCTTACACACAAGAGGAAAACCACTTTTATAAGTAAACTCCCTGGAAAACAGAACTGTATCACATTTCTGGTTCAGATCTACAGCTTATTCCTCCTCTGTAATGAGTGAGTGGCAATGCTTGTCTCCTGTTCTGTTGTGGTTTGGAAAAGACTGGGGGAATGTCAGTGGTTCTTGCATTTCCTACAGAGAATTTCTTGTCTTCCTAGAAAGAACAATTTTTCTTTTAAGAAAAGGAACTAGTCATTGCAAACTCAACAAGGGTTCACAAATAGAAACAGAGGAATTAAGTTTCAGACCTATAACACAGAATCAAAGTGTGTTGAATAAGACCTCAGGAAGTCATATGGTCCATTCAGCAGTCCTATGAGAACCTTTTATACCTGGCTGGTTCCAGGCATGTTTGCTCTTAAAAACCTTTAATGCTTTCACAGCTCCTGGTGGCAGTCTTTCAAATGTTTAATTTTTCTGTCAGTTAAACATTAAAAACTTAATTTGCTGCTCTCTTAGCTTGTTATTTCTAGTTCTATCTGGACTATCTATGGAAAGTAGTTTTTCTTTCCTGTAAGTCTTTTACGTATTTGAAGACTGTTATCGTGTCTCTTTTTAGTCTTTTTCTTCAGACTAAACAAACCCAGTTCTTTCAATCTTTTCTCATACGTCATGTTTGCTAGACTCATCTTTTTTTTTTCTTTGCATCCACCCCCTCCTTCCCTGGACTCTCTCCAGTTGCTTCATATCTTTCTAGAAATGTGATGCCCAAAACTGGACATAAGATTCGAACTCAGGTCATGTCAGTGCTGTCTAGAGGGGGAAGGATTGCTTCACCTGTCCTACCAAAGATACTAATTTTGTGCATCAACCTTTGAAAGTTGTCATGTAAATATGCTGTTGATGCACCTTTGTTTTCTGATATATTATTGCTCCAGACTACTTTCTGCACAACTTCTGGCAAGCAAATAGTTCTTGTATAGATGAGGATTCCTATTGAAGTGTATGTTTGTTTTCATTAAAACAAACATGAAGAAATCCAGTCTGTGGATTCCCCGGCCCCTGGCCTGATTTGTCAAGACCATTTTGATTTATCTTTTGATAGTATAATAGGGTTGCAGCTCCCACAATAACGTGTCTTTAATAACAATGCCATGTATTACATCGTGTAGATAATTAATAATACTGTTGAATACTGTTGGACTCTGGACAAACTCTTGAAGATATCACTTGATACATCGTTCCAGCTTGACAGCGATCAATTTTAGTATTTTTGCAATGAGCTGTATACACTATTGTAAGCTAGTTCTGAATACACATTTTTTCTTAATTGCTTGTGGAAAGAGTGTGTAAGAAGGTGTCAAAAGCCTTGCTGAAGTCCAGATACTACATGGACTGCTGCTTCCATGTTCCTTGGACTTGTTAGGTTGTCATAGAAGAGGAACATGTTGTTCTGACATAGCGGTATTTTTTTTCCCTGAAATGTGTATTAGCAGTTAGTAATCACCTAGTTACTGGCATTCCATGTTGTAAACTCTTTTGGATGAATACTTGGTGTGTTGCCTCAGTGTGAGCTATGTGAGTAACACTGCACAAACCATGAAGAATTCTGCAGATTTTGCACTTGCTTTCCATTTCAAGTTTTGTTGTTACTGTTTTTTTTTTGCAAACTGCATTGCAGCAAATCCTGTTCTTCTACAGTGACCTGAGCCTGTAGTGAGTCTGTTGTTGAATTTGTTGTTCTTATGCATTTACTGTGGACAGTTGATTGTGGACAGCAACACACTGACCATAACACTGCTACACTGATAAAGTAAAGATCACTTTAAATACAAAGTAATGGTGATATTTCCATTTGCTGCTGCTTTTTGTGAAATGACTGCTTTCTGAGTTACCCTAACATGCCTTCATAAAATCTCAGCCCTAATTATAGGCTATTGCTCTACAGTTGGGTGTTTTGCTTGTTTTTAGATGCACGTTATGGCCAAGGTAATCATGGTGGAATAATCCTTCCAAAAGCTTGGTGTTACAATAATTTCTTTTTTGGTCTGCACAAAAAAAAAAGAAGTTGACTTGTGGCAATTTTCTTCTGATTTCTAATTCATGGTATGTATACCATGTTGAATGTGTCATTATAGCTGATCAGACTTCAGTAGAGGAGGGACTTCTTTCCTTAAATTTCAACTTGTTCTTTTTCCTCCCAACAACTTCTAGAGAACTTTGCATTCTGGCCCAGAGAAGCCATTTGCCAACTATGGTCACCAAATACAGCAGAATTGGACAGAGATCAACCAGTGATCTGTTCACTTCAAAAAAGGCACCCATTACTGAGGATATTGATGTGCTAGAGGCAGAAGGCAACATCATTAAAACCCCATTGTCCCTAAGCAGACAAAGTGCCTGTGAAAGTTGGCAAGAGTCATGGCTCTGTGGGGAATTCCACTTCTTGAACAACTTACTGTTCCAGTGATTCACTTATGTATAAACCTTGTGGGCATTAGATATGGATGTATTTGGGAACATGTAGAAAAGAATGATACAGCTGTCTTCTCCCTTGATCCCTGCTTTGCCAGAAAGAGGCAGATTTCTATAACCACACTCATAGCCCTGACTCTTCATTTGCAGATGCTTTCCCAATTGTGCCACTGAAACTTGTGCAATGGCTAAGATAAAATGTACTTCTGTTTGTTGTAGAGTTAAACTTAAAATGTCTTGAATATTAACTCTTGCTTACTGGAACAGCTCTTTTGGTCTTCTGCTTAGTTGTAAACTTAATTTTAGTCAGTTTGTGTACTTAACTTTTAAATCTTGTAATTCATTCACTACAGGGACTCTCTTGTCAAAAGTTCATTTTCTTTCCTGTGTTTCCTGCTACCCATCAAATGTTAGAGCAGTGACAGAGCTGGAAACCCTAATATTTTCCTGTCTGCTTGTGAAGTTCAGAACAGTGCTGAACATGACTTTTCCTGTCCTAGGACTCCCAAAATAATAACAATGCAAAACTTGATCAAAATCATTATTCATAATTTTGAAAACTTCTCTAGCATTCCCGTGTTCTCCTACAAGGGTAGGATTGTGCCTTGTTTGGTGTACAGAGCAAAAGTCTGCTCTGTGCATGGATTTTGTCCACTGTATTGTTAGATGTTGTCTTTCTCTTAAACTTTCTTGTAATCCCAGTCTAAGTATGTGCCTCAGCTTTGGATCTATAACTAGCTGATCTGTACTCTTTCTTAGATATTTTTAACTCAACTGTACAAAAGTAGTTCTTTAATATCTTTTGTTCATAGTTGGAACTGAGCATTTCTGGTTGGTCATTGTGCCCCAACTTCTGGCAGCCATTGCTCTGAAGAACTGCATGCACTTAGGTCTAGAATAATAAAAATACATATTTAAGAGAGGTTGGTAGTAGCCCAAGAGCCACAGCCAAATTCTGTTTCTGATTTCTGCCTTCATATCCTCTGCTGAACTGCTTCAGAGTTAATTTCTTTGAGGGAATTTATAGCAGTGGTGAAATGCTGTCCTCAGCATCTATCAGAATTATTGCTTTTTCAGGTTTTTCCTGCTTTGGACTTCTTCTCCAAAATATACTTGCATCTGAATTCTTTTTACTTTAACGTCTATGTGTAGGCTTTTCTCAGCATAAACCACAATTTTGGACATGTGCTTATTTAAAATGTGAAAAAATCAGTATAGAAATCTCCTGTGAATTAGAAGAATTTCTTTTTACCCAGACGAGTCTTATTTCCTTTGACAAGTGGTCTGTCTTTCTAGTACCTCTGAGTTGTGGGAGTGATTTTGATGGATGTGTGTACAAAAAGGTCTCCAGTTTGTGTGCCCTTACAGGGGTTATGATGGTTATAATCAAGGTGCAGAATGGTGCAAAGACTGAGAAGGATGCCATGTGTTTGTATACAGCCCAGATGAAGAATTCCACAACGCTCATAACTAACCTCTGTGGGAAACAGTGCATTGGCCATCTCTGCAGACCTAATACTGGATTTGTTGTCTTAGTGGTATCAGCTACAACTTCAGGTTCACTCAATCCTTGTTCTAAGATACTAGTCTTGATGACTAGGCCCTCAAATTTCCCCCCTGCTGCCACTTGGAATCTTTTCCTATCACCTTTTCCTTAACAAGAGATTTGAATTGGTTCCTTAGTGAACAAGAAAAAGACGTAGGCTGTGTTTTGGTGTAAACAGCAGATTTCCTTGTTTTCATTTGGCTGCAGGCATCCAGACTGCCTTTGCAATTGGGACAGAAAGGATGCAATGTGCAATGAATAGCTAAAACACTGGAGATTCTCCAGTGGTTTGGCCAAGATTACTGCCCTATGGATACTCGGGGTTTCCGAATGGGATGCTCCCACACATGGCTAGCTGTTTAAAGCTGCTGCCCTGGGATTTCTGTTGCTGGGGGACTACTTCTGGAAGGGGATGGTGTGGGAAAGATGGGGGAGAAGAGACCTTGTAATAAGATTTGTACTTTGGGACTTTCTGAGTTACTGAGCATCTTTTCCTTGGAAATGTCATGGGTCTGTCTGAGTGGACAGCAAGTTGCTGAGCCTCCTAGGAGGTCAAACAATAATATTCTTCGACTTATGTTTTTAACCTGCTCTCCTCCTACCTTGCCAAAAAAAAAGAAAAGAAAACAAAAAAGGAAAAACCTACCAGCAAACACTGAAAAAACCCTCAAACAGGTTATCAGTTGGAGTGCATTGCTGCTGGAAGGGTTGAGCCTTTGAGCTGCAAGTTACCGTTTGGCATTTCCAGTCCCTGCACTGTTAGAGATTTAGGTGAGTGCCCATGCATGTCTGCCTGATAGAAGGTTCCCCAAAACCCCAGGCAGTCCACTCTTTTAATTTTCTCTCTGATTTTCCCAGTTAATTCTTTCACTGTTTTTTAGCTCTTCATGCTTTCTTCTTTTACTGCTACTTCTTCCTATAGCTTTTCCTGTAGTTTTAAGAAAAGCATTTCTCCATAATCCTTCTCAATTTGGGAATGGAGGAATAATTGAACTTTTTTCCTTGCCAGGGAATATATTTGTTCTGTGTGTCTCTCTGGTCTGTACTAGAGACATGTTTGGATTCTGTTATTCATCTCTTTAGCTGTGAGATTTATCTGTATGCAAGCAATCCCTTAAAAAATAAAGAGTGGGGTGAGGGCCAGACTCAGTGCACTCAAAGGCATTGCAAATATCAGACGAGAATACCCCTACTCCTCCCCTCCCCGCTCTATTTAGGATAGCACTGAGGAATGGAGGAAGCCTCCTTTGGGGTTCCTGCTGCCCGAGCCTGGCAGGGCGTGGGTGGGATGGCTGCACCCTCCTGAAATTGTGCAAGCCACAGCCTGCCTTTTGAAGATAGCTTGTGTCTGGGGGAAGGCCTCGTGGGCACTGTGGGACAGGAGCTGTGCAAATCGGTTCATACAGCAAGGTTTGGGGCCTGTCAGGCAGAACACCTGCCTGCATGGGCAGGAGCACTGCTGTGCCACACCAAAGGCCGGTTGATCCCTGACAGCAGAAGTACATGTTAGCCAAGTTATAGAGCATTGTATGAGAGAGCTAAAATTTGTTATGGCCGCTATCTTTATTTTATTCGTTCTAATAAAGTGGGTGTTCTCTATGTATTTGCTTTGAGACACCAATGAAGTCAGCTTGTTATTATTTGGGGAGTTTTTAGAGAAAGCTCTCATATAATACTAGTGGTTAACAGAAATACTTTGCTTATCTGCTCTGTGGTTAATAGGAAATTATTAATAACTATTCTGGATGGTCATGATTGCACTGTTATCAGGAGAGCAGGAAATCTTCTGCTAATGCACTCTTTTTGCTCACATAATGTTTAAGTAGGGCATACTAAATGTTATGTATCATGCTGTACTTCAGCTTTTCAATACAGGTGTTGTAAAATCAAAGGAAAAATAACATTTAGTTGGTGCTGAAATGCTTTTTAAAAATACTTTGTGTGTATATATATTTATGTATGTATTTATTTATTTTACTTTTGGGGGTTTTTTACCACTGCAAAAAGATGAGTTTCTTAACAGAAAAGGAACTGTTCTTCCTGCAGCTCCTTTCTAGGCTGTGATTTTCTGTGCATAAAAGAATTTCCCGTCTGGGCACTGCTTTAGCCTCATTTTTTAGTTCTGGACTGTTATAAAGGTTACAGTGAGAACAGTGGTGAGAAGAGAGAAAACCCACCTCTGTACACGTGTGCCTTTTCATGCTTCCTTAGAACTGTTCCTTGTCTTTCTTTGCAGAGCTGGCAGCAGCTTGGCTCTGCCTGAACCAGAGTAGAGTGTTAGCAAGTCCTTCTTCTCTTCCATTTTCCAAAGTTTCAGAACTGCAGTTGGTGTGAAATGCTGTGGGCTTGAGGAGTTCAGAGCAAGCTGGTGTGTATCCAGCATACTGTGACCTCTCTGTGTCAGATTTGGGAGAGCAGGGAAAGAGTCCACGTTTCTAAGGGGCTGGTTAACAGGAGCCTGCTCTGTCCTGTTAGCTAACTGTCCTGCTGCTGTTAGGTACTGCTCTGATAAAGCTGGTCATTAGCTGCTGGAACAGATGATTTCTAGAGGATTATTTGCATTACACAATTTAATGCTTTTTAATAGTGAATTTTTAATTAAAAGAAGAGTCCTTTTGGAAGCAGCCTGAGCAGCTGCTGCTGAATTTTCCGTGTTTAATGTAATTAGAGAAACAGCTGGGGTGGGAGCTGAGCACCCAGCTCATAGGCAGTCACAGGTTGGTGGCGGCTCCTTGCGGGACAGACATCCTGAGTGATACGAAGTGTGCAGGAAGCATCCTGGTGCACGGCCAGGCTTGGAGGTGGTGGGACAGTTCCCGTCCTGGCTGCCCAGGCTGGTGAGCAGCTGTGGAAGCAGAGAGTGGGTGGTAGCCATCTGTGTCAGTTCAGTTGTCACTTGTGGTGCCATGGACAGTAGCGCTCAGTTTGCAGTCTGTTGGGCCGTGTGTATTTGTATCTTTAGCTTCAGCACCTCCTGGTGTGTTGGAGAATATCACTGGAAGTGGGCATCAAGTAGGTTTTAGCCTCCAATTTTACTCTCTTTCTTCTGGTATGCAGAATCTCTTGAAATATGCCCCTCGCAGTTTCTCTTACCTCCTCCATTTCTCCACAATACAAACATCTAATGTCTGGTTTGGAAACTGCTGAGAAGTGAAGCTGTGGCTGTTTCTAATGAGTGACTGACCGTTAAATAACATGGTTCAGTCCAGAAGACCCCAGAGCACTTTTGAGTTTGCACTACTAAGGCTACATGAAAGAGTTCCTGGGTTACAATTACCACGGGCCAGGAAACAACCATAAATCTCTGTTGCCTTGAATTGGCTCTGCCGCAGGTATTGCAACACAAGCAACTTAATTTGAGAGCCCCAAATACATGGAATATATGGAAATATATGGAAATACTCAAATATATGGAATCACAGCACACAATCCGTGTTGGTGCAGAGGTAGTTGGCCAATACCATCCTTTATGTTCCCATAATATCAAAATTCTTTACACTTAAGACCATCAGTGAACCTAGATTTAGCAGAGAAGATTACCTGTGGCTGGAACACTGTCCCTAAGGACAGTCAAAGACCACTGGTATGTAGGAGCAAGCATATTTCAGTCTGTGTTACCTTCTCCTAACCAGAGATGAGTGATTGTCAGGTGAAGATACTGGGAATTTTCCCATGAAATTCTTGTTCTGTAGTTGCCTTTTGTTGTGTCTTGAGAAACTCCTTTGCCAGCAGATACTGGCTTGCAGCATATTGCCAGAAAGCACCCTGTGTTAACAAGAGCCTGTTGCCCCAGCCATGGGCTGAGCCCCTGGGCAGCCCTGCTCCACTGTTTACTGTGCATGTGGGGTACAGAAATGCTCGTTCTGGAGCTTATGTGGCAGGCATAAATGCTCCTGGCCTGTTGTGCTTGACATAAGAGTAAAAAGGTAATAATATTCAGCACACTGGACAGAGTGAAAGGGAGATGCAGGTCAAAGCTAGGCTACGCAGATTCTGTGTTTGTGGCCTCAATATCAATTGGCCTTTTAGATGTGACCTTTTGAAAATGAGATGCCTCTTGCTTTTCAATGTCTTCTTATGTTCCTGTAGTTCAAGTGGGTTTTTATAAAAACTGAAAGCTCCTTTCTGATCTCTTCATGATTTACTTCAACTTTTGCATTCACAGAGCCTTGCTTTGCGTGACTCAGCAGCGATTTGCATTGGTTGTTAGGCTGGTGCAGTTTGATATTAAGGAGATTTTCCTCTTATGCTCAGTCGGTTCATATCACAGTCATCAGAAAGCTGTGGCTGTCTGTACAGGGTCACTTTATTCAGGCAGGGAATGCAAACCATGCTGCGTGACTGTTACCGTATTGCTGTTTCTCACTAAAATACTTAATTTTCTGTAGTGAATATAATAGCTTATTAATATTATTTCTATCAAAAATAAAAACTGTATGTGCACAAGAATTTTTGAAATACTTTGAAGTAGCAGCTTGAAATTCTGTTCTTAAGGCAAGATTTCCAGTGAGACCCTGAAGATAGCAGGCAGATAAGAGTAATATTCACAGCAGATGTTCTTAGAAAGTGCTTGAATTCCTGGTACACAGCTACTGTTAGGTTCAGTAGCCACAGCACATCCCTTGGGCCACTCACTGTGATATCAGGCTCTTTGCAAATGCTCTGGATTGCATTAGGGCCTCAGACCTGATGTACACAGCCACACAAGACAGAAAATATCTTGCCTTACTTGCATCAGGCTGTGTTGAAGGTCTGAGTTTTTGGGGAAAGGGAGTGGTTGATATCACTGTTTTTCTGTTCTTCCAAAAGGCCAGCTTTGTGGGAGATGCTTTCATTACAGGAAAGACCAGTTTATATAGGATGAGGCTGGAGAGGAAACTGAGGGTAGAAAAGGATGCTTAAACCAGTTAGCGAGGATTGTGCCTTATGATGCATCACAACTCTTTAACTGTGTAGAATTGCATGTGTGCATTTAAAATTGGAGGAACAATTTTGGGTAGCAGACTCTCATCAGCCTTGGGGAGTACCATTCCAGTACCGGATTCAGGACTCTATGTGAATAAAATTATAATTTTACAACTTGCTGAAAACATTGTTTCATCCAGGTGCTGTACTGAAACAACTGCTTATTTCTCCCAGAATCTAGGTATTCCTTGGAAATACCATCTAAGTGGTGATGCACACTTTCTGCTGACCGAGCAGCTGGTATTGTTGGTGAAGATGTGTCTACCTGCCAGTCTGTAACTGATTCTACTCCTTTGGATAGCCTTTGTTCTGGCAATGCTTAGTAGTGCTCTGGGGTTTTTTTAATTTATTATTTCAAAAGTTATCTGTAAGACTTGCCAGTCTTACAGATTAGATGTGCTTGTGAACTCTGCAAACCCTCTGTTTTTTGTGTGGATGGAACCTTTTTCTGTGTTCTGAAAAGACCTTGGGTAAAGTCTTTCGCCATATCCTGTAACTGATTTAGGACCTCATCTGACTTGCTTCTGTTTTTTTTCTTACTCCCTCTCTTTGTCTGTTCTTGTGAACCTAACCATTGTAGTACATGCTCTTTCATCCATCAGAGATCTTTGAATGGGAAGAGTCGTCAGGAGACTCTAGCTGCATGTGGTGTTGGCAGGTCAAATTTCCTACATCTCTGAGACTGGCTGTGTTAAGAGTATTCGCCCAGGAAGGAAATACAGTTTGAATTGTTGCTTCTGCGCAACAGAATGAGCTAATAATTTACCTCATCTTCTGGTGAATACAGTGAGATGAGGTTCCTTGGCAAGTGCTGGCCTCTTTTGTAGTTTGGTTGTGTTTTGGACGATGCTGTGTTGCTGTTGTGCAACTTCCCTCTTGTTGTGACTTGGGACTTTTTGCGGTGTGTGCGTTTGTGTAGCCTGCTGTAGTAGACAGGCATCATGACTCCCCTGTTGGGAAGAAAAAAAAAAAAGTGCTGTAATATTTTTGAAGAAAAAGTTAACTGAAAGAGTACTTTTATTGTTGTTTTTCCATATTTCTTATAATGGATAATCAGGTCTAGGGCATACTTTGCCCTCCAATATTTTCATATGATGTTATTTTTAAGCCTCTCATGTCACATATTTCAACCTCTCAGGTTACTCAGACATGAGCAGCCTTTGTGGGCTCTACTCAACTGCTTGGTTGAAGCTGAACTTGTGGTATGTAGTAATGGAGTTGTTAGGCAGTGTGTCAGGACCAGCATCCCATGGAACAAATGGGATCTTCTTTTCATGGGAAAGTGCCTGAAACAGACTTGGATTTCACTTTTGGAACTGGCCATTCAGGAAACTGTCCTGCCTTCAGGTGGAGGGCACCTGCACAGGATATCTTTAAGTAGAGAGGGGTCTATACTGTTTGGACAGTGAAGGTATCTGATGGTTTCTGATGTTTGTGTATCTTCATGATGGATACTCACACAATGTGGATCATATTTGTGAACCAAAGTGGAGAGGAGGCACAGAAACTTTTAAAATGTTTTTTATCCTTCAGGTACTTCTAAATATACGCCATTTCATGTACTGGCTGAATAGTTTTGGAAAAGTCAGATCCTGGTTTTAAGCTGATTGTCCGTGATAGTTAGCACTGTATTAGAAAGCAGGGCATTTTGACTTAGAGTGGCATCAAAGCTGTCCATGGCAATCTCCTTGCTGGTCAGGAAAGCTCTTGTGGCTCTGCAGAAGGGTAGGTAAGCAAAACGTTAGGGCGAAAGGTCTCTAGTGTTCTTTCTGTTCTGCTACTTGGTATTGCTGCTATTTCTTTGCATCAGCATTGATATGAAGTAGGTGAAGGCTGGAATTGAAAGTCACAAGTTTTGGTATAGTCAGACTTCTCTTAATCCTTTCTGATTCCCTTCTTTGCTGTCCCACTCCACACTTAAAGCCTAATATTTTGAACTGTCACTAATTATTCCTGTGCAAGGTGGTGGGGTCCAGTGTCATTTTGCTTACAGCTTTTCTAGATTTTGTTGTTCTACCATTACTTCCTGAGCTTTGTTACCTCAGCAGATTAAGTCCTGGGCAGATTTTGTTCCAGCATTGCTCTGGTCTGTTGTGAGGAGGCAGCTCCTTGTTAAGTTAATGACCTGTGTCCTGCCTCCAAGGCCTTCTTTTGCTGTGCAGCCCTAGGGTGATGTACAGTGTCAGTATTTATGAACTGTCTCTGTCCTTCTGTCATGGTTCCTCACCTAAGGATGCAAGTAGTGTTTTACTGTCCTTGAAGGCTCTTTTTGCTGCCTCTGCCAGTCTCTGCCAGCTGAATTGCTACTTCCTTCCCTTTTCATAATGTAGCTGACAAAATTGCTTTCCTCAGGACAAAGAAATAGCACCAATCAGCTCGTTCGTGTTTCATTTTCTGATGTAATTTGCTGCCCACATCTTTGCGTCAAAGTTTATCGTTCACTGTTTCTCGCTTCTACCTGCAGACATGTTTGCTGTTCCTTTTTCAAGGCCACTGTTCTCACCCTGCTGGTAGCTGTGCTCCTCCTCTGTCATGATTTCATTCATGCCACTCTCCTCTCTGCTTGGTGTTTCTTGCAGTTGCTTTGGTGACCTTTCAGGTGCCAGAAGAAGGAGAATGCTTTTTCATGCCCACTGGGCATCACTAGACATGACCTTATTAGCACATTCAGCTTTCCTTGAAGTTTCTCCGTCTGTTCGTAAGGTCTCTTCGCAGACTTTTGCCTGTGCTCTGGGCCTCTGCTCTTGTTGAAGTGCTTGTCTCCTACTTTCAGCTCAAATAGTCTTGTGCACTGAAGTGAAAACTGTCCTGCACTGGGAATCCAAGTGTCTGTTTCAGCCACTTTCCATCTTTTCTCTGGTCTTGAATAGAAATCTTTTCTCCTAGGAAATACCTCACTTCTCACTTGCATTTTTGTAATGCCGCCTCTTCTGGTTTCTGCCAAGTACTCAGGAAGCAAGTTTTCTTGTAAACACTGAGTTGTATTGCAATAAAGTTATTACAAAGCCAACTAAAACTGCTTACTTGGAAGAATTTTTTGTTTGCAGTGAATGATTTAAGGAACACAGTACTTAAAGGTGATGTGTCTCTGTTTTCATGCGGTAGGAACAGCATGTTGCACCTGAAACACCTGCTGTACCGGTACTCTAACTGTACATGCTTGTTTGCAGCATTATGCTGGGTGGAGTTTTCCTCCCAAACCCCTACAGTTAGATATGCAGTAGAAACGCTAAGGAAAAGAAAGAGCACGGGGGACCAGGTCCGAGAGTTTGTAGATAGATGAAGGGAGAAAAAAAATACAGGAATCAACAGTCAAGAAGAATAAGGAAAGAATTAAATCCTTGTAGCTAAGGTACTGGCAGTGGTCTCCACACAACTGCCACTCTCAGTTCTGAGTTTGTGTGTGCATGGTCAAGGGTGCCTTAGCAAAGGAGAGTTGCAAGAAGAAGTAGAGATGAGCATTGACAATATGTGCAAAAACAGTTCCATATGAGGTAGGATTATGTGCCTCGTGCTGGTTTGAAACATTCCCAAATCAGCGATGGTATCTGACATCATGCTCCAATAAGAGGTGCAAACTGACCTCTTGATACCGGCAGAGAGAAAATCAAGATGCTGAGAAAATCAAGGTAGGTCACCTGTACTGTATGTGAAAGAGGCTGAAAGACAGGGAAGAGATGCAAAGGTACTGTTAAAGTGACAGAGCAAGATAATGAGTTTTCTCAAAGTAATGTTACTTTGGTCAATACTCGATTACAAGGTGTTACAGTGAGTGAGACCCAGTCTTGTCTCAACTAGTTGCTTTAGTTGGGTGAGACACCTTGTTCTAATCAGGCTGTGAAGGTTTAGAAATTGAGTCAAAGAAGATTGCTAACTTGGCAGGGAAAAGTGTGAAGTTTTGCAGCAGAGGAGAAAAGCAAAAAGTAGAGGTTAGGTAGCAATATGAACGGAAGTTTTTCCTCTTGGGTTAGAATTAGTGCCTAAGTATCCAAAAAACATCAAAGAAATTGAGATTTTGATTCAGACTGGAGAAAATGGCGCCATGCTGAATACATAGGTACAGTAATTATTGTGTGTGTGTAACATGAGGAAAAGAGGACAGAAAATCCCAGAGATGCCAGAATATCAGGGGATAGTGGCCCATCATGGGCTTGCAGATTAAAACGGACAAGGAAAGGTAAAAGATGAAGGTTAATTTAGGCAATAGGAGCAGCATTAGGAGGAGATAAGTAAGGTAGATGAAATTTTGAGAAAGGGAAATGTGATCAGATATGTCCTGATGGATATGACCTGTAACAGTAGGTCAGAAAAATAAGACAAGAAACTGGTTCTGAATTTTATATGTGGGGTGTAAATCAGAATGAAGTGAGGAAAAAGAAGTAACAGAAGGGAACATCATGAAGCCTTACAGATGAAAGGCAGAAGGAAGACCAATGGTACTGATGTGTAGGTGGGGTCAGAAGTCAATTTGTGGATTGGAGGCTTGTTTTGAGACTCTGAAGAGGGCTTGTTTTCGTAAATAAGAATGGATGGGGAGAGATGGCAAAACATGAGCATGGAGGAAAACATTGGCAGATGTGAAAGGGAGGTACTGAGGTGTTAGAGAAGGTGAATGAACAGGAGGTCAAAGATACTTAAAGTTTGTTTTGACCCTGGGAAGATACATGTATGTGAAGGACATCCATCTGTTCCTTTGAGGTAACAGAAGGAAATAGGTCACTAAGGGAGCACACAAAGTGAAGGGCATGGGGAATTAATAGACTGATTGGTTTGAGGGAGAACTTGGCTGTGTGCATGAGTTTGATTTGTGGAGTGTCATATTTGCTACATGCTCTGTAAATCTCCGTTTCTTGATTATGTTTTTGCAGTGCGACTCCATGACAGCATTTCAGAAGAAGGTTTCCATTACCTCGTCTTTGATCTGTAAGTGTCTGTCTTTGATGCTTCACCAGTGATGCAGGCACGTTGATGGTTGACTAAAGTGGAATAAAAAGCACCTGCATTACTGTAATTCTCCCCTTCTCTTTTAAGACCTGTAGATACCTCTGGCCTATCTGACAAAAACCCATTGACTTGGTAGTGGGGACAGCCCAGGAAGGCTCCTGGCTCTAGGTGTAAGCATGGGGTGGCAAAGAATGGCTATGCTGTGTTTGGAGGCTGTTTGACTTCTGTCTCTGGGGCAGCTTCGTGAAGGTCAGAGGAGAGGGGTGTGCTTCCCAAGCATAACACATACTAAGCTCTGTAGAGGTGTATGGACAGTTTGTGTACAGTGTGTCAACAGTGTCTTGTACACTGCTGGTGAAATGACAGCCCAACGGGTCAGTCACATGGGTATGCCAGTGCTGGTGCCGTGGAGGTGGAGCTCTGCCCTGGCTCCCCTGTGATGCAGTTTCCCACACAGTCTGCAGCAAAGGGACCAGTGGGTGGCTGTGTACATCCTGTGCATCCCTGAGCTACATATGCATGTGCTCCTTTATAAACTCCTCTGTTCTTTTGCACTCCAGGGTTACTGGTGGGGAGCTCTTTGAGGATATTGTTGCTAGAGAATACTACAGTGAAGCAGATGCCAGGTAAGACTCTTTCCAGACCCTTCCACGTATGTGCCACATACACACATTGTACATATATGTAGGCACATGTACAAGTGGAATGAGTTTCCTGACTGCTGATCTGTGCATGGCTTTGTTCTAACGCTCTCACTCCTGGTCTGGATAAAACAATTCCTCATTCTGCTGTTAACATAAACTTATTGTTACCAGTCAGCCTGACTCACTGCAGCTCTAGCCCTTTCCACTTACAGACATTGCTGTCTGTACCACTTGCAGATGCTGTGCTCTTTGCTGGGAGAACCATTGCTAGCAGCCTTGTCTACCTGACCCTTTTGGTGGGCAGTGACAGTGTGTCCTTACTGAGCAAGTTTAGGGTAGAACTGTCTTGTGTCTGTGAGAGTGCTGCCTGCTTGGCCTCTGCCTTCTCCTAGCAGGAATTCCAGTGATGTACCATTGCTGTTGGCCAGACCCATTCACTTTGCCTGTGTCTAGGTAATGGTTTACAGGGCAGTGGAAAGAGGTGGCTTTGAAGGCTGTGTTTCTGTGGAAGCCATCTCTGAATATGAGCTGTTTGGCACAGTGAGAAAAGTTACAATATGTCAGAGCAACCTTTATATTTTAATGTTAAAAATATTTAGAGTTATGCCCTTCTTTTTCTGAATGTGTCCCCTCTCTCCCACGTGTGAGCTTCCTGAAGTGGCATGTGCTTGTCCCTCTCTGTGTATTGTGGGTGTTGTGTGCAGCAGTAGCTGAGGGTGTTCTCTGACCCATCCATCTGCTGGACACACAGCATCTGGAATCAAAGCCGGGATTAGGCCGCTCCTGTTCTGCTTTAGCATGGTCTGGGAGTGACCCAATGGTGACAATGCTTATTCTGCAGTTGTGTTCTTATCCTATACTAACCCTTGCTGAGGCAGGAATTAGGGGAGCCATGAGAAGAGAGGGCGAAGATGGAAGTAGTGGGCACTGTGACTGGCTGAGCTTGGTAGGCAGTGTGAGGAAGATGATACGAAGTGCAGGGAAGGAGAGAGTATGTTAGTGTAGGTACTGTTGATGGAGTCTGCAGGTGCTTATTTGCTTTCCCTGTGGTACACTTACCACCTGTCTCCTGAGCACTGCGGTCTTTCAAATGAGGCATTGCACTGTGTGTTCTGCCGTGAGCCATCTGTGATTGGGAAGGCCAGTGAACTCATCCACTCTGATGGAGCTCCTGGCAGAGAGGTCTGAGAACCCCACAGATGTTTCCAGTGGGATGTACATATCTTGTAGGCACAGCATCTCAGATGGATAAACAGTCAGTCATGCCACTCTGCCTTGAAGTTGGGAAGTTTTGAGGTTATCAATCACAATCCTTCCCCTGTCCCTCTTGCCAGTGCCTGTTCCCTGAGGTGCTCAAGAGCTGTCAGTGACTGACACTGCTCAGGAAAATTGTGACAGGGTTAGGGGAAAAGAAGAACTGTTTGTTGCTCTGTGAGCCCTCCTCAGGGTGCTCAACCCTCTGACTGTCAGGCAGCTGGGTCTCAAAGTGCCCACAGGATGACAGAGCAAAACTCCCCCCTTTCTCTCCCCATGCCGTGCTGAATTCCAGAGCAGGCTGGGAGAGTGAGGGAGCAAGGCCCGTGCCAATCCGCCGTGTTTGGCTTGCCTGGGACACCTCACACTTTTGCCATTTTTGGCCAGAAAATCTCTCTCGCTCAGACTCAGCTCTGTTCTAATTATACATTTTTGTTTTGGGACCAGGGAGATTTTCATGGATTCAGACCCTGAGGATCATACTGCCAGCTCCAGAGGGGTGGGAGTAGCAAATACACAGTGCTGCACCTCCCCCTCTTCCTCCCCTTACCCTTTTCCCATCTTTTCCAGTAGCCTTTTTCCCTTCCCTCAAATATTTCACTCATTTCAAATTTGTTCCCCTAAGATTTGTAGAAGTTAGTGAGGACATAGACCTCTCCAAGTTGCCCACATTTGCATGCTTACTGCTCAGCCATAGCTGTCAAAATCCCTATTCCATTCCACATTCACCCTTGGGAGCTGAGTAAATGTTTAGTGGAAGAGATGGTTCCAATGAGGAATCTCAGCCATGGGCACGCTGTGCTGTTCTTATGTGACAGGTATAAATAAGATCTTGCTTTTGCCCTGTGGTTTGCAGCAGTGAGCATGGCAGAGACAGGGTTTTCTGTGAGCTGGGGGAGCGCAGCACACTGCACTTAACAGAATGAGTCTGCTTTTCAGATTACTAACCCCTTAAGTGGGATCTGTACTTAAAAGGCACCCAGCAAGTGGGTCTGTGTGCGCATTGTGTATATAAAGTGCTTGAGATGCTGCTCTGAAAGCTTTGCAAACTGGCAGGCACCCAGGCGTCGTCATCCTGAATTTGCTGGGGGAGGCTGCTGCTCTCTCAAAGTTTATTCTTTGCTGGGGACTAGCCCAGCGGAATGTTTCCTAGAGTGATTTGGTCTTGCTTGCACAATTTTGGCTGCTGTTTGCAGATACTCAGATGCCTTGCTTGTTCTGTGTGGGATGGGCACTGCTGGCTGAAGAAACAAGTGAGAGGCTTAGTGTGATGGGAAGGAAAGGAAGGAAATGACGGGAGGTAAGAGAGAGGCTTTGTGGTTATCCTATAGAAAGGATGTTTGGCATCCTGTTGCAGGAGGGGCTTGGGATGTTCAGCTGTGACAGCGCTGAGCTGTGGCATCCAGTGGTCATGATGAAGGGATTCAGCCTGGGATCTTGAACTCCCCCTAGTACAAATATAAAACTTAGGGAAATAGTTCTGGGATGAGATGAGATGTCAAATGTGTGTGCCTAACTCTGTATGTCTCTCCCTTTTATCTTGCAGCCACTGTATTCATCAGATACTGGAGAGTGTGAATCACATTCACCAGCATGATATCGTTCACAGGGACTTGAAGGTAATGTTTCCTCTGTGCTGTAGTCTGAGGAGAGCAGCCAGGGGATCACTGGAAGAGGCAAGACAGAAATACTGCATTGCCAGCTGGCAGGGGTTTTTTTTCTGTTTTTTACTTGAACTGGACTCAGGGGTTCCTGAAGCAGAAATTTGCTTCTTCAGAGTTTTCTAGAGGGTGTGCTGAACTCCCGAGGAAGTTTTGAGTCTTTGTGAACTTTGCCAGCTCTCAGCTTCTCTGAGGCAGCTCCAGGATGGAGTAGTTGTGAATCTTGGAGTACAGCAGGCTTCCAGAGAAACTTGGATAGGATTCATTATAACAGAGGACGCTTCCTAGTTTGCGATTGAAGAGATCTCTAGAGACCTGGAGCAATCTCTGTTCAATCTGCCAGGATGAGTTTGTCTGCAAAGAGCATGTGTATTTTTATTGTGCAATGTTGCCAAACACTTAACCATTGTGCTGGGGCAGAGATGCTCTACAAGAATTTTTTGTGTCATTTCTTTCTTCTCTCATCAGTAGAAGCACTTTTAATTTAAAACCAAAACTCTGGCCAGGTAAACACTGGGTGAATCAACCATTTGCCACATTATAACACATTTATAGACCCAGAGTCTCCACAGTGTAGTTACCTAAACTCCTTTCCCACACTGTGCCAGCTGTACTGGGAGCTGGGCGGGCTCCAGAACAAAGAGATCTGTGCTGGAAGGTTTGCCTGCCCTGGAGCCCTCTCTGTCTGAAGGGGGAATGGTGATGGTCACCAGCAGCCCAGTTAAATTAATGCAGGATGACACCAGATAGTACTGTTGGTTTTAGCTTGTTAAACAATGCATAAGGGGGAAAGCAGAAAAATGCTCTGCAGAGAGCAAAGTAGAAGCACGTTGCAAGCTTGGTGGCAGTATTCCTCTAGTGTTTTGATCTGGTGGACAACCTTTAGTATTTCTGGCAACACTTTTGACCATCTAATTCACAGCACTGTGACAATATGCAAATTACCTACTATGGAATGGCTGCTCTTGATTAAACCTGACAATGGCTGTTGAGAAAACAATATTCAAGATGCACTACTGCCCAAAATTAGGGCATCTGTGAAAATCAGTAGTGTTTTCCAGTTGAGGATAAGTTTTCCTTTGCATCCTCTGTTCAGATATATGATCTAGTTTCCTTCCAAAAGTTTTGTTTGTATGAAAGTTAGCAAGTTGTTTAGAACTTAGCTTTAGAACTTAGACACTCCCCACTGTAGTTAATGTGTTTCTTCTGTTGCTTGCTCTGATTGACTTAAACTATCCAGGCTTGAGGAGTAACCATTTCTTTCAATGATGAAAGATCCTGTGCTTCTTATTTAATATTTAGCTTCTTGCCAAAAGCTTGGCCTTCAGGATCAGTGTGTAATAACTGCAGAGCTTGCTTCAGGTTAAGTTTTGTCTCTTGCACCTCCCTCTCATAAGCCTCTTTTGGCTGACATGCTATTAAAGAATGTCAAATGTTGAGCTGCCCATAGGGACCATAAGAAATTACAGAGTGCATTCACATCCTTCCCAAAAAGTATGTGAAACCTGAGACAACCCACATGCCGGCAAACATGCACATGGATAAGCACCATTAGCCTTAAGGTGTTTGCTTCTAAAATAGAGCTACAAATCATGCTTAGCTAGCACAAGTCTGGCTTAAATGTCATTGTTTCTTAGTCAAGTTAAGCTCAGCTGTGATCTGGAGCTGGGAGGGATTTTCAGAACATTTCATTGGTCTTCTGCTTTAGGGTTTTGTTTACAGTGGTGAATTTTCATTAGTGTAGCTTGATTAACATGTCTTCCACCTCCCCTGTAGTGAAGAGCCAATGTAGTGAGACTCAGTAACCCCTCTTTCCATGGTGCTTATGGCAAGGACTGTGATGGGCAAGGCTGTTCTCCCTTCATTCAGGGCAGAAGTAGGCACATGCCCAGTACTTCAAGAGAGATGAAAGAGCAAAGCATCTTGTGCCTGTCAAGCAGAACAGGGGTAAAGTGTTGCCTTGGGATGAAACTAGTGAGCAGGCTGCAAAAAGAGACCTTTGTCAGATTAATGACACTGAGACCAGCTCCTCTTTCTGGATTTCCAGGCTTCCATCTTGCTCAGTTAAAAAAATCAACTTCAGATGAAGTGCACAAATGATCAGAAGGGGATAGGATGAGAGATTGCATTTGTCCTGCCTATCTACAAGTTGATTTTCCGGCAGAGCCATAATAGGCACCACCTTCAAGGCTTTGGGGTTTCAAGGGGTACCATGTAACTAGCTGCTGTGGTGCTTCAGAGGAAGCTACCAACTCTCATTCCAGTTTTTGGAGTTGTGTTAAGCCTTCTGCTGAAGTCTTCTGCTGGAGCAAAACAGAATTATTCTTCAAATGAGATTGATGGAAATGTGAGAGGCAAAAGTCTCCCTTTCCTGCCACGTGGAGGAACTGACGTAACTGCTTGTTGTATAGGTGATGGCAGCAGTAAGTAGCAAGACAGAATATTTTATGCTGCTGTAAATGTGTAGCATGAAAAAACTGCTTACAAGAATACTCACTGCTGTGCTGCTTATGCCAATTTGAGGCTGAGGCTTTTTCTGTGAGGGATGAAAACTACTGCCTATCCAGATGATGCCTTCCCACATTATGGCATTGTATTTAGCAGCCCTTATTAGCATCATATTTACTTTTCCAGTGCCTTGGGTACTGTCTGATGTTTATGGGGAGAAACATCACTGCAGATTGTATCTACTGCATCGTCCCTCCCTTCTTCCCCCCCACTCCAGTTATTCTCTTCAGGGAGGGCAGAAACAAATTTTGGCTTATGTGCTGCAGGAACTGTACTGCCAGTGCCCTCTGCTGTCAGCATGTAATCTATGGGCTGGGTTGGGAGAGGCTCTGGCTCCCACAGAGAAGCCAGAGGATTTGTGTTATGTTAGACTTGAGAATTTCCTACCACTTTAGGTCAAGGCCATTCATTGCTGTTTCTGTGTCTTCACCTGAACAGATTTAGTACTGGATGCTAAATTCAGTCTGCAGGTGGAATTTGATGATGTGCATACTAGCGAAAGGGTTTTAACAAGGATGTCAATCTTTCATTCTTATCCCCTTTTTTCTTTCTTCTTCCCAGCCTGAGAATTTACTACTGGCAAGTAAATGTAAGGGTGCTGCTGTCAAACTGGCTGACTTTGGACTGGCTATAGAAGTCCAGGGAGAGCAGCAGGCCTGGTTTGGTAAGACTGTTTGAGCTTTCCCACTTTTGCTCCCCCGTTTCCTGGTGGCTGGTTGAGTTGCACCCTCCCTGAGTACTTTCTCTTGGCTCTTCCAGCACACCTCTGTGTATTTGACATTGCTGCTTGTCTTTCAAGTATCTCAGCCTCTAGGTCTTGGGCACAAGCCTAAGTGCAATAGAGGAAAGAGTATGATAAATAAAGACACAAAAAAAATGGCTCTGTGTTTTTCTATTTTTCTTCTCAGTTTTCAGTAGATGCTAGTGTCAGAGATGAATGCAGCTAAGTTCAGACCCTGATCTGAACTTTCCTACAGTGTAGACATCTGGAATTTTGTTTGGTCATTTTACAGAAATGCATTTGACCTGGCCTTCCTCAGGACACATTGAATCTGGCCTTATCTTTGTTTAGCTAAAACAAAATTAGAAATGAGACCTTCTCAGGCTAAACATCAGCTTTGACTCTGAGTGCTGCCGAAATTCTGGAGAGATGACTGCTCCTCCTGGTCTGCCCCCACCATTTGGCAATCGGATGTGTCCCATCTGTGTCTTGTGTTTTCAAATTCCAAACCATTATATGTAACAATGCTGTAAGGCCTGACATGCTAGTTTCTGCCCAGCGGGTTGACATGGTCCCTCTTACTCTTCTGTTTTTCTGCAATACATAGACACTCAAACCCATCTGATTTTCTGGTTTGGTTTTTTTCCCTCTTTTTGTTAGTATACCAAGAGGCAGCTCTAGCAAATACGAGACGAAGGGTGGGAAATGGGTTTTAGAGTTTGTTGGTTACCAATAGTGGATTTTGTGGTATGGCAAGATCTCTTCTGCTTGGGTACTGTAAGTACTTCATGTCATCCATTTCCTGGCAGGGTTTGCTGGTACTCCAGGCTACCTCTCCCCTGAAGTCTTAAGAAAAGATCCCTATGGAAAACCAGTGGATATATGGGCATGTGGTAAGATTCTGTCAAAATGTTTTACACTTAAATAACATCATTTCATGTAAAAGAGCAATTCCTTATAGCCTGTTGCTGGGAGGGTGTGCAGTGCTGCTTCTTATTGGGTGGAGACGTGAAGGCACACTTGAGGACAAACACCTTGTGTAGATGGAGTTAATACTGGAGCCTGAACTCATTTGACTCTGGCTCCTAATCCTTTCCTCAGACCATCTATCAGATGTTTGAGACTCAAAACATAGGACCTGTCGATGCTTTGCAGAGCCAGTTTAGATAACTGTATCAATTTCCTATTGCACTAACTATGTAGAATATGAAGTACTGAAGAGGTATGATGTTTTTAAAAAGTAAGTGCAAATGTATCTCTGATGAATAAGTTTAAAGATCTGTGATATCAGGTTTGCCTGACATGGACTAAATGGTTCTCTGCAGGCCGGGAGTGTTAGCTTTGTCAGTGTCATTTTTGTCCCAAGACCATGCACAATAAGCGTCTAAAACCATAGTACTTCCTAAAAAGTCTCTTGCTGCTCAGCAACCCCAGGAGATGTGGCTTCATTTACTCTGAGAGCAGCTGGGAGCTGTCACTCATCAGCCATGTTAGCCAGAGTAGGGTAGAAGGACACTATGCACCTTGTTCTAGCTCCTGGCAGCTGGAATTAGGAGTTGAACATGAAGTCCCAGTGTGAGGTTCAGCAGATGAGAGGTTTGTACTGTCTTTTGCTACCGCAGAAGGCTAAATATGATGGCAAAGGAAGATATGGAGCAATCAGTGCCTTGGGGACTGTCAAGAGGGAAGGAAGAGGGGCTGAAGGAATAATTGGCATATTAGCCTAACCATAGTGTATCTGTGTCTCTCCCTCCCAGGAGTGATTCTGTACATATTACTAGTGGGGTACCCTCCCTTTTGGGATGAAGATCAGCACAAACTCTATCAGCAGATCAAAGCCGGAGCCTATGACGTAAGGGCACTTTCTTGCTGAGTACCTGCATGGGTGTAGAAGCCATCCAGAGCATGGCACTATTTTACTTGGTGTCCAGCAGCAGGCCCCAAGCTTCTCTGCAAAGTGATGTTTGGCATGTTCATACACCTTGTTGTCTTCACTGCCTGGGATACAGTCCTGTTTGGGGCTACTGAAAGGATATGTGGAAAGCATCACAGTGGGCACAAGGATGTTGCTGGTCACTAGGGAAACGCAGATGGTGGGAAATGGTGTCTTCTAGTCATTTACCACAAAGTGTTGCAGATGTAGCCAATGCTAACTTTTTCAGGGGAGCAGCCGGAAGGTAGAATGAAGGGGCTTGTCTTGTATCAAGACCTAATAAAAAGTATGGGGACGTATTCTGTAGAATAATAGCTTAAATTATGGCCTTTGGTCTCCTCTGTGCCGCAGTGATATCTCTTCCAGCAATGGAAACCATGGAGCCCAGCAAGAAGACAGAATGGTGGGGACCTTTGGAGGGATGGCTTTGTGGTGGGGATCAGCATGGTGGGTTGGAGGCTCTGGTAGAAAGCCAAGCTCTTCATGGAACACTTCTTAGAGCATGGCAAAACTGAGGTGTAAAAAGTGCCTGAAAGAGGAGTAGCAAGAAGGTTAGTTCTGGGGAGCAAAGGTAGTGTAAAATGTTGTTTGGGTACCACAGCTTGAATGTTTGACATAAATTCTTCCATGTAAGGAGGGGCTTGAGAGGGAAGAAGGAGCTTCTGGAAATCCTAGCTCAAAGCCTGTGGGCATGAATATCAAAAGGAAGTTGGAGAGTTCAATTTGTAGGCTGTCTTGTGGTTTATATTTAAAAAAAAAAAAAAGGTGAGGGTTCTGCTGGACTCCAATTATCCCCCAGCTTCTGTGCTTGAGACCATGAGAGCGACGGTACTGGTGAGAACAAAGATCTGCCTAACCCTGTGTCCTGGCTCAGTGGCTTCTTGAGTGAAAGGAAGGTGATGTCTTTGTACTTGATAGCCTTAAATAAACTTGTGTTCTTCTCTTGCCTTCCTGCCCTACTAGTTTTTGTGTTGTTTGTTCTTTTTTTAAGTGTTCTTGCACTCATTATATTGGTGGGGATTTTCAAAGCACTTCAGGGGTTAAATGTCTAACTCTTTCTGTAAGTCATAGGGAGTGAAGTGCCTGATCCCTCCTTACCCATTTGCTGGTTTTAAATTCTTACGTTTAGTGAACAAGTTTAGTAGATTCTCACTGTGGTAGAAAACTGCTCCAGTTTTACTGATGTACCTGCCCCTGGTGTCCTTACCCCCAGCACCTAGGGGCCTGTGTGCACAGGACCGGTTTGTTTTGCTCCCTTGACCATAGTGGGAGTGTCAACAGTGAATTGGACTTTATGCTATTGGTAGGGGTTTTGCAAGGCATTGCCATGAATACTTCAGAGTTCAGATGTGGAGAAAATGTCCAGGCTTGAAAGTTCAGTATCATAATTTTTGCAGTGTTTGCAGAAAAAATTGTATAATGCCTTGCTGATGCCCGCAAATGCAGAGATAAGATTATATGCAAATCAAATATGGCAGGTGTATTTTTATGACCCAACTGAGTAAAGCACAAAATGCAGGAGAAAAGAGATGGGATAAACTTTTTCTAAATAATCCTAGTGCTGTAAGGAAATGATCTCAAGATGGGTGCATCTTCCCTCCATCTAAAGACAGGGAGCTTTACCCCAACAGCATATTTGTCTTCGTGTTCTCAAGTTCACCTGTATTTGTACAGTAGATTCATCAGATCTAATCTCAGCATGCTGTCATCCATACCACATGCAAGCATCTGGGGGATGTTGTAAATATCTCCTCTTTATCATTACTGGAATTATAGGAGAGAGCAGTTACCCTTCATGGATGATCAGCAGCTGAAATACTTGAAATTCTTTTCTTTGTTTTCATGCTTCTGTATTCCCATCCACTGTTACATCTCTTGCTCCCCAAGTAATGATCTAGCTGGTGGGTTGCTTGCACCTGAGTGACTGGTATTGTTCCAGGATATTGTGCTTTATGGTGGAAAAATTGTACCTGATGGGATGTTCCCTGCTAGTGGTTTTTGCTTTCGTGTCGTTTTGCTGTAGTTGAGTGTTTGTGATTTTGCATATGCTGTTACAGCTTTTAGCATGCTGGAGAAAGAGTCAGGTGGGGTAAAAAAGATAATGCTTGTGTTTTTTATGTAAGAATTCAGTTCAAAAGATCTGTGACTTTACTTTTTTCACTGTTGAGTGTGAAAGAATTTCAAAGGTCTGAGTGATTCCTAAAAGGCTTTTAAACTCTAAATCTTCCTGTCTATGTCTGGTGAATGGTACAGCTGTGTCCTGCTGTCTGGTACCATTCATTTGCTGGATTCTATATGATTTTTGTTCAGCATGGGTTTTCACAAAAATTGGTGTGTTTTGCAAATGTGTTAGCCCTGGTATCCAAAGGGCAAAGGCTGGAATTCAGCTGTGTAGAGAGGAGAATTTCTTCTGGTGGTAGAAGGCATTTTCTGTTCATCATCTGTTCCTTCTTCCTCTTTTAGTTCCCATCACCTGAGTGGGACACTGTGACTCCTGAAGCCAAGAATTTGATCAACCAGATGTTGACAATAAACCCAGCAAAGCGCATCACAGCTGACCAGGCTCTCAAACATCCATGGGTCTGCGTAAGTGCTTTCCTTGTTACAGGCGGATTTGTTGTTTACCTGAACGGACATGTCAGGAAGGCTTGAAGGACGCAGAATATTTTAAATGTTTCAAATTATGATTTTTTTGGATACTGACCTTCAATAAGCCAACTTTATCATGCTGTGGTGCATTTATTGCCACTATAGGAAAAAAGATTCCATCTTTTAGAAGTTTTGTTAATGTCCATAGTTTCTGGTTTTTCCTACATCTCCTCTTTCAATCCATATCATCCTAAAATGTCAAATGGAGTTTGGCATCAGGCAAAAATTTTAGGATCATTTTCTTCATCTCTACTTCACTTTATAGCATAGCATCTTTACAATATTTGGGATGTTTCTGCTGTGTTTCGGCTTAACTGACTATAAACTTGATATCAACAGAAAATCTTTTGCTGTTCTGTATATGCAGTTTCTGCCTTTCCAGACCTCACACATAAGTATTTTTCAATTTTTGCAAAGTTGGCAAGGAAATCCCAGAACATAGTTGGGAGTAGCCGTAGGGGAGGGCAGCAGTGATGCAACTTTTATCTTTGCAGGATGAAATAGTTTCACCTAAGTCTAACCAGATGTTCTTGTAATACCATAGTATACTTCTGGGATGGGTCTAGTGTGGTCCTTTACTCATTTGTTTGTGTAAAACTGTGGTGTTTTTGTCCTTTCACCACAAATCAACAGATTAGCAATTTAAACTTACTTTTGTGAACATCTGTGTAATGGGAGTGTAGTGTCTGCTACAAATTGATGCAAGTTCCTTGCAAGTCAAAATTTACTTTAGCTGAGACTTTGCATGTCTTTTTTTTTTTTTTTTCCCTCCCTTCTTGCATGCTTGTAATCAATAGAGGCTTTCCTTCCCTGAGTTATGGGGAGTTTGATTTCAATTCACAGCCATGTCAGCCCCTCACCAAAACTGCCTCCTGTCAGGTCTGTTCTTTCCATTTGCTCTGTAGTCCCTGTGTGTGCAACATACATTTCCTTTCTGGAGAAGTAAATGTTGTAGAAAATCTTAAAAGTTTATCTGAGACAGAGTTTCTTAACATCAGTGAACTCTGACGTACCTGTCCTGGTTCTTGTAAGGTCACATTGAACAACTGGACATCACTATCATTCCTAGGGAGACTGGATGAACAGTGACCACCAAAGTTGTTTGAGGACAGTTTGGCTACATTCTCCCCACTTGCTGCTTTGTGTACTGCAGTGGGTGACTAGCTTTGACAATAGGATCAAAGCAGAGACTTGCCATGAAACTAACTGAATATGAGCATGGTCTGCAGTCCTTTTGGATACTGCAGAATTTTTTCCAAGCAGGAGAAAGTTAGTGGAGACTTTGTATACACTGATCTGCCAGGTTAGTAATTTACCCATTGTCCTTGTAAAGGGAATTCAGGCTTGTGGCTCTGTGCAAGAGTAACAGCTACTCTGGCATTAGTCACTGGCTTCCTAATGTGCTCTAAGTGCTTGGCAGCATCAGTCTGATTTCTTCATGTGGTCTCAGTGACTGCAACACTTCTGGGAAGTTGTCTTTTTGCAGCTGATGTGATCCCAGTCTGCTGTGAATGACACATGTGCATCACTGACTAGTTTTTGCATACAGTAGAACTATATGTTCTTTCTTCTTACACACTGAAAATCTGTTTCTGCAAAACTAATACAAAGGTGCCAAGGCCTCTGCTAGTCAAGCACATTCAGGGAGTTGCCATGTCCAGGAAGTCTGTTGCTCACTAGTATTCACTTACTGCTTGGAATTTCCCTTTTGAGCTGTAACTAATGAAACACAGATCTTTTCTGTAGTGCTTCTAACTCAGTTCCCCATGGGTATGTTTGTTCATTTGGCTTTGTGTTCTTACTGTTTTAAATCATGTGTTTGCCTGGAAGGCAGAGAGCATTGATTCTCACCTGTCCCTCAGTCACAATGTTTCTTAGGTACAGTCCTGTAATAGCCTACCTGGATTTAACATGTCTTGATATTAGTTCTTAAATTGTGAGCCAGTTGCAGTTTTTTGAAACCATGCAGTGGTGAGAGGCTTGGCCATGTCATCTTGCATGTCACAATTTTGTGCAAGTGGAATGAACTTCCCTGCCTGATTTGGTTGGGGTATGTTTTTGATCTTCTGCTGTTCTGTTTTTCAGCAACGATCCACTGTCGCATCGATGATGCACAGGCAGGAGACTGTGGAATGCCTGAGGAAGTTCAATGCTAGAAGGAAGCTAAAGGTAAGTACATCTTAAATTGCCTTAAGTTTGCTTTTAATTCTCTGAATTTTAGGTTAGGGCCTTCCTACCAACAGTTTTGTGGTTCTTTTTTCACGACTAGTGCATTCTTAGAGAAGTACCTTATGTACAGGGTACTGACATAGTGTATTGAGGAGCTGGGTAGTTTCTTTCTCCAAAGCTCTGAGCTTCCCATGCCTCTTCTGCTACATATTCACCCCTTCTACTTTCTGCCAGAGAGTTGAAATAGAGTAGCTAGTCCCGGGACTTGTAGTTCTGAACACTCTCTGCCTTCCAGTATTGGTGTTATCAGTTGCGTGTAGCTGGGGCAGAGCCTCTAGCCTGTGCACGAGCAGCTATCTACCATTTGAAGGCAAGGAAGCAGCTATGTGTCTGAGCATAACTCTTAGTGCCATTTTAGGTCTCCTAGGCTGTCCTGTCTGGCAGTTAGTTGCCACTCCAGAAAGCAGGACTCCGAGTAGCCCTATGTCAGGCCCCACTGCCACACGTGGGAATCCTGGATACACTAGGACTTTTCAGGGGAGGATTGGTATACTGCTGCATTGGCACCTGATGCACTATGTTCTCCATGGGTCAGCCCAGCCCCTTTCCCAGGTGACAGCCTCTGTTACCCATGCTTTCTCTCCCCCACAGGGTGCAATCCTCACAACGATGCTTGTGTCTCGGAATTTTTCAGGTAAGTTCTCAGTGTTCACATCCCTTCTTTGTTTTGCTTCGTGTGAGTGAGTTGGAGTATATTTTAACTATTTGGGGTTGAGTAGGAAGGGAGGAAACATGCTTTCAATTCGTCATGGTGTAATGTTGGTCACTTTGCTTTGGCTGGTGGTACAAAACAGAAATAAAGTCAGCTGCCGCAATCCTCTCATGATATTTTGTTAGCAGATTAGTTTTGGGAAATTCAAGAACTCTTATTAGGTGTGTCATTTAGACCTGAGGCAGGGACAGGGCAATAATATTGGTGAGAATAGGGACAGGAGCTATTTGGGTATTGTGTCATTTTGACTCATCAAAAATGGGTCTAAAGCATCTAGCTATTAGAGTTTTCCTTCTTGGAGTCTCAGAAATGGTTTTCATCCTTTTAAATTTAATAGCTGGTTGTCTGGCTCACTCCCAACTGCATTACGTAGTGCATTTACTGAAAATGCAAATCTCCACATGCAAATCCGTGCTTTTTGGAAGATGATTGTCTTGGCTCGGCACATCTGTCTTGTCTGTGTTCATTTTCATTTGGGTGGAAAACCTCATTTTGTAAGTGCTTTTGGTTTGTGGGGTTGTTTGCTTTCTTTACCCTCTTTGCAATTTTTTTTTCTCATTTAAAAGGGCAGTCATGAATGCATGAATCAGATTTTTTTGCACCTGACTACAGTGAAAGTCTGCTATACGGATTATAAGACATGAATGAAATGGGAGTGTATTAATTTCATCTGGCCATTTACTAATGGTAGATACCAATAGTTATATTCTGGGTGGTGTTATGATAAACTCGTAATTGGAATGAAAACCTGTGAAATGATCATTTAACCTCCTGCATGGTGATTTAAACAAAAATAAAATAAATAGATTATGTGAAACCATGCTACAATTAAGAGACAGCCCTCATCAACTTCAGAACATTTTTTAACTTGGTTCTTGCTTTGAGCTGAACCTGTGCCAAAATGTGAGCATTACTTGTGACAGCAATTTCTCTTTATTGCATTTCTCATAGTTTGGCCTTAAAGGGTTTTCTCCATTCATCTGTCCCAGGATTGTGCTATTACAGGACTTAGTAAAATTATATACTGTTTTCAGAGATTGATTCTGAAATAGCTATTTGAGGAGCTATGGCACAATGAAAGGGCTTCCACAGGACTTTACAAAACCAAACATTTTTCTATTTACACAGGTAGTTTTTATTTCACTTAATTGTTGATTCTGAAATAGACAGGGGGTTGATTTTTTTATTTTTTTTAAACAGAAATTTTAGATTAATTCTTAGTCTGCAAATGTTGTCATTTCTAATAAAGCTGCAGAAGTGCTTGGGTAAGAAAATCTCCTGTGGCCCAGATTTTGAGTACATGAAATGCCAGAGAGAAGGGTTCTCCTTAATGGTGTGTGACCCCATACATCCACTTACTCCCTGAGCTAATGTCGAGGAGGAAAAGGCTTGCTCTACTCAATCTTCTCTGTCTCAAGGGCTGAAGCTGCTGGATCCACTTCAGTTAACAGCTGAAGAAAAGGAAACCTTCGGTGGCCCATAGTGAACACAGGGTTCTCAATGTCACTGAGTTCTTCTGTGAATATAAATTGTGATCCCAAGTATGAGACATTTAGAAAAACTGCCCAGAAAGAAATGCTGTGAATTTAGATGCAAAACCTTTATAGCCTCTCTGGAGAGTAGCAATTGCTTATGTTTTCACGTGTTTTTAAAATGGGGAGATCATCTACTACGGTTTACTTTGTAGGACTGTGTGTAATATGAGCTTGACTTTTTAAAAATCGTAATTATTTTTTAATTTACTTAAGTTTTTTAGTTGCTGCAGTTGAAATACATGCATCTCCTGAACTGAAGAATAAACACATCCTAACTGAAAGTAAAACGTTGGAAAGTTTATGTGGGAACTTTGGGTAGAGCTCAGACTTTCCCTGTCCTAACAGGTCATCTAAGTGACCTTG
Source organism: Margarornis squamiger (assembly GCA_035222235.1). Lineage (NCBI taxonomy): Eukaryota > Metazoa > Chordata > Aves > Passeriformes > Furnariidae > Margarornis > Margarornis squamiger. The sequence continues at coordinate 14,884,898 of JAWWTY010000158.1, forward strand.
AAAAGTTCTGAAATAATACTTGTTTCTTTCTCTAAAGCCCTTAAGGGGTTTTTATTTTCTCTAATTGGATGACACTATTTTGTCAGCCTCTAAAGGCCCCATTCCCAGCAGACAGGCAACTAGATTTACAAAGAGAGAAGCCTCTTCCTGTCTGGGCATGAGATCTCCTAAAAGCTTCTTCCACAGATGTTTTGAACCAAGAGGAAAATAAAGGCTCATGTGACCCCAGTACCAATTAATTAGGCACGATACTACTGTCTGCAGGAGATGTGAGAAGACTCCTTTAATCCTGTTGTCATTACTATCTCCTGTGTCACACATGGTGTAATACAGAGTTCCTTCGCTGGACAGTGTGGTTTTAGCCTGTGACAAATTGTGTGCCTAAAGAGTCTGTACCAGTATTCTTTCTCTTTTTAGCCCATTAAAAAAATCTTACTTTTTACAAAGCAAAAAAAAACCCAAACTTTCAGTTCTTTTTGAGTGATTTGTTGCTTGCTAGGTGCCTTTTGCCCCAGGCCAGATAACCTAAAGATAAAGCAATGTTATTTGGCTCCTTTCCCAAGTTATGATATATTCAACAATTTAGTATTGGCTGTTTGTGGTTCTTTTTAAAAGATTGCATCTCAGGCCAGCTGTAAGCTATTTGTTAAAAGCAGGTACAGTTGCACTTCTTTCAGTAGAAGTCAGGAAGTTGAAATCTGGTTATAATAAGGGATTTGTAGCTTCTCTCCACACTCTGGCTGGTATTCAGTCAGCTGTGAGAACTTTGTGATCTCAGTTTCGCTGAGGGATTGGATTGTTAGGGTCACATCAGATACAGAAGTACAGTCAGGTAAATCAACAGGTTAGATCATATGCATGAAACTCCTAAAGCATCTTCTGAGAAGTAAATATAAGTTTATTATTAGGAGAAAGTTGACCAAGTTTTCAGAGATTTCTGCAATATTTAAGGGTCTGGACTCATATAGGTAGATAAATCTGTAAGTAAGCCTGCCATAAGCTGAGTGAAAGGATGGAAAAATTGGTTTTCATCTTAGGAGCAGCCATCTTCATGAAATGCTGTGAAGTGGCTTTTCTCTATAAGTTCATTTTTTATGCATAACAGACAAGTGAACTACATGAAATTCTTAGCATTGTTTTCCTAACTGAATTGGAACTCTTAATTTGGGAAGTGTTCAACAACCTTTCACACTCCATGAAATTCACTTGTCACAAGTGGTTCGGCACAAGTCCTGTGTTCAAAATAGATCCTAAGGCACATATTGCAGGTAATTAAGCCTTACTTGTGAAACTTCTATTTGTAACTGATGCTAATTTTCACTGCTTGTCCAAGTCAGTTTTGTGAGGGAGCTATTATGGCAGCTTGTGACAATAGATGGAATTCATGACATGTCTCTGCAGATCCTTATTAACTCTCTCATGTGCAGTTCTGGGTTTTTAACTGGATAGGTGAGGTTGAGAGAGGCTGGAGGCAGATCCAAGGAGCAGAGTGCTTTCTAACTAAGTAAAGAAGGCCCGAATATGCCTGTGCATGTTTGATATAACCTGTACAGACACGTTTTTGAGCTGACTAAAGAGAAAGAAGGAGGAAATAATACAAATACTGAAATATTTTGCTGTCTTGTTATACGTCCCTTGCAGAAGTGCATGTGAAACTGAATTTTTGCTATTTTGTGTGTGTGTGTGTGTATATGTGTATATATATATACTCAGATTGGAATTGTGATTCTTTCCTTTAATCAAAGTGAGTCATTTATTTGAAGTTGCTGCTGTGTTGTGTTATGTAGATCTCCATTTAGGACCAGAAAGTTGTGTCACCTGACTCATGTGACCACAAACCTCCTGGTATGAATCCAAAAGATGAAAATATGGAGGGGGGAAAAAATCAAGGTATTTCCAGAGCTTTGCCTAAATAATTGTGAGGTCACTAGGAACCACATTTTCCAAGCACAAGATGAAGTCACATTTAATGAAAAATTAAGTTGTTTTAAAAGTTTTCTCTGTATCAACTAAATTTCTTAAGAAACTGTAAGGGGTTTTAGTGAATGGTGGTACTGTTTCACTTCTCTGATATTTGGGGTTTCTTTCACTCCAAGGATGTCCCATTTGCCATATTTGTTAAGTTGTAGACTCCTTTACTCCTTCTGAAGTGTTGCAAGGCTATAACAGTTTCTTGTTTTCAGCAGTTGTTGTGCGAGGTGCCTTGCTGTATGCGTGGTATAAACACAGGACCCTTTCTGACCCCAACAGTAATGTTATTCTCCTTCTCACTTTCGTGTACAATCAACCTGGTCTTCATCGTGCCTTGAAGGTGGCAAGAACTTATTTATTAGATGCAGTCTTGCTATGCTGTTGTATGTGTACGCTCAGCAAAGAGACTGTTGCAGGGCAGACGAGTTGCTTGAGTCACTTTGCCCACCTTAATGTGTGCACTTTGGAAACTGTGTTTTGACACATCACATTTAGAAAACCTCTTCATGACGTTCTTCCAGTGTTCTTGGTTTCTGAGAACCGGAATGAAAACAAAACCATAATCTGGGTTTATACTTGCATTAGAGATAGAATTAGGAAACCAGTTCAAAGATTCTAATAAGCTTATATGGGATACCACCTCTTTGTTGTGAGGAGATGCTGTAGTCATTTGCACCAGCTCAGCTAATATTGTGTAGTTAATCCATGTCTGTAGGGTCTTCAGGTAGGGAAGGCAGGGTTGAAAATGCTGTTGACACAAAATTTGACAGTTGCTAGGTATTATAAAAACCTTTTTTGCCTAATGTTGCTGGTTCTAGAGTGAATGAGTGCTCCGTGCACAAGTTGGTCAGCATGTCTTTGGGAGTGAAACATTTCAACAGGCATGTGAGCGTTGTCTTAGGATTTGCCTTTTCTCTAGGCCTCATCTTTGCTGGACCTAAAATCCAGGTCAAGTACACAGACACAGCAGCTGCTTAGGAGAGCTGTATCAGTGCGTTGGTCTAGCAGTTGTCTAGCTTGCTGTTTACAGGAGTTGAAACAATTGACTACACTCTTCATAAGTAGGCAAGATATGTTTTGTATCTGTTGAGGTTGTAGATGGGATCTTAACTGTTGACAGTCATTGTCAACGTACCACTTTGCTGTAATAGATGGAGCAGCTCCTTCATCACTCCCAAGTGTACCTTCTGCCAGGCATTTGTTGTAGGCTCTCTGTGTGTTCTTATCATGCTCTCAGTTTCATTGGTAGTGCCAGTTCAAGTTGAGCACAGCAGAGCATCTTTATATTTCAGTGAAGAAATTCAGCTTCGTTCCTGTCTCTTTTGTCATTATCTCATTTTTTTAAACAGTTATCAGATGCTGCCTTTTGCACTTTTTCAGTCACTTCCTTTTAGCTATCCAGCAACCCAAGAGTAACTGTGAATAGAAGTAATTAGGAGGCCTCTGATTATCAGTGCCCTCTTTATAAGCCATGTCTGTTTTATGAATGGCTGCACTTGAAGATGCCGCCTTTATCCTTTTGCAAAGATCTGACAGATTTCTTTAGCTTTTCCCCCAGTAACTGCTGACAGTTCTGGATGGGGTCACAGTGTATGAGTGGAAGATTGAAACAGAGCAGCTCTAAATTACCATTTCAGACTTGGTCTTCCTGAGACAGTGAAAGTGGGAGCATTTTTGCCTGAACAGGTGATCAGTAGATAGGCTGGATGACCCTCTGCTATCAGGATGGATTTGATGAGTGACTTGGCCTGCTTTTTGGGTCTCTTGCTGTTAAAGAGGAATTAGTGGGATGGTCATCCTTCTGAAGTTTTGTGCATTTTTGAGGGAAGTGGAGGGAGAGAAACCAAAATTTGACCTACTTCTGCTTCTCTCCACAGCTGCCAAAAGCCTGCTGAACAAGAAGTCAGATGGAGTGAAGGTAAGTTCCTGCTTTCCCATTTCATTGTCTCTCCCAGCATCTGAACAGAAGGCAGCCACTTTCTCTGGTGCCAATCCTCTTCCAGGGTAAAACCACAGCCCTGTCTTGTGGCTGGGATTGTTATTATCAGTGTATTACTATGGAGCCCCATGTGGGATCTTAGTGTTCCTCACATGCACCTTATACATCATATAACTAGCTAAGTGCACTATTGTAACAGCAGGAGTTCTTTTTCCCCTTTCTGTGATGTATGGAAAACTGGTCAGTGCTGTGGATTAGGACTGAAGACTTGCTCAGCTGTGACACATGCCTCTGACTAGTCTGTTCTATTCAGTGCAGGCTGCTTCTGAGTACAGATATTGCACAGAGCAATTGTCAGTGATTGATGATACCCAGCAGACCCTGTGGAAGTTTCTTCATCTACCCCCTTGGACAGATGCTGAAGGTTGAGCTGGGAAGAGGGCTGGGGAAGAAGGCGCCTCCAAGTGTTCATGTGCAGACAGAACAGAAACGGAGTATTTTCTTAAGAGTTCAGTTCCTGTGCCTGAAGTTGAGGCGCTCTCCTGTTCCTTTCTGAGGGGAATTATTTTTTTCCCCCCTTCTGTGTCATTCTTTGTGTTGCAAGGGCATTGTTCAATTCTGGAGGTCAAATAGACGGTGGCCAAAGCTGGATGTTGTTGCAGGCAGTAGCCCTTTACCATCTGGTACTGGAGTAGAGACAATTGTAGGCTAGAGCACTGTCCTCCCCTAACTGTCCCAAAGGGAAATTGTCCTCCATGTGGAAAAGAAGGATTGGGTTTATTACCTTGCATTTTCATTTGAAGTCCAAACCTTTCTCTACAGCTGCTAAGTGGAACATCTGGTTTAGCACTGTGGACAGTCTTCATTCTCCCCATGCTGGGGGGCTGGCATGCACACTGCAGGACCAGCACGCTTGTTCTCTCCTGCTCTCTTGACACCCAGGGTTTGGGATTTTTTTTTTAACCAAAATGTCCTGTGGAACTGCTATTCTTGCCCTAGGATGCTTGTCTTAAAATATGCCTGCAAGAGTGAGCTTTTGTGCCATTGCACAAGCCTGTCTCTTGTACAGACATGCATTGAACACATGCACACTAATACAGCAAGTGTTTCAGAGTTGTTGCATCTGTTGATATTGAAAACATTACAGTAAAATCCCGGTGGAATAAGAATGGACTGTCCCAAATGTTGTGAACTGAGAACCATCAGGTGCTTGCTTCAAACTCCCAGTGAGGCAGGGGAGAAGAAAGTGGAAAACCAGCAAGTATCAACATGTCTACATGGTTTTGTTACCTATCTAGAAAAAAAAAAAGTTTTCTTCTCAGGATTCTTGATTTCCCACAGGCTCTCAGGAGGTGCCTCATCTTGGGTCAAAATCTTCCAAAAATGGACAAAGGATGTACACACAGATTTTCAGGCACAACTTCCTGGTCATGTACTTAAAAGGAGACCCTGTATGTTAGAGACTTCCAGCTCCTTAGAATGCTTGTGGTGTTTGGTTCATGGAGTACATGGTGTCTTTCTTCGTGAAAAGCATATCTTCAGCTCTTCAAGGTATATGTTGTTCCTCATATGTATAATTGAACACTTGTGATGAAGTAGAAGGCAGATTAGAGAGCACAGCTTGCTCTGTACATGGTGAATGAGGTTGCCCTCTGAAAACCTCTTCTCTGCTTGACACTGGAGATGTGCAGTCAAGAGTCTGCATGCAACTTCCTTGCTCCAAAGTGTTAGAGCAGTCTGGCTTTGCAGTATGAACCCCAGTGTTGTCCCTGAGGGGCATTACTCACATTTAGCCTGGGCAGAGGGCCCTCAGGAGAGTTGTTTAAGCTTTCCCATTTCCCCCAAATGACGTCTATCTTCAGGTGTGGCTTTAGATTCCTCATTTCTGAAAGTCTGAAAACTCAGAAATGAATCATATATTTCTTATTAAAGCTCCTGTTTTGCACTACTCTTTTGCTCAATAATACAGACTTTTGAAAGTACAGATTGCTTTCCTCCAGTGGTGAGCTTGGACAAGATAGAAAGCAGTAGTGACCTGTATGTGTTTGTAGTAAATCCTTAACACTTCTGTTGAAGGATTTATGTGGCTTATCTCTTTCCTTGCCCCCACTGTCTAAGTGTATGGTGCTGCAGCCCATTAATCATCCCATGGAAGTGTAGCTTTTACCATGTCATTCACTTACTGGAGCAGCACTGGCACACTTGGCTGCTGTGCAGCAGTCTCTTTGTTGGTCACTGTCTGGTTGGTGGCCTCACCATTGTGACCAGCATGCTCGTCATGTGTTGCTCCTTATGCAGGAATCTTGTAATTTTAGCTCCATTCATCTTCTCACCCTGTACAGTTCTGACAAACAACTTGTGCCAGTGTCTGGTTGAGTTGAGAGAATCTGGTCTTACATTATTTGTAGCAAACAATGATTTTCTGCCCTTTGCAGTAGTGCAGAGCACAAACACTGTGACTTGAACACCAACAAGATTTTCAGCTCTGTGGTATCCTTTTCACTCCCACTTCCTATATAAATAATTATACATCAGAGATAGGTTTAGAACAAGCATTGCGTGCTGTGTTTTCAACTGCAGTCTGCTTCTGACCACATGCCATGTAGTTAGGCTGTTTCTCATGTTTCCTCCAGATAAAAAGACTGGTTTGTTTGGTGATTGAGTTTTCTGTTGGTTTGTCTCTTACAACCTTCTTGGAAATTAACTCCTTATGGAGAGTGAGAGAAAATGTTTGTTTCTTCATTGGTTTCATCTGATGCAGGGTGACTGTGCTCCATGAGACTGTTGTCACAGATATCCACACAGTAGATAAGAATGGAAAGGGCATTTCTTCCACAAATTGATTATTACACTAGTGTAAAATTAATGACTTTAAAGACACTGAGAAAAAAAACACACCACCAGTTTGTCTTAATTTACTCTCTGTTCAAGGTAACTTTCACATCTTTTTGGCTGGTATTCAGAGCTGTCTATGCTAGAATTCTGCATTATTTGACAAATACAGTAGGAATTTCTATTACATAGGAGTATGCAAGGTTGAGTGAGACCTATACATCTTTCTCAAGCTTTATTCCCAAGAACTCTGTGAAAATGTGTATTGGTGAATATCTGATGCAAGGTGCAGCATGTAGTTGCTGATTTAGCATAAATGAGAGAACAATGATTTATTAGTCATGTGGTGATATTGATATGAGCATCTTGTATGAGTTGTGTTGAGCTGATATATAAAAAAAAAAAAAGGCACAATTTTTGCTTCTGTAGGAATTGGCTTTAATCCTTTACTGAAGGAAGATTAGCACTAAAGTGGTTAGGGTGTATGCATTTTACTTGCATCCGACCATTTTGGAAGGGACTAGAGGAAGGTTAAATCAGGAGGGGAGGACAGGAAACAAACATTTTTTTATTCCAATATAGGTGTGTCCACACTGGGGTTATTTTGGTAAATTTCCATGTATATATATTTCCATGTATATTCCTCTCCTCTAGCAAGTTCCTTTCCAAAATATATTTGAAGCATTCATGGTTTTCATTTTGCTCTGTTGCTTCTATTTCAAGTACTAATTCTGCTAATTGGTAGATATTTCATCAGCTTGGCACTTGAGAACTTTTCCATTATCTTAAATAATGAATGATTTAAACTGCCTTGAATCTTAAATTCTGCCTGCTCACCAAACCTTTGTAGTGCTGCACTAACTTTTTTCAAGCAGAATTTGGATCCAAGCTGATGGAGTAGCAACAGGAAGGCCCAGGTTTTATCCCCAAGGAACATGCTTTTCTGCTTTCAAATTCAAAAAGTGAGTCTCGAAGATACTGAGTGATGAGTTGCAGAGCCATGTAACATACCACGTATCTTGTGGCCACCACTATAGGTCCCAGGTATTTTTTTAACATTGTAAATTTATGAGCAACATTGTGCAGCTACCATTTTAGAATTTACTTTAGATAGCTTTACATCAAATTTACTTGCTTTCTTGTTCCCCTTTCTGCCTGTAATCTGGATTTGCCATCTACTGCAAGGTGAGAGAGGGATTAAGGAGTGGGCTGGGGCAAACACCTGGATGAAGATTAGGGACACTTCATTGCTGAATGTCCTTTCTCTGACTTTGTCAGGGTCTGGGCTCCCTGTAGTTAGTGTTACAGTCCTACTGTTGGTTTTTGGGGTTTGTTTTTTTTTTTTTGTCTCTGGGTAGCACTTCAAACAGTCATGTTCCCTTTTCTCTAAAGGGGTATTTCACTTCCTACTGGTGTGAGAGGCTGTGTGTACTTCCAGTTTTAGTAGGGCCTCTCGGATCCATCTCTGTAATCAGAAATTGTTAATGCTCAAAGTAGTATTTTTAGTTAAGTATGTAATTGTAAGTATTTTTCAATTGGTCCTTCTCTAAGTTCTTTGTCAGTTTCTTCTTTGTTTTTCCTGTCTTGTTTACTTCTGACCACTTTGGTTTGTGATTAAGATATATAAAATTATAATAATAATGATAATGTTTTTCAGGCCCACTGTAAAACTATGTAAATAGTAAATTATGGAGAATGCTGTGGGATCCAGGAGATTTTAACAGCATTCACTTGCAATGCTCTGCAGAATCTGTTGATTTTCTGTGTTGTCTTTCTGCCACATGCACTCTGTTTTCTTTCCCAGTTAAAGGTGTATAGCACACCTAAAAGGAGAACTTGGCTGAAAGAGTAAAAATCCTTTTTGTTTTGTCTTTTGGATTGGTTTGGTTTTTTTTTTTTGTTTAACCAGGTTAATGTTGTAAAATCTGCCCTTCATATTACATAACTGCAAAGAGGCATCAAATACCATTTGTTCTGCTGTTTGTAAAGAATATTGCAGTAAGTGTACATTTTATGCCTGGTGGGTACCAGCTTTCCTTGCCCTTTGCACAGTAAAGAGTATGTGGGGAAGGAAGGATGCTCTGTAAACTGGCATGGCTGCTGAGAAAGCAGGTGAAAGTGTGCCTTAAACAGAGAAGGCACAGTAGCAAGGTAAACTAACCTATAGAATCTGTAAGGGTCAAGTAACATCCACACAGTGACCAGGAGGAGCTAATGCTTCTGTCTTTGTATCTGGACTTGTTATAGTCTTAAAGCCATACTGTTTAAAGATTATTATGGTGAAGTTAAATGAGGAGAAGCCAAGTTCATCTGAACAGCACAGTTTTGTGCTGAACTGTTTTATGCAAGACACCCGGGGAGCACTTCAGATCTGTTTAAGTGCTGACTTCCAGAAGCACATTATACCCGCCTTTGATGCATTCACTTTTTTCACTGCATTGTTGTAATGCCTAGAAACACCAAATGAGATCAAGGGTCCAGTGTGCTTAGCACTGTAGCAATGGCTAAGCAGGAAATCCCTGCCTCTTAGCTTACAAGTTAATAGACAACCTGAAAAAAGGGCAAGAGAAAAGATGGATTGGCAGAAATGAAATTATTTGCTCAGCATCACACAAAAGGGCTAAAGCAGAATTAGAAATGAGACCTCAAATTTGCTAGTTCCAGATCTCACTGATCTGAGTTGAACATTTTATTCCTACCTGAAGTTCTGAAATTACTATACTTTCCATAAGAATATGAGTTGCAGCAAGTGTGGCATTTTAACATAAATATACTGTCAGTATCAAGCTGGGGGAGAACTGCATGTAGAAGATAAAAACGCAAAAAGCTGTCATAAAAAATAGCCATCTTTAGTGCACAGGACTGTGAATGGGACCTTGCTTGGAATCACTCTACTTCCTATAGTATCTTCTAGTGTGTGTTGTGGAATGATTTGCACTTGCCATTTCTAGTACTGCTGCTATGCTGAAGAGACTGATTCTTCAGGTTGTCTTCTGTCACCTCCTGACTTCTGTTTATTGTTACCTAAAGCAAGAGTCTTCCTTTAGTTTCACTGTAGAAAATCTGCTCCTCTTTCAGATGAACAACTAAATTTCACACACATAATAAAAATAGAACTTTAACATTCATCCCTAGGTTACTGCTTTGGACTGCTTTGGGAGAATGTTTTGTCACTCAGGTGTAGGGAAATCCTTAAAGTGATCAGTGATGTAACTTTACCATGGGCTATATGTCTGCCTTTAACAATTTTTTGCATTCCCTGGGATATCTCTGAACTGTCTAGTAATTCTTAGAGATGTAGTTGTGTTATGGAAGGGAAAGAGAATTCTGTAACTAAACTTCTGTTATCTTATTTACTTTGCTATGTTGCAATCACATTACAAGAACAAAAACGTTTTGCTCACTCAGCTAGTCACCTTGGGAAAGCAACATAGGTGGTTCTGATGCAGCTGTTAAGATGTATTGGGAGATTGATCTGGTTTTAGTAACTTCCTTGTATATGTTTTGACTTAATTTTTGATGCTTTAGCACTTACTGCAAGTGCCCCATGTTGGCATTATCTAACCTGTCTTGTGTTTCAGTAGTACTTTCCTGCTCTGGTTGTAACACAGACCTCACTTCCCACCCCTTTCAGGCTGCCTAGCTAGCTTTTCTTCCCCCTGTTGTTATAGTAGCCAGTAATAATGTGCTTTTTGGGATTTCTACACTACATCATGCCATGTTAATAGACCAATGCTGTTTTAGATTTAGCTTGTACTCTAATTGAATTCTGATCTGCAGAAGGTTCTGTTTCCTCCTGTGTCAGTGTTACTCGTGCCTCTCTATAGGAGGGTGTGTGTTTTCTGCATGGCTTGGTTGACTCTCTTCATATTGAAACTTTTGCTTGTATCTTAATGTTTTCTGTCCCTTTTTTTTGTAACTCACTGGAAACATGTATGAACTTCAAATGAGACTGTCCTTAGAGACAAGTTTCCCTGCAGTATCCATATAGTCTCTGTCTGCTGCAACTTATCGGATACATTAAAAGTCAAAACTTCAGTTTTGGAGCAGCTTCTCAGCTGGAATGAATTTCCACTTCTCACAGTTAAAAATTCCCTGTTGTGACTGGGTACAAGGATTCCTCTGGGTTGTTGGTAGACTAAGCATTGTATTAATTTGCTGGTAGTACATCCTATTTCAGCTCTAGCTTGGGGAAAAACCCACAGAGAAGCTAAATTGTCCTAAAATAATATAAGAGGAATCACAAATTTGTAGACCATGTAATGCCAAGCCCTATTTTGGGCTTCCACAAAGTGGAAGCTTCATGAGCCAAATGCAGAACAGATCAGAGTCTGTCTGTATAGGAGTTAAAGATCAGATAAGGCAGAAGCTTTGCTAGTCTGTCTGTTCATACAGTGGCTGTGTGATTCTGGACTGTATGGTGTGAGTAGGAGATTGGTTCTGGGTATGAGGTGAACACTGGTAGTTCTGCTTTCAAAGGCATGCCAGTCTGCATATGTGCTTGAGATCTGATGTGAGGATAGCAGAGATGAAGGCAACATTCAAGGTGAAAACTGTGATGGCTCAGTAAGTGTATGAAATGGGGAGGTAGAAGTTCATGGCCTGTACTGTGTTCACAGGCTGCTCCAGATGTGGGCTGGGTAGTGTGCAGAAGTCCAGAGGTACATAGCTGAGCCCACATCATCGTAGTTTTTGACTAGGACATGCTGTCCTACACTATTAGGTGAGCTAGGCTCTGTAGGAAGCAGCAGAGAAATAGCCTGGACAGTACCAAAGGAGAAGGGCAGATGGAAAATGTATGTGGAGACAGCAGGGGGAAGGAGTAGCATTGTAATGCTGAAAGACCTGCCAGGCTCAGCTTAGGCAGGATGACAATAAGAGTTTAGTGAAAGAGCAGAGAAATGTACGCTGAGCCTCGTTTACTGGAGAGTGCAGTTTGGTATGAAGATGTCTTTGAAGATGACTGAAGATGCTATTGAACAAGAGTAGAGTCCAAGAAGGTTGAGTAGTGTTTGAACCTGTTTGCTCCCCTTCCAGTACTTGAAAGCGCAGTGTTCTGGCTGTTGAGCGCCTCTGTCTTACTTGTGTGAGCATTAGTGTACCTTGCCTCTCCAATCAGCCCCAAATTCTGCATGAGGGAGCCTTTCTCCTCCCCATGCTATACACAGAAGTTCCCTCTTCTTTCTTTAGCCCCTGTGGGTGCCTCTCTGTTGTGCCCGCCTCCCTACCCTCTGATTTGAGTTGCAAACATATCTCTGCTTCCTCCAAACGTTAACATACATAGAGTTTCTGCCTACCTCTTCAGTGTGGCTGGAGAAGCTGCCCCATTTTCTGAGGTGGGAGAGCAGAGAGGCACCTCCTTGCATCCCACATCTTGTGCACAAATACTCCTCCCTCTTCTTCACTGCTTATATCAGTGTGTGGGGCACCTATTTCTGACCTCAGTGTTTGAGGGGACGTGGGTCTTCAGCCCTGCCCTTTCCCCTGGTGTGTAGTCATATGCTGTAATGGTGACTTCTCTCTGCTCCTTCTGGCATGTCTGTGCATTTCTCCTGCTGCTTATACCTGCCTCAGGGGAGCATTATTGGCAGGGGGGCCCTTGCTGGCACACTAATGTGTGAATAGTTTCTGTGCTTTTCTTCTCATCTCCTCTCTTCCCTTCTCTTTCCCTCTCGCAATGATGTGTCCAGAAAAGGAAGTCGAGCTCCAGTGTGCATTTGATGGTGAGCACCTCCCGTAAGCTGCCTGCGATTCGTGCGTCCGCCATTTCTCATGCCATGCACGCTCGGCTTGTGCTCATCACCCTACATAGCATGTCCGTGCAGGGGGTGGGGGGATCCGTGTGCACTGAAAGGTCCATGTCCTCACTACAAGGGTTCTGTGATACTCTGGCCCCTGGCCACACAGAGCTCCCATTTTGTGCAGAAAATCGACAGCTGGCAATGCAGTTTGACTGCCTGCTCTGAGTATGAAAATAAAAAAAGACAGTGGTTCTCCTGGGCTCAGCAGAGCAGGTCTGTGCCTTGCCTGGACATGAGGCTTTGTCATTCTGTTGCAGAGGTGCCCAAAAGAGGAGCAAGTGCTTTGCCTTGTGCTGTCATCTTTGATAGGAGCCTTGCAGTGTAGAACAAACTGGGAGTCACTGCAAATATGGCAGAGGCTGATGGGCCTCCACTGTTCAGCTGAAATGTGTGGGTGCAGCACCACCAGGCAGCTCAGAGCTGCCAGTCACTTCTTTTTTTACCATACTTATTGAAAAGGTTTGTCAGAGCCTTTATTATCCAAAAACTTCCTTTTGTCCTGATCTTGTTTATGTATCCCAGCATGACCAAATACCCAGCAACTGCCTCCCCTGTCCTGTTCATTTCCTTTTTTCATCCATCGAGATGTTTGACATCCATAGAATTTGTCAAAAAAGTAGTCAAATCCACTCTCAAGGGAGCAAAGAGGAAATTGGCCAGTGTCATATTGTCAGGAGTCATACACAGCCTAATGACACACTTTGAGACTGAGATCTGAAGAGTAAAGTACAAAAATCAGTTATTGTATTATCTCCTTTGCACAGAAAAATAACAGAAAATATTTCTCCCATGTTTCAGATAGGAACAGGAATGTTATAGTACTGAGAAAGCAGAATAATTGTTTCTGCATTACTGCCAGAAGATATTTCTCCTCTTCCTCCTTCAGTGACAGCTTAAAACTGTAAAAAACCACACAAAAAAAAAGTAATCCCAAAGTACTGCTTTGAAAATCTGATGTGAGGGATTGACTTTTCACCAGCCTGCCTTTATCCAGGGCAGGAGTTCACTGTGCCTTTCTTGCCCTTCTTTTCTGCCCACTGCCAGCAATACTTAAATTCCCTTTGCATGTCATTCTAAAGCAGCTGGGATATGTAAACCATGTAAGTGTCATCTTCAGAAAACATGGAAGTAGTGAAGGTGGCTAAATAACCAGAGACAACCCATGTGTTGGTGCTTATTTTCTTAGCTGGCTAGATGTGTGTCCCTAGTGATATGAGCACTGGTCTGTTTTCTTTCTCTTGCACCCTCTGTGTTGTTTGTGTCTGTCTGTCTGTCTCTTGTCTAGCTCAGGAAGCTCTGCTAACTGCTGTGCCAAAACTTAATCATGTTACATAGGTTTTAAGAAGGGCCTGGCACCTTTTCTGGTGAATTGAGTGCTTTTAACTTGATCTGTACCGAATTACCAAGGAATATAGCCTGCCCAGTGACTGTGATGTTGGCTGGCAGTAGGAGGAGAAGGAGGGGTAAGAGTTGGCTGTGCCACCTGAGGCTCTGGGAAGGAAAGGCTAGTTTTCTCCAGGGAAGAGCAGTTGGTTAGCAGTTGGCCACAAGACATGAGTGTGTGCAGGAAGTTCAAATGTCAGATGCCTCCGTCTGAAAAAGAGCTGTGAAAAATGCTTAGCCTTAGCTGCCTTTAATTTCTTTGGGACTCTGTTCTGGAGTAAAATGCTATGTGAATCTGGACTAGCAAACATGGTATTTGGTCTTTTTCAGCCCACTGGCTGGGGAAGAGTATGATGGATGAACTGGGTGCTCAGTGCAGCCTGGAGGGTAGGCTGTGTGCTTTGGGTGCATATAGGTTTGCACTTTATAAGGCAACATACCACACCTAATGAGCTGCTGTCAACTTTTTTCCAGAACACTGGCTTCCTGGATGTTTGTTTGGGTTTTGGTTTTGGTTTTCCCATTTGGCCTTAGTGATAAATTCCAAAAATTGGAATTATTTTTCTATAGCTTCTTTCATGATAACTTTATCTTCTTATCCCAGTAGACTAAGAAAGCTGTGCTGCGTTCCTCTCGCTGGAAGAGGTTTGGAAGACAGAGCTCTGCATTAGGTTCACTGTTTCTGAAGAAGTACAGGAACCTCAGTGCTGTGTGGAGAGGTGGACCCAGGCATTGCCAGAAGTTTGATTGTGTTTATGCCACAAAATAGCTTGAGATTAATTTTTTTCAGGTTGATCTGCTCCTCTGACATCCACAGTGACTGTCATCTCTTCTGCCGTCAGGTTGGAAATATATGCAGAAAGCAAAGCTTTTGGAAAGCCAGAGTCTTAGGACAATGCAGGGATGTATAGGAAGAGGCAGCAAACAGAATTTCTGTAGTATTTTTCCTGTCTTAGCTTTGAGTGTGTCATATGCTCTCTTTTTTTCCCCATGGACTTCTGAAGAATGAATTCATGCCTTTCTCTTCTACTTCTCCCCTCTCCACCTGCCCCATCTTCCTCTTCTATTTCTCCTCTCTCCTTGTCCAAAAGGGATGGTTAAACCAAGACATGTTGCTTGTCAAGAAAAACTGACATATTAGTAGGTGTGTGTGAAGTCTCAGGCTTTTACGATCTGTCACTGATTGACATAATTATACCTTTGGCAGATGTTTTGCAGCTCAGCATTTGACTTCTGCATTCTTTGTGGTGTTTGCGGTGCGGTGATGAGGGACCAATGTTTTGCAGTATGAGTTTGTACTCCCTCAGAACAGTGGGATAGAGAGCCACTGCAGTGAGAGCACACTGCTGAGAGCTCCCATCTGATACCCGGATATGTAAACTAAAAAGTTTGAGTGGGGCTTCTGTGGTGCTGATTTTGGCATTATTGCTGGTGTCTGGCAGCATGAGAGCCATGTACCTGGTGTGGGGGTTACATGTGGGCTAGGAACTATGTACCAGTGGACACAGGTTTGGCTTCCTACAAACACACACTTTGCTCATTCCTGATGTTACTGATATACATGACTCAACGGGATGCTTCTTTTCCGCAAACTGGTGATGGTCTCACTGTTGTGCTATAGGAATGCAGAAAATGGAGATTTTATTCTTCTGCCACAGCTGCAAGAGAGACTGAAGAGGGGAAAGATGAAAAATTACTGGGCACCATCCACAGAACTTCTACTTGCAGAACTATATGGCCTTTTCCTTGTGTCCTAATCCCATCCCTTTCCATGTTTTGGTCCTGAAGTCTCTTTGTTGAGGTCATAGCAGGGATACAACACACCATACCTCACCTTTTCTCTACTTTTCCTAGGGCTGACCACACTTTTCCTTGGATCAGTAGATTCCCTGGAACCCTCGGCATTATCACATACCTCGAACTGTTTCTGTACACTTTGGGACTCCTCAGACTTGACACACATTTGTGCCCTGTTTGAGACTGCACCTTGACTATCATGCATCTCTCACTTCTTTAGTCTCTTTCTCTCAGGACTGCTGCCGTCTCTCATTCTCCTTCTCCTTCACCAGATATTTTTGTTAGTGCTCACTGCAGGATTCTCCCCATCCCTTAGGGCTGCTGTCTTTTTCCCTTATGTTTTCCTTCCTTATAGCTCTAGCAGTCCATGTACATTTGGATTTTGGTACATCCCTTACAACTTCTATTGCCTCTGAGGCAAGGTTGATGTCCAGTGACCTGGGTAGCACTCTTTCCTCCCTCCTCTTGCAGATTGAGCCTATGGGGAGGGGAGGGGAGGGTCTGAGGAGATGGTTGGGGTTGAAGCAATACTGTCATTTTCTTGCTGTCTCTGCTGCCCAGCAGTGGAACTAAAACCATGTTTTTCTGTCTCAGCCACAGAGCAACAACAAAACCAGTATAGTAAGCACTGCAAAAGAAACACCCCCAGTGCAGACGTCCATGGTATCTTCCCCAACCACTATTTTTTTTCCTGTTTGGTTTCATTTTGATTCTGTCCTCTCCCCTTCTCCCCCCACCCCCCTTCCCGAGTGCTGCTTGTGCTGCTCTGTTTCAGCTTATGTTTTGGCTTCATTCTGTCTGTGTCCCTGTGCTGCTGTGGGGCCTGATCACAGCCTCACAGGCTTTGGGTTGGGGGTGCTGAGCAGAGCTGTGGTTGGATGTGGGGATCGCAGCTTGCCTGGACTTCCCCGTGTGCCACCCCTGTATAGTTCTGTGTGTCCCGTCCAACTGTTCCTGCTGGCTTTGGGGAGGTTTGGAAGAAGAGAGTGTCAAGCTCCATCCACTCTCCAACACTCAGGAAACGGAGGATGGACTTCAGGACACCACAGAAGAAGGGCAAACAAAGGGCTTTTAGAGGAATCCTTTGATGGCCCATTTGGCCTGCTCAGTTGAGTCGATCCTCTGCAGCTTGCTGACTTGCCGGGCTGGCATTTTCTGTCTGGGCTGTGTGCAGGCTTCATAGGTGCCCTGTGCCAAGTACATTGAACAGCACAGCTCAGTGTGTGTGGCCTGCCTTGGTATGCTTGGAAGAAGAGGCACTGGGTGGCAGAGGCAGATGGGTGAGTGTACATCACTGCCCGGCACAGTCCCTGGTGCCCTTGCTGAGCCACCCTGCAAGAGTAACAGCAGTGGGAAGAGATGGTACCAGATCCTGAAGTCTTGTCCTGATAGTGAAGGGATGAGTGCAGGAGCTAGTTAGCACCCATAGGCCTGGTAGCTGCTTTTTGTTGTCTGTCTCTGGAGAGTTGGATTTGGCATTTTTTGGGGGTGGGAGGGGAGAAATTGATGTTGGTTTTGTTTGTTGTAGGATGAAGTATTCTTGGGACACTTCATAATTTTCTGCTTTCCTTTCACTGGCTTTGTTCATGATGTTACTGATACTGAGAGAGCCTTTCTAAATTACTAAATACTGTTATTATTGAAATTGGAGCTCATTTTAGAGACTTAAAGAAAAATGTGCCTTTCTTACAGTTCCTTAGCAACTCCTCTCTGAGAAGCATTGAGGTGGTCTGTCTCATCCCCTTTTTATTATGGAAATTATGAATGTCCCTTTTTTAGAGTAAAACACCCATCAACCTTTCCAAAAAACCGGGAGACAAAGGCCCCAGCCTAGTATTATCCTTTCTTCCCTCTTTCCCTCTGAAACATTTTCCAGTGAGGACACAGCAGAGGGATCATTACTTCATGAATGGCTGCAGAGGGTGCAGACTGGCTGCTTGGTTGCTGTCTGGTGTCTGTGCCAGCCAGCTTCACTGGAAGCAAATTGGGAATTAGGGGCAATTGCAAGGAAGCTGGGGGCTTTGTCTCCTTGCAACTGTAGCTTTTAGTGCAGCCTCTCTGGTAAGGAAACCTGTACAGGAAGTGTGTGCGCACGCACGCAGGCACATGTGTGCTCTTTGGAGTTTGTGGTTTGATTTTTTTTTTTTAATGTCAGTCACCTTTTCTCCACTTGTTGGGGAGTGAAAGGAAATAAGAGAATGCTTGGAACTGGAATTTAATGATTCTTCCATCCTTTCCTAGGAGCCTCAAACAACTGTTGTCCATAATGCTACAGATGGCATAAAGGTAAGGGATGGGAGTGTTGCCAGAGAAACCTCTGCTTCTGTCTTGTTTGTGTCTTCGTGTGTTTTGATTCAGTTTCTACCTTTCCAATGTCTGGTTTTTAGCATGCTCCTGAATACTGCTGGCAGTTAGGAGGGTTGTGTTATACGACTGTGGGTCTCTGGAAGAGGCTGAATAAAGACAACTGTTCAGATATTAACATCTCTTTCCCACCATGGTGTGTAACCACCACTCTCTTTCATATGTGGGATGGAAAAGAAGATATAGGCACTTAGGCGCTTTGGCACTTTTTTTTTCTTCTGGAAATGGAGACTTCCTCTGAGAAAGCCTAGGAGCCCTTCTTTAGCTTCTTGTGGGCTATTCTTCCAAACAGAAGCAACTCTCATTTGATTTCATTTGACAGAGTTTGCTAACTTCTACACTTATAAATGTTCTGGGTGAATGGCTTGAACACCCAAAAGCTGAGCAGAGATGCTGCTAAGTTTTGCTTAGTATTTGGCCTGCTTTCATCCAAATCTTTCTTGAATCATCCTCTCCCTGCCATCCCTGCCAGTTTTTTTTGCGCTTTTCCCCATCTTTCTTCTCAATCAAATCAAACTATTTGCTCATGATTCTGACTGCTGATGCCTGGTAATGCTCTGTTCTGCCACACAGGGTTCCACAGAGAGCTGTAACACCACAACTGAAGATGAGGATCTGAAAGGTAGGTGTTTTACCTCTAATTTCTAATACACTTAAGTGTAGGCAAGGGATCCTGGATATTCAATCATTTTCTTGAACTCTAGCTTCCCAGATTTCTGTGTCTGAGTCAGTTCATAAATTTGCCATGATGCTGTCATTCCTGTCACAGTGGGACCGTGCACTGGGGAACCGGCTGACTTGGCCTCTGTGGTACATAAGTACCGTTTGCCCCAAACTAATTCATTTTTGTCTCAGAGTTGGAATTCTTTTCTTGCAAATATCATAATCTGTTCATCTCCAGTCCATTTCTAGGTGTGGAAAATCCCTACCAGTCCCTTGAGGTTTGCAGTCTGCTTGACTACTTCACTGTAGGTTACAGGGAGCCAAAACCTCTCCGTTACTGCTCAGTCTCCCTTTTCACCACTTTCTGAGAATGTCTTTAGTGACATGCACACAGTTCCTTTGTTATTTTTTCTATTTGGGTCTATTTTTATTTCTAAGATGAAGATCATTTTCAACCTGTCATCTCTCAATGGAAATGATTTTTCATGTCCTTGACTGAGATATCAGTAGAGGGAGAGGCTGAGAAGAGATTTCACACCTTTCAGTGACCATATCATAAGTATTCTGCGCTTGTGAAACTCTTTAAATAAAGGAGCTCCAAATTCCATATCTGCCCACGTTGTTTGAGCAGCTGTCTTTTGCCTGACTTCCCTAACGAAGGACAAGCAGACATTTTCCTGAAGGAGCAGGTTTGAGGTGGATGAATGCAGTTTGCATTCTGAGGCAAATGTCCTAAGAGTTTGCATTTTGAGGCAGAGGTGTTCTCATTCTCCCTGTAGTCCATCTGAGTTATATATCTAGGGAAAAATCAGTGCTAACCCTGTGATGTAGCAGCAGTGTCACCTCTGTCAGCTGGGCTAGTTCCTGATGCTTTTCCCATGGCTTATCACAAGCTGCTGGCTCCTCTTCTAAGGAGACACAGTGAGCAGAAACTCATGCCAGTGAGTGAATGAGCTGTGCAATACAGATTGTTTCCAATAAGACCTGGCCTCATTACAGGACAGTATTCTAGTTCCCACCTTTTTGCCAAAGAGTAATCCGTGGTTCAAGGACCTCACTTTGAGAGATGGGAACGAGATGAGTTTCATAGTGTGGTAATGACTGTCATTTATCTAATCTCTGCTGGATAGCCGTCTGCAACTTTGTTTCCTGTGGCACCTTTTGTTCAGGAGAGGTCCCATGCTTGAGCCAGTTGAACCAATGGGTCATGTAAGTCAGGAACATGAATGTTGTGAGGAAAAGAAGGCCAGGACTGGAACAGGAGATGGGGAGGAAGAATGGCAGCTGCTCAGGGCTAAATCTATAGAGTTGTAAAAGGCTACCTTGCTACAGATCAAAACTGTGTTTGGGTTTTTTTGGCAGAAGGTAGAAAATTTTGTTACGATTTTAACAGCAGGGAGCATTTGAATGGTAACTGGGAGGGAAGGAGTTTGCAACAGTATTGATTTGTGCTGTGGCCAGCTCTGGTAATTTTAGTCCTTCAGGTTTAAGTGTAGCAGTGTTCACCGGTGTTCCTTTTCCACTCCTGCCCTTCCACATTTTAAGATAAGCAAGTACTTGAGCAAAACTAAGTAGACCAAAAGGTTTGGGAATGTTGGAGTTCTCAGTGTTCTGCATAGCCATGACTTTGGGAAAGGGGAAGTGCTTGTGCAGTTCCCCTGCCAACTTCTTAAGTAGACACCAGCTTACACAGATCAGTTCTGCTGTGCTGTAGGGGACATGGTCTTTATCTAT
This sequence comes from Margarornis squamiger, assembly GCA_035222235.1. Classification (NCBI taxonomy): domain Eukaryota; kingdom Metazoa; phylum Chordata; class Aves; order Passeriformes; family Furnariidae; genus Margarornis; species Margarornis squamiger. The sequence goes on from JAWWTY010000158.1 coordinate 14,905,382, forward strand.
CAGTGGCAGTTGCCTCAGAGATATGTTGTTTCCACTGTGGTGGGGCTAAAGGCAGTGTGTGTTGTTCTTCCCCTGCCCCCCTGCCCTTGTGTCATTGTAAATTGCACAGCAGGTTCATGTTGTAGAGCTGTCTACTTGGCTTTGCCCTGGAGGATACTCCTGCATGTTTTGTGCCAAGCATTGTGGTTTCTTTAATGTTCTCCTATTTCCTTTCTCTTTTTTTATTTACTGAACTTGCGTGTTTTGTTTGTGTTTGTGTTTTAATTCCCTGCCATGCTAGCTCCCCCTCTCTCCACCGGGGACGGCAGCTCAGTGCTTGAAGGACGGAGGCACAGTGAGAGCAAAACACAGACTGAGTCCATGCAGTCCCAGCTTTCTCTCTGTTTCTCAGCCAGTAAGTCCAGGAGTGCAGTGCTTCACAGCATCTTTTTCCCAACCCTCCCTCTACCCTTTCCATTTCTCCTTCCCCAAGATTTTTCCTTTCCTCAACTTCCTTCCAAATGTTGATTTTTCGTTTCCAGTACTCCAGAATAAAAAGAAATCATCTCCCTTCCTGCAAAATACCCTCCTTTGCACACTGAAATTTCCCACCCAAATGTTTCCTTCCCTTTCTGGGAAAAAAAAAAAAAAAGTCTCAACCTATCTAATTTCATTCCCTTGCTTTAATCTGGCTGAGATGTGGAGTTCTCTGCAGAGAACTGCCTTTCGGGGTCTCCTCGGGCAAGTCACTGCATCTCCTAATTTTCCTTGTGGTAAATGGGGTCACTGGTACAGGTTTGCTTGGGGATGCATGAGGCTGAATTCAGTCTCACTTGTCAAGAACTTTTGAGGTCCCCAGATGTGTATGGTACTCTGAAGTACCAAAAGAATAAAAACCAGTTTTTATAGACTACTTCAAGGATGCTTTGAAAGGGAGACTGTGGCTGCTGGAAGACCCCATAGCATTTCTTAATCTATTGTCAGGTGGTCTGAGTGAAAATTCTTGGATAATATTGGCTCTGAAGGGCATTTGTCTGTTATGAGGTTTACGTTGTGTGTCTGTCTTGCTAATTCAGTTAGCTGGTACCGTAGTTAGTCTGTAAGTTATGGTAACATCTGTCTGATATCTCCTGAACTGGCTACCTCCATAGAGGAGCCCATGGCTGAAAAACTCTGAAAATGCATATGAAACAAAGCTAGTAGGTTGGAGAAAATCTAGGTGGGATTCTCACCCTTTCCACTACACAGACATACCTTACTAGCTGCCTGACTATTTAAAGCAATAATAAAAGGATCCTTAGTGTGAGTTGCGAACATCTGGAATATTTGATTCTTTTTAGGTCAGTCTGGGAAGGAAGGAAGTCATGCTCTCTTTTGTCTCTTCCTGTCATGCTTTCCTGGTTTCCTGCACACAGCACCAGAATTTCATACAATGCAGCAGTTGGAGCATCTCTGTTATTTACTTTTCAAGTAGCTCTAAGGATGTCAAACTGCTGGTTTGTGAGGTGCAATGGGAAAGGTGTTTTGCGTAGCCAGAATGGAAGGGAAATGATCTTTTCTGAAGTCCTTTTTGCTGTGAGCTGTCCATCACTGCTCTCTTATTAACTCCTTCCTTTTGCTCATAGCAAGGCCCTACTTGGTACGCTAAGGAGTGCCAGATCACTTCTCTGCCAAGTGGAGCAGTATTCTCCCACCCCACTCCCCCGTGAGCTGAGATTTGCAGTGATTTGGATGTCTCTACTTTCTTTCTTTGTCAATCCCATCTTGTACTTGCCCTCGTGCTGCTCTGTCACTACTCCGACCAGCGTTTTAGGTCACCCTCAAACTATCTCCCAGCAGCATTAGTGCAATTCCTGCTGTGCTTTTTGCATCAGTGCTTGGGTGGCTCCATGCAGTGTCTGGCCCAGGTGATGTGACAGAGGCAGGAGGGCAGGTAGAAGTTGTCGGGATGTGGATGTGTCTGTGTGCCGACCGGCGCTGGGGCTGTGTGTCTTCGTACTTTGTTGGTTTTTATTTTGCTTTCTAATTTTTGTTTGTTTATTATTTTAACGCTTACATTTGTTTTGCAGCTACACAATCTTGTGAAGAGAAGCTTCATGCCTGGGACAGCCCAGGGCAGACACTGGAGTTAGAGCGTGCTCGGTCGGAGCCTCTGCTAACTCCAGTAGTTCCCTTTGTACTTAACCGGGCACCGTGTAAGTTAGCAGCTGGATAGCAGTAGTGGAGTAGTGCAACTGATGCTAGTTACCCTAGACGTGGCGCTCCCCCTTTCTCCTCCCTGCTCCTGTGCCCTCACCCCGTCCGTCCGTCCGTCCGTCCGTCCGTCCGCCCGCCCGCCCGCGGCCGCCTGCAGGGAGCGGCGTGGCCGCCGGGGGGCGCTGCGGGCCGGCGGGAGCCGCGGGGCGGAGAGCGCGGCCGGGCCGGGCCGGGCACGGCCTTCGAGGGGGGGCTGTGCCCGCAGCACGGGCGGTGCCCTGCCCGCAGCACAGGCTGCCCTGCCGTGGGTGCCGTGGGTGCCCTGCCCGCAGCACAGGCTGCCCTGCCG
>JAWWTY010000158.1:14908005-14920849 GCA_035222235.1 Margarornis squamiger
GCCCGCAGCACAGGCTGCCCTGCCGTGGGTGCCGTGGGTGCCCTGCCCGCAGCACAGGCTGCCCTGCCGTGGGTGCCGTGGGTGCCTGGATCGCACAGGAGGGCAGCAGCGCCGCCCTGGGGCGCACTCGGTGCCCGCGCTGCCCCCGTCCCCTCCCTCCCTCTGTGCCTCTGCCGTGCCGGGGGGGAGGCCCCTGGATCATCGGGAGCGGCAGGAGTGAATGCCCGCCCCCTGACATCCCGAGGCGCTCTGTCCTTCTGACAAAGCGGTCACCTCCCGCGTGTCGGTTCTGGCTCGGGACACGTAGGGAAAGCCAGGAGGCGAGCACAGTCTGATGGAGCGGACTCGTGTTGAAGGACAGGGCTGATGCCGCTGTACCGAGGCACTTGGGCAGGGATGAGTCAGCACACGGTGGCTGTGCTCTGCCTCACTCATCCCAAACGGAGCCTTTCCCACGGACTCCATCTTCTGGACATCATTGGTGGTGCGTGGGTGGGAGGTCCAACAAGGAGCTGTACTTCATGTAGAAGCAATCCAAGACAACTTGCTTATAAGGACATCTGTCACAATAGACATAGCCTGCTGTGTCGTTTTGACGCATTCCCTGGATATATATTTGGATACGTGAAAGTGTATACAGTCTGCATGGTAAACCATCTCCCTTACTGTTATGAGCCAGATGTCCCCCTGTCTGAGGGGTTTCTGTGGCTGGTGGGGTAGTATAATTCTCTGAATTGATTTCTAGAGTAGAGGCAGACTTCTTTTATAGCCAGTGAGATTATCACCTTGTTGCTCTTCCAACTGCACTTATGAATGGTGGGATGAAATGCACATGTGGATGAAAGTTTATGGGGTAGGGGGTGCAGTTCAGACTAGCATCTTCTGGCATTTAGAGTGGAATTCAGCTTCCCTGACTTAAACTTCTTAAGATAGTAGGTTGGATTTAAACACCGTTTCCCTAATGATAAGCATCTAAGATGCCTAGGTGAGACTTCCAGAAGTACCAATTTCTTTCAGGGCCTAAAGGAGGAACAGTCAGACTGTTTCCATTTCAGACACCTACATTTTAGATGCTGAAAGGCACATAATGGCATTTCTGGTGGTAGGAATTGTATATTATCTGTTAATATTGAAGATAATGCTAGGGCACCTCCTAAATGCTAGCTCTTAAATGCACCTAAATGTGCAGCATAGCCTGCCTACAGGTGTGGGGAAGGCTGAAGAGGTGTGAGGTTCAGCATATAGGCTCAGACTTAGATACCATAGGTACGGTGCATGTGTAGTCTTAGAACTAGAATTGTGTTATTTAATGAACCTGATCCAAACTTTGTGAATGTTAAGAATTCTTGAGATCACCATGGATGATGGAACACTGCAGAGGTGATGGGGCCTGGGTAATCTGCTGCGGGAGACCAAGAGAAGAGAGAGTAGAGGTACTGGCCAGACAGGGGCCAAATAACAGTAGACAGTCCTTGTCTTCATTTGTCTTAGAGTTCAGTGTGCTGGGCTGGGTTAATGGCAGCGCTGAAAAGAATGGAGCAGTAGGGATTGGCAGAATCTAACTGCCTGAAGAATGGAGTGGTCACTAGTATATATCTAGGACCTGTTCATGCAACCCATCCATCCTGCTGCGATTGTCTTTCTAGCTTGTGGAAGTCATTCTTACATGTCCCAGTTGCTTGTTTGCAGCATTCATAATAGCTGAGGCATTGGCATGTTGTTGGGAGACTTTTTCCAATTGGCTTGATCTGTGTGGTGGCCATATATATATGACTACTGTGGTGAAGGTTTTCCACATCTTAAGCTGCCAGACAAGTGTTTCACATGGGTAGGTTCACTGACATTCATTGGTCAGACTCCCCAAAAGCACCTCAGGCTGTCTTTCAGGAGACACCTCTGGTGCCTTAGACCTTTCTAGAAGAAAAAAAAAATTGAATATGGCCTATTTCCTTTCTCCCTGCATTATGGGATCATCATTTCCCTTTCATACCACTGCCCCTCTATTCTCATGTGGATGGCTGTCATTACTGCATATCTCCAGAATGCAGGGAGCAGCATCCCATGAGATCTAGACTAATGGTGCTCTACAGATTGCTTGTAGGAAGCACCCACTAGCCCGTATTTCCACTGAAGTCTTAAACACAGTTAAATTGCTCTTTCTTCTTGTTCACAGTGCGTAAGCAAGAGATAATTAAGATAACAGAGCAGCTGATAGAGGCCATCAACAATGGAGATTTTGAAGCTTATACGTAAGTACAGATGTCTTCTGACACGTCGTTTATCATTTTGTGTGCAAGTGATGCTCTGGCTCCTGGGTTTGAGGACTTATCATGCAGTCAGGGATGGTAAAACATTTTATCCTTCTTAGCTTCCATCAATTAAGAGTAGGGGATATAGTAAAGATCTGAATGAATACCAAGTAGAAGTCAGGTATCAAACAGCAATAGGAGAAAAAAAAGGAAAATGTTCTGGGTTTGGAGGAAAAGTAGGAGGGTGGGCAGGCAGATGAGCAGAAAGAGAATAAAAAAGCCAGAAAGCTACAGGCTTGTTTTATATGAAATGCCAACTAATTGGCTCCATGTTGTTGCAGTAGGACTGAGCCCTTCAGGAGCTTACTCCTTGGAGTAGGGAGATGTAGTTAGGGGGACACAGGGTGTGAGTTAAATGGAGTACCAGCTCTTCACAGTGTAAATAGTGCTTGGGCTCAAATGCAAACTGTAAGCCTGTGATGCTTTTCTTTGCAGAAAAATCTGTGATCCTGGCTTGACCTCATTTGAACCTGAAGCACTGGGAAACCTGGTTGAAGGAATGGATTTCCATAAGTTTTACTTTGAAAACTGTGAGTGGGTAGATTTGGTAACAAACAGCTTTCTCTCTGCTCTTCCTTCATGCCACATTTTTGGGGTAAAATTGCCCTTGTTTTTATCAGCTATCAGAATCAGCAAGAACTTGATTGTGCTTGGGTTACAATACATTCATAAAAGCCAGCAGCCTTTCTCTCAAAAAGCCTGTTCAGCAACAATTTCAATTCTAACACCTACATCCCTTTACTCTAGACATACAACCTGCCAGATACAAATATTTTGCAAGCATGGACTGCAGGAGCTTTAAAAGTTTGAGGCATTGGACTCTTAACTGATATGAAAATGGAAAAAATTACCAGACTTTGATGGGATCAACATGTCTGTTTGGGATAGACATACCAAAGGGTCAGGCATAAAGATACCTTCACTTTGACTTTTCCCTGAATGGTTTCAGATCTCTAACACCTAATGAACCTATTACACAGATACAAGGGTCACCTTGTGAGCCTGGGGCAGGAAAGAGAGTTGGGAGAAACTCTATCAATTATACTAGTGGATTTGTCTCCCTTCCTGGATGTCTTCACACGATGAGATAATTGAAATTTAAATCCTGAGCTGTTCAATTTGTTTTATTTTGGGGGTTAGATCAAGGTCCTTAGTATGGGCAGTTTGTAGTGCTCTAAGTATGCAGAGACTGTCTCTCTCAACAGTCTGTTATGGAGTGATTTTAACACTTCTCTGAGGCTTGTTCATATTTAATGGTGGCCTAGCTCAAACGTGTCCTGATTATTGACTCTTTTGCAACAATATTCTGTAAGTAAAAGATCTTTTTCCTATAACTGAAGACACAGCAGCACTGATGTTGAAAAAGTGGCGAGTATGCTTTGCAGAGGGAGCAAAGGGGCCAAGGGGATTCTAGGCATAAGTGTGCAGTTCCTAAGGAGAACAACAGGTGATAGGGGAAAGAATTGCTTGGATTTTTCCTGAAAAATCACAGAAGCAATTTTTATTGTATCCCAGCATCCAGTGGAAGGTGAGTAGAATACAAGAGAGGTTGGAGAATGTGGGAGGCTGTTCCTTCTTAGCAGTGAAACGAATCTGATGGTTTTGCGTGTTCTGCCAGTGCTGTCGAAGAACAGCAAGCCAATTCACACGACCATCCTGAACCCCCACGTCCATGTCATTGGTGAAGACGCTGCCTGCATCGCGTACATCCGCCTGACACAGTACATCGACGGCCAGGGCCGGCCCCGCACCACACAGTCTGAAGAGACCCGTGTCTGGCACCGCCGAGATGGCAAGTGGCTCAACGTCCACTACCACTGCTCTGGAGCTCCTGCAGCACCTCTCCAGTGAGGATCAAACATGGGTATGGACTCCTAGGGAAAAGTTTATCATACACATGGATAAGGCTGCTGTGTGTGGGAATTCAGCATTCAAAACTGTTTAGCTGGCTGTCAGAGAACCAGATTAGTTGACTGTAGGCTGAAAACTTCTGCTTGTAGTTGGTGTTCCTTTAAGTCCTGTCCTCTGGACTCAGTAGAATTGTCTTCCACTCCTGACAAATGGGAGTCATGTGCTGGACAGTTGTTCCGGAGCGCAGGTACCCTTGTAGCAGCAGTGCTTCCAGGTACTCAGGTCTGTCTGAGGACAGACTGCTAATCCCAAGCAGAGAGGAAGAGCACCTCACGCTGTGCACAGTTTTACTGTTTCACAGCTGTCAGGGATCTACCTTTACATGCAGGGGGGATTTCAGAGAACTATTCTGATGAGCATGTCATATTCTAGAGAGGATATTGTAGAATTCATTCAGAACAATTTCTGTGCCATAAGGGGTAAAGTTTTATTCATATAAATTTTACTACTGATTTTCTGATAAGCAAAATCTATTTAATGTACCATCTTGAGATAATTCAGAGAGGAAAAAATCTAAACAAATAATAATATGAGAGGATTTAAAATACCCCCGAATTAACTTGCCACAATTCAGCATTGGAAGAAACTTGGATTTTAAAATCTGTCATGAAAAAATGCTTGTTGTTTGCTCCTGAGGGACACCTGATCCATTTACTTCTGCAGCATTTAGGCATTCTAGTTTATTGCCTTACTGGTTTCTTTTAGTTAGATGTACAAAGTCTTTCTGCCTCTTTTTGTTTTATGCTGAAGTATATGCCACATTTGTTTTAAAGATGTATGTTTCCTAATCTTAGCACCTTTTTACTAAAGATTTTCTATTTAAGGGCAAACATAACAACCATCTACAACTGGGAGGCACGCTTTTTTTAATGCAGTCATTTGGGGATGAACCACTCAAGTATAGTTGCTACTTGAGTCCTAGTTCTGTGAACTACTTGGGACTAAGCCAAGAACAGTTTTTATTCCTATGTGTTGTAAAGTATTCAACCCTACTGAAGGCAATAGAAAGGAATGTGAACTATCACAAGCAAACTGCAGAGGTCACAGATGGAATTTGAAAAGCAAAAGCCAGTTGGGGGCACCAGAAGCAGGGAAGCTTTCAAGAGAGCTGGACAATCAGCCAAATTTCAAGGCAGTAAGGCAATAAGAAGGATAAAGCCTTTGCAGGGAAACAAAAAAACTTGCATCAGATTTCATCAAAGAAATGTTGAGGGAGACTTCTGTCCTGGATTTAGTAAAAAAAAAGATGCAGAAGGAATTATTAAATTAAAGATCAGTATGGCTCAGTGGCTATGCCTACGAGTTCTGAGGAAGTTTAGGAATGGAACGTCTTAGCTGCTACAGAAGAGGTATGTTTCTTGGCTGCTGAAATGCTGAAACCCTCCAAAAGTATGTGCCGGAGGGTTTCTGAAAACTGCAGAGCAGAAGCTATTTCCAAACCACAAAATGTTGGTTAAAACAATATTTAAAAAAAACCCTGTAAACTAAATAGAAGCTGAAGTGTTTGCATGCACCTCTGGGTTCTAAAGGAGCTGTACCCAGATGCAATTACGAATGGGGTCAGTGTGGGCAGCCCCCATTCCGAATACACTGAATCATTTTGGAATAGTGTTGGCCCATGTGCAGTGAAAACTGAAGATGAAGAATGAATGAGATTAATAAGAATGCTTAAATACAAACCAGTGGTTTGTTCTCACCTGGAAGGCAGAGTTCAGTTTTGGGTAAGCCACCTGAAAAGAAAACTGCAGCCATAAAGAAATCTGATGTTAATCAGAGCACTTCTGTGTAAGGACAGAATAGGAACTGAGAAGGGAGAAGACTAATAAGAGAGATTCTAGAAAGATTTGCAAAAGAAATGGTAGAAAGAATGTTTTGGCTATAAATTCATGACAATGGTAAACAAACATGAAAAAACCTCAGACTTAAAACTGATCAAAATAAATCCAGTAATTTGGCACATGCAGATAAGCTAGGAAGAGCCTTAGCTAAAAGCAGTCACTAGGACTACAACTTCACAAAACTGCAGAAGAGCTCATACACTTGTTTAAATATTAAGAACATTCAGAGACAAAATTACTGAAGACTTAAAAAACCCCTAAGAAAAACAGAATTATCTTTCAGTTCAAGGCAAAAGTAAATAGGAAGTGAGGCAGAAACTGTTCCTTCGGACCAGAGCCTTTGAGCACCCCTTATGAAACTTCTTCAGCTTGTACTACTAGATAGTGGGCCCAGCTCTGCTCCAGTGAAGCACATAACTCATTTTAGCAAGTAGTTCATTTTCATTGGCACACTCAGCCACCTAGAAGGGAAAGTGCCTCTTCAGAGCTCTCCTTGTGAGCCCCAATCTGTGTTGTGTTAGGAAGCATTTCTACCTGCACCAAATAATAGCCTGTAGAAAACTTGTTTTTCCAATTGTATACTGCTAATGTTTGGCTTTATTTCCTTTCATCTTCCATCCTGTTCTCCCTTCTCCTTTCTGGGTGGACACTACCTCTTCCTGACTGCAGCAACTTTTGGAGATACTCAGCTGGAGGGCAATATCTTCTTAGCAAGCAGCTCTGGAGTGCCTGAGTGACAGCAACGGTCATGTCTGTTTTGACATTAAAAAAATAAATACAAATTACAAACAGGCAGCAGCCAAATGCACGAAACCCTGCATGCATCTGATGCTCCGGGCGCTGCCTTTCTGTTGTTTTCCATGGATCCATCGTGTCTGTTTCTGCTGTACGAAGGTGTTTTTAAATCTAAAAAAAAAAAAAAAGACATGTTGTTTGTATAAAATAATAAAAAACAGGAATAATGCTAAATAAATGACAGATTATCCAACATGCCCCTTCCCCCAGGGCTAAGAAAATGGCAGCAACCGGAACATCTTTCAAAAATGAAGTGAGGGGGAAAGCAAAAGTGAAGGAGAGAGAAAGAGAGAGGGAGAACAAAAAAGGAGGTGGCTTGAGCAGCGGATGGCTGAACTGTGCTCCGCAAAGCCACGGTGGAAGTTAACACTGCATTCGGGCTGTGCTGCGACTTCAACCGGTGAGAGGTGGCGAAAAGACCCCAGAGGAGCCAGAGTGAAGACTGGGGTTCAAAAGAGAGGAGGCGCTTCTCTTCCTGTTGCCTGGCAGTCTGACTTCAGCCTGTTTCTTCTTAGATTTCTGCACAGCAAGAATGCTATGGAAAGCTGGTTGCTCGGCTGCTGGATCCCAAAACAGACTTTTTTTTTCCTTCTTTTTTTTTTTCTTTCTTTTTTTTTTTTTTTTTTTTTTTTTAAGAAAAAAAAATGGGATATTGATTTAAAACTAAAGATGGAAGTAGGGATTAAAAAATGGGTGTAAGTGAATATAACTTGAATAGAAGTTCGCTCCTTAGTCGTACTGGTTTTAGAAACAGCCACTACCTGGCCAAACATGGAGTTTTGAAGCCAGCTTATTTAATTTAATAAAACAAAAAAGCATTGCATTAAGAGCAGAGATTTTAGAGGAAGAGGGTACATGTATGGGATTTTCTATTCTTTTTTTCCTTTCTAGTAGCGTAGTTGGGATCCACAGTGCTGCAGAACATGTGTTCCTTAGGAAGCAGACAAAAAACTTAGTGTTATGTTCTTCATGAAAACTTGCACATACACTCCTATATGAGGCATAAATAGCGTGTGTTTTTTATACTGAAATATATGCACCCATAGAATTAAAGGGGTTACCTGGCTTCCTGTTTGATTTGTTTGGTCTCTGAGTAAAACAGCAGTGGGAGCCAGTGGCCCCAGCCAGGTGCTTATCCCTACCACTGACCCATCTGATGTTTGTAAGTGTCATGTTTCCTAGTGTTTATTTGGGTAATTTTTCTATTTTTTACAGTGATGTTGTAACACAGAAAACTATCAGATCAGAACCTCAAAAGCTGTAGTTGGAAGGACTCTAGGCCACCTCCCCATGTTACCTCTGGGTGTTAGAGGATACCTCATGAAACAGAGGGGAAAGGGAATGAGCACATGTGATCTGATGTTTGTCCTTTGGGCCAATTCATCTTCCTTTCTTTTCTTTGCTGCAAAAGGAGTTCAATTCCTTTATTCGTAGGGTGGGGAATGTAGAAGTCTTTTGTTGACCTTACCAAGGAGGGAGCCTAGCCCCAGGAAGAAAATGGCCTTTCTGACAGACCTGATGGGATTTGTCTTGACCAAAGGAAGGCATCACTTGCAGAAGTTGGGATGGGCTTTTACCTGCATTTGTGTACGCCTAACCATTTTTTTGGATCTTTAGAGGGAATGAAAATGATTGCCTTGACAGCATGCTGCCAACCATGTGGCAACATTTTTGCAGACTACGGAAGAGAAGGCAGACAATTTGGAATTTTAGTACTTACTCAAAAAAATGCAGAAAATTAAAGCTGTGGCACAAAGTGGAGCTGTCAATTTGCAACAGATAGCATTCTGCTCTCTTTGTTAGAGAGGTGCTATCCCATACCAGGATTAGATGAGCTAACCCCTGATGAAGGAAAAGACTATCCACACTTCCCAGGTTTGTTTTAGCAAACATCCTTTTCTTCCTCCCTCCACTATCCCAGGGAGGAGTGTGGGCATTGAACCCATGGGGGGCAAACACTAGATTTTATTATTTCAAAACATTTTTAAGACAGCACTAAGCCAGTGAGTTGAAGTGGAAAGTGAAAAGCCTTGATATTTTATTCAGACTTTTTTTAAGCCACAAAGAGAGAGCAAACAGATTACAATTATGCCATTTAAAAAAGATAAATACAAAACATTATGCATGCCTTCTTTCGGTCTGATCTTCCTTGTCTCTTTACCTGATGATTATTAACAATTAAAAAAAGAGAACCCTCTGTATTAAGTATATGCATCTTTCAGAGAAAATTTTAAAAGAACAGAACTGTTGGGTTTTTTGTTTTTGCACAGTCTTGGAGACAAACTATTTCGGATTTTTTTGTTTGTTTTGTTTCCTTTTAAGTTAATGAGAACCTTAGCTTGGTATGGCCATTATCAAACACAGCTGTACACCTTTAGCATTCTTAATGGGGCTAATGTAAGCATCTATATAATATATATTATAAATATCACATTTTAAACAGGAAATGGAAGGCATTTGATGCAGAATTTTGCATGATATAGAAATAATTAAAGTTAGCTAGTGTTTGTTTGTTTGGTCTGAATGTTGGTAGAACCTTCATAGCTTTGTTACAATGAAACCTTGAACTGAAGATATTTAATAAAATAACATTTAAACAGTGTAAAGTTTGGAGTTATTCTCTTAAATCCTATAACAATGTGGAATTGGTACTTCTGGGATAAGAATCGATTGACGCAGCTTTTTATTTGTTTGGGGTTTTTTTTGGTGTGTCAGTGAATTGTGTGATTTAAAAATGTGATGTTTAAAAAGGAGAAAAAGTTAAGTGGTACCATACCTAAAATGAGGGGAAGAAATGCTAGCATTAGAAACAAAGGGACAGCAGAACCTGTTAAAATTAACGGCATTTCCCTGACAGACCAGGGATAATAGAGGAACGTTGCTTTTGTTCCTGTTAGCCTGATCCTTGGCAAATCTATGCAGTTGCTTCCTTTCCTGGTCTTTGTTTTTCTCAACAAATATTTCAGACTCCTTGTGGAGAAGCCCTTTTGCCTGATGCAAACGCGCTGATCCTGATCTTAGGTTGGGTGGTTTATTTATTTGTAACCTAGTGTATTTTGAATCCTGGCTGGGATGCTTCTGCAGAGGCGCAGATCAACCACTCTGCTGTACAAATTTGTCAGATCTAGCAGCGTAAGCATAATTTCCCAACAAGTTAAAAGTTAGTTGGATTTAGCCTGTTTTGTTTCTATACTGCGTCTTGTTATTAGCAATTTGTTTATGCCCCGCTTGGTAAGCTTTTTTCCACTCAGGCCTTTGCTGCTTTGCCATTTTTCTTTTATTTTCCACCTTGCAGAGCTCACACTGCTCTCTGAAGTGTAAGTGGTTGAGTGGTGAGCCTGCAGCAGGTGCTGCCCGAGCCCTGTGCTGAGCCCCTGCCCAGCTCTCGGCGGGGACAGAGATGCTCAGGTGCTTCTCTGCATCTCCTGCTACCACTGGCCTTGTGTCTGGCACAGTTACTGCTGGGGCACACGTCTTGTTTTGGTACTGGCTGCAGCTAAGGCTGAGGGTCTGTAGCCAGCATTTGTGTCCCTGTTTGGCAGGCCTGGCTGGCCTCCCCTCCCCCGAGCTTTTCCCAGGTGTGTCTGGGAAGCGCTGCCGGTGGGAGGGTGTGGCTTTGCCTCATCACCAAAAGCGACTTCAGTGTGCTTAATCCCCTTTAACTGCAGCAATTACCTAGTAAATAGGTGTCAGTTGCTGCTGCTTAAAGAGATGATTACTTCTGCTGCCTGATGAAACCGGCGAAAATTGTCCTTAGTGTTTAAAGGGAGAAGGTAAGAATTTTACAGCCCATTTCACTGGGACTGAAGGCAATCTGTTCGTGCCAGAAGAGACAGCTCCTGCTATTACAACAGCAAAGAGAAGTTCTGCTATCATTTCCGACATACAAGACAGCATAATTCATCAGGTAAGGTCTCTCCTGAAGCAGTTAATTCTACCTTAATGATCTTTGAAGAAATGTTGCAGTATGATCCGATAAGCACTAGGAAAGTACTTATAAAATTAGTGATGATCTCCCATATTCTCAGTAGTTTTCTTAGTACAGTAAGTAGTACAGTTTTTCGTAGTACAGTATTTTACTTCGGCTTTCCCTTTTGGAAGGAATTAAATTGAATATCCAGGGAAAGGTTATTGGTTTATGTAACCTTAAGAAGAATTTGCTTCAGAGAAATGCAATGTTACCAGGGATAGCACCAGCTAAGTGAGATAGGCACGGAGCAATATGATAGCCTGGAAGATCGGAGTCATAAAGCTGAGCACTGAGTGGTTTGGAGTGTGAGAAGGCAGGTGTGGGGAAGAGAGCAGAGAGATGCAAGATGGAGTGTCTTGCAAATGAGGAAGTTACATATGAGGCAACTAGAAAGACAGTGAGGACAGGGGGATGGAGAGTTGTTTTGTGATGAAATGAAAAGGAAAGCAGGTGAAATGAAAAGGAAAGCAGGTGAATTCTGCTCTCGTGGTTTGAGGAGGAAGGAAGGGTTTGGAAAGATGGAGCGTATTTTGGGGTGTTTTCTTTCACTGCATATTTAAATGGAATTTTAAGCTGATATTATTGTGTGTTATAGTGTACAACATAAACTCCTGTCACTGATTCCTATTCCTCAGTGTAATTGAGATGGAAACTACCAAAACCGGGTTTTTTTACCTGAATATCAAGTGGTACTTCAAAATGGTAAATCCAGTTTCACACAATGTAGTACTGGATCAGAAATGCTGCAAACACATGACACGAGGTGCTGAGCTGCCACATATTCCCTCTGCTGGCTCAGATTTGCTCGGCTGTTTTGGAAAGTGCAAGGTCTGTGGTAGATTGGGTTCACCTGTTGCTGCCACACTAGCTTTGGGATGGCTGCAGGCAGGAGGAAGATATTAATCTGATGTGAGCACTGCAGCACGTGTTTGGATTAATTCAACAGAAATGCAATCACGTGTTCAAATATGTGCTGCTGGGTATTTTGGCAGCACAGACCGGTGTGATGGGGCTGCAGGTGGTGGGAGCAGCTGCCTCATCAATCCCTGCCGAGGTGGGGGTGCTGTCAGCCAGAGGCAGAACAGACTTTTGACGCGCACTGGCATATGACTGCTCAGAGCTTTCTCTGCTTGGGTTACTTGATTCGCTTGCTGATGTGGGATTAACCGGCCTGCAGAAGCAGGGTCAGTGCTTCAGGTGCAAACTGATTAGCTGAAGATGAAAAGCCTTGTGTAAATGTGTCCAAAAGCCATGACTTTCAAGCTTTTTCAACTTTTCAGTGGAGGAACAGGTTCCTGTACAACAAATCTTCCTCTTGTGTTGCTTTTCTGAAGGTTTCCTGAGAGCGATTCACAGGGTGCCAGCCCTCCTCTGACAGCGGGATGTCAAACAGCACTTTGCCAACGCGAGGCCTTATTCCCTGAGCACCTGCCTTCCCTCTGCTTGCTCCTCCTCTATCGCTTTTGATCGCTTCAGGTCCCACACGTGCTAACCCCAAGGGCTCCCTCCCCGCCGTGTGCTGGGCGCTTTCTGCACACCAGGCCGAAAAGCCTGGCCGTGTTAACACCGCTCCCGGACTGGTGCCTGCCTCTCTACCCTCCTCTGGGAACATTGGAGCCTCTGCTGTAGCTTCACATCCCACTCCGGCTTCCTACTGCAATTTTCTCCACCTTTATAAAGCAGGAACTTACACCGTGCGCGTTTGTTTTCCCCGGGCGGCTCCCACCGCCGATGTCACCGCAGTGTCAGTCCCTTCCTACTGCTTCCCCGGGCATCCCCCGCCGGCAGCGCCCCGCAACTGCGGGACCCCCAGCCCCTCTGGGGGGGCCGGGGCCGGGCCCTGCGCTGTGTCTGTGTCTGTGCCGGGCCCCGCCGTGCCTCTGTGCCGGGCCGGGCCCTGCGCTGTGTCTGTGTCTGTGCCGGGCCCCGCCGTGCCTCTGTGCCGGGCCGGGCCCTGCGCTGTGTCTGTGTCTGTGCCGGGCCCCGCCGTGCCTCTGTGCCGGGCCGGGCCCTGCGCTGTG
>JAWWTY010000158.1:14922682-14975688 GCA_035222235.1 Margarornis squamiger
CTGTGCCGGGCCGGGCCCTGCGCTGTGTCTGTGCCTGTGCCGGGCCCCGCCCCTGCCCCCCTCAGACGGCGGCCCTGCCCGGCCCTGCCTTGCGGCTCGGCTCGGCTCGGCGGCTCCCCCAGCGGCCGGGGGGACGCGCAGCACGCGCAGCCGGCGGGCCGCGACCGGCCTCAGCGCTGCTCGCGGCGCCGGGGGACGCCCGCCCGCCTTCGCTCCGTCCGTCCCTCCCTCTGGCAGCCGTGCCCTGCCCGCCCGGCGGGGCCTCCCTGCGGCAGGTGAGGGGGGGCGAGGAGGGCGGGCGGCGCGGTGGTGGCGGCCCGGCCCGGCCCGGCCCGGCTCGGCGGGCGGCGGGGCAGAGCGAGCGGCGCCGGGGGAAGTTGTGCCGGGCGGGGGCTCTGCGAGGGGCGGCGGGGGCAGGCGGGGGCCGGGCCGGGGCAGGCGGCGCGGAGGGCGCTGCCCCGCAGCCACCTGTGCGGGCGGGGGGCCGCGCCGGGACCCCCGGGCCCTTCGCCCCGGCACCGTGCCCACAGTGCCGGCCGTGCCCGCGGCCGGAGGTTTCGCAGCCCTGCCCGGCGCTCTCGGCGGGCGCGGAGCCCCCGGCACACCCCCGGAGCCCCCTCGGTCGGCCGGCGCGGTCCGCGCGGTCCCGGGCCGGCCCCGCTTTGTCCGCCGTGCCCGGGGGGCGGCGGGCAGGGCAGGGCTGGGGAACCGCGGGGGCACAACGAAAACTCTGCTATGTAGGGAAGGCTGAAGGAACGTGAGGAATCGTTCCTGCAGCGTTTCCCATCACTTAGCCGTTAACACGTTTTTGCAGTGGTAAAGTGATAACGCACGAGACACCCCTGTTTGCTTATGCAAGAGTGAATAAGCTCTGTGTTGCCTGAATTAGAAGTGGGCAAATGTCACATATTGGAATTCAGCCACAAGTTACATTACTCCACACTGGGATTCTTTGTGACTGATCTTGCCAAAGAAGTATTCAGAGTTGTTAATTGTACGTGTATTTCTCATTAGGAAGTGTAACTTTGCCCTTTGTGGCAAAGAGGTAAACTAGAAACTTCTGATGAGTTTTTCAGGTGCAGTCAATTAGCTGTGGTGATTGGGCTAGGGAATTTTGGATGATGGAAGAATAGGTAGCAGCACAGTATTCTGGGACACTGTGTACGAAATCACTCTAAGAGCCAAAAAAAATTAAAGGCTCAGCATCAACCCCAAGAGTTCATCAGTAGGTACCCACGTGGGTTCACACTGCCTGTGTGAGCTGGCTCTGCACCCGCACCAGTAAGAGATCCTGGAGCCAAGCCCTGTAGAGCTGCTACGCAGGGACATTCACAGTGGGTTTGTGTAGTGTTTCTGTGTTGGGCTGCTCAGTGCAGCTGTTTTCATGGCACTGAGATCACTGGTCCAACTGCAGGAAGACTGGACATAGAAAGGCATTTTAGTTTGTACTACTGTAGAAAGTGATTGTGGTGTGTTAAGAGCTAGTCTGGTTCCAAAAGCAGCCTGACTCCACTAGACCAGTCTTGAGACAGTGTAAAAAATTCTTTGCTCAAATCTGGCAACCGGCACAAAATGGTCTAAAATTAATTTTCTGCTGTCAGCAACTGTGAGCAAGTACATATCTCTTACAATTTTTCTCTTGTCCACTTACCGCTTTCTTCTTACATTTTTCTTCCTCATCACAAAATCCTCTTTTGGTTCATTCTTCCCTTTTAGTTTTTGCTCTCCACTATGTCCATGGTACTGTTTTCCTTCTTGTTGCTTCTTGAACGGGGTTTCCTAATAGGCCTTTTCTTCGTGTGTTTCTCTTCAGTCCTTGTAAAAATGCTTTTTTTCATGTATATATGATTTTGAACTAAGAAGAACTGGAATTTTCAGAAAAAGTGCAGCTCAGAATGAGCTGAGAGCAAGGACACAGAGCAGGAGCAGTGGTACATCTGTCTATGTCAACCTTTTCACTGTGGTTGCAGAAAAGACTGTCGCTCATGGGTGTGGGTTTTCAGACTGCGTGTCAGAATGGAGAGTGAGGGCCAATCCTGCCCTCTGGTACTGCTGCACCTGAAGAGAGGAGTTCTGGGGCATCTGGCAGCAAAATAGGATTGTGATACAGAAAAACTGAGAGTCAGTGTTTTGAGGTATGGAATAGTACATGCAATTGTTTATCAGGATGTGAGCATGTGCATGGGCAAGCTCAGTGTTTCCCAGCAATGTCTGGTAGAGCAGTGATGGTGGATCTGCTGCATGTCTTTAGAGTAAGGCACGTTCTACTGTTGTGATACTTAACCATCAGGCTGATCTGCATCAGAATTCAGATAGGTGACCTGGTAAAAAAGCGTGAGCCTAGTTTTGTATTTACTTTTATAATTTCATGATTTCATTAAAAAAAAAAAAAAGGAGGGGAGTGGGGAAGAAATAACCAAATGCAGCTGAGACCTCGATATGCCCTGAACCACAGCCTATCTCCTCATCACTGAGCCTTTTGTTGGAGGATTGAATGACTGTCTCAGATCTCTCTGTGGTATATCTGGAATATGTGGTGATTCTCTGAGCAGTGCTGCACAGATAAGATAATCCACTTCATTTTAATTGGCAGAGTTGTTTACACATGATCTCTTGCTCATTTTCCTCTTTTAAAGGAATGCATATCCCTGATTACAGCTCTGGTCAAAATCCCTTAGCACTTGTAGCAAATCTCCTTTAATTGGTCTCATTTAGCTCTCATAAGGTTGTGTTTTTAGTTCTTGCTCTTCCGAATCCTTTTCCCCAGTCTGTAATGTAATTTATTACAGGATATTTTATAGACAAGGGAGCAGCCTCTGGCTGTCAGCAGCCTTTGCAGTGTATCAAATTTCCTTATCAACAGGCAGCTGCAGTGGAGTTTGTCAGTGCAAGGCAGCAATGCTGCAGCAGCAGCACCACATAGGCAGATGGTGGTGGTGGTGCTGGGCACAAGTGCCAGATCTGTCCTGGATTCTGGAAATAATTGGGGTGAATGCTCTCGTTTACTCTCTTTGCTTCTTTAGTCTTTTTGTAGCTGTTGCTTATTCAAGGGTCTTTGAGTTCAATTTTTTCCTTTCTAGTCATTCTCTGTGATGGAATACAAATACATCCAAGTTGCTGCAGTTGTCTGATGACAGGCTTTGAGCAGTACAGGACTAGCAGAATGCTGGGAGAGTATTTTTAGAAGGCCCGGACCAACATTATCTGTCTTTAGAAAATTCACTATGACTTTGCTGGGCGCAGTTGCTTTAGTTAATTGAAGATAATGCAAAGAGGTGAAGCTCTATGTTTCATTATGCCTGTGCTGAGGCACTTCACCTTTGGCCTGTAACAGCACAGTCTGCAGGTGCTGTGCACTGGTGCAGCTCATGCCTGAGCTCTGGGTGCTCTGACATCAGCTCTGGAAATCTCAAAAGCTAGGGTTTGTTTCTTTTTTTTTTTTTTTTGAACTGTGCCCCCTGCCCTTACACTGGCAATTTTCCCACTACAGCAAAGTCACAAGGAACTATGTTCCTGTTCTTCAGCCGCTGAATTTGAGATTCCAGGCTGTGTGGTGCAGCAGTGAAGGTACAGACAGACTTTCTGCTTTGCTGATCCTGCTTTGGAGGCAGGAATCTCCAGTAGAGCTGCAGAGCACAGTTATGTCTTAAATTGCCACTGAAAGATTTACTGGAGTATACAGATCACGGCCCTACCTTTTCTTTCTGCATAGCAATATTTGAAGGTCTTGGGCTTCTGGCAATTGCTGTTTGGGGACTGTTTTTCAATATAGACCTATATGCAGAAAGGAGATGATATAGATCAGTAGACTGAATTCATATGTACCCTATTAAAAATGCAATGGAAATCTCTAGACATAAGTGATGAATTAATCTTCTGCACCAGGAAGATATCCTCCATCATGTTCATGCCTGCTCTGATATTTTTAGTAAGCTAACTGATTTAGCAGCAAATGTGAGGGGATTGATAGAGTGTAAATGCCATTTGGACCTTCTCAAAATATTTGTGGCTTTCACTGGACAGTGTCACAAGATCTGTTTTCACAGAAGTGGGAATTGCTGTTTGCTTGTTTTTTTTAAAGCTGCCCAAACTCTCCAAACAAGGAGAAGGATGGTCAGGGGCTCTCCCTATAGACTCAGCCTGATTTTGAGTTTGTCAAGTAAAATGAACAGTGAAAAATAAGAAAGGACAGCTCCATGCAGCACTTGATTATATACCAGCAACACCAAGATGTTCAGAAATACCTGTCTCTTCTAAGTGCATTTGTAGCTATGTGTAACTGCGGCTGTTCTTTCTGTTGGGGTTGCAGACATGGAATATGAATAGTGTTGCAGCTCCTCTCAGGCTGAAATGTGAATGCCTGAACTTAGCCTAAAATAGTGTTCTCTTTCTATTAAGTGAATGTAATATTTGTCATTGAACACAAATTATGAAGTTAAGCATTAAAACTAACAGAGATTAGATACCAGTGTACATGTTTTTTCCCCAGAATCAAAGGAGGATGAAAGAGACACATTTTGTCCTCTGCTCAGTGTATGGGACTTGTGCAGGTCCTGGTGCTGGTCGCTGTGCTCTGTGTATGTCACAGCACCTGTACCATCTACAGCACTTTGTCTTGCCTTTTGAGCATGTGGTGGAAATGAGGGAGTTTGATCTAGAATTTTGGTGGGGTACAAGCACAGTTATACTGCACTAGCCTGATCTGATTCTCTCAACGCTGCAGTACATTATTTGGAATTCTTTTTTTTCCTCCCCTTTGGAAATGTCTGCATTAGTAGAAAAGTTTGCCTAGGGCATTCTTGTAAAGCAAGAGTCAGTAGAGTCTGTCCCTTCCTCTTCTACCATCCCATCCCATTACAGTAACTCACATGAGCAGGCTCACAGGTTGCCTCCTCAGGGAAGGTTTCCACAATGGGGGAGAGAGTAGGACGTAAGACTGCGTGTGTTAAATGACACACCGACAAGTTGGAGCCCCCTTTTGAGTTAGGGATCACTGCTGCATTTGTTTAGTGATGTATGTTTTTTCTCTGTTTTCAGTTGTTAGTTTGGGAGCTGTATTGGCATAACTGATATGAAAAGGAAGGAGGAAAGAGAGACAGCAAAATGACAATTTTATCCCTTCTTAATCTCTTTTTGCAGTTCTGGTCTGCCATCTGGTTAGTCTCTTTGAAAGCATACAACCCCAGCACTCTGCCCTTTCTCTTTTTGTTTCTCCAATCTCCGACATCCTTCAATTCTGCATCAGGAGCCCTTCAAGAATATTACATTCCTCTGAGTAGCTGATTTGGGAGGCTCCTGTGTCAGGACCATCAGATTATGTGACAGAGCAACTTGTTTTCCTTTGATCTTGGTTAGTTTTACGGTTCCAGATGATTCTATTAGCCTAATATTTTATTGCTCTTTAAGCTTGTCTCTAATTAAGGCTAATTTGCTTGGCAGTACTTCTGAAGTAAAATCAGAGCTTGCATGTGGATTTTTAGAGCTCTTCAACAGATCTTAACTCTTACATTTTCAATCACTTTGGTATTAATTCCCCAAAGGAAGCAGTGGGATGATAGGCCTTAGCTGTGATAGGCTCCAAGTAGAGCTCAATTTAGAAAAGCAGAGAAACTTGAAATTTACTTCAGAGAGGTTAAAAGAAACACAGAACATTTTATAAATGTCTATTTTTGTCTTCAGAACCTCTTACGGTTTGCATTAGCTCTCTAGCTCTTACCGGTGCTTTAGAGCGCATGGGAAATTTTTTGTCAGAAAGGGCTTTTAAAACAGTCAGTTCAGGCATCTCTCGGATGATGAGAGTTTGACTCATCTGACTACACGTGAATATACAAAACTGAAGTGTCCACATCTGAGCTGAGCACTCTAAGTTCCTTTTATGCTTAAGGGTGTGTTAGGGTGCAATTCGTTTCACTCCTAAACAGATGTCCATATTTGTTGAGGTGAATCACATTCTTGGAGTTCTTTTTTGATTTTCCACTGAATATATTAAAAACTGAGAATGTTAGTCCAGATGTAGAAAATGTCAGCAGCATAAGTGTCTGAGGTAAATTGAACACCTTCCAGAGTGACACTGACTTGCTCCTAATCCTGGACTACTTTCAGCATAACATTTTTAATACCTTCACTATTAATTGATTTACGTAAATTTCTCTCTTCTGATCTTTACTGCCTTTCCCATATTTAGGGAACTTTTTCCTGTAGATTTATCTTTTTAAGCTAATACTGATTTAGTGATTCTCTGCCATTCACACTTTATTCTGAAAGCTTTAGCAAGTGCTGAATGGTATGTCTTGCTCTGCAGCTGTCGATTGTCTTTGCCCTTCCCTTTGTGAGTGAGTTGTCCAGTAGCCAGGGTTCCACTCTAACTGCTAACCAGGACTTCACTGTCGTCCTGGACAGCCGTACCTGTCCCAGAGAAGTCACACCGGACCACGAGTAGGTTTTTGTTCAATTCAGAACCTTAACTGCAGAGGCTGTAGTTGACTCTCCAGAAGCAAGGAGAATTTCAAAATGTCAGGTACTGGCCTGTGATTTTTTTTTCTCTAAAGAGACAGTCTTCTCTCCTGCAACAGGCTGGGTTTGCACTGCTGGAAGCTTAACTTCGATCAAATGGTGAGGTCAGGCTTGGAGTGTCCCAACCCAGTGGCACATTACATGTAGATCCCTGCTTGAGATGAATAATGTAATTTCACAACAACTTGAATACCTCTTAATATTTAATGGCCCAAAATGGATGAGGAGCAAGTAAGACTGGGAACTCTGGTGCAATCTCATTAAAGGCATAAATTTTTGGTGGAGAAAAGGTTTGTGTCTTGGCTGACCCCTTAAAATGTCATCCTCTTGCATCTGTCATCACCCTGTCTTGTTAGTGTTACTCTTCTGGTCATCACTTGTGTATGGGTCTGTTTCAAGTATAGAGAAGTCTTTGAAGTGGCATCATTTGTCTCAGTGTTGGAGCTACTGAAATAATCCTTACTGTTGGTGAACTGCTTGTCCTTCCAGTTATTGAGGCCTGTGGAGCTATTAGAAAGAGCAGATGAACTAGTGTAGACATTGCATCAATCAACACAGTGTCTGTGCATAAGGACTGCTGCAGCTTCCTGTTTCATCAGCTGTGTGAACGATGTGAGCTCTTGCAGTGTTAAATCTGCTTTTTCAGTGGGATAAAGTGGGATCCTGGCGCAGTTCAGCATCCATGAAGTGGCATATTCGTTTCAGCATAGAAGCCTGTCATAAATTGCTGGTCTCCA
This sequence comes from Margarornis squamiger, assembly GCA_035222235.1. Classification (NCBI taxonomy): domain Eukaryota; kingdom Metazoa; phylum Chordata; class Aves; order Passeriformes; family Furnariidae; genus Margarornis; species Margarornis squamiger. The sequence goes on from JAWWTY010000158.1 coordinate 14,929,933, forward strand.
TGTCTGATCTGTTGTCCAGAACACCTTGGAAACATCAAGCTTTCCCCTGTCCCCCATTTTGGTTACAAATAATGTATTTTAATTTGTTACTTGTAATGCTGTTTTTATTAATTTTTCATTAAATTATCTGGGTTCACTCTGATTCTTAAGCTCAAAATGCATGTGCCTTACTTATGGCTGAGTCATAATCATCTTCCTCATAAGGAGAGATCTGTCACTGTCTCCTGATTTAATTTTGTCTGCAGACTTCTATCCATATCCTTCCTTTTTGTTCCTGTTCCAGGTCTGGTTGCTTGTATCAAAGCATGATGTGAATAAGCCTACTTTCCTGAGTCAAGGTTACCATAAAAATGTCCTTTTATCATGTGTTTGTCTATATTTTAGTATCCTGTAACTGTGCATGGAACAGAGTATGTTTCCATGGCCCAAGTCCATATAAACACAGAGCTTTCTGCAGGAAAACTTGCTTTGCCTCAAACAAAATATTGATGTTTTCCTTTCCCAGCATTACTTTTAAATACAGATTCCTCACTAACCACGTACGGTGGTGTAGTGCCTGTGGTAGCAGGCAGAGCGCAAAACTCCTTTTTGGTCTCGCGTTGTGTATGTGGGCAGGTTAAGAACAAACTAGTGTTCAGAGACTGCTGTAATTGCAGTTGGTGTTGAACATAATGCTTCTCTGAGGTGGTTGTAGTTAACTCTCCTTATGTTGTAGAGCTGTTGTATAATTATCTTATTTTTGTTAGTCCTAGCATTTTCCTATTGCTCAGTGAAAGCAGGGTGAAGATGCCCTTTGAACATACTCCTCTTGGTTTGTATTTAAGCTGATACTACCAATGAGGAAAGCAATCCAATCCTATAGTGACCTTTTTCACTATTGGCACAACCACTGATCAAGGAGGATCAGGAAACTGATGTGGAAATTAAAATAACAGAACAAAACAAACCTCATTTTTTGCTGTGTTGTCCTTCTCCAGAAGAGAAAATGTTACTTTTTGGTTGGTCAGTAAGAAACCCAGTCAGGCTCAAATGATTTTGTATTGGCACATTACAGAGTTGTCTTGGGGATAGGATGAGTTGATGGCATGCCAGGGCTGCTGTCTTTAGAGGAGAGGTATGACCATCTGAAGACATGCCAGATGATCTCCTTAGAAGTACAATTTCACATGGTGTAAACTAAAGAGGAGTCTCATGCTACTTCTCTTCACATCCAGTCTTTTAAATGTTAAATTTATCTAGGTTAGACTTAACTAACAGTGGTCCTGAGAAACTTTGAAACGATGCTGGAAACAAGAGGCATGGTGAGAGTCAAACTGCTTGCCCAGCAGACTGAGAGCTAGTAATCTCAATCCTTCATTGCGGCCTGTTCTTTTCCACTTTTAATTGGGAACTGGATTAATTTTTATGTAGCTGATTTCCTGTACAAGAAAAGATTGAAAAGTAATAGCAATATAATTTGTGAAGAAGGTGCATCTGTGGGAAGAGTGAAGCAGTTACTTTGATCAAGGTGCAGACCAACCCTGGGCTCACAGGAAGAATACAGCTCTCTGATGAGCAGTCCTGCATTATCTTTATGTTCCTGTGCAGTTTACCAAAAAGGCATGACACATTGTGTCAGAAAACTAGTTGTGTTTCTGTGGGATGATTCTTGGTTTTGGGGATTTTTTTTCGGTATCTTGTTAGAGGAAACCAAAGAAACAAAAGAAACATTTCTGTGTTTTCCTCACCATCTTTTCCTAGCACCCTAGCACCAACAGTCTGACCCATGATACTATTTTGTACAGCTTTTTGGGACTGAAATTGCTGTGAGTGCTTAGGCCTTTCCTGCAATTATATCTTTCTGAAATGCATCCTGTGCAAGGGTGATGATCAGCTACTGGCAGTGCTGAAAGACAAGGCAGTGGAAATTGATACAGTGTCTGCACTGGAAACAGTGCTGTTCTTGAAGGGTATGGTTGTAAACCATTTGATCTTAAAGTCTATATTGGATACTTTTAAAAACAATCCATCTTAAAAAACCCACATCTTCCTAGAGATACAGGATGTAAGCCACAAATACGAGATGCTGTTTTCCTTCCTGTCATTAGGCTTCTGGAGAAAGCCTTAGGTAGGGATACAGATGTTGTTTGGTCTTCACGAGTTAGTGATTTAGAAACTTCATGCTTGATCTGCCAGGATGGGACTGATGACACCAGGCTTGAAACGAGTGTCAAGAGCTCTGCTCATTTTGTGCTGTCTTTGCAACTCTTTGGCACCGGTGTTACAGAGCCTCTGCTGCCAGCTCTCTGTTGCGATATTGTAACTTTTCCTAGGGCTGTATGGTGTTCCATCCTCATTTTCAGTCATGACCTTTTACCATAGGTGTCTTCCAGTGTAGCTATGAAACTGCTGACAAAGCTGGGGAGGTGGTTGCAAGGCTTGTGAGAACAAATGCCAGGACTTTCATGATAGCCAGAATAAGATGAGGGACCTCTCAGCCAAGTGAAATGGAAATGACCTTGTATGCATAGACATTAGGATATAATACTCGTCTTAATAAATTTTAGGAAGTTTAAATTTTATCTTTAGGTAATACTTTTTAGAAAATATTATCTAGCTTGATTCCATCTGTCTTGAAGGAAAAGGAAGGTGATGCAGGAAGAGAATTTTTTTTTTTTCATGTGACGTTACAGGAACAAGCTGGCTACTGCAGTGAAATCCATCCTGTGGATGTGAGGAGACTTCTTATCCCGTTTTTCTGCCTTTAAGGCTGACTCCACTCAGGCTGCAGAAATGGAGATCAGTGGGGAATACAAGAAAAACGTAGAAATGAGTTTTGACTAGTACTGATCTGAATCTGGCTTTGAGTTGTTAATACTGGTGCAGAAGACTGTCCTGTCACTGTCACCCAAGAGCATCTTAAACAGGGGTGAGGAAGTGTCACACAAAAATTCTTAGAAATATTTGTTAATTTTTATTAGGTTTGGAAATACCAAATTCTAGGAAGCAGTATATGAGAAGTGCATACTCTGTCACAGTTGCTCAGATGTGTTGTCTCTCTCTCCTGGGGAGCAAGTCATACAGTGCATTTTTTTTGGCTTGGCAAGCTTCTTGCCCAAGGTCAGCATTGCCATTACAGCAATAGCTGGAGCACAGCATAGTAGTCATGCTTTAAATATACTAACTGCAGAGGTTGTAAATGACTACTGATTTTTTTGAATGCTGCAATATTAAGTATTCAGCCTGAGGCATTTTATTAAAGGGGCCTCATTGGCAGTGCTAAGTGCTTTAAAAATTCCGTGCCATTTAATGTAACTTATATTGGGCATAACTAATCACTGCTAAGGCTTTAAACCTTTGGTGTATAGTACATCTGGGAACAGGTAGCTATGAGACTGGGCAGAGAAGTCCTCTTTCTCTTTCCTCTTCAGTAAAAGCTTTCTCAACATAAAGGTCTGATAGCTGGCATTTCTTGTATGGTGTGCAAAGCACAGGAGTATGTGGGCAGCAAACTAATGCAAAGTGCTCTCCGGTCTGGTGTTTCATTGTTCTTTCTGCCTGAGGCTTTGCAACCTTGGTCTTTTTTAGTTAAAATCTTTAAACAATGGATTATCTGTTTTTGCAGGCTTTAGAGGATTTGAAATAGCAGTCACCCTTAGGCATTTGGCTCAAGATTATAGCAATAAATACATTCATCAGAGAGCCCCCCTGGCCCTTCCAAGAGCCAGGCAGTCATAAGATTGCCTCTACCGTATTCTTCTGCTTCTAACTTCAGTGAAGTGTGTCAACCTCTTAACAATTTGAGGTAAGCCCTGTTCCTCCAAACCATTTGCACTCAGATTGCTTGTGAGAAAGGGGACTCAGTGTGGTGAGGTTGAGAGCACCTACAGTAGAGACCTTCATTCTTACTGGGATGTTGGCTTTTACTGCATTTTCAGTTTGTATTTTACAGATCAGAAATGCCATTGGAATGTCACTGTTGCTTTTTTTTCCCCCCAAAGCCCAGCAGTCTCAAAATTTCCAATGGCTTTAAAATTTTGACATTGGAATGTAACTAATCAGTACTGATGTTTCTGATCTTTGTGTGCCAGCTGCTGTTTTTCTGAATTATGGTTCTGGAACTGGAAGGCCCCATGCCAGAGATTACAAACCAGTTGCCACCCAGCTGTGATATCTGATGTGGCAATTTCTGTAAAAGTGCTTCCTGATTGCACTATTTAAACAGTCAACGTACTGTTTTTCTTCTGTTACTACAAGATCTAAAGTAGTTTACAGATATTGGACATTCTACTGTGTTGCTTTGGAGAAAGATCTCAGCTGTCTGGAGGAGACCCAAAAGCCAGTTCCAGTAAAAAGCTACATTTTTCTAAAGCAGTTTATTTCTGATTAGAAGATCTGGTCATTATATGACTTTGTACTAGCTGTGCTTTGCACAATGGAGCTTATTTCTTCTAAAGAGCAGCTTTATCTCAGGAAAATTCGTTGCGTAGAGAGATCTGTGATGTCCGTACTTCTGAGGTCTTGTGAAGATTCCACTCCTAACAGGTTCTATTGATTTTCGCCAGCCTTCTGAGCTGTTGTTATCACACCGCATCATGCTGTTCATCACAGTGAAATAGCATGCGCTGGTTGGCCATTGGCTTTATCAAAAGACTCTCCCAACACAAGTGTGCAAATTGAAAAAGGAGAAAATGAGATTCTCTTTGGGTTTTGTACTTTGCTTCTTTTTTTTTTTTCTTCGTTCCAGCAAGTAAATAGTGATAAACATTTACTAAACCACACTGCATGTTTTCGAAGTATATACACATTACCTTTGCCTTGGAAAACTACCAGTTTACTTTTCAGCAAGAGATAACAGTATTTAAAGCATTTGTAAATGCACTTTGTCACATAATTTTCATCAGAAGATGGTGGAAGCATGGGGTCTCTTTTGGGTGATAGAACATGCCATGATTGCAGTGTTTTTTACTGTAGCTTTAGTCTTTACCACCACACCTTAATTCCCTTTTCACCAGAAAAGTAGTATCACTTCTATTTAGTTGGTGGATAAGAATTATGAGAATTGGTAACTTAACAAAGCAAGGTAGCAGATGTGTGTCTGTACTCTAGAGAATCTGTGTATTGAGTTTGGGGTCTTTTTCACTAATGTAGATAGCGAAGTGAATATGAATTATAGTGAACATGAATACCTGTTACTGTGGGTTTGACTATCAAAAAGATTAGAAGTGTATATACAAAATATATATATGGTTATTGATATTGGCATTCCATCTAGAATACTCTTTTATGTTCCCATGAGAATTAACTGAGAGATGTGATGTCAAGGGAATAGTCGTAACTTTAGCATTCTTAAGATGTTGTAGGGCTGGTTAGAAATTCTGAAGATGCCACCCACACTGAGCATGTGTGAGCCTGGGGCTGACCGTGGTGCCTTCCCTGAATTGTAGGTCCTTGCCCATTGGATATGGTCAGCACTGGAGCTGCACCAGAACTGAGAACCTGTTCTGGAGCCTGTAGGGCTCTTTAGTTTCTTTATAGAGGGGAGAGGAAAGAGGAGAGAGCTCCTGTAGTGGGGCACCTTGGGGTTGGGAGCTGGAGCAGGCCAGCATACAGACTGATCGTTCCAGGAGACAGGAACTGAAAGTGTTTTTATTTGTCAGTACTATTTTAGGGAAAGGTAAAAATGGGTGAATTCAGTAGAACACAGATGACTCTGGAAATAGTTAAATTTGAGTTCTCAATGATGAGAGAAACAGGAGAGCGGTAGCTTATACGCAGGGCCTTTGAGTGTTTGTTGGTAGGTCATGTATTGTTGTTTTGTTTTTTTCACAGAACCTGCTGAAATAATGGCTTCCTAAGTAGGTGTCATTGAATTGTGTCACAGATTCACTGGAACCATGTGTGCAGTGAAAGGGGAGCAGTAGCTGCAGTGTGTGTATCTGCTGCTTCAGAGAGGGAGTACAGTTAAGCAACTGGGGCCGTCTTTGCTTACAGTCTATGTCGACAAGGAGGAACTCAAAAAAACCCATCATATTTAACTTCTTAGTGTTAGATAAACATGCCAAAAGTCCTGAAAAATGCTGTTTCACTGATGTTTTGTTGTACGATCTCTTTGAATGTCTCTGGCTAATCTGTATTGGGCATTCTTTGTCATAACCTCTAAAGTGCCAGAAGACCTTTTTTCATATGTCCAAAAAGCACAATGTCATTTATATTTGGTTATTGCCAGCATCAAATGACTCATGACCATTGCATAAGCTTTTGTCATTTCAGAATTAGTGATGATCTCATCATTAAGCCTATTAGAGACATCTTTCAATCTTTTAAAAACCTTTTGAATCATCTGAAATTGTTCTTCTAGTAAATTGAGAAATTATTTGACCCAAGTAGAATACAGGTGGATAGCATCAGGGAGATCATATGAGATCTCTTTAGCAGTACTTAGATATCCATCCATGTTTTCCGGTTGTCAATACAAAAAAGGCTGAAATCAAGTAATAGCACATTTGAAGATGGATAGCAAGGTATACAATCTGTTTCAGGCCTCCTGTAATTGCAAAAGTTGAATCACTACTATGTGAGGCTTTTTAACTGGGGAGAGGGTCACCAGACTTCCATCCAGGTTTTCAGATGATGGAGGGGAAGCTATCCAGGACATTGGTGCGGTTTGGCTTCAGCTGCTGTCAGTAGTTCTGGCCAGATCAGGACAGAAAGATTCACTTCATGGCAATGAAAAGTATAAAAGAAATTGTTTACTCACCCCATTCTAGTGATTTGGGGTGGATGAAGAGACCAAGTTACTGTATTGGAATCTCCAGTGGGTTGTTCATTGTATTTCTTTCTTTCTGTCAATTAATTGAGTAATCTCTTTCAGTAATTTTCATGTATTGCTTGTCTGGTTTTTATGTATGCCACCTCTGATTTCTGTAAAAGAGCATCATGAAGACAGCAACTGCTGCAAACTTCCTGTGGCTAGGAATCACGTCTAAAGGCAAGTTCAGAAGAACAGTACTCCAGTGAATAGCTAATTTGTACAGCTGTTCCCACTATAAAGGGAGGAGTGAATCCTTCTAGTGTACTACAGTTGTGCTGACCATGTTTAGAAAAACAGCAGCTCTTTAAAAACCTCTGTATTTGTCATCATTCTTCATGGTAATGGGTATTGCTGGTCCTGTTGTTTCTAGGCCTGGGCGTTGGGCTCTGAGGAAGGTGCTCTGAGCTCTGCTCTTCAAGGCCTAGTGCAGGGGGCAAGTAAAGGGTAATACTGCCAGTAAGAAACATAATCTCAGGTGCAGAATGTGCAGTGTATGCACTGTCAGTATCTTTCATACTGATTACAGCATCTTTACAAATTACTGTGACTGCAGAGTACTTTCTGTTTGTGAAATAGTTCTCTGTAAAAGAGATATTGTAGAAGGGATATTGATGATTTCTTGTTTCAAGTGGTGGTTTAGTTATAGATAGCTTGCTGTCATCAGAAGGGGAAACAAATCAGAAAGTTACAAATTCAGTTCTGGCCAAAGGAAAAATATTTCATTCAGTGTGCAAATTAGTCTGGAATTTATTGCTGCAGTACATCAATACACTGAGGTTAAAACTTTGTGGGGTCAAAAGTAATCTGATACTTATGTGTCAGCTATATAGACAAATCCTGCAATGAAAAACTTTTAAGTTGAGCTGAAGGTATCTGTAAGTGTAAAGGTTAATAAGAAGGACTGCTTGTCCTAATTCCTATTTTGCAAATTTGTCTTCAAGGCTTTCTTCTCCTAGTCTTTGAAATACCTGAAACTGGACAGTACAGGTGGTAGGAACGGATGTGAATGAGTTTTAGGCCAAATTTGAAATGTTTGTGCTGCATAAATTTTAAAGTGTTTCAAATAACTGTAATTCTTATCAGATCACAAAGAAATTATGAATAACCCATTAAAAACAAGGTGTTATATTCAGGTTATTGTATTGGTGATAAAATATTTGGTAGGAATATATTCTGCATTGCAGGTAAATGCTGCTTTAAAAAAAATGCAGGGTTTTGACAGAATGTAGGATTAATGCAGTTTGGGTTTTTTTCAGTTTTTTGTGGTATTGAGAACTGTAACACAGAGCAGACCTAGTTGTTACTCGGACGGATCAGACCGTGGCACGTCTTTCACCTGTTCTCAAATCATGTTCAATGTAAACAAAGTCCAGTGTTAGCTCATTTTGGACAGAGGTCTATCAACTTTGGTATTTGCCTAAACGTTTGTCCTTGTTGTGAAACAGAAGAGAGGTTACAGGGCTGTCCCAGTGTTCAACCTTTGCTCTGTAGGAGTGTGACTGCAGTTTCTATGCTGGTCACAAACACAGAAGTATTTACAAGACAGGTGTTACCTCTCCTAAATGATTAGGTTTCTCTTCGGGTTTTTTGTGCAAAAAGGTAATGCTTAGATCCTTATTGCTTCTATTAGTCACAGTTAGTAAAGAAATAATTGCTTCATGTATTTGAAACTCACTTATGAACAAAAAGTCACGTCAGCAAGCATCTGTAGTTGATGGACACTATACTAGGGAGTTACTGTTACTATCTATTCTGCCATTAAGTGCTAGTAAATTAATGATACCAGTATATTGCAATAATAACGTATTATTTTTTGGCTATACGAAAACAAAGGAAGGCTTATCATCAATAGAAGATCTGAAAAGAAACTGTTTAAAACAATCCAAGCATTATAACTTGGGCATCTTTTTGCATTTGTGTGTTTGGCTTACGCATTTTCACCTATGTGCTGAAGTTTCTTAGCCTCAGCTCTGTGCTCTTTTTTGTTGTGGTGTCAGATACTGGCCTCTCAGACAGGCATGACTGACCTGATGAGGTATCACAATTTATAAATAACTTCAGAAAACTGGGGCGTACTCCCAGTTAGGGCTGAGCTCTCTGTTTTGGAACTGCAGTGGTGGACCAGGGCTGGTACGGTAAGGGGTGCTGCTGCCGTGAGCTGAGCGGTGTTGGGACCAGTTCAGGATCTCAGGCTTGGAATAGTAGAGAAGGGAATGGGGAAGAATAAAATGGGGTGAGTGCATTTTAACTGATGCCTTCTGTTTCTCAGTTTTCCTCATTAGCAAATTCACTTGGTGTGTGTTAATTAGCTTAGATTCTTTGCTACTACCTAAACTTGTATTATTTTGAAGTCCCAGTCATATGACATGAGGCATGCTAAAAGATTTGTGCGTACAGGCTGATGAAAGTAGCAGTAACACTGCAAATGGAGAGAAGTGAAGCTTTTTCTTAAAAGGGTCCAAATAGAATACTTTTAGATACCAAAGGCACCTCTGTGCAACAGCTGTTACTTAAGAATGATGGTTTATTTTATAATGCACTGGAGAGAAATTAATGCTATTAAAAAGTTATTTTCTTTCTGTATAGATATGTCATATTCGTATATCTGTCCTCTTTTCACATATAGTCCTTGTTCACAGTGCTTTATTACCATCTATGTCTTCTCATCCCACCAATTTCCTTCATAGCCTCTCTTGTCTTCTTAATGCTGAAATTAAAATTTACTTAATACTGCTAAAACTAGGGGTTTGCCCTGCTTTCCTGTAATTTCTTGGGTTCTACAGTTGAAAGGATATTGATCATGTATTGGTGCCTATGTGGATGTGTGGAAGTGAAAGTCAGAAGCTGTTGTTTTCTTTCCCAGTGTTTTTTAAGACAGAAACTAAATATAGTGAGCATTAAACAGATGGCTATGTTGTCACATAATAAATATTTGAAGAAAATTAAATTATGTCCTGCCTGTTTGCTGACGACAGTTCCAGCCCCCATAGTAACAACAGTAACAATAATAGGAGGATTTACAGTGTAGTTATTTTTTAATTCTCAAAGTGAGCTATCTAGCAAGGCTGTATAAGGAGATATTTTTTAATGTGGGAAAGATAAGCACTGTACTTAAGGTCACACAGCATGTCAGCAAGTCTTTCGAAAGAGCATCCAGGATCCCCTTGACTTCCAGACAGTACGTTTCCATTTTAAACCATGCTGACTTGCAAATACTTGAGTATTTCCTTCAGAACTTTGTTTTCTGATAGTTTTCTTCCTTAATTCCAACCTAATTGTTCATAAACGTTAACTTGCCAAGAGGAGATAATAAACCCAGACTTTTGTTCCTGTCCAGTGTACTTGAGCAAAAAAAACCCCACAGGCAGGCCCTCCTGAGAGTTTTGTTGTGAAGAAAAGGTGATGGATGCCAGAGAGATGATGAAGACTTAGCTGAAATGAGGGGTTTTATTTATACAGCTGAGCTTCATCTTGTGATATTAATAGCATACAGGCATTTCTTTTGGATAGAGGGGATGGATTCTGTATTTAGCAGAGATCCATGTGCTACTCTTTCTGGCATGAACCAGAAAATCCTATTGCCTTTAACTGTTCGCATGCATTACCTTATCTTTATGGGGAGGATTCTTCTCTAAGTCTTTCTGATGTTCCAGGTTTGAAAGCTCTGTGAGAGAGGTACAGGGTGAGAACAAGAACTGCAGTGTTTCACTCAAAGGTGAGAACTGGGCAGCAGACCAGGTTCACAGCAGCAGAAAAGTTCCTCTGGCCCATGGTCCACCCCCTTTTCTCAGGACTCTGCAGACCTGCTTGAAAGCAAGTTGAGGAGTTTATTAATTGTCCCAGTTACCCATTTCCTGCTAACGTTTACTGATACTTTTCCATCTTTTGCGAGGAATTGTATCACATGATAGAAGTGGAATTGGTGCTTCTCAGATAATAATTTGCATGATGGGAGTAGTTTGCTGCTGAATTGCAGCAGACCAGTATAATCTGGGGTGTGAACGGGATGTTTTTATTTTGGTGTTTTGTTCTTTTTTTTTCTCCCCAGTTGGTGAGGAAACAACAAGGCCTGGAATTCTTCACTGCGTCTGTAAAAATTTCTCATCTGCCTCAGCTTAAAGATATATTAATAGTATCCTGATCTCTTGCATGCATGGTTGGTCCTGTTGCCTGGATACAAACATAAAGTGATTAGAAAACTGTCATTAATATAAAATGAACAAAATAGGTCATAAAAGTACCCAGTTAGATGTTTTTCCTGTGTGCCCACCATGCATATTAGTACTTGACTCCTTCGCTTGTTTGTTGCAGTGTGCTGCATTAGGCTTTTCACTAAAGTGTAAAGTCTCACTGCGAGTGTAACCTGTGTGATGTTTTCTGCCAGCTCTCTCTCTGTGGTTTCTTCCCTGTTCTTTGAAATATATCCTTATCAGTTTTTCTCACATCATTTGTACCCTTCTGTGGTCTGTTACCTTTGTGTGTCTTTGATCGAATGCTGTCGTGTTTTCTGAACTTCTTTCAGTACGCAATTGTATTTTCAGTTTCAGTGTGCTGCATTAGTCTTCCTGGTAAATATATGCACTGTGTCACATAAAGGAGTGCTAAACATTGCTACAAAAGCCCCTTGTTTTTTAACATCTCCCTAGGGTCTTGTGATGGATTTGTTAGGGCTCTGGGGAGATGTCCCTCTCTAACCTAGTTTCTGGTTCAGCTGTTTGCTTTTCTATTATTTCCTCCAGCATTTCTGATTTTCTTTATAAAAACATATACTCACTTCTGATGCCACTCTTTCCTGCTTTTCCATACTTTATTTAAAACGTAGATGAAAATGTCTGTGACGGGTTTGCTGTTTTTTGTTACCCCTTTATTTCTTAATAAGGTGTGATTTTTCTTCTTCCAGCTGTTCCAGTGTAACACTCCATGATACTTTTTTTTTTAGAGTGTAGTAACTAAAGCCACTTTTTAGTTCACCTGATTTGATAACCAGCTGCTGGAGGTGGACTGCAGTGACTGAGTTCTTACTTTGCTTTGGTTGTAAAATAAGCTGTTCACTTAAACCCTCCCTGGGCAGGCCCTTGGTATGAACTGACAGAGAAGAAGGAAGAATGAAAGCAGTGATAGCAGATTCCCAAATTCAAGATGGTAAATTGCTTTCTCTTGGAGAATTGTTACATGTTGTTCAGCCACTGTTCTCATTACTGTGAATGAGCGTTAGGCACAGGCATCATATGTCTGTTATTTGGTGTTAAGGGAAAGGTATATAGGAGGATTGTTTTGTGGTTAGTATGCTGTAACTGGGATTAGAAAATTTGGCCCAGGCCCCTTGCTCTGCTTTTCATGTGAATTTTGGTAGTTCAGTTCATTGCTGCCTCAATTCTGTTTTTGTCAAATTAGAATCATACTTCTGTTCTACTTGTGTGCTGTCTCTATTTCTTTTGACAAGTATGTTGTACGGCATCTCTCTTTTGTTAGGCATACAGATATCTGATTAGACATACAGACACAGTTAGAATCCTAGAATGGCTTGGGGAAGGGACCTTAAAGATCATCTAGTTCCAGCCCCTCTGCCATGGGTAGGAACACCTCTCCACTGAACCAGATTGCTCAAAGCCCTGTCCAGTCTGGCCTTGAATGCTTCCAGGATGGGGCATCCACTGCTTCTCTGGATGATGTGTTCCTGTGCCTCACTACCCTCATAATAAAGAATTTCTTCCTAATATCTAAACTAAACCTACTGTCTTTCAGTTCGAAGTCATTCCCCTATGTCCTATTACTACATACCTTTGTAAAAAGGACGGTGTTATGCTTGTGTGTGTGTTATGGTAGATACATAATATACAATAATCCTAACCTTGGCTGAAGTCTTTTGGTGTGTGTTGTGAAAAGCAATGACAGTGCAGTTGGAACAAATTATATGAAGCTTTCTTAATAATTTGGTTAGAAAATACAGTTTCCTGTTTTGAACTGCAGGTGACATTTTTAGCTGTTGTCATAAATACTGTATGATGGCTTTCAGATGTCATATGTTCATGTGCAAATTCATAAAAGAAAGATTTCTGTCATGTCATTACTTTGTTTCTTTGATATCAGGATTGTTTTATTATAAAACAGTCTTCTTTTTGGCTTACTTTGCATCATAAAATACACCAATGAGAATAAAAAAGGAGAAGATGAGAATGCTATATCCAGTCAGGGAACTGATATGTGTAATGCAGTGTTCTGTGTCTAGTACCTGAGAAGTTGTTTCGGAAAAAGTGATAGAATCTTCATAATGGACAATTATGTAATTATGGGTGAGAGCTTCAGGGACATTGAAGAGATTTAAGCACATATATTTCACTAAAAGACAAGGAGATTGAAAATACTCAAGATGAATAAATGCCCATCTCCCTTGCGTTTGTGGAAACTAAGACATTTTTATTTTCATATTTATTGCTAGCTTTTGCTCTGATAATGGATTGCATGGGTATGTGGGCTTCCTTCTCCCCTGATTCCTCTCTTTCACTTTAAGTAACTTGACTTCTAATTTTAATGTATGTATTGTTGTTGCTTAAGGTAAATATTTTGTTTAGTCAAGTTTTACCAACTGCACAAATATGGAACAATGAAGGTGAGCTAAGTAATAGGCTTGTAGAAAAGAAGCAGATGTTGTAGTGGATAATATGTTGTACAGGAGTCAACAATGCAAATAATGTATATGAAGGAGCCCAGCGTCTGAGACACATGGCATACTCTGTGTTGAAACCTGAGGCCAGCTCTGACTCTGCTTCTGTGAGCTCAAATGGGGCGCCATTTGCTTTGGTGACTGTGGTAATATATCACATTTATTGTGATGGGCCAGGACAAGATGAGGTGTAGCGTTCTTGGGTGGTAGCAAGGGTATTAAGGGTGTAGTTCCTGCTTAGTATGATCGTGGATAGAAGGGTAATGGCTAGTGTCACTTCATAGGAGATAGCTTGTGCAAATGCTCATAGTGCGTCAATTAGGGCCTATATTGAATTCGAAGCTCACCTGGAACATAAGGTTGATTATAGCTAGGAGGAAGAGGAGGCCTAAGTTTAGGTCAGTGAGAGAGAAGGGAAGGGAAAATGGGGGATTCAGATTGTGATTGCTAGGCTGGCTAATATGGGAGTGATAGAGAGGAAGTGGATGGACAGAGAGGTTCCTTGGTAAATAATGTTGTGCCACCTGCTATTGGTTGTAATAATCCAGAGACTAAAACGTTCAGGCCTTTTCGGACTTGCACATACCTTAGGACTTTTCATTCTACTACTGTTAAAAAGGCCATGGCAGTTAGAATTGAGATGGCATAGCACAGGGATATGACAAGCCATGTTAAAGTGCAGGGGGTGGGTCACAGGTATGATGGGGAAGTAAGAAGAGGACTTGAAGCTCTGGGTAAGGGGCTTAAGCCTCTTGATTTGCTGAGTTCTGCCAGGCTAACAGTCCTTTCTGTGATGAAGTGGTGTGGGTGAGCCTTTGGGTTCGTTACTCTGATTAGAAGCATGCTTCTGGTATTGGCCTTACTTTCCCAGTCCTTTTGTATTAGGGTAAATTGATCATAGGTAGAAACCACCTTGAATTGCTCCAGTCTGAACTCAGATCAGGTAGGACTGTTGTAGTCTTTCTCACTACTGTGTGCTGGAACAACAGACTGCTGCAGATGTTTTTGCACACCATATTTGAGGAAAGGTGAAGTCCAACTGGAAGTAGCTTAGGAGAAAGCAATAGCAAAGACCTATAAGGAGATAATGGAACAGTCAGGATTATTCAGGCTGGAGAAATTAAAATAATTTTAAAATTTTGAAGTGTGCTGCAAAGAGAGAACTTCTCATTCATGTTCACACAGCCCAGAAGTAAAGGGCTTAAATTGTATAAATAGAGTAGAATTCAGGAAAACCTTTTCAACAGTGAAAGCAGTTAAACAGACTGGATTGCCTAGGAATCTTCTGGACACTTTGTCCTGAAAGATACTGGCAGAGATAACAGGCAAATGTGTAGGCAGTGCTTTAGATTTCACTGATCATGCCTGAATTTTCTTCCAAGACTGTTGTCTGTGATTTCAAGGGTACTGAAATAGTTGCTGTATAGTTTTCCTTTAGTTTTAAGCTTATTCTTTGGCCTGTTAATTTTCATTGCATTTTCTTGAGGATTTTTTTTTTTCTGATAGATATAGTGTCAGTCAAGCTGGACTTCAACATATAAAGGTGAAGCTATATGTTAAGTGAGTGTACATTAAATAATGTTTATATATAATGTTAATATTTTTTCCTGAATGTCTTGTTTACTTTTTTTACTGTGCTGATCAAATGGCTGTTTTTATTATCCGTATTTCCATGTTATTCTGTGTACCCACCTCACTCAAAGCTGTGTTCAGTTGAAATTTTCAGTTTTTGCTTTCTTTTGGAACTACTTAATAACAACCTGAAAGAAAACAGACGTTAATCTTTGAGGGCTTTGCAAATAACCTTCTTCCACGCTCAAAACTGATCAGTAGTTCTTGCTTTGTTTCTCTTTGCCAGTTTCCTGCTTGTGACAGTACTTTGTTCTTCTTGCCTGCACAGTGACTTGAGTAGCCCTTTGTGAAGGACTTGACCAAATCTTTTGAGAAAGTTCCAATAAACAATGCGTTCTTGTATCCCTTTACTTCATTGGGTTTTTATTTTCTAATCCTTGAAAGAATTCAGCTCCTTAACAGATCTACCTTGTGTTCAATTCATCTTGTCCCCTGAACTATGCAGAAATCTTCAGTGTTCACATGCTCTAAGGATTCTCCTTACATCTGCTCCTGAGAAGTCTTTGGGTTTTTGCAGGCTTCCCAGTTCACAGGATTTCAGGCTTGCTTAAAAATGGGAATTCAGGACCAGGATCCCATGGACATTTTTCAGTGGTGAAAGTTCTCACACAGTCCCACTCTTCTGTTCCTGCATCATCTGTTGCATAGTGCCATTACAAGTATTTGTGCAGATGCACAATGCCCTAATCTAAAATTGAAAAATACCTGGCTTGCCACAGCACAGGGCAGTGGCAGCACAACAAAGGCAATGTGCAGCCAGTTAATGTGTGGGAAAGGGAGGGGAAGGAAGGGAGACAGCTGCAGTCTTCTCACAGTACTGCTGCCTTAACTGTGTATCATACCTGGCTTAAGGTACGTCTGATCGTCTGCTGTGGTCTTTCTTTTGCATTAGATAATTTAGGCTGACAGTAGGAAATTCTCTACAGGAAGTCACAGAATTACAAACTCAGTAGTGCAGAAAAATATTGTATTTAGCCAGGTGGGGTCATTGTATCATTTTATCTTACTGAAAAATGTATGCTTTTAGCACCTTTATTACAGGTTGGGATCTTTCTAGACCCATAAGATGCTGAATGTTAGAAATTAATTAGACGGCTATGAAGACACTAACACAGAAGAGCTGGAGATAGTAGAACTAATGAGAGAATATTGAAATAAAGTACTTCCCATTTTCAGGGAGGCATTGGGAAGAAGTCAGTCAAAAAAGTTTAACCCGAAGTGTGTTCGTATGTGCTTCCGGGAATGAGTGAAAGTGGAAAAGCCACTAGTGTGTTTCCATGTACCAGAAGCCTTTGAAGTGAGTAGCTGTGCACCGGATAAATCAGTTTACAGATGTGTTGTGGTACCAAGAAGCAAATTAATATGCTTTTGGGTTATAAAAGTTAAGGAGAAGTTGCTTCTTGAACAACTATGAGAGTTAACTTGCCAGTTGTAAGGCCCAAACCTCTTGTTTCTAGACAGATGTAAAGCAACTGAAGAGAGTGGAGGGACAAATGACAAATGAGTACAGACTAAGGGACCGACAGGCAAACATGCCTACCTTGGCTATGTGATAACTAGAAGTGTAGCTGAGAGATGTGATAAGAGTCTACAAATATTTGAGAGCCACATATTTGAAAGATAGACACTAATTAAATTAGTAAGGTGAGAAGGGGCGTAACTAGAAACAAGGGAATGAGATTATGAAATATATTAAAGTATGGAATAGTCTGCCCAAAGGAAAGATTGAAACGACTACTATATAAAAACAAATATATAATACAAAAGACTGGTAGAAAGAATCAGGAAATAGTCTAACTTCAAAGAGTCAGCTTTCTAATGAAAATAGATTGAATAATTTACTAAGTCTCTTTTAGCCATTTAATTTATATTTGCTTTTTAGGTATTAGGGCAAGTTGGCAGCCTCTCTTAACTCTTTGATATTCTCTCCCTAATGCTTCCTGCTGATTCAAATCTGCATTATTGCATACCAATCTTAGATGCTGTCTTTCTTTAGGAAAAAAAAATGTTTAAAAAAAAAGAACAGTTGGACAAACAATATAAAAAGGTATAAGGGGAGAAGGAAGGTGAATAAGCTTTGGGAATGATTTTTCAGGAATGGTGTCTTGCTACATTCTGCTTAAAAGCTGTAGCTGCAAATAAATGGGAGCAAGCTAATACCAGTTATAGACATCTAGCTGAACTGGTTTGTTCCTGTTTGCATCTAGGTGAACGATGGTGAGGGAGCTCCCCAATTATGGGTTACTGTTTGTGATGTGTGGCCAGCCTGTGATTGATGGGATGGTATGAACAGGATCAAAACCTTTTTAGTGTAGAAGAAGGCAGAAGAGAATTTTTCCTTAGTGAAAACAAACTGCGTCATAAAATTCCATTCAGAAAGTCAGTTTGACTGCATCTGAAAGGATGGAGAGTGGCCCTAAGCTGCTCTGTTTGGCTGGCATGATAGGGTAAATAGTAAAACGTGTTCAGGTTCACTGCCTGTCTCAGTAGCTTGTCTGGATTGATGTCAGGTGCCTGCCAGGCTCTGGTGTGGCAGAGGAAGGAGGAAGACAGTGAGGAGTCCTTTCATGAATCCATTGCCCAAATTGCTGACTTGAGACAGAAGGGACTTGGCTATGCTTGGCATTTGCTGGGTGACTCCTGTAGACTGGAAGGCAGCCCTGCAGTTAATTAGAGGAGATTATTTAAAAAATTTGGAAAGTGTACCAGTTTGGGAGTTCTCCTTTCTAAAGCACAAATCCTTAAACCTTAGTTTTCAAATAGAACTAAGAGACAGTGAATTTATGATGCTACATTTAATTTCTGCACATGGTCTCTACATAGCCCTGAGATTAGCTCAATTTGTTTGAGTGTGGTGCTAATAACACCAAGGTTGTGGGTTTCTTCACTTGATGTGTTTTTAAGGAGACACAGCAGTGTGTGCACTATCTTGTGGATAATTTCTTTTTAGAACAAAGCAGTTGCTTGCACAACTCATGTGTAATGCCCTTCGTATGTGTATAAAATTAAGTACTCTTTGATCTTTCTTTCCTGTGTATCTCTAATCTGGACCCATTTTACTTTTTTTTTTTTCTCTCCCCACCTGGAGTGTGTGCTTGTGAGCCAGGCATTGTTGACTTTGCTTTGTGTGCTGGCTTCTGAACAAAGACACTGCTGAAAAGGTGAGCGTTTAACTTCCATCCTCTTTGATGCAGATTTGTGTTCATAGGAACTGATAAATTCAGACTCGCCAAACCTGTCACCTTAAACTGTATCTAGGTTTGCAATGGAGAAATTCTAATCTACCAGCTCATAAAATTGTGAGCGTCAGCCATCAAAACACTTTTATGTTCTGGTTTAGTGTAAATTTTGTGGCATTTTGCAGCACTGCAGACCAGAGAACCTGAAAGGTAGGCATGTTTCATCTCTTGAACAGAACTGAATTTAGAGCTAGGAAACCTGAGACCCTGAAAACAGCCATAAAAATACAATTCCTACCCTGTAACCTGCATGGGAAGGGATGGCTGAGAGGTATGCACAACTACACATTTCCTCCATAGATGTGTGAATTCCTTATCATATCTTTTGTTTGTCACATCAGCTGTCTTCTGAAAGTAGCTTAGATACCTGAGTGTTAACTGAACAGGCTTTTATCAAACCAGCAAGGCTACTTAGAAGATGGGAAATAAGCTTAACGACATTGGTCTGCTGTGAGTACTTAGCAGGAATTTCTCAAAATTTTTCAGTGAAATGCTGCCTGTGCAAGGCATGCAAAGGTGCAGTGACCAGGGGGAGGGTCAAACTTAGTTTAGAGGAACAAACAAAACTTTGCTTATAAGACATTATTAGTACTTTAAAGAAGGGTAGATGAAAGTAAATATGTGATACTGTAATGTCTGTATTGGTCTGTGTCTGTGAGACTGCATTAACCATCAACCTCCTGAATTTCAAGGTGTGTCTTTGAAGTCATGAAAGGCATGGCATGATTGTTTTCCTGGTTTTCTATATAGATAATTTTGTCTGGTAGAGCAAGATCATGTTCTGCGATTCTATTGCTCTGTGACGTCAGTGAGAAAACCTTTCTGACTAAGGACACCTCGGATTTCATAGCAGAAGGATACTGAACTAAGTAGTCTGCTGCATACAGCTCCAAAATGAGTTCTGTGTGTCAGAAGTATGGACATTTGGCACAACAGTATGTATCAAATTGGAGATTCCAGTTGTGTTTGGCATGTCTCTTCTATGAGGAAGTGGTGAGGAGCAATCATGAGAAATACAATATGCAGAAGGGTTTACAAGCAAGCAAGGAATAAGTTTAATAGCAAGAGATGGCAGGTGTAGATGTAAGGATCTGTCCTGGAAGAAGTTATGAAGCTGTAATTTTATTAAATAATCATAAAGAGTAATGTTGTGTACCTGGGGCGTTGTAGAGAATCATCATTTCCAGTAAGGTTGAGTTCAGCAATTACCATGGTACCCTTGAGGCTAAGCATCTTTGGTCTTGTTACCATTAGCAGTTAGGTCATGTGAGACTCAGTGATACGACTGAGCTGAATTGGAAATAGCATTTTGGGTTTTTTCTTCTAAAGCTTGCTGTTGTAGACAAGGCCCCAAAAGCAAGCAGATCTTAGCTTTTGAAAACTGTTTGGGCAGTTACTGAGCATACTTGTGTTTTTGTGCTTATTCTCTAGAAGGCATGGATTCCTTAAAAAGAAACAACCCTCTCCCCATTCCAGACAGACTCCCTTAATTTTATTTCCAAATGTGATGCTTTTATAAAATACGTAGTTTAAGGGATCTGCTTCAATTGCTTCTTTCCTCTTGTCTTTTCTCTCACACTTTTAAATAAGTTACTCTGTGCCGTCTGCCATATGCATGTAACTGGCTGAGCTGTAGACATGCAGCAACTTTATGCAGCTTCCAAAAGCAGTATATAGTGCAAAAGTCAGATGTGTTAATCAGATGGCCTGATGAGACCAGAGATACAAAAGTTGTCTTCATTTGAAATATTGTTGGATTCAGTGATGTAGTTTTTTAGGTATATCGAAATAAACTGATTGCTCATCCCTGCTGTTCTGTGGTATCTGTTTCTTTTTGCTTCTTTTGGTGATGCAGGAAGGCTTGAATACCTTCATGGATACGTGTGGAATCTGTAGAGGGATCTTTGGAGTCCTTACATCAGCATACTGCATGCTACGCTTTCTTTTCCATACCAAGAAAACTGATGAATTGGAGGTGATTGTAAGTACATAAGTTTACTGTAGGAAAACTTTCTAAGCCCCCTTTTAAGATCCTTACTCAAACCAGAAATTCAGACACAGGGCAAAGTTTTGGACCTCTTTGTTAGAAACACTGGATCTGAACATGGAATGCTCTGCTGAGGAGCTTTGGGGCTGTATTATCAGCAATGCCTGAAGCAGGCCCTTCCTGCTGAGGGATTTTTTTCAACCAGACTGACATCTCCCTCTCCAGTAAGCAGTTGCATCCTTGTGATTCCTTTCGCTGGCTTTCGTGGACTAGAGTATATGGGGGTGGATATTGCATAGAATTTGGTGTTTCTCACAAGCTGGCAGGATTGTTCCCAGCTGTCAGTGACTCACAGTAGCTGAGTTGCTGTCTCAGAGTTCAAGTTAATGGAATTTGTAGTTCAGTTTCCCTTGTTTTGTCTGGCAGAGGTGGAATTTCCCAGGAGAGATGCTACGAGTAGTAGCTTTGAATGTGTGTTTGGTCTGAAAAATTGCTGTGAGGTACTGTCCTTCCTCAGTCCTTCCTTGGGAATAGCTCCTTGTATTAAACATGTGATAAGTGCATGCCACATGATTGTCATCTGATTCTTTCTCTGAATGGATGGCAAACTTTGTTTGGATTTAGAGGTTTCTGTTTTCTCAGCAGGGTAGCTGCTTTATTTATGCCAAAGTAAAAGGGCACAAATGACATCAATGCAATTTATTCATAGAATTAATGTTATTTACTGAGCGATAAATTACATTTTATCTTGTGTTTTTTACTACTTGACATTTTTAGCAAACAGATTATATCATGTTAATATGAAGGGATACTTGAAATTGTAGGGGTGTACTGTGTAGAACAGAGAAGTGGTTTTATGTGTTGATTTTGACTGTTGTTCTGGTAATGTATGATTCCTCTGGAGAGCCTGCTGGCTTCTGATAGAGCCATGTTTGGATGTGCAGTATTAAGTGCTGGCTCCTGAGCAGCACTGGTTCGTCCAGAATCAGTAGGATGCTTTGAATTTAGTTTATTTTATTTGAAGACAACTGTTTGGTGACTGGGAATCACTGTCAGTTTCCAAAATAAATGGGTCTTCTGAAACATATTTGCCGCCTTGTTATAAAGTATCAGAATATCGGGAGCAGCTTCACTGTGGAGGCTTGTGACTTTGATTAAACTTCATACAGTGCCTTGTTCCCTCTTTTCTCTCTGTGAATCTTGGATAGGCATATGAAAAGTATCTTCCAGTTCAGGGTGCTGTTACAGAATGCCTGAAAGGCAAAGAAAATAGCATCTGTTTGCTACTCAGTGTTGTGGCTTTTCCACTGTCATTAATCTATTAAAAAGAAACTCCAAGAACTCAGAGTAAGAAGATGATATTCAGTTCACTAATCAGATAAGCAAAGAAGGGGAAAGATAATGGACAGAATTTTATTTTCAAGTTATACTAAGCATCTATTAAGCAAGAACAGCCCAAAGAGATTAAATGTGTACGTGTTTCAGACTCCAGGTACATTTTCCCATTGAACAGGATTGCCTTCTCCCCTCCAGTTCTATATTTGCTTCCATTACATGCCCTTTTATAAGCAAGACCCATAATTCTGTCTTTTTTAATGGAATCACAGATAATGAAACTCCTCTTTTTCTACACTACCACTGGTTTCCCCTATCAAGCATATAGGGCATGGTATTAGTAGTGAGGTTAAGGACCCTTTCAGGGTGCTTTTCTCCATTAGTAATTTCACTGTCTGATAAAATCAGTTTTCATTTTTGATACATCCACCATCACAAGAAAATGTTGAAACAGTTTTTCTGCCTTGCACTTTGTTTTCTCAAGGCACATGGAGGGTAGGAGGGTTTCAGCATGTTGACTGTTGAGGACTTGTTTGCATGAATGCATTGAGAAAAGAAGAAGTCGGTATGCAGTAAAGTCAAGTACCTTAAATCATGGTGTAGCTTCTTATTCAGAAAAAAATTAGTCTGAGTTTCCATGTCTTTAGCTTTCTTTCCAAATGCCCAAAGAATAAAAGCTCCTTCCATCTATGTCAAGGGATTTTGTAATGGTCTCATCTATGAATTGCAGTGACATATTTGATTCTGCAGAAGTCATACAGTAAATGCAAAGTTCTTAATGTTTATAGCTTGGATTTTCTCACCTTGATGTTGTGGCACTGACTTTGGTGGCGGTTCAGAGTTCTAAGAGCAGTCCTTGCTAGAGGTCACATTGTAATTAGCATTAGCCTGATTAGAGTAACCTAATTATGGCCCTAGAATTGTACTAGAAACTGTGCTTAGAAATGCACAATAGATGATAATAGTGAAAATATTGTGTAGGTACTGTATTGTTACCCACATTTCAACTTACAGTATTTTGTAGTCACTTTAAAGGGCAAGAAAGGATACAAGACAGAGGGGCAGAGAGCTACATACACAAATGAGAAGTACCACAATATCACATAAATGTGATTCTAAGTTTAAAAATTCAGAACTTTTTTGAAGACATAACAAATCTGAAGTTATGTATTTTAGAAGTATTGAATACTTTAGCACAGGTAATTTCAGACCTCAGGTTTTTACATCTCTTTATGCAAGACCAAAAAGTTATTCAGAAAAGTTGAGCAGAAGCATGAATATTTTAATTTAGGATTTATTGAAACTTTTCAAAATTGTTGGAATGGTTTATTTCAAATTTACTAATATTTGAGTAAGGTAAAGTCCAACTCTGAGTTGTCTTCTCTTCTGTCATCTAGTTTTCTTGTTACTGTGAACTAATATCATTAATTACCAGGGAAACAGTGCATCAAAATTCACTCTGTTTGTGGAAGATGCTTTTTGTGGAAGGAGATTTCCCACCAAAGACTTACTAAATTCATCTTACTTCATTCTCTGTTCTACCTTTCCTTTCAGTTCTGTAACTTACAACTTTTGTTAGTCATTGCCCTCTTGATAGTTTAGAATTCCAAATCCTTTAGTCATTCTCTCTTTGCAGTTCCTGTCTGAATTTGTACTGTCTGACTTCTGGAGTCTAATAGAGGAAATCTCAGACAAAGCATGTAATCTCATATTCTGGAAATCGGGAATCAAAAGCATATATTTCAAGTGAAGAAGGGAGTATCTCCATCTCAGAGTACCTGAACTGCTGCCCTAAGTGGCTGGTCCTCTGTCAGAAAATGAATAATCTGATACATTTCCAGCTGTCATTAAGCTGTCCAGTCAAAACCATAGTTTTTGAGATGAAAATACTGTAGGCTCTTTCTTTTACTGAGCCATTTGGGGGACTCTGACTGTAAAGGAATTTGCATTATGTGCACATAGCACTGAAGGCAGTGAATGTGCAGAAGTCCTTCAGCCAAGTCCTAAATGCAGCAAGCAGCCTTCAGGGTCACCTGTCCAGCACTGACTGGTTGGCAGTCTCCCTTAACTGAAATGGCACCTGGAGCTTACCATTTCCTGCATAATTACTAAGAAAAGTATACCTTTATTCTTTTGGCTCCATGATGCTTTAAAAGTGCTTCACAACTGATGTCTGTTCCTCTCTTTTCCTGGAGCTCTATAGCCCTAACTTGTGTTGGAGCTGTTTTCTTGCTCTTTATTTCTTGAGTTGATATGTTCTATTTTGGTCCCTCTTTCTTTTGCTGTCTGTGCTGTAACTTCAGTAGCTAAATTTGAGGTAGAACAGCTGTGTATTTTCAGAGACAGTACAGGTGAGGAAAAGCAGCAGCATGAAGTGGGTAGGTGCATCGCTGGAACATAGGAGAGAATAATGTGATGAAAAGCAAAACATTCCCTGGAATGAGCTTTTAAATAAACGCAGAGAATGTGTGTGTTGGAGAGGGAGTTGTCTCAAAAAGCTGTGTTTGTTCCCTTGAGGCTACCCTGTGCTATAATTGAGTCTACACGTCAAAGTGAAGTATGTGCTGAGCTTTGGGAGTGGGGGGGAACTGCTGCTTCTGCACATACAGGGCTTAGATGAACCCCATCGTACAGTGGTAATAAACACTCTGCTTTTGCACAGCTGAAGCCACAACACAACAGAATAGCTGTCCAACCAAGCTCTACAGCTGATGTTTCTCTTAAGAACTGCTTTAAATCTTTGTTTGATTGGGAAGCTATGAATAATTGGCTTTGGCTTTGCCTTTGCTTCTGATGCAGATGTGAATGAAGATGATGAACAGAGGGGAACATGACTGAATGCAATATTGAAATACAGTCAAAACAAGCTGAAAGGGTCTTCCTTAATTTATTTCTAAATCTCAGAGAAACAAATGTCTGTCCTATTATATTTCTTATGTTGGTGTAATGTTTTGGGGATATACTGACTTTTCTTTAATCTCTGATTTTTATGTTTTTAATGGGTGGAAAAGGGATGATTACAACCCTTGGTCCTGGCAGTTGCAGCCTTTGGCTGTGTGACTTCATGCATGTTGCTGCACTGGCAGCTTTCCCCTTGGCCATAGCTCACTGCAGCATTGCCCTAGGAATTCATATGAACTTGAAAATCCTTTAAAGCCAGTGTTTCCACGCTAACCAGCTAATTTTGTCTTGATTGTTTTTTACGTAGAGACTCTACCTTTGGCTCTTTCGTATTTTATAAATCATGCTTACTGACATATTTGATGTTCTGATTGTTTCCATAGTGACAGCAATGGCAGAAACCTGCAAAAGGAAGGTGACAGCATTGTATTTTCAAGATTAACAGTTTTACAGAAGAATGGTTTGAGGGGGTGGGAATGCAGATTTTTTCAAGCAGTCACAGAATATTTAGTAGTACTTACTCGGAGGTCAGAGAGGAAAGGTTTAGTGTTTTGGCATGTCTTTGTGTGGGATATCAGTGAGCACAAGGTCAGCATAGGTAATATGAGATGTTTTCAGCAATGTCTCCTTTCTTACTGCTTCAAAAGATGATGAAATTTCAAAATGCGGAAAACTACAATGTTACAGGTTATCTTCACAGGAGCTGTAGACATTAACATGCCTGTGAGAAAATGTGTAACATACTATTGTTTCATAATTTCTCGCTTCCAAATTCATAACCTAAGTGCAGGGAGCTTTTAGCATTAGGAAGCAGACAATGAGAGCTTCAACCTTTTTTTTTTTTTTTCTTTTTTTTTCTTTCCCTCTGATAAAATAAGCTATTTTATTTTCTGGAAATAAGGCTTTATTCCCTTTCATTATACATCTATATTATTTGTGTGTCAATAAGATAGCTTGAGAGAATATGGGCAGTTGATTAGAGTCCATGCTGCAACAGAGAGGGTTGTTTTAAAGCATTTTGTAGGAGACGCAAGTTTCTCTGTGTCCTTTTGTATTTGGTGTTATGCTTCTTCCTGTGGTGCAGTCACTTGAAGCAGTTGCCTGAATTACAATGTATGCCCACCATTCTTCTATCAGCACAGACAAGTGAGAGAAGATAATGTGAGAGATGCTTGTAAATTATGTCAAATGTTTTCATTCAGTGACTAACCTTTTTCTCTGTAGCATTTGATAGCATTCTGGTTGAGTCACCATCCCTGGAGGTATTTAAAAGATGTCTAGATCTGGCACTTAGCAGGGCACTCAGGGACTGCCAAGTCTATCTCTTGGTTTAGTGGTGGACTTGACAGCGCTAGGTTAATGGCTGGGTTGGATCTTAAAGGTCTTTTCCAACAAAAACAGTTCTACGATTCAAAGCATGCTTTCCCTCCCCACCCTCCTTCAGTGCCCAGGATCTGCGGTCAGGTTTGGGACCTCGTGCCTGGGTCGTTCTGCGTAGGAAGAGTAAGTCAGCCTGTGCTGCCCGTCTCCAGGTGGCAGACACATCCTCCGGCCCTGGGGAAATCAAGCAGCCTTGTAGTAAGACACAGGTGCTACACTCCAATTTAACACGTTGTTAAATTCCTATCTCTTATGCCTTCCAGCAACAATGTGGCATCATACTGTAAACTGAACGTGCATTACATCTTATTACACTGGGGAAGAGAAGGCGGCAGCTGGGAGCTTGTGTTGCTTTATAAGTTGCAGAAGTTACTTGGTTATCTGTGCTTGAGGTGTCTTAGGTCACATCTGCCTTGGTACCTCAGCAGGTTTTTCCATCATTTTGGTATCTTGGGAGACCGATGCATAAAAATGTGTAATTTATGGTTGTTCTTTGTATTTATCTGCAATGTTTTGGTCAGCTGGCATGTTGAAGTGTTTGATTCTGGTTTTCCATTTACCTGAAAGAAGAGGAAATTTCCCTGTTTTGTACCAGCTGGGATTATTGTGTAAAACAGGAAAGTGTTTAGAAATCATGGAAGCAGTTGTAGCAGAAAGGCTGAAGTGAATGTGTTATCTGTTCTAAATACTCTTATTTGTAGAATGATATGGAATTAAATGAAATCAGTTGCTTCTTAAGAGACAGGTTCATTTATAGATACTTAAGTTGTTGAAATGCTAACTTACTGAAAAATAAGATTGGTTAGGATGTGTTCTCTCCACTCCCCCATTGCCCCTCACCAAAAAAACCTGCAATCCGTGGGTTTTGCCTTATTTACACTGATGGACTCTTAAGGGATAGCTTAGTGCTGTGCCTTAAGTAGTGTCCTGTGCCCTAAGCATATGTTGGACATCACTTGTATTTCAGTAGCATTATAAATGTACACAGAAACAGACTTTTAATTGTGCCTCTGTCATGTAAAACATGTATTTAATTTCTTCAGCTGTAAACCTCACAGGTTAAAATTTGCAGCCTTTTCTGATCCCCCTTAGAATGAAGGGCTCGTGTTTTTCTTCTTTGCACTGTTAGTGATAGCAGTTAGTGCTGATTCATTTGCACTGACCCCCTGCTTCTTGTTAAAAGATAGCTTTATTTGCAGAGGTATCATGGTATGCTTAATTTGGCTTGCAGAATCTTTGTAGCTGTTTTAATCTTACATGAAATAGGTAAAATCCAAGAGGAAATTCGGAACTAAAAGGAAAAACAAAACAAAAACTACACTACCTATTCACATGTAAATTTACCCATTAAAGCCATAGACCGTGTAGATTTAGATAGTATTATATTAATTTCTTGAAGTAGAACTTTCCCTTAAATCTTGGAAAAACATCTGCAAAGAAGAAAGCATCTTATGTCTTTTGCTCCTGGTTCCAATTACAGGCAGCTGTCTGATTTATACTCAATGAAAACAGCTAATTGTACCCTTGTAAGCTCTTTCGGATTAGAGGAACACATATTTATTTGCATGAAAATGTTTGCATGTGAAATACTGAAAATGTTTACTGCAGATACAGCATTTCAGAGTTCAAAACATATATGCCTTTAATGCCTTTTTAAAAGCTGTTCTTTCTCTGCTTGATAGCATTTACCTCTCCATGTGTCATTAATGTTTAGTGGTATTGCAAGTTCTTGGAGAGCAGATTGAGGTGACATTGTGTGTTGTTTGAGATAGCATTAGCCAAACGAATTTTTGTGACTTTTTTTTTTTTGCTCTCTTTCTCTTGCAAAACATCAAACTCTTGTGATGCAAAGGATTTTGCATTTATTCTTTTGGTTTCTAAAGTAATGGAGCTTGTTTAATGGATGATACTGAATATGAATTCCTATTTTATAAAAATTTTTTTAAATGCTCAGACTAAAAAAGAAAAAAGGGGAATTAACCTCAAGCATGTTAGAATTTCATTCTTCAACCTTATGGGAATGGTCCAAATAAATAACGCTGATTCTTTTGAAGAGCTTTTTATTAAAGTCTTCTCTTTGATTAATTTTGTGGCACACTTGAAACTAGGAAGCTATTGGGTTAGTATAATTTCACTTATTAGAGAAATATGTTTTGCTAAAATTGCATGCATACAGTCCACCCCTCCTGTTTTGGGATGGTGTGTCTGCTGTGGCACAGTGTGTTCTTTTACTGATGGCATGTTGTCATCAGGTCAACTCAGTGTGTGTACTTTGTCCATATTTGTTCCTATCTTGAAATGACTTGTATTGAGAATAGCTCAGAGATACTTCAGCCACGGTTGTCAATTTAAATCAAGATGCTTTGGTTTTCCCTGGTCCTGTCCTCAGAATTTTTTGAGGTCTGGATTACTTTTTTGTGCTTTCTAATCATGTGTTTTAGTCTTTTTTATTCTCAGAAACCATTCTAATATATGGTTTGAAACATTAATGTGTAGTAGTTTTACTGTTTTGTCCTCTGAATCTTTACCAATTTGCTTGTTTTTTCTCACTTCTGCATTTCAACCAGGAAAATATGAGTTTTATTCCATGATTCTCATACATGTAAATTTGTACTTCTTTTGGTGTGTTTATTAGAAATTGTTAAGCTGGGATGAACTGGGAATGTCACACCAAAAAAATAAATGTTCCTTTCCCACAGCAGATGAACTTTTGACATTACTGGACCTTCAAAGCTGTTAACCTAACACCTGTATAAATTATTTCTGTAAGTGCTTTCTGACTGAAGTCAAAATGGGTGATTAATAGATGGTTAATGTGCTGTTTCATCCCAGAAATAAAAAAAGTCTTCTTTAAAAAAAAGAAACAAAAAAAAACAAAAAAAAAAAAAACAACAAAAAGCTCTAACAAAAACCCCCAACTCTCCCCCCCCCCAAAAAAAACAAACCAAAACCACTGTACCTGAGTCTTTTGCCTGTCCACTTGTTAAATGCCCCCTTCTGTTTTCTGCTGTCATTTTTTCTGGGACTGAAGAGTTCTGGTTTATATGAAATAGGAGAGCATTGAGGACCAGAAATGCACTTGAGGAAGAGAGACTTGTGGCTGTCCTGTCAGTCCCCACACTGTTCTGGCTTGTAGCTAGGGATGTTTGCTGTTGTGTTAATTTATGGCATATTATCAGTCTCTGTCAGTATGTGTGGATATAGGGTATCTGATTGACTGAGTTTCTCTCAAGGTTGTGAGCAAGTACAGGAGAGAATTTGGTCCCTACCATTTCTATATATCAGGTGAGTCAGTCTAGGGCTGGGGTATCTCTCTGTTGTATTAAAACCCATTTCATGTCATCTTCTCTTGTACATTCTAAATTCTGGCTCAGTCTCTGCTGTGTTGGTCAGTGTGGATGAATGCTTAACTCAAAACTTGATGTATTTGCTAAGTTTTAATGCATCTATTTTATTTAATGTAAACCACGATTGCTCATGTTCCTTTTTTAGTGTGGTACTTCAGGGAATAGCTGTAGAAAGCACTCTGCCACTAAAATATGGCACCTGGTATCCTGAGGTGCATTAGGAAGAGCATTGCCAGCAGGTCAAAGGACATGATCCTGCCCCTCTACTCAGCCCTGGTGGGGCCACATCTGGAGTGCTGCATCCAGATCTGGGCTCCGCAATACTAGACAGACAGGGAGCTCCTGGAGCAGGTCCAGCGGGGGGCTGTGAAGATGATTAAGGGAACTGGAGCATCTCTCTTACGAGGAAAGGCTGAGGGAACTGGGCCTGCTCAGCATCGAGAACAGACAGCTGAGAGGGGATCTCATCAGTGTCTGTCAGTATCTGAAGAGAGGTTGTCAAGAGGATGGAGCCAGGCTCTTCTCAGTGGTGCCCAGCAATAGGACAAGAGGCAACGGGCAGAACCTGATGCACAAGAAGTTCCACCTGAACATGGGAAAGAACTTTACTGTGCGGGTGACTGCACTGGGACAGATGGCCTGGAGAGGTTGTGGAATCTCTCTCACTGGAGATATTCAAGGACCCTCTGGATGCAATCCTGTGCGATGCACTCTAGGATGACCCTGGTTGAGCAGGGAAGTTGGACCAGGTGACCCACTGTGGTCCCTTCCCAACCTTACCTATTCTGCGTGATTCTGTGTCACAGTGAAGACACTTCACATGTTAATTTTCTTGGTAGGTATGGCAAAGTTCTCAGAGCAGGTATCTGCTTGGAAATGGTGAGTTTAGTTCTGGGTTCACAGCTGTGGTAGCAGAACGTCTATTTTTTACCTAAGGACATGCAATTCAGTGTGCTATGGTGTGTCACTGCCAATGCTGTCCCAGTGAAATTCACCTCTGGTTCAGTTCTCTGTAAAGTTGCTGCCAGTTGAGATGGTAGTTTTTGTAATGCAAGAGCTGTGTGGAGACCACCAAACTTGATCAGAACCCAAGTCAGCTTTGTTCTCAGCCAGCCTGAAGCTATTGATGTATTCCAGCTTTTATTATTGCCTGACAGGCGCACATGGTGGGCAGTCCTTTGAATCTTGGCTGTACTGTAGTGTTTATTCTTCTGTTTTGGGAAGCTGGATAAGACCTTGATTCCTTGTCGGCATGCTTCACTCCTCACTTCAGTAGTGCTCGGTAGGGTGCCTTTTGAGTTTTAGCCAATTCATAGTAGATTCCTTTCCAAAATGTGTACCTCTGTGTATCTTGTTGGTGAGACACATCCACACTTCCTTTCTGGTGGCTGTAGGAGAACACCAAGGAGGGTGTGGATGGTACAGCTCTCTGCTCTTGGGCTGCTTTTCCTCATGTTTCTAAATATTGGTAATATTGTCAGTGTCTTCTTCCTTGCCTAAAGCGTGCTGCTAGAACAGATTTGGGAAAGCTCTCCGTTTCTATGGGTGTATTTTTTGGATCACAGGAAGGCAAGTGGATAACGTTAATAGATGGCAAGTCTTTGAAGTATGTTAGAATCAACTTCAGAGAGAAAGAAAATCCCTTCCCTGAGCTGCAGATAAACAACAATGCTTTCAAACCTTCAAGAGGATCAAGGTGAAACTGAGTGAACAGCAAGTGCAGGAAAGATGATTCTGCTTTGTGACAAGTGGCAAAAATACCTTCTTTCCTTTTTGTGCTCCTGTAACAAAGCAAAATAACAAAGTACTCTGAGATTGTTCTGTGAAAGGAACATAAAAAGCTTTTTATGTTAAATACGCTCATCTTAATAGATGTGGGTAGAATATATTCTAAAAGGGATGGAAATATCTCCTTGGAATTCTGAAATATCTTCCAAACTAACAGAAAAGAACCGAATTCATTTAATCATGCGGGTGCATTTAACAGCGTTTATTTGCTTATGTGGACTTGTAGGAGGCTCTGACATCTTCCAACAAAGGTATGTTGCTCCCACTTAGTTGTTGACTGGTATGGGGAGAATGGAATAGCCTCATTTCTCATTTTCTTGTTAAATTCTTTAGGAAAAAAAGGAAAATACTTCCAAACCATACACCTGAAGTACATTTCAAAAGGAAAATATACTCCCTTTTACCTAAGGAAAAGGCAGTCTCAGGAAGATAAGTTGGAGAACAGTAGCAAGTGGCTGCAGACGTGACAGGACTGTAGGATTGTTTCCTCTGAGGTTCCCTTTTGGTTTTTCCAAGAGTCAGAGCCTTTGAAGACAAAAGAGAAAATTAAGCACATTTTTTTTCAGAGGAGGATAGTATTTTTCAAAAGTGAGAATGTATTCACATGGCTTTGAAATAATTGGTGGTGGATAAAGGCTGAAGTTCAGTGGACAGGGATGTGTATTAATGTGCCTTATGGGCTTCGATGTCCTGAATGGTAAATAAAGACTTATGTCTTACCTTTAAAAAAAGTTCACTGTATAGATAATAATATAGGTTATAAAAAAGTACCACACAACTACATGTCCCATATGCAATACAAAAGTGAGAATGAACTCTGAAGTGAGAGGTGGTGAGATTGGATGGGGGAGGGAGATTTAAATGTGTTCTTCAGGAAAAGAATCAGTGTAAAGAACTGAGGAAAAAAATAAAATGGCAGCAGCCAGGATTTGCAGAGCTTTTCAGTCCTTTGTTTGATTATCTTCCATAAGTGCTTTAGCCAGAGACTCTTTTCAGTAGCTGCATGGGGCCAGCTTGGAACACAAATGTGTATGAATCCAAATGTAATTTCCCTGTTGTTCACATTCTGGCTGTGACAGCTCAAGTTATGAATGTAAAATAGCAGGAAAAAAAGTTCAGAAGATGGCTGGGCCTGAAATGTTAATAAGAACTGACTTACCATGAGATCCCATGAGCTTAGCAAAGGTGCTCCCCGAATTTTAAGTCTAGCTACTTCCATGCGTCGTTTTGGTGTGTGTCAGAAAAGAATGAATACCTTGTTTTTATCTGTGCATCTAAGTGGTTTGGTGTAACAGAAGTAGCAAACATTCTCTTCCATGTAAGATGCAAAGCAGACAAAGAGAGTGATGCCAATTCTCCACTCCAGTTTGTGGTCAGCACTGGCACACAGACTGAGTCGGCATCGGTGGCTTTGATCTGTAGACAAGAAATACTGTACAGGGAATGACACTATCTTTTCCCTTTCAGATGGTTCTGCTTTCTGTGGGACAATAATCTGCAGTTTTCCCTAACTCCTAGTGTTCAGAAAGCATTTGTCTTTCTTCTGGGGAGGACTGGTGCAGTATGAGGGATTTCCTCCCCCCGCATCAATACACTTCTCACAGAAAGGTCCCCTCATCATGACCATAGGACAGCTTGTCTTGGGAACTGTGCAGGCAAGGAAAGAGCTTTTCCCTCTTCTGCATGCAACTTGCACAGCAAAGAGAAGTTGCAAAGTTTGCAACTTTCCTTGCGTCTTCAACATCAGATTTTCCTCGGTCTGTACTCTCTCTCTTTTTTTTTTTTTTCCCAACCTCCTTCCATCTCTTGTTACCATGGAGAATGAAATGCCTGTTCCATTCAAGTTGTCGGCTGAATAGGTTTTGAGGTTGATGGATGGTGAGAATCTCTTATCCCTCCTTCTCCAAACACCGCCCCCGCCTGGTTCTTGACATTTCACTTGCCAGAGACTGGCAATCAGCGAGTGGGAGCTGAAAAGGAGGCTGGCAGTGTCCTGCTGAGATGCTCTTTCAGCTCGGTGGATGAAATCAGCAGCCGTGAGAAGGTCTTAAGGACTTCGGTGCAGAGCCTTGTCTTCAAGATGACTGAGGCATGAATGCTCACTTGAGTACATGTTCTTGCCTTCCCAAAGCACCCAGTGAAAGAAGGATTTGTGTACGAGACTTGCTGCTGCTTATGACTGTATTTCAAGGGGTGATCTAACCTCTGCAATGTAAAGGGAAAGGTAAGGAATGAATGAATGCAACACATGCTCTGACATAACCTGTTTCTCATATATAGTTCTTTCAGCCTTCGTCTTAGTGCCACATCACACCAGAAGTGGCATTTCTTTGCTGCAGCCTGCCTTGCCTGGTCTCCTGGCAGCGTTGCTGAAGTTAGCAGGAGATGCTGTGTTTAGTGGGATTCCAACAGTCCCTCTATGCACCTACGCACGGTATCACTAGTGCAGTGTCAAAACAGCTTTTGGAATAAGATATCTTTGAATAACAAATATGTGTAATTGTGATAATGACAGGCTCAAAGTTGAAACGTGATGTTGGGGATACTGTTAAAGTGAACTAAATGGAACTAAAAAGCAGAAAAATCAAAACAATAGAGCTGTAAAATTATACAGAAAATATTTCTTTGTTGTGATTTATTTTCATGCAAGATAACTATAGTTTTAGAGCTCATCAGAAGAATTTTCAGCTTCTGCTGAAAGGCTTGAGCTTGTCTGTTTTAAAGGAGGGGTTGTTTTAACTGATAACCACTTAAGAGTGGTGGTTTGGGAGAAGTGAATACCTGGCATTGTTCAAAAGGTGGCTGGATTTAGCTTCTGGAAGTAACAGGTAGTAAATGTTATGACTTCAGAATTTAGATTCTGACATTTTTTCCAACTGGAAACATTCCACAAGCATAGACCTGCTGAGAGAGGAGAAAATATTTTTCCGAGCTTTCTGTTATAAGCTGTTGTGTCAGAACTGTACCAGCAGAGGAATGAACACTGTTGGTGTATTTAGTGGGTGGCATTTCAGTTTGTTTGAGATCTTATGTGGAAATTTGTCCTGGTGCTTTTGAACAGCTGTGCTTGATAAGTGACTATGAACTTTCTTTCAATACATCTTTTCAGCACTGTGCACTGATAAGTATTCCCACACCTTCTATATATTCCTAAACTTGCTAACCGAATACATCTTTTCACACTACCACCAACAGCTTTTGCTTCTGTCATAGCCCCTCAAGAGTTCACTTTCCATTTGATGTTTCATGTCCTGTTTTTTGTTGGATTGTTTTCTCCCTGCTGGAGTTTTCCTACTGTGTGATTGCTTTGTCTGTTGTGCAAGCCACATCCAGAATGTTGGGATGTTAGCTATTACTGGTGTGTTAAAAGGGATTTTTTAATTCTTGCATCAGAAGGGCACCTGTCTATGTCAATACATACAAAATAAATATATGCATATGAAATATGTATGAATATACCATCCAATTCCTTAAGTAGTTCATTGTGGAGATTGTAGTAGTATTTTTGCCCCCAGAGCCTGGGATTCCCTGGAGGGATGCATGCACAGAGGACTCGATTGCCTGTGACTTTCAGTCATATGAGACAATATGCAGAACTATGCAGGGCTTTGATTTCCTGGTTTGAACCTGCTTGGCTGGGGTACTGCAGAAAAAAATAGATTTTCAAAAATACACCATTGAAGCAGCTTCTTTTTACCATAAATACATCACCCATGTCAGATGAAGCTGAAAGTGATAAAGAGAGGAAAAAACGGGAAAAGTCCTTTGGGACAGAGTATGATACTGTAGTTTGGGATTAGCTTCCTAATAGGCAGTCACCTTCATGTTACCATGTGTAAGGGCTGCGAAAGGAGTGAGCATCTGTTTTAACATGGTTATTTTGAGTGAGCTGCAACAGCATCACCATCAAGGCCTGCATATGTATTTTCATTTATTCCATTAACCTGCTGAAGTTTTTTGATATAGATATTACTTTCTCCATGAAAAAACTACACTCCTACCCACTTAGGAGCTTGCATGAGATAAAATCGCAAATCTTTGAAATCGCAAATCTTTGTCTCCTGCTCTGTGAGGATTGTTATGCTAACTTTCGAGTTTTCAAAATTTTTTCTGAGTATTGCTGACAGGTTTCAACTTCTGAAAAAAGATTTTCCAGTTTT
The DNA here is from genome assembly GCA_035222235.1 of Margarornis squamiger. Taxonomy (NCBI): domain Eukaryota; kingdom Metazoa; phylum Chordata; class Aves; order Passeriformes; family Furnariidae; genus Margarornis; species Margarornis squamiger. The sequence goes on from JAWWTY010000158.1 coordinate 14,965,159, forward strand.
CAACATGGATAATATATAAATTCACTTTGTCCTCTGAAATGCTTTCCCTTCCCCTCGTTGACACTGACCTTTACTTGACTGGGGTCTTTTGATTTTTTATGTTTTCCCTGAGGAGGATTTCACTGCCTTAATAAACGTATTGTTTTTATTAGAACATATTTTGTAGCTTCTCTGCTTCTGGTGCCTCCGTCTGGTCTTTGGTTAAATTATTCTTGGAAAAATTATTCATGTCTCACTCGTTTTAGATTCAGAATTGTTTGATTCCTTTTTTCCTTCTTCTTTCTTATCTGAGCAGTAGCCAGAGCTTGTCATTTTTTATCTTACCCTAAAGCCTCCTGGATGCTAATTTAGATTTGGGCACCTGGGGAACAATCCATCTCTAAGCCTCCTTCTGCTTGCTAGATGTTTTATATCACCTTTTCCTTAGTGATCAGTGCATGGATTTCCATTCAGAGCTTTCCCAGGCAGTGCAGTGTGGAACTGACCTCATTTGCTTCAGCTCCACTCCTGTCCCCTGCTGCCTGGTGTCCTGGTCATTGAGGACAGGCAAAGCTTTGTTCAGTGCAGCTGGGGAAAAAAACCTGAGCGGAGCAGCAGACTGAAGCTGTCTGTCTGTGGATTTACAAAGACAGGTCTTCACTGATTTGTACTTTGCAAGTTACCTTTATAGGCTTAAAATATGGAAAATTAATTTTCATTTAGCATTTGCCAAGCTTTCCTACCTGTTCTGATCAAGTGAATTTTTAAACCCTCTGTTATAGGCTGGTACATACGCAAAGAATGAGCATCACACTCTCCAGTAACTCCTTCTCTTATCTCAAGTGTCATTTACTGGAATCTCTCTACCTTTTGCATCCTGTAAAATGTAAACTGAATTACAGGCACATAATTAAATCAATGTGTTAAGTGTCTGAGGAGTGAGAGGCAGTGGGATTTTTAATGGCCATATCCACAGTCAGAACATTAAAGTCTGTATCATCAAGTATCTAAACTATTTTCTAGTGCACTGAGAGCACTGGTTGTATAAGAACAATTTCCAGCTAAGACGAAATGTGTTTCTGTGCTAGGTCAGCACAAGAGGCAATCATTTTTCCTCACCTAGTGCAGCGGCTGCTTCATAAACCCTGTGTCTGCTAAGTTAAAAGACTCAGATGTGCAGTATTAGTGTTCATCAAGGAAGGGGAGATTTGAATAATTGCCAAAGGGTTTTGAAGGTTTGACTGGGGAAAAAATGTGACAGTTTCAGGTACTGGTGCATTTGCTTTTGCCTGTAATCCATGTCCAGGTTGCTCTGTTGCATCTGATATTCTTCATATTTAAAACTGCCTTGGTCAGTGTCTTGAGACTGATTTTCTGCCTGATTTTTTTTGTGCTGAAGCATCATGCACGTAGTATTGATGCTTGCATTATCTAAAGTTGTAGAGCATTGGCTTCTCAGAGCTGAGACTTTTTATTTGTTTTGTTTACTTTTACATTATGCATAGCAACTGAAGTTCCTGTTGTCTTGCCATAAGCCAAATTTGGAACACAAAATCAAAATGAAAAACTGCAAAGCAAAATATAGCACCGGAGGCATGACGAGAAGTGGGATTAATCTCTTTAATGTAAATACTATTTTCGGTAACCTTGAATTTCTGAGTAAGTGGTGATGTCAGTTTACTGTGACAACTCAGTAGCAAACTGGTGTAGGATGGAGTCAAATTTGGGTGCAGCGTGAGATGCCCCTTACATTTGTGTGGGTTTGTGTAGTGTATGCCTCAAGGCCAGCTGCTGGCTCTTTCAAATTTGTTCCTGTGAAATCCTCTCCTTTAGTCTTGTTCCAGAGCTGTAGCACTGTACTCCAGTACATCCCTCTCCATCCAGTCTGGTTATCTTTTGTTGGCTCTGTAGTGCTCTTCCCCAGCTGTGATACTGGATTTTCATCTATCAGTAGAGCAAAAGGATAGGAGAGAAGCAGGGGAAGAGATATTTGAAACTAGTATTTGCTACTGTTTTAAGTAAAAGTTAACATTTTTTCATAGCAGAGACACTGTAGGAGAAACAGGAGGTCACACTAGACAGAGTTCTTGAGAGTGCTGTTTGTGTTTCAGTTTTTTTCAGGGTTTTGACTCCTAGAACATATTCAAAGTCAGAAAATACTGACTGGATTGGCAGGGGTCCTGGCCCCACCTTCAGATGAGAGCCAACAAGTTGCCATCAGGAGTTGCCATTGTGCCCTAATTTGGAAATTGTTTTTGACGTGCTGCATTGGCAGTTGATCTTCACAGACAGTAGGGATCTTTTATTATCTTGACCTACATGTGTTTTTTCTTCGTTTGTGGTGAAGGGATTTATACAGTAAAGGGGGTTGCTTCTAGTCCCATCTTTTCCATATTTTATCTAATAGTTACTTCAGTTGTTTAAAGTATGTGGGTTTGTTGCTCTGGATCATGGATATAAATAGATACCAAAACCATGAGGCCTTATCAGCTGTGAGCAGCTGTATTTGCCTTTTCATTTTAAATCTGGACACCTAAAGTGCAGATGAACAACTAAACTTGTTTTTTTTTTGGAAGGTAGAACTTTTAAATTCTTTGGGGTTTGTTGAAGGCTGTTGCCACTATGCTTAAGATAAACTCATTGGCCATTTAGGGGAAGTCTCTGACCTCCTTGTTGGAGCTCAGAGTTACAGTTCAGGGGGGTGAGTATTAATGTCTGCAGCAATTTGGTTTTGACATGCTGTCTATGTATGGACAGTCATGCTTAACCTAGTATATCATTTGCATAGATTGGGCAGCTTAGAGAGTGAAGTTTGATTTCTTTGAGAGTATCATTTTTATACTCTTTGCAAAAGTGACTCTTGAGGGTATGTTTGAGGATGCTGGCAAGTGAAGAGGAATAGATAGGGGCAAAACTTTAGAGGACAGGATTTCAAACACTGTGTGGTGGATGTTGCAAATAACCTTTGTTAGCTTGATAGGTTAGTTTTTGTCTTCTGAATTACTGTGTAGGCACAGAAATTGGCCTTTCTTCTATTTAATTTTTGCAGTTAATGTTGTATTTTCCATGGGCTCATTATTCAGGTAACAAGTTATCCATACTGAAATCCAGGCTTGGACCTGGAAGCAGTACATAGGTTTTGGTGTCGCTTACACCCTGAGCTAGTTCAACTGCTGAGCCCTTGCTGACTTTGTTCAAAGCTGTGGCTGATGTCTCTTTTGTGCTTCTGAAAGATGGGATGCTGGGAAGCTGCTTTGAAGGTGCTGGCGAACGATTCAGGAGCAAGCTGGGGTTTCCAGCTTGCAGATTTGGACTAAAGCTCTGGCTCTGCAAGACTTAGAGCCATGGAGCTGATAATAGCAGCAGTTCCAAGAGGCATAACTGCTGAAAGAATATCATATATGTACTGTGATCCTTGCTGCCAAGAGAGATTTGTCAGATGGGATTTCTTATGGGGCTGCCTTTGTACCCCAGCTGAGTCGTGCGAGAACCTGAAACACTGCAAAGCATGGTGCAAGGCCACTGGGCTTTGGTCTCTGTGCAGCAGTTTGTGTGCTCTGCTTTTCCTGACATCTGGCGGTTCCCATCCCCACTCTCCTGGACAGTGGAAAACTGACTTAGTTTCTTAGTGCTGGTTTGAAGGCTGTATCAAGTGGTGTCTGACCAAGGTAAGAATAAAGCGTTTGGTTCAGATATCTTCTCCTGGGATGCTCAATGTTCAGAACATTTATGGGAAAGATTGAGAGGGCAGATAATCCTGTGACTGACTCTGCTGCTAAATCCATCTGCCCTTGAATAATGGCTTTTTTCCTTAAACAAACATACTCAGTTTGAGATATCTTTTATCTCTGTAGCATGAATGGCAAAGGTGCTTTTTTATTTTCCGCTCTCAGGAAAGCCTGTAGGCCTGTGTAGTGTGCATGTGCACTGGTTTTCTCCTTTCAGCTGCAACACTGTGATCATCGTAGTCCTTGCTTTAGCCTTTCTGCTTAACAGATACAATAAGGTGTACCAGACTGAGCAGTGGCATATGGCTGAGCCTCCTCTTTCCTTCAGGAGCTTGTGACCTGGAGGAAGTTGAAGTGACATTCAATAATTCTTATTAACCCAGGGAGAAGGAAGAAAACAAAATGCTGTGGCTGAAAAAGAGAAGACCAGTATGCCTAACTAAATGTTCTTCTTTAATACTTTTTATTTTGTTTGCAACTTTGGGTGATTTCTAGTCAGTTCAGGTATTCCTGTTTCTGGCTGAAGGAACCACTACAATCAGCACTACTTTTGTTCAATTGCCTGAGCTGAAAACTGCAGTAGTTCAGGTACTGAAGTGAGTCGGACACTCTGGCTGGAGAGTGCAAAAAATATTACTGCCTTACACTGTCAGGTTCGCATATTTATACAAGACTACTTCTCTGTCTCTAGGATCATGGTGTCTTCAGCCAGTACAACACAGCTCTTTCTGAGACTGCATAGGCTTCATGACATAAGGAAGAATTGGTATGAAGGATAGTTTTGCACTGGGTAGCCTGGTAGACAGAGAAACTGGGAGATAACTCATATTTTGTCAGTCTTTGGTTCAGTATGTTGATGAAACTCGTAAGAAACAAATCTTTTGTGACCTGGGACATTAATCTGTATCTTCATTATTACAGTATAATCTTCATGCTTTCTTGATTGTGTTACTTTTGAAATGCCATAAAGCACAGGTAATCAAGCTGAGTAGTGGCTCTTCAGGTTTACAGGCCTGTGTACTCTTTTAAATGATTTTTTTTTTTTTTTTCCACTGTTGGTATTGGCACTGAGTTATAAAAGCATTAGAATCTGTGCTGGGTATCAAGCCTGTAGCACTGCATAATAGTACTATAGTGAAATACATCAGCATTTGCATATAATTACAGATGAAAAGACTGAGATACAGATTGAAAATTAAGAATTGACTTATTTAGCTCTTGGGTAAAAACCTCCTGGGTAGGAAAGGATGTAATGTCCTCATATATGGTATTGTTATTGGCATATTGGATCTAAGATTATTCAGGTTTTGGGTTTTTTTTGGTAGCACAGTTAAGGAGTGGGGATATGAAAGTGAAGCAGTAACCTTCTCCAGAGTGCACCTGTACTAGCTCACTGTACTTTCAAATCCAGAAATGTTCATTTTGCTTCAAATGATTTTATCCTCCAGAGGTCAGTGGGATGATTGTGCACAAGACAAGGAGCCTGTCACAAGTTCTGTCCTATGAGTAGCTTTGATGTTAAGAGCTGGAGCAAACTCCAGAGTGTCAGAACAATATATTTGTTTTCTCATCATCACCTTCGGGGAACGGTGGTAGTAAGAGATTATGACTTTTTGTCTCTCAAGTATTCCCTCAAACATGCACCCCTTCTAGCTCCTTGTCAGCTACTCTGCTGGGCTCTCTCTGGCACCAGAAAGCGTGCATCTTCCAGCTCTTTGGCAGGGGCCCATTTCATGTTTCTGTCTGCCTCGCCAGTTAATAAAGTTGTTTTGAAAGGGGGAATTTGGAAAGGAAGAGTGGTCACACTTTCTGGATTTGGTTTCTTTGTGTCTAATTTTGACTACCTGTTTCCGGGCTGGGTCTATCCACTGAAATGTAGTCCTTGTAACACAGTGTTGCATCACCTCAGACAGATGGCAGAGCTCACTGTGATTCAGTTGATGTAGTTTTAAGCAGGACTGGTGTATCTGTGTTAAATTTCAAAGCTTTATGTTAAACCTGATGTCACTTTTCAGCAGGGACAGACTCTTTAATCTCCTTGCTACCATGCCCCAGGGGAGTTACAGGGAGAATAACATGTGCTTGCTGTATAAGGCTGTTTCAGGAGTCAGTTGGTACTTCTATTCAGTGTCTCTGATTAGCGCAGAGTGTGGGCTCTGCATCTTCCTGCGGGAGGCTTTACAGGACAGCAGTAACTACTGACATGGCAGCATGTTGGGCCCTGGTGCACTTTCCATTGACTTTTGAGTACTTCAGAGATCCAGAGCGCTCTGGAAAAGTTAGGAGGCACCTTGGTTGCAAGTAAGGGAAAGAAAGTAGCCAGCCAAACCCTGAACCTAGTAGGTGGGCATAGATGACTGAAGAGGTTGAATCATGGCTGTAGTGAATAGATCTGGAATGCTTTGGAAAGTATCTTGGAGATCCTCCAGCCTCAACCTTCCTACAGAATCGCTATGTTGAGAGGAAGGGAGTAATTTCCTCTGACTATATCCCTCTTTGTTTCTGTACTCCTTCCTTTTTGTTTATAATTATTCTTTAAAGATATAACAAAAAATCCACTTACAATTTTCATTATTAAAAAAAAAAAAGAAAAAAAAAAACAAAACCACAAAAGGGAGGTTGTATGGGAGCCTCATTCATCATCTTTTGTCACCAGACTTGATTTGGCGTCTGAGACTACAGAGAAACTTTGGCAAGTGCAATGATTTCCCGTGTGGGGGTAATAAGAGAGAAAAAAGCTGTCAGTTGAAAACAGCAGGAGCTGCATTAGCAAATATAAATTAAACAGATGGCTAAGATACTGCAGCTGTCACATAGAAGCTCCAGGAAGATTTTTAGCTTAGAGCTGCAGGAGGCTATTTTAAAAGGAAAGATGAAAACAACAACAAAGCAAACTTCAGTGTGATGAAAGAGACAACAGAACCATCCGGATGATTATATGAAACTTCTCTAGTACTGGGTATGGTTGGGGTTTGTTTGTTTTAATTCATGTTTTCAAATCTTAGGACTCTCAAATTAAGTTAGCTTCAGTTATTATTAGATCACGTTACAGGTTTTGGTATTGTGGGCTTGGCTGCTGGTTTAGAAGTACTCTTCTCTCCAAGACTGGCTCTGACAAATGCTCTGAAAAGCAGAGAGAAGTGTAACACACATCACGCCATTTTGATCTTCAGCCCTTTGGTTTACAGCTATTTCAAGAGAAACTTCTCATGAAAGAATTGTTTATTTATAAAATGCTTGTGGAAAGGCAGTATGACAAGTTAACATCCTGGTGGAGAAAGCACCTACATTTTAGTGCCTTGCATGTTCAGTCTTAAGGTAACATTTTTCAGACTCATTTTCAGCTGAAAAGTGACCATTCCTTTTCCTATGTGAAAGAAGTGATGAAATCACATCCAAGTTTGTTTGTTTTGTTAAAATATGGACATAAGCTAAAATGAGGATGAATTGGAATTTCTGTGCTCTTTCTCAGAGACTAAAAGACAATTAATTTTCCAAATGTTGTGTCTGAAAGTATTTGCGTCAATTGGGACCGATAATTTGTCATAGATTACTTGTGCATAAGCAGAGACTCTTATGCTGCCTTTATAGTTAGGTGATGAAGATGTGAATAGGTGCAGCTGCATTTGAAGCCTGTGTTTTACATTCAAAGAAATAGTGTGCTCAAGTGGATTCCTAGGCAGGCTGATTGATTACCCAGAGTTCTGCTTTTTGTGTTTGCTTTTTAACTGCATAAAATGTTGTGTATTTGTGGTTGACTTTTTAAATTACACTTAACATGCCAGAACTCCTGGATTTTGATTGAGCTTCAGCCCTTTGTGCAAAATCAGTATGTCTTCAATTCTGCATATTGTTTTCCAAATTGTGATATTTCTTTACAATAGGTAACTTTAGGTGTAGTTAGAGCTAATTTTAAACTTCTTCTACGTGGATGCTTTAAGAGCTACAAAACCTACATGTCAAAAAGTTAAATCATCTTCTTTCTCTGTATTTATCTTTCCTTCCATAAAGTTTATTTACAGAATTCCCAGCATGCTTTGAAAGTTGGTGAACCTCCATTCTGTTAGAACTAGGAAGTTCATCATTGAGATGTAAATGCTCTTTACTGGCTGAACCTTTAACCTGTCCTAGACTTTTTCCTATTCTTAATGGTTCAGGACACAAATCATGAAGGGCAGTGAAGGTCAAAAGCAACATCTTGAACCTGTTTGTGTGACCTTGCTGAAAACGCATAGCCTGAGACTTCCTATATTGTTCAGGGTCCTTCAGCTGTCTCACTAGAAATGAGCTCCTCACCATTGAACTGTGTTTCTTTTGTAGTTGTGGCCTCGTGCTTCATTGTAGAAAAGAACAGCTGATCATGCTGAGTAAATGTTTTTTCTACCCTTTAAATTTCATTTCTACCCCTGCAGGAACTTTCCAGCAGTTAAAAATTCCAGAAAACTAGTGGGAAAAATCTCAGCCTGCATGTATTTCTTCCATTTTTGCTTAAGAGAAACAAAGTTGGCCTTGAAACATACTTCACCTTGAGAATTATAAATGTGGAATATCTTTGTCAGTGATGGAGCAGTTTTTCAGAGTAGATGGCATTGCACTGGGAAGCCTAGCCTCAGGCTCCAGGTATTTGCTCTTAGACTTTTGCTCCAAATGCTTTAGCTAAACTTCACTACCAGGATGTACACAGCAAGGGAGCAGTTTTGTGTAGGCAGCACTCAGGGCATACAGAAAGATTACACACTGAAACCTGCAAGTTCCCTGTGAGCTCTCTTCCTGGGAAGACGCAAAGGGACCAGTCAGTGTGATGAGAGGCTCAAGAGATCTGACAGTTAATAATGGATGGGAAGGAGCTAAAACAGTGAGTGTTTTAGCTAAGTGAAAGTCTAAGTCAGTGAAATGGGAAGAAACACTGGGACAAGATATCCTTGCTTTCAAAGGTGGCTAACCCTAAATTTTCCTGCTGCATATCCCAAAGGCAAGAATGGAAGTGTAGTTACTGCATAATGGCTGTATTCTCTCCTCCATCTTCACGCAAGCCTTCTAGTGATACCAATGAAGGATGCTATAGAGGATGTAGGGCTAGATGGTTGCTATGCTGTAGACACAGCAAATTGAGTACTGTCTGGCCTATGGCACAGAGCAGATGGGGAGAATATCTTTATAGTTTTTGAAACAAGTCTGTGATGTAATTTTCATGTTGTATGAAGTGTTAATATCAAACTCACATTGCTTAGGAACAGCTGCTTATATGCAAAATGTGGGATGTGGAAAAAGGAAACATGATCCAGGGTTTCTTTAATGTTCTCCTTGTGCTTTAATGATCTACAGTGCTATGTTGGTAAAGAATAGGTTACTGATTAATTTATGGTAGTTAGTCTTTTTCTAATTTGTCTCAATAGCACAGAAGATTGAGGTGGTTAGTTTTGCTTTCAAGTAGTTTTAGCTTTACTTTTTAGTGGAAAACAACTGAATACATCTGCTTGAATTTTGGTAATGAAACTATCTTTCATATGGAAAATGAATTTTCCGTATTGTTAACTCTGGCAATTTCTGTCTTTGGGCTTCATCTCCATTCCAGATTTAAGCATGTCTGTTCCAAATCAGGTTGTGGGATGTTTAGCCAGATTGTAGCCGACAACAGTTTCGAGACATGACTCTGCCGAAGTCTTACAATATAGTGTGTGACTTTGGTGCTGTTGAGTGCTGGAAAATTGTGTGCTACTGCACATCGAGATGGAGTGACACCCTTCTAAAATAAATACAGGTGTCTACCAAAAAAAAACCCTTCCAGTGATGTGAAACAGATGAGTTTCCTTTCCCTGTGTAAGCAAGCCCTTAGGTAAGATTATTTGCCACGGGCTTCTACCAAGTTCTGGCAATGTCGAAAGGCAAAATGCACTACTGCTGGGAGCTGCAGGCTGCCACCCCAGACAGCTCAGAATAAGGCTAGAAAAATGACAGGTAGTCATTTGGGAACCTGGAATAATGGTGCCTCTCCACTTTTGTTAGGAGACAAGTAACAGTTGGATATTTGATGTTGTTTTCAACTTGAGTGAAAAAAACTTCAGTCTTGAAAATAGTAATAATAGCACAGTTAATAAGGACTGTTGCATGAACTACTTTCTCGTACCACAGTCTTTTGTTCTTTGCAGTTGTGTAAGTAGTTTCTAGGCATTCTTTCTGGTGCTGTTAATACTATGTTCTTTTCTGTTTGGCAGAATATATCTGACCAAGGCTTTATCTTTATTCCTCTGACTTCTTGCTTCTTAAAGAAAAAAAAAACACCCAACCCTCAATTGTGTTATATAAAATAATAAAGTCAAATGCATTTGCTGTTAACAGGATCTCTTTACAGAGGACTGTACTTCTATCTTGTTCACGTGAATAAATGAACAGAGAAGCTTGATACTGTGGAAGTAGTAAATACACACCCTTCATTTGCAGTCTCCAAGATACATTGTTCAGAGCTACCCCTCAAGGTTTTTCTAGCATAACTGTTTTAAGATTGTGCAGAAATCACCCTTAGTTGACATACAATATTCTGTGCTAGATTCAGTTAGATACCACCAAAAAGTGTTTCTGCCAGTATAGCATATTTTTTTCAGGGAACTGGAATTAGCTGCTGTCATGGTTTGACCCTGGATAAATGCCTGGTGTCCAGCAAAACTCCTTCAGGGCCTTTCCCACCCCCCTCCCCCCCTCTTTCACCTTCCAGAGGGAAAGGGAAAAAAAAACAGCTTGGAATTTATGGCTAGAGATAACAACCCGAAGAAGAGCTTTGATTAATACTGCGGGCAAAGCAGAACTTAGAATAATGCTTAAATTT